>JAYKKI010000025.1:22360000-23087500 GCA_039881145.1 Druceiella hillmani
ATATTGATATTTGGAATTTTACTAAAAAAATTAGATTGGACACTATTAAATTAATGAATAAATATTGTTCTTTAGCTTTTACAACGTACATAAATTTTTTTAAAAGAAGCTACACAGAAAATTCAAACGCTCTGAATCATCTGTTGAATAGTTATGAATGCAGAAATTTTAATCCGCAAAAATAATACCGTTTAGTAACATCCACCGAAATACAAACGATACGAAATCCTAGTAACGGTTTAGTATTTCGAATAGTGACGAAAAACAAAGGAGGTAATACAAGAGGACAGAGGGAGAAGGGCTGTGCTCTCGTCGCAAACATTTGCCTTTCTTTTTCAATATGGAAGCCAAAAAATGTTTATTTTCAAAAAGGCGGCCCCGTCTCGTTACCATGAATGGGGAAAGATCACTTACTGAGCGACAGTTACAGTTGTGCCGCTCTTACACCCACGACTTTTTATTTTCTTCTCAATCTTCATTTTCTGCTGTTATTTATTTTATTATAATTTATTTACAAAAAAAACTTAAAGAATATTTTTGCAATGTCAAGATCACGTTAAGTCTCTAGTTCAATTATGGACATATTTTTATCTTGCGAACTAAACACCACTAATGACACAAAAAAGTAATTCTATTGAAGAATCGGTCATAACATATATTGGGCGTACTCTGATGTCACGTTTAAGATGTCCTGTTAATGAGTCCTTCATGTATCTGTTAAAAAATTGATTAATTACAAGAAATGTCCATATTTTTATTAACTTAATCATGGGTATTAAATTTAGGTAATAATTTTTTCTTCAAATTATTTTAAAAAGTGTTATTAGAAATAATGGGGATTAGTTTAACATATTTTAATATCATTTAAAATTTATTCAAAACAAAATGATACTTGAAATATTATTTCTACTTTATTTTAATTCTTAACCATGACCAAGGTTTTGTTATATGACAACATTTTCAGCCGGATAATTTTTAAAGATAATTAATTTTTCTCAATTTTTAAAATTGCCTACCTGAAAGTGTTGTCATGCAACGAAACCTAGGTCTAATATCGATCTGACACAAATACTTATATTGATAAGTCAAATAACGCAAAATATTAATGCAATTGATGTTTTGGTATTCGTTATACGATTGCAATTATTAATACCAACATGAAATTCCTCCACGGATAAAATAAATTACTTGTCTTAGAGAATGTTAAAAAATATAATTAAGATACCTTACAATTTTAGTAAAACCAAAAATAAATTTTTGCAAATAGTTTTTGAAAAGTAAAAGGGAATTCGACGGAAAGCCATCAAAGGTTGTACGAATACTTGACAAAGTAAGGGATGACGAAAGTTGAATGTAAAGGATAAATAAAAAAAAGCAGAGACCGCAAAATATAGCATGAAAAATATGACAGACCGTTTTGAAATATAGGCTGTCCAGTGGCAGATTTCAAAGTTTGAACAAACATAGTTTCTGAACGCAACACATAAGAGAAGCGCGGGGGCGTCGTTAGAAACGCAAGCGGTGCGGATATTTTAGTAGCCATAGAACAGTGGAGTAGAGAGCATCGTGCTTTTGCCGTCGAAGCGTACATTTCGAGTGGATTTTTGTTGTCTGTAAAATGCCGTCGATTTAATAATCGTTACAGTATTCGTTGATTACGTGATGGACCATCGATCAACCTCATTCAGTCATGGGTAGCAAGGTTCAGAGCTACTAAGGTTTACACCATTGGTAGTCACGGATGAAAATGTCGAGCGTGTTATGGTTTCTGTCGTTGAAAATCCCCGTTTATCACTGCGTACACGTTCATCAATATTGGGAATTCCAAAATCAACTTTACAGTTAATAATGGAAAAAAGCTCAAGTTCCATCCATATAAAATTTAAACTGTTCAAGATTTACACGATTCTGACTTTGAATTAAGAAAAACTTACGCGGAGGTGATGTTGTTGAGATTTCGTACTGCTACCCGGATGGGCAACATATTCTTTAGTGACGAAGCTCACTTTCACATTGGAGGATATGTGAATAAGCAGAACTTTCGTTACTGGGATGTCCACAGCCCAAGACAATTGCATCAAGAGCCTTTACATAATCCTAAAGTAACAGTCTGGTGTGCCATGTCTGCATCTGCGATCATAGGGCCTTATTTCTTTGAAAATCAACGTGGCCAAACTGTAACTGTGAATTCGGAGAGATATGTCCAGATGTTAAATGACTTTTCCAGAGTAGAACTACAGAATAGTCCATCCTTCAACCAAAACACATGGTTCCAGTAGGACGGGGTCACAGCTCACACTGCTAATGTGTCCATGGATGCAGTGCGGCAGTTATTTCCAGAAAAAAAACATATCCCGAAACGGTACCGTACCGTGGCCACCTAGGTCACCCGATTTAAGCCCATGTAACTTTTTCTTATGGGGATTAACCCGTTGTTTACAATCCAAGCACCGTGACACAACTTAAAGAAAATATTCGAGCCGAAGTCAGTAGGATACCCCAGTCGCTCTGCAAACGCATTTTTGAAAACATGCGTGCTAAACTCGAAGAGTGTGTCAGACCCGTTGGCCGCCATTTGGAAAACGTGGTTTTTAGAAAATGAAATCCGCATTTGTTGTTATAAAGTTAAAATAAACCTACTTTGTATTAGAGGTGTAGTTTTTTTTTTACAATTTTTGAAACATTGAAATCTGCCGCCACATTGAAATCTGCCACCCCCTATTTTATTTTTACGTTCGGTTTATTTATAAGTTCGGTTACGTAGGGTACGTTACGTAGGGTCGTTTATTTATAAGTTCCTGTATATTTCTCAGCAGAGAGCGGAATTATCAATTTTAGGTCTTAGGCCATATTTGTAGCAACGGGACCAGTTTGTTTTTTCGCTATTGTACTTTAATTCAGAAAACTATATCAATATGTAAACAGATATTTGACTAAGAAATTGAAAAGAATATCTAAATTGCCATACAAAAAGAATATTGGCGGACAAAATGTTTTCAATTGGTTTTGTAATTGGGTTTTGAATGCACTAATTTTATTTAATACAAAGAAATCCTATTAAAAACACTATTACCGCAACATAAAACATTACTTACCTGCAATTTGCGACTTTTTCTTACTGAAATTTATTCGACATATGGAATATTGTACGAATTAATAGAAATGCGTGAGAGTTTTGATAATTTTACTTTTTTGCAGTTAGCAACACTTTTATGTCAAAGTAGCCACCATTTTGTTTTACCGCTCTGACGGTAAGTAAGTAATGAGACGTACCGAGTGACAGAGGTATCGCATTTTATTTTTTTATAATCATTTTGTTTTTGTTGAAGGTATTTGCTTCTTACTTTTGAATGTTTTTCCTCATTCCTCTCAAAAAACGTACTAATATTGTTTCTGTGAGTAAATACACATAAATGACTCAAAGACATATTGCCAAGGAATGTGGTGCAAGTTTAGAAGTATCAAACAATATTTTGAATAGCAACATTGGGAGAATAGAAGTAAGTGGGAAAGTGAAATGTGGAATAAAGAGAAAGGCAAGACCAAGGGATGAAGCTTTTTTAATAAAGGAAAGTAAATTAAACCCTACGAAGACAAACCAAAAACTTCAGCAAGATTTAGCACACACTGAATTTATTGTTAATGATTACAATCTACGAGATCAGTTTATAGAAAGTGGAAGAAAAATAATCAGACCTCAAAAAATTGTTACTGACTTCTACCATATAAAAAAACAAAACCGTTAAGCTGGACTGTTGAAGATTAAAAGAATGTATTCTCCTCAATGACCCATTTTTGGTGCAAGGACAGTGGATTCGTTTTATCAGAAAAAATGACAACGAAATACTTATGACAACTTATATTGATTAAGCAATTAAACATTTGCTAAAGAAGATGTTTTGACCTTTAGCTCTTGTTAAGAAACTCACCGGATCTTAATCTAATAGAAAATCTATGGGCTTTGGTAAAAGCTAGATTTCGTAACGTAGAATTCAGAAAAAAACAAAAGTAAGTGAGACTGTAATCCAGGTATATAATATATATATATATATATATATATATATATATATATATATATATATATATATATATATATAATATATATATATATATATATACATGCCAAGGGAAGATATATTTCAAATCTTAAGATATACTTTTTGCTCTTTTTTTATTCGTCCAAAAATTATAAATGTTGTTTGTTTTAAATTGTCCCTTTTTTCACATTTATTCTCAAAATATTATAAAAAAAGCATTTGATATAAATAACATGTATGACTTCATTTAAACATTTTTATTACTTGACAATTAAGTCACATGTGACAAAAAGAGTTTCAAGAATTTTTTTCATTGTAATTATACAGATGATTGTTATAGCAAATGCTTTGGAAACTCTGCATATATAAAATTCGGTCTTATCAATAATTTGGGATTAAAACGGTAATTGCTGAGGACAGGGGATTAAACGATGATTGACTGGGATAAACTAGGCAAGATAATGTGAATACGATTTCCCGTTACAAAATGTCACGTCTCTACCCCGTCAATATTTAGATCAATCCAGGTCATAGTCACAACGTTTTTAGCACTAATTGTAGAATTGAATGAAGCTTGGATATCGATTAAAAGACTAGTTCTATTATTTCTTTTCTTTGTGAGACTCATCTCCTTCAATAAGCTTTGTTCTTGAATTTATAGATTGCACTTCACATAATTTATACAACCTTTGAAATCAACGTCAAAACAAAATTGTAAAAAATTTGAATTTTTACAATTTTATTAGAAATATAATGTACTAAATGACTATATGTACACATATGGGATAACAAATGGATTTTTTGTCATTCCACGTTAAAAACATCAACCCATATTTGATTGGCTGTTCGTTACTAACGTACTATGTTCGTTACTATGAAAATTGTACTACTTTGAAGATAAATTTAGACTACATTATACCAAAGTATAGCCAATAGGGAGAATTGTCATCAAAAAATTGGAGAAAATGACGTAAGTCGAATCTACTTCTTTGGCATTTAACGTCAACTTTAAATAAAATTTGAATCGCTCCATAATGCTCACAGTAGTATTTAATGGATACACCAAACGCTTTTTTGAATTGGTAAAAATAATTACGACTTAGATATCTGAAATATTAACAAAACTCTCAGGTAACGTAAATTTGGACTATTTCTTTAAAAAATAATCAAAAATTAAGCAAACAACCACCTTTGTTAAGCAAAAAATAGCCCTTGTCACTTACTTGACTTTGCAGTCGATAATACAAAAAAATATATACGTTCAAATAGTATTTTATGTAATTGAACACATACAAAATTGAAATAAATTTTAGACTTCAATATATTCCTTTGGAAATTATCTGTTTGAAAAATCTCTCGCGTTCCCATTTTTATCACGAATAAGATAAAGATTTTTTTTATATAAATACGATACGATAAGGCACGATAACCCCGCCCTTGTGTCACGGCTGCCTAAAAGCGAATGTAAATTTACCGACTGCCAAAAAGGAAAAGCGTAGAAGTTGAGGTTGGGAAAATCTCATTGTTCACTCGGGGAATTACGAAAATAAAAATGTGATCCGACTTAAAATTTACAAATGGAATAAATTTCTTTTCTTATCGCTTCTGTCTATTGGTGTGGTGATATTTTCACAACAGTCAGTTACGAGGGCCTAATTAAAATTTACACCTTGCCCTCCGCGGCTTTGCTTTGCATTCAACTCTCGCTGGTAGATTTTGCTAGAGCGTTATGTGATTTTTGCTTAATATTGCTGTTTTACTGCTCTTTCTAGTTCATATTTTTTATTGTATTTTGAAAAAATTTAGGAACGGAATGGAATAGGTACTTTGAGCGAATATTTTATTTTTGATATTTATTCTTTCATATTATGTTCCTTTTTATTTTTTATTATGTGATTACCAGAATACTTAAATAATTTTGGTTTTACTAATAATTTTTTCAATAAAATATATATCATTTATTTTCATATTGCTTAAGCCAGCAAGTGCCCTTAAATATTTTGAGTAATTAATCTTTAAAATATTGCAACATTTTACAATTTTATAAAGATTTGTGTTGTGCATAAAAATCTTTATCATCCCGTATTTTAAATGAAATTATTAGAACTATGGTATTATCTGGTATGGTTAAATGGATCCTTAAGTCTTATTAAACTTTAGTCATTTATGTACAGGTAAATAGTCACTATTGCTTTATGACGGAGCCTCACGCAATACGATGTAATCATTGTGTTGTACATACATACACGTATTTATCTGGTTATTTGCGACATCTATATCATAGTATGAAATTATCAAAATAATATTTCTATTTTGTTAATATAACATAATTTGGAATAAAAAAAACCATTCATAAGATTCTGAACTTTAGAATAAAAAACGGAACCTAAAAGCATAATTTTGTTTATAAAGACTTTTTTTCAGGAAAGCATACATGTATAAATTTGAAACTAAAGTGAGATACTCCTGAATACAACCTTATTTTTCCAAGAAACTTAGTTCAATGTAGTGATAAGTACTTTTAAGTATCATATATTTTGATCCTGACTTACTGACTCATTCATTAAAACCTATAGGGTAATTATCCATTGGGAATTACCCTACAGTATTATACCACTGATTTTTAATTCTTGTGTAATTATTATGTAACACTCTGAATTATATTATTTTTTAGGTGTTGTGAAGTTTCCATAACTATCTCAGTCCTACATCTTCAGATCCATCTGGTTACAAATAAGCAACCAAAGACTCGTACGGAAAGCGAAATCAGCACAAGCTTTATGGGTTTATTGTCAGCCATTGCGAAATTCCAGAGACCACGTCCCTCTTCCCCTGTTTTCTCCATTAAATAAAAGTAAATGGAAATCGAGTTGATAAATTTGTACTGGAAATCGACTTATTAAACATGCAGAGTTACATGTAAATGAAACTAATAAAAGTGAATATATTTATACATATCTATTTTTTGTATGACTCCGACTGATGTTTATGAATTTATCCAAATTGATATACATCAGTCGCATGGAAACTAGTAAGTCGCGTTGTGGAGTGAAATTTAATTACATCCGATGCAGATAATGTATTAATTTAAAAACTACACTTAACGTAAACTTTAAACTCACGACTCTTTCCTAGCATATTCTCTGACTTTTTTTCCATCTTATTACCATACCCGATAGAGAAATAAAAATTATAAAACGTTTAGTTTTTTCTCTCGCCATAAATGTTTTCATGGTGTTACGATAAAATACTAAATTTGTTTTACAATAGGAATTGAATGCCCGTTTAAAGTTGCAATTATATTATAACATAAAGCCACATATTCGATATCGTGAGGACAAAATAAAATGTTTATCGAAACAACTTTCGGCTGCTATTTGAATTTTTAGTCAATTTTTACCAAATTATTTTTATTTATTTTAACTTTTTTTGTGTTATTTATGTCAGTAATTTAAAAAAATGCTAATTTTTCGTTAAACTTATCAAAGAGTTTCACAGTCGTAAATGAGATAGTATCAAGTTTTAATTGATATCATTACAGCAGGAAGCTTAAGGAACTTAATTTGAATCGTACTTTGCAATAATTTTAACCCATGACCTCTCATGTGGCGTAAAGAAATTATAATTATTATACTTAATAAACTAAATTTCTTTTCAAAATTGTTTTTATAAGTTTTTTATATCCAATATAATGCGGAAACTCAACAATAAAACATATATTATTGGACATTACAGACGAATTTTCTTGTAATAAATGAACTACTTGAACATCCAATAAAAGTGAAATATCACATTACATAATGTTACATTCCAATATTGCATTACTTTTTAAAATATATTACTAGAAACTTTTTTGCTATTCTTCCATTTTCTAAATACAAAACTTTATAGAACTATTAGCTACATAAAATTAATTGTTTATTTCCGATCATATAAAATTAATTTTATATTTATTGCATAACCTTATCCACAAAATTATAATGACAATACTTTCAGTCAAACCCACGTGTTCGATATAGATTTCGCGTTAAAATCTTAGCTAAAACCAATTTCTAATATAATAATGAAATCGGTTCCCATTTGCATCTACTAAGAAATAAAATAATTTTCGTGCAAAATAAACACAATCCTTAAATTAAATTCAAAACGTAATTCCTTTTAAATAATCCTTAAACAAATTGTCCGAGCGACTCCTATTGTACAATTCGCCTGCCGCCTTAAATGCGATACAGAACCGAGGGATAATTCCGAAATGATTTATGCAGCGACGGGGTAGGAATTTAATTTGCTTTTATTATAATGCTGCACCAAGACCCGGTGCTACTTAAGAATTTTATTGGCTGGAAATAATTTAGCTCGCTATTCAAAAGGAATGCGAGTCAATATTGACAAAGATCGAGCGAGCGGCCTGGCATCCGAAGATTCAATTTTTTCCTTATTTTCTTTGCCATCGTTTGCAAAGTAAATATAAGCATTCGCTTAGCGTTTAGAATTTACAAGAAGTGGGATTCGCATGCTATAATTACTGGAAAAAGTTTCAAATAATTAACGATTTTAAAAAATATATTCTTAATGAAGGCATTGTGGGAATGCAAATCAACTGAATAATCAAGCAAAAAAGAGCCAACTGAAACTGATAGAATTTAATAGTCCTCTGTTATAGGAGATAGGAAAAATTAAAAACATTTAAGTAAAATCATTGTACTAATCGGTAGGGTGAAAGTATATTTACAGATATAATGTATGCCGGATTTAATGTGGCACGACAAAGAGATCGCGTGCTGCGTTTTACAAGCACACATACAAACATGCACGCACGACGAAAGGACATCCGTCCGTCCGTAAGCAAAAAATATACCATCTCATCCCCGAAACTACTTAACTTAATATTATTTGAAAAATGATTTCTTTGGAGGCCCAATTAAACTTTGCAGAAAAACTATAACGATTAGCTTAGGTATATTGTTGTTTAAATACACACCATAATATTGCACCTATGAAAGATACAAAAGGCAATATTATTATGTAGTGAAAAATTAATATCCTAAGTGCTTAAAAGTGTACGGAAACCTCGTAATTTTAATTCTATTCGCGTTCAAGAGGTTTTTTTTTATATTTCGTCTGTGTGTCTGCATATCTTTTGTAAACAGATGTATCAAATAAAACTATTGAGAGGATTTTAATAAAAATTTTCATATAAAGCAGCAAACTGAGGTACGTATGGTATAGAGAATATGATCAAAATAATAAGCAAAAATGTCTCTTTGTTTCTATGTTTTATCCACTTGCATTACTTTAAGTTGTGTGTTGTTAGAAAAACGGTTTTATGTTAAATAGTTTAATGTAGTTCAAAGAGGTGAAACGTGACCATGAGAGCCGGTGTACACGATATAGTTGACCTATATAAGTAACTAAGAAGTCATTGTGGAATTCGACTTGAAAATTCACCGTGATTTTAACAAGTTCCTTTATCTTTCGAACTTATCGTACATCTTCATTCTAATCCTTGCCAGTGTTACAGCCAAACTTAATTTTGTGCCAAAATTCATTACAACTTCTTTTAAAGTTAGATTTGGAACTAAACTAGCGACCTAACGATAGTGCTGACCAATTTTTCCATTTAAATGTTTTTTTAGTTTTAGCACTTTTTTTGGCTGTTTTAGGGGTCGTAGTAAACGAAGAATCAATATAATTTCTTTATTCCTGTCTAACCTTTTGTCATAACAACATTTGCTAATAAGTGTTCGGAATCTATAATAAAATTTAACATAATCTTATGAACATTTTTAGAGCACTTCCCCAAAAGGAGGAAATAATAAAAAAAGAGTTATTTCGCATTTTCTATCTAGCCAGGTAACATAAGATTGAGCTTTCAAAATTAAGTTAAAATTCCATCAACTATAATTTTCTTTATTGCCAAACTTTATCATTGGAATACTAGCCTTCAAAATATCAGGGAGTGTATGCTCTTCTTCATATAATTTATTGAAGTTATGAAACATTATTTGATGAAAAATTTTTGATTGCTTCTAGATAATTTTATTCGCAAGATCTAATAAGATAGAACTTTTTAATAAATTTATATCTGTTAACTAAATTTTAATTATATATTTCAGAAAATATGGTTAACGAAAAAATAGAACAAATTAGTGCACGTACACGTACCAATTTAAAGTTTAATGGTTTTGGGTTCTGGAAATGAAAATAAGCGAAATCCTTACAAGGACATTAAAATGTCCGCGATTAGTTTAACCAATTCCACATTAAAATTCCGCGTTTTCGTAGATCAAAGCCATTTTATTAGAAATTCTTATGTGGAATTTTTACTTAGCACGATCATAAGACATGTTGACCTGTATGTATAGTAAAAATATAGACAAGCAAACATTTTATTTCTTGAATCATTAAATGGTATATGAAATAGGGGACTTTTATTTTTTCTTTAAATTACGACGTATTATTTGAAAAGGTAACATTTGCAGGTTCCAAATTATTACATTTTTACAATTTGATTCAGTATATTTCTATATGTGTTGTTGAAAATTTCAGCAAAGACATGACATATGAAATGTCTTCGAAAAAATGTGAAAATTTAGAAAACAAAACAATATACAAAAGTTTACTTAATACAACCGGAAGCAATGATTCCAAAACTCACAGTTTCTAAAAAATTCTCGATATTTTTGCGACGGTTAGAGATATAATAGTCAATATATTTACATGGCAAAAATCATATTATTTCTCAATAGTTTAATAGACCCCTACAGTGAATCTTAAAGGTTTTGTTAAATTTACTTCAGTCACGAAAATGGGTCACGAAATGGGTACAAAAATGGGTCCCGTATAAATCTTATAATTTTCATCCGATATTTTACGAATAATAATCAGAATTTACTACCTAAAGTACACGGAGAAAAATTATATTAATCTTTGTCAATAGCCTAATATACTTACTAATTTACGTTAAAGGTTTTATTTTTAATATTTCCAACCATCAGCTAGAGACATTAAAATATATGTGGTATGAATCTTACAGTATTCATATATGGTGAAGAATATTGAAATATTCAAAAGTTTAATAAATATAGTTTTTTTTATTTTTGAGAATATAATCAGTGTGTTCTAGTCGTAATAAACCAGTTTTCACTCATTACTCTGAATGCAGTTCGACTTATCTTTTATATTCTCTGCGTATATGTAAAAAAAGAAAACATGAAAGTACCTTTAATAAGAAAATCTTGAAGCTCTAGGTGGTTTTATTTTTTTTTTAAATTATTTACTAGAAAATTTGACGCTAAGATATCGTTTAAATCGTTTTCCAGGTGGATCGAAATTTGTTTTTTATTCCGAAAAATTCTCCTAGTCTCTTCTTTCTTATTGCCAGGTTTACAGCCCTTTCCTGTTTCTTGCCTAAGTGTTTGTTCTGAAAAACTTCACACGTTCCGTATCTCCGAACACTCTACTTCTTTCCAAAAACATTCGTTTATTGTTCATGTTATCTCCTACAACTTAAATTTAAACATCCCTTTTCCTTTCATATTCTTTTTTCTTTATCCCTCTCCTCACTTTTCCTATTTCCATGTGATCACGGGGTGAAAAAAAATTTTCATTAGTAAGAGATTCAGAATATTGAATTATGTGAATTGAGTGAAGAATAGAAAGTTTCTTTTATCTAGCTAAAATAATCTGTCATATATTATGGTAACCATTGCTCAAATTATGTTCAACCATTAGTGAGCATAGATGAAAAAAAATGTGAATTGGTTATAAAATTCCTCCTCTCATATGCATATATGCACAAATAATCTACTCTCATATACCTTAATAGTTAACACTCAAAAATATTAATTCGAAAATAATATAGGCCTGATTGAAGTTTTTAAGGTCCTGTCAAAATATTTTATTAAATAATCAATATATTTTGGCCCTCGTGAAAGATTTGCTAGATAGTAAATTTATATAGTGAAAAATAATATTAATAGTTTTATATACCGTTTAATGTTAATAGAACCCTCCTACTGCAATTACCTTTGTTTATTAGCCAGTTTTTTACGTTCCCAAAAGTCAATGCTGTTAACTGCAATTAATATAACCAACGATTATTTATAATATAAAAATAAATGTTTGAATTTTGCGATTGTTGGAACATAATATTAATGAGTTTATTATATCACTGAAACCGGAAATTTTCCATAAGAAAATTGGTAAGGGGAGAAATCAAAAATGTATTTCTTACTGATATTCAAAATTTAAAAACACTATAAGCTTTTTAATAAAAAGTGAACCATCTTTAAAATAATAAGCGCCTTGAAAAATACAAAATAATGAAAATGTGAGTACTTAATTCTAACTTTTAAGGCAAAATATAATTTTCGAACATAAATAAATTTGACAAATATTACTGCAGCTAGAGGTTTTTGAAACCAGTGCCAAGTCTATCCTTCTCTCCTATTTCACGTTCAAACATACATACATACACACACAGATGCGTGATATATTTCACTTCATACCGACTTTCTGCCTCTTCATCCTTATGCACTGATTTTACTAAAGAGCTAATTTATATTACTCTTATTGGTATCTTATTAGATTTTCAATAGACCTATATAGTCCAAACTCAATCACAGCACCTTCCTATTCAGTGTTGTGGATTTTTATGGTATACTTTCAATTTCAATAGTCACATCTGAACTTATCTAATAAATTAATAATTTAAACTAATAGTAGAGAGGAAACATTATGCCAATTTATTTATTTGCAACCAATATAGTTTAATCCAATAAATATTTAGTTCAAGTGATCCATCTAAGAAAGTCGAGGAACGACAACAAAAATTAAAAAGTAAGTGAAAACCGTGCAAACATTGATGAAAATTGAACTTGAACTCGTACAACCACACTGAAATAATATATTAAATAGACAAAGATAAGTCAGTGAACTATAAGAAGTCGTATGGTGCACCTCTTTCTTAAAGAAGAGGATTAAGTTTACTGTTATTTTTTAAATAACAATATTGGTTTTACTGGCATTACTGCATAACATGGCTAGTATTTTGTATTGGATACTGGAATATCTCCAAATGTTTTGTTTATTTACCATGCATATACAATTAATTATTTTTGCGTTGAATCTCAATCAATACATCAAAATAACAATCATATGAATTTCATCTGAATTCTAACCTAATCGATTTTATAAATGAAGGTATTTAGAAATGTTATGTTCATTGAAATGTTTGGTCTTTTATCCATTTATATTTGGCTAAAAATATTCTAATTGAAGTATGTCAATCACTGACGAACGTAAATATCCAGGCGGAATCTCGATTTTAGAGTTCAAATATGAAATATCCAAAGGAAAAGGATAAAATGGGCAATTTTGAAATCATCTAGTTACATACTATAATTGTTCAATATATCGCAAAAATAAAATGATTTTTATATGAATTATGATTTATCTTCGCGCAAATATGAAGTTACAAGATCATATCAAAAATATAACATAATACTTTTTTCCAAAATATGGCGTGAGTAAAACCAATATTATACATTTAGATACATATGATGATTGTTACAATTATTTAAGGATTAAAAGTGACTACTTAAAGTCAATAATGATTTACCAGCCAACTTATCGAAACCGTCTTTGAAATGCAAAGTAAATAACGACGCTGAAGAAAAGAAATAAAAATCATGACAAGAAACAAATGAAAGTACATTTGAGAAAGTAAATAACAAAAAATCAAAAAAGCTATAATAAAAAATGGTAGTCGGCAAAAAGTGCGCAGAATGAAACGTGAGACAACACAGAGTAAACACAGTTAAAGATTCATATTTTGCCAAAAGAGATTATAGAATAATTTAAATACAATTAATGATTAAAGAAATAGATCTTATTTGTTTTGTTGTCCATGTTTTTCCTCAAAATGAAGCATGTCTTAAATGCCGAACATTGTACTGTATCAATTACTATTATTTTCCTATTTGAAACTTTACTTGCTCAGTACACAATTCACTGAAAAAGTCACGTCTGCGACAAATGTCGGTCTCACAGACATATTTATTGTATTTAATTCTATTTAATATTTTTATAATTTTATTTTATTGTTTTGTAATGAAAACCAATGAAATATTTATAAGTAAAACACAATTATAAAAAAAACTTAAACGAGTTTAAAAACTATAGAGATCCTTATTATGGAATGATGAAAAAGTCTTGCTATTCCTCATAATATGGTTGAAATGCATATAAGCCTTTTTGTAAAAAAGAGCCCGTTCACATTTTAAATTTGTCAAGAAATGTGAACATGATATTATCAAATTTTAATTAGCTCTCTCATTACTATTCAAAAAGAGTTAATTTTTTTACTATGCTGTGGCAAATAACTTTAAAATTATTATTTCGTCAGTAACAATAACGTTTCTCATACCAAGTGAAATAAACAGACAGTTCTTTATCGGTATTAACAAATTCATATAATACTAGTTTCAACAAAAGAGACTTCATTTGTATCGACCATATTTATCAATTTTACTTCATTTTGAAATCTTCGCACTATCATCTTCAACTAAGAACTTTAGAATCTACGTTAACATAAATCGACCCGACCCTAATATTGAACCCTAAAATTACATGCAAATTGTTTAGTTATTGTATTGCGGATCATAATCATGGCTATGTCTACTTTTGAGTGAACATCCCCCTTCTGTACAAGTAAAGGCTTTCCAGCTTTTCCAGCTTTCCAGGTATATTGAGCATTCGAGATTTTTTATTCTCATATAGTATGAGATATCGTTGTGAAGGGCTCTTTATAAGTCTCAAAAATATTTTGTTCATGTATTTGACATTTTACCTTCAAAGACATACTCAAAAAAGCAAAGAAAAGATATGTTCCTACTCTCTATTTCCGAACCTACTCAATCTAAAATTATGGAAAAAAATGGATTTTTAGAAACCCCAACGAAAGTTGCAGCAAAACTGACTGTAGGATTTTACGATTACGAAAGTTAAAGTAGGCAATATATTTATATTTTCTATATTGATAGTCGATTACCTTAGAAACCTTATTAGGTAGAGACTTAAAACTTGGCATAGTAATAATATATATCACTACTACTTGCTACTGATCGCCATATTTACTCTAATACTTTAAAAATATTCATATATGAATTAAAGAAGTTGTAAGGGTTCTACAATTTTTTAAATTTTATTTACCTTGAGGGATATTATTTCCACGTTTTGCCATAAGGAACACAAAAATATATTCCAAAAAGATATGCGAAATTCAACATTTCACCCATACTTCCAAAATTGCTGAGCCAAAAATCTGAAAGAAAACAGCGTTGATAAAATCTGACTAAGAAATTGCAACGAAGCGGTAATATTTAGATCAGATTTTATAATTGTTTATATATGCGCTATGTTTTACGCCTGTGAAATATGTAGTAGGCAACATATTTAGGTTGTGAACAATTTATATTTGTTAATAGTTTATTAAAATATTCCGTACTCTCAAATGTTTACAACTGCCTAAATATTTACGGAACCATTGAAGTTCGAGTTCTACTCCCACGCACTTACTCGCACGTACCTAGTAAAAAAGCAAGTTAGCTAACCTTATGAAAAACCTATAATATTGAATGGAATAAATCCTTATGAAAAATCTATAATCCTGAATGGAATAAAAATGTCCTTAAAGTTGACAAACAATATCACAATTTTTTTTATTCAACACATTTTATCTATTCAATGGTTGTTGTATCCGTTGAATTTCTACTCATCCCTCTGTCATTTTAACTAAAGTTAATTCAATGTATCGCTTAATATAAATGCATGAAATCATTTCCAAACATAAGAGGGCAGCAGTGCACTCGCAAATTATAAATGACTTATGGGCGGAGAAACAATCTCGACATGGGTTTGTTCAGAAGCAACCTACTGTCACGCTACAAAAATGTGTATATGGAGCACCGACTCATATTATCATTAATTCTCTCGTTTCAGTCAGCCGAATTGAAGGCATCAAAAAACAATAAATTTATGAGTAAATGGTATTAAAATTATTTCAAAACAGTCTACGAAATGAAGAAGACAATACAGATTCAGCGGGAAAGTAACAAAAAGACTGAAATAGTTTAAAAATTATATTTATATTATATTTTGATTTAAGATTTAAAATAAATACGGCACACCCACAACCCCAACTTTATTTTCTTTATTCTAAAATAAAAGCAAAATATTTTTTGCCTTCATCCCCAAAAAGTATATTATATTTTTGAAATTTATAATAACTAAATAATTTTGGTTCATATCATATTTTTTAAATGAAATAAATGTTTCAATATCAGATATTTAAATGTTAAAGTTACCAAAGATTTTTATGTATTACTTACTACTACTATTAATAATAAAACATATGTATAACAGAATGGTGTAAGGCCTGCTTTTAGGGCGATCCGTATTGCGTCTTTATGTAACGACTACACATTAGACAGGCAGCACCCCGAAACAACCCCAACAAGTTTACCTAAACGTGCGTCCAGCGGTATGCCGGAAGGATATCTTTATAACTCGTTTCAGCTACCCGCACTTCCTGTCCGCTCGGGCGCGTGATTATTTCGGGAAACGAATGTTGTAATGCGTGTTACTCTCCCTTTTCATTTGTAAAAAACTTTTTTGACTTAGCAAAGAAGATTAGTTATATGCGTAATTTACACCCTAAAAATTCTTATTGAGATCTTTATTACATCCATCCGCATACCTCTATATCAGTCTGTCACAGAAACCAGAAAATAAAACTTAAATATTCCATTTCTGAAAATTACTACACAATCACATTTATTTTTAACCAGTGTTGACAAACGATTTAATATATCGAGAGATATTTCTTTCTATAAGTTATATTAGTATATCTATACAAAAATATTCAAAATTTATATCTACCATTATCTGGTAATCGATAACGATCGCCTTCCTTTAAAAAATTCACAACGTTGAAACTAAATTAAACATAAAAATATTGAAATTCGAAGATACAGTCGATTTGTTTATTAATTTTATTGTTGCTATTATAGAAACAGTTAGACTTCATAATAAGTTTTACCTGCCTATATTAATTTAATATCCATGAATATCTTAAATTTCTAATATTAGGCTGGAAAAACATACTGACACGATGAGAAACAGGATCCACATTTATTACAAAAGTCAAAATATATTCATTTAACGATGTTCTAGTACCAGTAAATTATATATATATATATATATATATATATATATATATATATATATATATATATATATATATATATATATTTGTATACAGGTGTTTACGTCAGTGGTTCAAGCATTAATTATATATAGAGAACCTCCGAAGCTATAAAATAAAATTATAAAAGGGTACATAGTTTAAAAATCATTGTTATTTTGAAAATTTAAAAAAAGGATAACAAAAATGATACGTATATTTTTTTTTAAATTTCCAAGGATAACGCTTAGTAATCCGGGTAAATTTAAAAAAATCTATAATAGTCTGTTTTGAGAACTTGCCTTATTTAAAAAAAATTGTCTTATTTAAAAGAAAAATTGGAAAATTTAATATGATTCTCTTTTTCTCTTCGGCCATATATGATGATACTTATGAAACAAATCCATATGTATAAAATTTAAATAAAAAATCGAATAAATAAAAATTTTTATTTCATAAAATATAACGAAATATTTATATTAAAATATCGAAATTACGGGTTAGAGCCGAAATACAACCTACATCCAGATTACACCTCAGAAATTTACACCGCTAGGAAATAAAAGATTGCTGCTGATTTTATCTAATGCACTCAAATGTAGTACGTATTTTTATTGATAAATCACATGCGGTTATGATCTTCCTGGGGTAGACTAATGCGGTTATAATCTTTCTGGGTTAGACTTTAAAATAGATTCAACCGAAAAAAAAACAATCCTAATTAAGGCTGGGGAGCGCGTCGGTCAACTAATCCGACTACAGAGACGAATCAATAAATGAAGAACTTGGTTTAACTTTGCACTTGATGAATGACTTATCTTCTCATTGGTATCATATTTCCTGGAGAGAGTCTAACGAAACATCTTCGAAAGTCTGCCAAGCAGAAATTGCAAGTATCCTACTCTTCTTAAATTCGAAACCAGCTCGACGGGATCAATAATTTTTTTCAAATTCCGCTCCACATAATCACTAAAAACTGATGTTGGAAATTGGATTCTCGTCTGCAGTGATATTTTACGATGCAACGACAAATATTCCAACGTTGAGAAATTTTCATTTACCCCTCCGCATTGTGTTGCCAATAGAGATCGAATTTTTCATATCTCTCCTCAACCTCTCTCGGCAAAATTTTTGATGGTTTGGAAATTATTGTGATAATAAATTCTGCATCCATTGAATATAATATTGATGCGTACCTTCCCTTCGTAGTGCATGATGCACAACAAAACTTATACCACGCAAATATATGTTTCAGTTTCACGCACAAGTAATGTTCAATAATTTTCAACACAAGTCAGAACCCTTTATTCTTTTTCAATATCTTGCCAATGTATGGATTGCTTCTAAAACCCAATCCTCACTTTTATCTTTCTATATGGGGTATGTATAATCTAATAAAGACAAAAATGCGAACAAGTTCCTGCACCGCTCTTCCTTCGTGTTGGTTGCCGTAGTCACTGTGGAGCATAGCAGCTTTCTGACCAGTGCTCCGTGCAATGACACATTAATAACTCATCATGGTTTACTCATACAATTAATTAATAACTCCTTTGAGATTTTGAGTCATGATAAGTACAACAGCCTAAATTGTATTATATCAATCGAGAAAACAAGCCTAGGATTTATTTCTGATATGATAATTCAAATCAAAAGCAAAAGACAAGGGAAGTCACTAAAGTTAAAATCATGAGAACGCGTAGATTGCAAGAAAATGAAAGCTATGGGAATAACCTAAGGTAGTGAAAGAGAAAGGCAAACAATTGAGCTGAACAAATGAACAACAGGAAAATTAAAATAATTGTATCGTTCTCTATTTCAAATGAGTGTCTCTTTCTCCAACAGAAACAAGTTAAAACTTTTATTAAACCACATTTTTGTTTACGACTTTTATTACTTTTTCTTCATACCACGTTTTGATTTATTACTCTTATTACTTTTTAATTCACTTGTCGTCATATCAAAATGGGTGTCTTTTTTTACCTGCCTTTATTATAATAATTCCTGAAACGCCAATTCAATTTGCCACTGAAAAAACCTACAAATATTAACTAGATAATTAGACATTTCTCATCTCCTCTCCCTAATATATAATTAGAAAATTATTTGTTTCATTTTCACAAAAAGCTATACAAGAAATGGTATCATAATATTTTTGAAATTTTTCGCTGAACATTATTGAAAAGCAAAAATGTAAATTTTCCAAATAACCCCATGCGGATTGTTATTCTTTTTATTTTCAAATTTGGGAAATTTTGGTAATAGTGGTTTTCAAAATAACCTGCTTGTAAGTTTGTCGCATTCTTTCACACAGTGGGTCTTATATATTGAAGTAATTTGCTCAACATTCCACGTTCCATAAGGAAACGGTAAGTGGCAGTAAAAGTCAGCGAATCATTTAATTTTCCGACATAACGATAAAGGGCTCTTTTCGGACCCTATTTACAATTTCCCTCTCCGAGGTCATTAACAATGTAGAACGGAAACTTTGCTTAATTACGTCAAATAATGCTTCATGAAGATCTTATTAAATATTTCATTTTGATGGATTTAAGTTGATTTATTTTTAAATATTTCTTTTCTTGAAATTTATGGCATCTTAAAACCGTCTCAAATTTCAATATAATTGTGGATATAATTAAAAAGGAACTGTGTTTGTACCAATAACAAGCCGTTACAACATAAATATTTTTCGTTAACCTTTCGTCAAATAAAAAATCACTTACATAATCAATTGTCACTTAAGCAAAATTAATTAATGTTTCATTTTGGGTGATTATTGCTTTCTTTACTGTAATTATGGTTATTGGTTATTCCTTTCTTCAAAATTGTAAGCAATAATCAAAAAGCAAATTGATTCATACGTACATATATATATATATATATATATATATATATATATATATGTATATATATATACACACATATATATGTGTATATATATATATATATATATATATATATATATATATATATACATATAACTTAATTTTTAAGGTATTAAAGGAAATTAAAAACTAAAACACCTTGTAATTTAAGCAAAACCTAAAATCAAATTTGCGAATTTTGAAATAATAGGAAATTCGACGGAAAGTAGTCAAACCTTGTATTGGGCAAAGTAAGTTTTGATGAAAGATGGATATATTGGAAAAGAAATTAGAGAAAGGAAAATTACAAAACATTTTTGTAATATTTTATTTGTATGCTATATATCTTTAAAAAAATATCCAGAATTATTGCAACTGATTTTAACCATTTGCTGTCCTATGGTTTTGGAAAAATTCCCTATGAGCATTTAATAGTTGTAACAAATATAATCTAGTGTATTACAAATTTATAAAAACAACAGAGTAATGAAAACAATTACACATCATTTATTGTTCATGGCTATTATGCACGAAAACGATATCAATTATGTGGCAAAAATATAACAAGACCTCAAAGAAAGTCATTTGTTGTTACTGTGATGAATAAACAATATCATTGAGTAAAAAGTTAGATGTTAGCTAGACTATTGAAAATTGAAAAAAGTGGTATTCTTAAATGAGAGCCATTTTTTTAAAAAAATATTGAGAAATAAAAACAATAAAATTGAGACTTTAATTCAAATATTGTTTCGAGATCAACAAGTAATAGAAAACTGCAAAAATCTTTCTGATTACATGTCTAAAACGTTTCGAAAAAATTAAGAAAACCAAGTATAAAAAGTTTAAATTTTACTTTTTTTATTCATCTGTAACTAATAAATATCGTTTGTTTCAAATTATTACATTTTTACAGTAATTCGCACAGAACTGTAAGAAAGGTATTCCAAAAATAATAACACGTGATTAAATTTAACATTTTTATTACCTGTCCATTAAATAATACATGAAAAAAAAGAGTTTCAAGAGTTTTTTGACATTAATTATACTCACAATTGCTATCGCAAATACTTTGGAAATTGTGTATAAATAAAAATTGGGTCTTGTCAATAATTTAGGGTCGAAACTGTAATCCCTGAGGACAAGGGTATAGATTATGGTTGATTAGGATAAATTACGCAAGATGATGTGAGCGAGATTTCCGGTTACCAAATGTGACAAAATTTTTACCATTGATTGTAAAATGGAATGCTGAATGGATATCGGTAGTAATACAAATTCGTTTATTTCTTTTTCTTTATGAAACCAACTTCTTAGACAAGTTTGGTTTTTAGATTTATAGATAGTACTTCAAATAATTATTATAACCATTGAATTCCAAGACTTAATAAAATTGTAAAAATATTCTGTCCTTACAATTATGTTAGAAATATAAGGTGCTACGCAAAATATATACACTAATAAAATGTTACTGCTTTCAAGACAAATTTAAACTTCATTCCACCAAAAGCACTGTAAATAGACAGAATTATCGATAAAATTGGAGGAAATGACGTAAATTCAATGTACATTTTTGGTATGTAACATCATTTTTAAACATATTTTGATGTCTTATAAAGCCCGCAATAGCAGTTAATTCAGATTTCAGAAGAATTTTTTGTATTGGTAAAAATAAATACAACTTATATATTGAAAATGTTAATAAAACTCTCACTTTGTATATATTTGATCTTTTTTTATGACATAAGCAGAAATTAAGCAATCAGTAGCCTTTGTCCCTTATTAGACTTCTATGTCGATAATACAAAAATGTGTATGCGGTCAAATAGTATTTTACATAATTGAATATATATTCACTTGAATTAAATTATAAACTCTTAATATTTCTGTTTGAAAATACTTTGTTTGAAAAGGTATTTCTCTTTTATTCTTATTTTTATCACACATACGTTAAACATTTTCTCCCGTCACGATAAAAACCCCGCTGGTCTTACGGCTGACTAAAAGCGAATGTAAATTTACCGGCTGCCGAAAAGGGAAAGTGTAGACGTTGAAGTTGGGAAAATCTCATTGTTCACTTGGAGGGTTACAAATATAAAAATGTAATCCAGTATACAACTTACAAATGGAATAGATTATCTCGAATTTCTTTTTCTTATCGCGTCTACCTATTTATGTCGGGCTCGTCAGTTACGAGGACCTAATTAAAATTAGGGTCTTGCCTTTCTCTGCAACGCTTGGCATTCAATTCTTGCTGGCGGAGTTTGATAGAATTTAATGTGTTTTTTGTCGTTATCTCTGTTTTACTATTGTTTCTTGTTTATATTTGTTATTGTAGTTTGAGGGAGTTTAAGAGCGAGATGGAATATGTATTTAAGGAGATATTTTGTTTCTTTATATTTATTCCTTCATGTTATGTTCCTCTTAACATTATTTTAAAATTATTATTCATGTTATGTTCCTTTTCACATTTTCCTTTAAATTATTATCAGAATATTTAAATCATTTTATAATTTTTATTGCGAAATGTCTGGTGTTTGTTTTCCTACTACCGAAACCTGCAAGTGCTTTTAAGAAATATTTTGAATCACAAACCTTTTCAAATATTTTAAGCTTTTAAAATGTTTAAAAGATATTTATTTTTGTACGTAAAAATCTCTATCATCCCGTTTAAAAAAATAATGAATAAGTATTATGTGCTAAGGTTATACAGAGTCTTTAAATCTAGAACAAAATTGTAAATTTACTTAGAGGTACATATTCAATATTGTTTTATAAAGGAATCTAGTCCAATACGAATTCATCTTTGTGTTATATGTTATTCATAGACTTGTTTCCAAGCATTTTTTTTTATGTCTTAATATAATGTTATCCAATTAATATTTATGCTTTATTAAAATAATAGAAATTGGAATAACATAGAGACTTTTAATTTTAAGATTCTTAACCTTAGATTAAAAGAAAAACAAAGTACAAGAATATAATTTTTTTTCCATCTGTCTGTTTATTAATAAATACCTTTCTTCAGGAAAGCATGGATGTAAAAATTTAAAACTAATGTAAAATACTAATCAGTACTACTTCGTTTTTGGTGAAATAAAACTTGACTCAATGCAATGAAAATATAAGGTCTTTTGAATATCTCTAATTTGATAGTGACTCACTGACGCACTCAGTAAAACTTATGAGGTATTTTCCCATTGAATATTAACCCTCAGTGGTATATATAATGGTTCTAATTCTTGCAGCATTATTATATGACACTCTGTATCATTTTATTTTTTAGCCGTTTCGAGTTCAGTTTTAGCCGTGCAGAGATCAGCACAAACCCTATGTGTTTATTTTTAGCCATTGCAAAGTTCTTGAGACCACTTCTCTCGCTGTTTTCTCCAACAATTATAAGTAAATGAAAATCGACTTGATAAATTTGTTCACATAGAGTTACGTATAACCGAACCCGTTCTTGTATGCGATTGATGTAAACCAATTTATCCTAACATACAAGTCAAATTTAACTACATTCCATGTAGATATTGTGTTAATTTAAAAACTACTCTAATCATGTATACTCTTTGTATCTTATTACAATACCCAGTGGAACATTAAACGTTATTAAAAGTTTACTTTCCTCTTTACATAAATGTTTTCGTGTTGTTACGATAAAAGACGAAATTTGTTTTACAACAATCGAGTGCCCATTCTTAGATGCTATTTCATTACAACGTAAAGCCATAAATTCGGTATCATAAGGGAAAAATACGATTTTATCGAAATTATTTTAGGCTGCTATATTAATTAATAGTATATTTTGCTCGAACATATTTTGTTTTGTGTTGTTTATGTCAATAATTAAAAATAATTCTAATATTTTGTAAAATTTATCCAATCGTTTACCACTTACGATCGACATGGTTTCAAGTTTCTTTTAATATCTTTGAAGCTTAAGGAACTTAATTTAATTTGTACCGCACGCCGCAACAATTTTAATTACGACATCTTATGTGGCATACTGAAATTGTAATTATTCTATTTAATTACCAAAATTTCTTTACAAAATTGTTTTTGGAATTTTTTTGTATGTAATAATATGCGGGAAGTCAAAAATTAAACATATAATTTATTGAAAAATCCATATGAAATTCTGCATTTTATTTTTTTGTTCAATGGTATTGGATTAGAGTAATATTTTCATTGAAATTTAAATGAGGAAAATTAATTTTTTTAAGAACTTGTACATAATAAAACAAAATTTCACATTGTCTAATGTTATATTCCAAATTCATATTACGTTATTAATTATATTATTAGAACGTTTTTTTTGCGTTTCTTCTCATTTTTCAATGAAATACTTTATAAACTTATTAGTCATATAAAATTAGTGAGCGATTTCCGTAAAAATACTTAAAATTACCCACAAAATCATATTGACAATAATTTCAATCAAACCTTTGTGTTCGTTGTGGGTTTCCATTTGCCTCTACTATAAAATAAAACAAATTTCCTGCTAAATAAACACAATGATACAATGAATATTTCCATGTAAATTCAAAATAGTTCTTTTTAAATAATCTTTAGACAAATTGTCTGAGCGAGCCCAACTGTTCAAGTTCGCGCAGCCCTTAATTCGATGTAGACTCGAGGGATAATTCCGAAATGATTTATGCAACAACGGAGTGGGAATTTAATTTGCTTTTTCCTATAATGCGGTACCATGACTCGGTGCTGACTTGAGACTTTTATTGGCTGGAAATTATTTAGCGCTATTCAAAAGGAATGCGAGTCAATATTGACGAGGACCGAGCGAGCGGACCAGCGTTCGGAGTTTCAATTTTTTGTTCTTTTTTTCTTTGCTGCCGTTTGCAAAGTAAACAAAAGTATTCATGTAGCGTTTAGAATTCATATGAAGTGGGATTCACCGACATTTATTCTTGGAAAATTGAAAACGCTTAACGTTTTTAAACAACATAAACTTAGGGACTGCATTATGGAAATGCAAATCAACTGAATAATTTAGTATAAAAACTAAATAAACTGATACAATTTGACAGTTCTTAATTATAAAAAAGAAATAAAAGTACTGTACTGCTCTTTAGGGCATACGTAGCTTTATAGATGTTTTTTATGCCGGAAGTAATATGGTACATGAAAAACACAGCGTGCTGTGGTATATATATCTATATATATATATATAATATATATATATTATATATATATATATATATATATATATATATATATATATTTATATATATCTATATATATATATATATATATATATATATATATATATATATATGTCGTAGGCTAAGGTGATGTAAAATTTGCACGCTGCCATATTTCTAATATAAACAATTATATTTTGAAATTGGAATAAAAATTATTAGCTAATTATCAGAGTAAATCACTCGAAATAAATATGAACCTAGATTAGAAGGTGACAAAAACGATTAACAACAAGTTCAGTGCCGCGTTAACTATCGGATATGTTACAGGGAGAATATGTCCCGAGAGCCACAGTATCGGATCCTATACTTGAACCTAACCTGGTTTAGGTGGTATATTTTGTATAGTCTTAGTTATGATTCTAATCAACTTTTAGATGTTTTAAGTCTAATTTTGGCTAGTTTTGATATGGTAACTAGATAGAGAGGTAAAGTTATTTATGGTGCACCGATGTTTCACGCGAGTCGTAATGGTTATTCCTACCGTAAATTCCTGTTCATTAGGATGTTTATTTATTATCCTTATTTCAGTTTTCTGTTTATTTTAGTAACAAAAATTTGCACTTTTATTGTTATTAATTAACTAATACAGTTTTTTCTGTCAATAGTTCATACATGTGTCCTTGTAAATCATTTTAATTCAGAAGTTAGCATGCTTTTACAAAAAAATTTACAAAAATAAATGAACAATTTTAAAAGTAAAGGTAGTGAAAATAATATCTAATATCGGAAAAAAAACGCTCACTGAGCCTAAAGAGAACATTAAAAGTGCCTTTTTATTCTTATATTTCTTGTCCGTAAGATAACCCTAGTGTCTGTCTGTCTGTCTGTCATGGTCTTCTCAGAGACGGTTTAACATCATAACTGGAAATTTTGCATGGCGATAAATTATATTAATTTTCAAATGTCCCAATAGCTATCATAAAATTATTTACATGGAAATTTTTACGAGACATATCAAACCAAAGAAAATGTTCTTCATTTGAATATATAGTGATATATAGTGCTATGGAAATACTGTGTTTATCCTTAAATGTCCCTAAGTATCTAAATGTGTGCGGAACCCTCGTAGTGCTATTTGTATTCATGCTTGACCGATTATTTTATCTGTATATATTTTGTTTACTCGTGTATCAAGTATAACTATTAAGAGAATGGTAGTAAACTGAGGTACGTATCGTATATAGAAAAAGGTCGAAATTTTGGACAACAATGTCTCTTTGTTTCTTTACTTTATTAACTCGTATTAATTTAAGTATTGTTTGCTAAGGATAAAGGTAAGAAACTGGAGATCACGACATTGTTTTCTTATATAAATAGATAAGTAATAACAACTGGGAAAAACTTGGTTCGTCAAGCAAATGAAACTGCTGGCAAAAAAACTAAATTTCAGTTTGGAATTTAACTTGCGTTTGCTTCTGCCTAGTTTTAATAATCTTTTCTTCCTTTTGTCAGATTACATTTTTATCTTAATCCTTGCTCTTTAGTTTTACAAAGGAACTTAATTTTGAGATAAAATTAATTACAACTTTTTGAAGTTTAATTATATTAAGATTTTTCTCTGTTCAAATTAAAACTTTTTTAATATATTTTAAAATCAGATATGGATTTCAACTAGCAACGTAACCACAGTGTTGACCCATTTTTCTTCTTAGTATTATGTTGTGATATTTTATATTGACTGATTTATATTTTATTTATTTTTTTGACTGATTTAGATTTATCCTTTATCAATTTACATACATGGCGTATTGCTAATATATGTTGGAGATCTAAAACAAAATGAAACATAATCTTGGAAATATTTTAACCTACCTCTTCATATGTGGAAAATCATAGTAAAAGAATTTCTCCGCAGTTTCTGTCGTGGGAAGTATCATTAGATTAACATTTTAAATTTAAATCAAAATCTTCTAAATGTCATGCAACATTTGCTCTTCCTGAAGTTACAAAAGATTAAAAATAAATACTTGACTGGTTCTAGATAATTTTATTTGAAAGTTCTATGATAGAGTTTCTAAATGAAGAATAGAACTTCTAATATCGGTCAACATAAGTTTACAACATTTTTATTTGACACTGTTATCAGGCATATTAACCTGCATATATATCGTAAAAAAATCCAAAAACCAATATTTTTATGAAAGTTTTAAAGGGACAAACGAAATTCTAAACTCTTTTATTTTCTATGCTGAATATTGATTGAAAGGGCGATTTATGCGGATTCCAAATCATTATTTTTGCAAAATTTGACTTAAGAATTTCTAGACGTATTGTTGGAAATTTCAACGAATAATATGCCTTCTATATCTCTTGGGGAACATGACAAAATTAAAATAAAGACAATTTTCGGAATTTTACTTAATATTTCCGGAAAGAAAATAATTCCAAAAGCCACAGTTTTTGAAAAATTCTACATATTTTTCCGACTGTTAAATATATACTAGAAAATATACATAGATGGTGAAAATAAAATGTTTATAAATTGTTTATAGAGACTATAGAATATTTATTGTCTTTTTAATATTTATAGCTATTAAGTACAGTATAAATCTTACAGGCTCCAGACATTTTTACGATTGTTAAAAACAAAAGCAATAAATGGCATTCATTAAAGTTTTACATGGTGGAAAAGTAGATAATTTTTAATCAATACTATTTACATACATACTCGAAAAACAAAAAAGGTAGTTTTTTGCTTAAATAGTATGCACTATTTACCTTAAAATTTGACCATGCCTTAAGAGTTTTACATTCTTTTTCTGTTTTAGAATGTCGAAAAAAATCTAGCCTCTATTATTTTATGGTCGGAGTTACAGTCCATTCTGTCTGCTTGGATATTTGTTCTGAGAAACTTAACATTTTTCTTACCCTTAAACACACTACTTCTTTCTTTCAGCATTCGTTTATTGTTCATGTTAACTCCCGAAATTTTTCCTTTTCACATTCTCTTCCTTTTCGTATAGTTTTTCCTTCAATTCCTCCACTTTTTTTTTCGTCCCGCAATTCTGGTTCACAACCAATCCCAACATATCAAAATTCGATTATTTTAACCTTTTCTGTTCGCAAAATTTGTTTATCTCAATTTAATAACAAAAAGAGATGTTAATCAGTTTTTGTTATTAAACGGTCTTTTAACATTATAATATATAATTTTGGTTGATGCGAAGAGACTTCTCTGGTAACAATAAGTTCACAAGATGTATATGTATTGTATATATATGTAAATATATACATATATATATATATATATATATATATATATACATATATATATGTATATATATATATATATATATATATATATAAATATATATATATATGTTTTTCTGTATAGTACACCGATATACACAAATCTATCTACAAGCATTTACGGAGCCATTATACTTTCGACACATAAGCATAATACAGATTATTGGGAGATATTTAAGGACAAAAATATGTACATTTTGGGATTAGTGTAAAAAAATTATCAAACGACGTTCCAAACTATGTTAGAGAACCTGACGTATCTAGCATGTAACTTATTCAGTAACTTATTCAGTAACTTAGTGTAGTGCATGCATGCGACGGGAGCAACGTTTATTCTAGGGTTGAAACGAGGCACCTAGAACGTAGGATGCATAAGTAAATATGGTTAGCCGATAAGTCTTGTTGTTAAAGTGAACAGAAAATTAAATCTAGAAGATTGAACTCTTCAAAGAGTTTATACATGCTACAATGGTGAAGCCCTGATCTACTTATTTTTTCCCAAAAGTTATCACTCTAAGTTAACTGATAAAGAGAGCAACATTTAATTCTCTCTCAGTGTGTAATATATAATGAGTGCTTCGATTGTCATGTGAGACAACAATATTCTAAACGACAATTTATGTGTATTATAAAGAAGCAATTATGTGGATGGCTTGAAGAAATGTTTACTTTTCGTCAGAAGGAACCTCTAGTACTTTGGACCCGTCGTGAGTTTTGTTGTTTAAATAGAGTTAGAAGTAAATTATGTTGTTCAATATAAAATCTGGGTTTTTGGTTTCACATTTATTGATTTAATTGCTAATTCTGATTCCATAAGCATTCTAGTTTTATGCGCCCTTTTTTTAAAATAGTTTTGAAGTATTTCTTAAGATTCAGTTTCATACCGTTTCTATCACACGACTGTGTGATATTTGTTAAATATCCCTGAACCAGCTTACAGTCTTTGATTATTTTTACTTCCGTAAAGAGCTTTATAACATCGGCAAATGTGTTTTAGTTTCAATGCTGAATCACGAGACTAAAGTCAGTAATGATTTTACGAAAGTATAAAGGGCTTAGTTCTAAATCTTACGGAATGGCTGTAGGTAATTTATGCGCAGTAGATTTAACATCGTTCAACATAATTAATTGGTTTAGATTGGTTAATGTGCCCGGTACTCCAATTTTTTACATATTTTCTATCAACTTTCCCTGATATACACCATTCAAGGATTTGGTGATATCCGTGTATATTAAATTGACTTGACATCCATCGTGAACAATGTGTGTTAGGGTTTTTACATAAAAAGTCAATTTAATTAAAAAAGTAATGTAAATTTGTGGGTAGGAAATCAGGCAAAATTTATTTTTAAATTATCCATTACAAAACGTTTTGCATTCCAGAAATTACTGAGATGAAGAAAATATTTTTGCACATGAAATATGTTTGAGTTGAATTTAGAGTTTTAAAAACTGTATCAAGGACGGAATCAATATTAGGACTAAGCTTTTTATTTAGCTACTTTACATTCTAATTAGACTATAGATAACACATACACGCAATTAAAATAAAAACCCGTAACATGAAATTATAATCAAAATATTATGATTTTTGTGTTGAAAATACCATTGTATTTTACCATCTCATATAGAAGTGGAAATTTTTCGGATAGTTACTGGTATTTCAAGCAGAAATATTTTCTACGCCATAATATGTATAATGTAGAATTTGTAATAAAGCAACGCACCTTTATAATTTTGCAATGACCATTCGTCCGCTCGACCATCTCGAAGTCGTAGCCTCAAAGTTTTTTTTTCACTTATTCTATAAAATTGAGTAACATATTTTAAAATGAAATCGAGGTTAAATTTACTAATGTTCGTTTATCGACACTCCCCCCATTTTTTTTATTTTTAAATCGTTTGTTTGAACACTCTGTATAAATTTAAAATTCTACCTATAAAATTTGCATTATCACTGCATATATATTTATATATATGTGTATATATATATATATATATATATATATATTCTTTTTTTTTGTATATACGGAAAAGCTTAAACATGCAGTGAATTTAAAAAGCAATAAATGGCATTATTTAAACGGATATTGCTACTTAGAAATGTGGTATAGAAGGCCTTATACCGAAGGTTTTCCCGTTTCCTTTCAAGCTTTTCCCTTGGAAGGACTAATGGCAAATCTTGCCTTGAAATTTAATTCTAACTAGGAATTGGTGCAATTACGCCTTCAGTATTCGCTTTCATAATTATTAATATTTGAAATTCTTTATTCCACTCTTAAGTAGTTTTATATTAAAATTTTTTTCTACCGAATTTTTTATGATGGGTATACGATGGAAATATAATGCTTGCTCAGGGTACTCATTAAATTCATTTTCCTTCACATTCATTTTTAATTCTACTATAATTTTCGGACTTCCAATATAATTTTAATTGTTAATTTATATAAGGTTCAAGAGCCTTGCCGTAATACGGATTTTCTATGAAATACCATTCGCATTAATATGAACAAAGGATTGGATAATCATAGAGGTTATGCAACGATTCACGTATAATCCCGAAAAATCATATATGTATATGTATATATATATATATATATATATATATATATATATATATATATATATATATATATATATATATCTATATATATATGTATACATATATATATATATATATATATATATATGTGTATATTTATTTATTTACTTACTATCTTATTACCGTAAATTGTCGAATATTAATGTCTTATTATCGTCAATGAGAAAAAATAGCACAACAATTATTGAGATTATTTCTCATTTCTTTACTACTCTTAATAAAATTTTATTATTTCAAAATTGCCTATATGAATTGGAAATTAGAGGTGTTAATAGTTATTATTACGATTGTTAAGGTATTTATATTTCTTATTACGATTGATAATGCATTTATATTTCTCTTTTTCATGGGATGTCGAATACTTTTAAATAGAAATATATTTCAAACCTATCGTTCATTAAAACGAGGGAGATTTGATTCGCGCATCGAGACAAATATATAAAGTTTACGGAACAATATTCTAATGAACTAGAAAAAACGTAACTGGTAAAAAGTTCAATATTTTTTTGTTTGCAAATATTTATATTTAGAGTGTCGACTACAAACCAAAGACACGAATTGCATAAAAATAACTATGTACAAGTCTCGTATTCTCAAAGAGACGATAAGTTCTAAGTGTTGCACTGAAGAACATCAAAATAAGTATTGGGTTGGCTAATAAGTTTTCCACCCCGAGTTGCTGTCAACACTTAATAAAAAAATTATATGTTACAATAAATTCAATTTAAGTATGCACCATAACGATCTACTTCTTCTAACTATCTAGATGTTAGTGACAACATGCCTTTGTTGTAAAATTCCCATGACTGATTAAAAAAACTGTTCGAGGTCGTTTTGGAGATCTCCAATCCTTTTTAGCGTCAATTTTTTTTTCACGTAAATGGTAATCAGAGAGCGCAATGTCCGGCGAATATGGTGGATAAATGAATAGAATCCAGCCGAGCTCCTCTAATGTATCACGAGTATATTTTGCGGCATGTAGTATAGCATTATCATGTAAAAAATAAACTCGATCCTGTTGACTACTCAATTTGTTATCTAATCGCTCCAATTGTTAGCAGTAAATATTTGCAATAAATAAAAATCCCTCTGGGAGCAATTCACAATGAATAATGTCCTTGACATTCCACCAACAGCTGTGCATCACTTTTTTGACACTTATTTCAGGTCTTTATATTGAAACTCCTGTTTCTCCGACACCCAGCCATTGATGTTTGTATGTATAATTAATGTATGTCACCCTCTTCTCATCGCCAGTTACTAAGTGATTCAGCCAGTCAAAAATACGTTTCAATGTCAAAAAGTGTTGACAAGTATCAACTCTGAACTGAAGGTGATACGATGACAATTCGTGGGGTATCTACACACCGTATTTTGAAACTTTCCCAATTCGTGGAAATGTTTTTCTATGATGCCATCAGTGCATTTTCCGATTGAGGTCAGTCAGTCAGAGTTTCAGTCGCGGACCCTTCTCAATCAGGGGTCGTAATCGTTGAACATACAATGCAACAGGACGTTCAGTCTTTGCTATCGCGTAAGACACCGTGGACTAGCCCATCGCTTGACGTATATTATTCTTGACAGTCCTTGCATCGTAACCCAGATGAAATCGTAAAGTAACAGAATTCGTATTTCACATCGATTTAAATCTATTACCTTTTATGAATTCACTTAAAACTTCAGCGCTGCTGCTTTCAACTAACTGCATTTTTGGCGTTTATACCTTAGAGTAAAACCTTCTAGAAGTTCCGAGAATCTTTCCAGAAAAATCCCCGAATTGTGGCTAAAACTTACTAGCCGGCCAAACATATAAGTTATTTTTATGTTGACGAAAAACTAAAAATGAATCGTCATATCTGAAATTCATCTTTTTTTTTATACATTCATGGTATTCAAAATATTTAACGGTAATTTCGTGGTAAAATAAGAGTCTGTAACTGTGATTATATTTTCTCATGTGTTATTCTGCACAGTCTATACCGACTACTAGTTCTAGTTTTAACTTTTTTGCTTCTTCGTTTTTTCTTTTCTCAAATAGACTTTCATATGTTTCTCTTCATGATTTTTACTTGTGTTCTTCAGCCCCGTTACTGACTCGACATTTCAAACACTGTTTTGGTAAGTTGACTAGTAAATTATTATTACATTTTAGTGTTATATTAAGGTTAAATTTAAGTATTAAATACATTTATTCTCATTTTACATATTTTGAAATAAATAAATTATGTTAAATATTTTATATTATCTTATGACTTCACCTTAGAACAAAAGTAAATTATATTTTATATAAAAATTATTATAAATCATATGATAAATCCTGCATGACTCCAAAATTTCTCAATTTGTCCTTTTCCTTGAATATTTTATACCTGAATCCTTAGATAGTGAATCTTCCGGAATAATTATGTTCATCAATAATTAACGTACTTTCATTAAAATATTTTTAACCTAATATAAAATTATAAAAAATAAACTTTCAAATTAATATCAAAATTTTTAAATATTATGTGTATTTCAATGGCCACCAATATTTTATCTAGTTCTATTCATAAAATAGATTAGATCGTTCATAATTCTGTATGTCCAATATTCGGAAATACATTTCAGACACATCATATTTCTTTCAATCAATCATTAATCTCACCTAAATTAGTTGGTACATTATTTTCTACTTCTAAATCTTTAATAATTTATCTTTAATACTTTTTAAATCCAATAAATGTTTCAATATCAGATATTTAAATGTTAAAGCTCCCAAAGATTTTTATATAGGGCTTAACTAGGATTTTTCGCCCTAGAAATTTCTATCGTATTTTGTGTCATTTACTACTTTTTAATGTTTGTTACTGGTGCTAAATTAGTCCATTACTTAATTAACAATAAAAAAAATATTTATAACCGAATGGTTTAAAGCCTGCTTTTAGGGCGATCCGCACTGCGTCTTTATGTAACGACTACACATTAGCTAGGCAGCACCCCGAAACGACCCCACTAATTTCACCTAAACTTTCGTCCAACAGTATTCCGGAAGGATATCTTTATAACTCGTTTCAGCTGCCCGCACTTCCTATCCGATCGGACGCGTGATTATTGCGGAAAACGAATGTTGTAGTGCGTGTTACTCACTATTTTCCTTTGTAAATAACTTTCTCGACTTACCAAAGAAGATTAGTTATAAGCGTAATTAACACCTTAAAATTTTATTGAAACCTTTATTATATCCATCCGCGTACCTTTATATTTGTCTGTCACAGAAACCAGAAAATAAAATTCAAATATTTCATCTCTGAAAAGTATTATACAGTCATATTTATTTATAACTTGTAATTGATAAACGATTTAATATACCAAGAGATATTTATTTCCATAAATGATATTTAATGATATCTGGTAATTGATATGATCGCGAATATTACCCTTTAAAAATACATACCGTTTTCAAGCTAAATTAAACATAAAAAGACTGAAAGTCGCAGAAATAGTAAGTTTGTTTATTAATTTTATTGCTGCTATTATAAAAACAGTTAGACCGCGTGATAAGTTTTACAAGTTTTACAAAGTCCATGAATATATTAAATTTCTAATATTAGGCTGGAAAAACACACTGACACTATGAGAAACAGGATCCACATTTATTATGGAAGTCAAAATATTTTTATTTAACAATGTTCTAATACCAGCGAATTACATTTGTATATTTGTATACACCCCTGAATACCTTACGTCAGTGGTCCGAATAAAAAATATATATAGAGAACTTCCGAAGCCGATCTAAGCAAAATAAAATTATACAAGGTTACATAGTTTAAAAATCTTTTGCTTTTTGAAAACTTAAAAAAGGATAGCCAAAATGATATGTATATATTCTTAAACTAAACTATAAGGCTAACATTTAGCAATCCGGATAAAGATTAAATAAATCTAAATTGGTACGTTTTGAGATCTTGTCTTATTTAAAAAAATCGTCTTGTTTAAAGGAAAATTTGGAAAATTTAATACGATTCCCTTTTTCTCTTCGGCCATTTATAATGACATTACTGAAACAAATCCATAGGTATAAATTGTAAATAAAAATCCAATAAATAAAAATTTTTATTTCGTAAAACATAACGAATTATTTATATCAAAGTATCGAAATTACGGGTTTGAACCGAAATAAAACCTACATCGCGTCAGAAATTTACACGTCGAGCAAATAAAAATTTGCTGCTGATTTCGTATAATTCACTCAAATAAAGTACGGATTTTTATTGATAAATCATACGCGGTTATGAACTTCCCGGGGTAGATTAATGTGTATCTTTAAAATAGATTCCACTGAAAAAAAACAATCCACATTAAGGCTGGGGAGCGCGCCGGCCAACTAATCAGACTACAGAGACCAATCAATAAATGAAAAACATGGTTTAACTTTTAAGTGCGGAGCGTACGATGCTCCACACTTGATGAATGATTTGCCGTCTTGTTGGTATCGTATTTCCTTGAGAGGGTCTAGTGGGACATAATAGAAAGTTGGTCAATTCGCTTTGAAGAAACTGAAAATATCCATTTAAACTCGCGTTTAAACTCCCGTTTTAAACCCAAAGCCAGCTCAACGGGATCAATATTTTTTTTCAAATTCCACTCCACATATTCATTAGAAACTGAGGTTGGAAATTTGATTCTCGTCTGCAGTGATATTTTACGATGCACCAACAATGTGTATTATGCACGTAAAATATTCCGTATTCAAGGAATTTTTATTTTCCCCTCCGCATTGTATTGCCAATAGAGATCGAATCTTGCATATCTCTCCTTAACATCTCTCGGCAAAATTTTGGATGTGTTACAAACTCTCGTGACAGTAAATTCTGCATCCATTGAATATAATATGAATGCTTATCTTTCCTTCTTTAGTATGATGCACAACAAAACGTATACCACGCAAATATATATTTCAGTTTTACACACAGGTAATGTTAAATCATTTTCAATACAAGTCAGAACTCTTTACTCTTTTCCAATATCTTGCCCATGTATAGACTGCTTCTAAAACCCAATCCTCACTTTTTTCTTTCTAAATGGGGTGTGTATTATCTAACCAAGACAAAAATGCAAGCAAGTTCCTGCACCGCTCTTCCTTGGTGTTGGTTGCCGTAGCCACTGTGGAGCTTAGCAGCTTTCCAACCACTGCTCCGTACAATAACATTAATACCTCATCATGGTATACTCATACACTGAATTAGTAACCTCTTTGAGATTTCGAGTGATGATAAGTACAACAGCCCAAATTGTATTATATCAATCGAGAAAACAAGCCTAGGATTTATTTCTGATATGACAATTCAAATCAAAAACACAAGACAAGGGATGTAAAGAAAGTTAAAATCATGAGAACGCGTAGATTGTAAGAAAATGAAAGCTGTGGAAACAACTTAAGTTAGTGAAAGGGAAAGGCACATAACTCAGCTGAACAAATAAACTATAGGAAAATTAAAACGATTATATCGTTCCCCGTTTGAAATGAGTGTCCCTTTCTCCAACATAAACAAGTTATATATATTAAAATTTTTAATTAAACCACGTTTTTCTATAAAACTTTTATTAGTTTCTCCTCAGATCATGTTTTGATTTCTTAGTATTATTCCTTATTAATTCACATGTCGTCATATAAAAATAGGTTTCTTTTTCTTACCTGTTGTTATTATAATAACTCCTGAAAATTAAATTGAAGTTGCCACTGAAAAAACCTACAAACTTTAACTAGCTAATAACAGATTTCTCATCTCCTCTCCCTAATATATAATGTGAAACTATTTATTTCACTTGAACAAAAAGCTAGACAAGAAATGGTATCACAATATTTTTGAAATTTTTCGCTGAACATTACTGAAAAGCAAAAATGTAAATTTTCAAAGTACCCCATGCGGATTTCTTTTTTTTTTAAATTCAAAATTTGGGAAACTTTGGTAATAGTGGTTTTCAAAATAACCTGCGTGTAAGTTTGTTGTATTCTTTCACACAGTGGGTCTTATATATTGAAGTAATTTGCTCAACATTCCACGTTTCATTATAACCGGTTAGTGGCAGTAAAAGTCACTGAATCATTTAATTTTCCAACATAACGATGTAGGGCCCTTTTCCAACCCTATTTACAATTTCCTTCTCCGAGGTCATTAGCAATGTAGAACGGAAACTTTACTTAATTATGTCAAATAATGGTTTGTGAAGATATTATTAAATATTTAATTCTTATCGATTTATGTTTATTTACTTTTAATTATGTCTTTTCCTGAAACTTATGGCATCTTAAAAGCGAGTCAAATTTCAATATAAAAGTGGAAATAATTAAAAGGGAACTATGTTTGTACCAATAGCAAGCCATTACAACATAAATATTTTTTGTTACCTTTTCGTCAAATAAAAAATCACTTGCATAATCAATTGTCACTTAAGCTAATTTAACAAATTTTTCATTTATTGCAAAGAATAGTCGGGTGTTTATTGCTTTCTTTATTGTGATTATTGCTAATGGTTATTCCTTTCTTCAAAATGTGTTCTCAAATATGAACTTTGAAAACACATTTTGAAGAAAGCAATAACATATATATATATATATATATATATATATATATATATATATATATATATATATGTATATACATATATGTATATATATATATATATATATATATATATACATATATATACATATATATGAATGTAATAATTTATTTTCCATTCAAAATTACCTGGTAACTGTGCGTAAGCACACAGTTTCTTATTTTCCGTGGAAATTTAAACTATTTTTTGGAGTACAGTATTTGTTTCTTTTTTTAAATAATTTATCTTTTTGAATCGTCTATAGAAAAGCAACAAAAGCGATATGCAGTTAAACGTAACGCGATCTGCATTTAATGTGTCGTCAAAATTTTAATACGAAAAAATTATCTCGTTTCACAAACATTTTCATTTAATTTAGTCAGTGTTGGATAACATAACACCCATCAAAATACAAACACGAAATCCTGGTAACGGTTCAGAGATGAGAATAGTTGGTTCTCACATGCAGTGACAAAAAACAATTGAGATAACACGAAATGGCAGAGGGAAAAGGGCTGTGCAGCCGCCACAAACTTTTACCTTTCTCTTTCAATATGGAAGCCAATAAATGTTTATATCACGAAAAGGTGGCCCCGTCTCGTTACCATGAATGGGGAAAGATCGCCTACTGAGCGACAGTTACAGTTGTGCCGATTTTACACCCACGACTTAATATTTTCTTCTTAATATTATCAAAGGCCATCCTCTATTTAGGCTTCCATTTATTTATTAATTTTTTTGCAAAGAAACTTAAATAATGTTGCCAACATAATGACACATATTTCATTTTACAAGCTAAGGACTATCAATGATACAAATAAGTAAATCTAGTGAAGGATCTGCCATAATATAAATAACGAAGATGGCAATCTATTAGGCTTACGGGAATAATTTGAGTCCCCAATACTATAAGAAATGTGCTTATTTTTATGAACTTTTATTATGGATATTGCCAATTTTATTAAATTTTTTTCTTAAATTTTTTGAAAATGTTATTAGAAATAATGGGATTTATTTTAATATAATATTCACGATTGACAAGATGAAAAAAAATATTAATTTAAAAGAAAATCAATTTTGAAAATTAAAATCAACCTAAAAGTCAGATATAAAGACTTGACTTATATTGATAGCTTAACTAACACTATCCTAATTCAATTTGAAGTTTTGAAACTCGTGATATGAATGCAATCATTAATTCCAACATGGTATTTTTTAAAGGTAAAATAAACTACTCGATTTATATAATATTATAGAAAATTCAAAACTAAAGTAACTTTTAATTTATGCAAAACCTGAAAAAGAATTTGTTCATTTTTAATAATAGGAAATTCAACGGAAAACCGTCAAACGTTGCATTTGTCTAAGCAAATCGTAATGAAAGATGGATATATTATAAAAGAAATATACAAAATCTGAGAAAGGAGAATTTACCATTAAAAACGATACAAGACCTTTTTGTAATTATTACGTTGTATTTCTTGAAAATATAGTAAGAACTGCTTAGTTTTAATAATTTGCTATCCTATGGTGTTGAAAAAAATCCCGATTAGGATTGAGTAGTGGTAACAAATATCCACTACTGTATTATGATTTGTAAAAGGCAATAGCGTAATAAAAAAAATTATACCACATTCCATTACTGAGAATATGAAAATGTTTTTTGCCTGTATTTCGTAAGTATTTCTCAAAACTAAGCGGAATTATTAATCTTAGGTTTCTGGCCATGTTTGTAGCAACTAGACCAACTCCTTATTCTCAACTTGCTTCGCTCTTGTACTCTAATTCAAAAGAAATATAAATATGTAAACAAATATTTGATCAACAAATTTTAAAAGATAATTACATACAAAAGAACATACAAAAAGAAGATTGGTGGACCAAATTGCTTCAGTTGGTTTTATAAATGAGTTTTAAACGCAATTAATTTAATTTAATTATACAGTATTTTACAAATTAATATAAACACATAAAATTTTCATAATTTAAATTTTTTGCAGTTGACAACACATTTATTTCTAAGTAGAAGCCATTTTGTTTAACTGCCCTGACAGTTACTATGTAATGGAAAGTACCGAGCTACCGATGTGTCGCATTTTTGTTTTATTTTTCTAGAAATATTGTGTTCTTGCTGAAGTGAACTGAACTAAGGCTTTATTTGCTTTTTATTCTTGAAGATGGGTATTAATCTTAAAAAACGCGCTAAGTTTGTTTTTTTTGAGTAAACACACATCTATGACTCCAAGACATATCGCCAAGAAACGTGGTGTAAGTTTAGGAGCTTCAAACAAAATCTTGAAACAAAAAAGGAACACTAGGACGATTGAGATGAATCGAAAAGGAAATTTGGAAGAAAAATTAAAACAAGAGCAAGAGACGAAGCTTAATATAAGGGAAGGTATATTAAACTCTAGAAAATCCAGCCAATAAATCGCAACCGGCCAAGATTTCGCACGCTTAGAAGTTATTGTTCATGATTATAACGTACGAAAATTATTTGAATAAAGTGGCAAAAAAATAATCAGACCTTAAGTAAGTAGTCATAGATTACTGCCATGATGATATCATTGGGCAAAAAATATGAGAGCTGCGCTGTTGAAGATAGAAGAAAAGTGACGTTTTTAAATAAGAGCTATTCTTTAAGAAAATAATTGAGAAATGAAAAAAAGGAAATTTAGATTTTAACTCAAGTATAATTTCGAGATCCAGAAATAACAGAAAAGTGTAAGAAACTTTTTGATTCTATGTTTAAAACGTTTCGAAAAAAATTTAAAAGCCAAGGGAGGACCTATTACCTATTCAAAAGTTTAAATTGCAGGTTTTGCTTTTTTTTATTCGTCAATATTGTTTGTTTCAAATTATCACATTTTTTACATTCATTCCCACAAAACTGTAAGGAAGGTATTCCAAAAAACATAACACGTGTTTACATTTAATATTTTTACTACTTTACAATTAAATCTTACATGATAAAAAAACTTTCAAGAGTATTTTGATAGAAATTATACTCACAATTACTATCGCAAATATTTAAAAATTCCGCATATACAAAAATTCGGTCTTGTCAATAATTTCGTATTGAAATTGTAATTGCTTAGGACAGGGGAACAGACGATGGTTAATTAGAATAAACTAGGCAAGGTGATGTGAGTACGGTCTCCGGTTACTAAACGTGACTTCAATTTTTATTTCAATATTCCAACTTACTTTTGTACTTGAACTATTACCTGAAGTAACCTACTTCAGGTAATAGTTCAAGTACAAAATGTTTACCACTACTTTAATATCAGTAATCAGACAAATTATTTTATTTATTTCTTTTTTGTCTTTGCATAACTCAAAAACTCCTCAAACAAGCTTTGTTTTTAGATTTAGAGACTCTACTTCACATAATTATTAGAACAACTCAGTGGTTCAATGGCTTAATAAAATTGCGAAAATTTCTATTCTTACAATTTACTTAGGAGTATAAAGCGCTAAATAACTATATCCACAAATATGTTTTTTGTCGTTTCACTTTACAAACATCAGCCTATATCTAATTGTTTCTTTGTTACTAATTCAAGAATGGCCTACTATTCAAATTTTACTGATCCGAAGACAAATTTAGACTACATTCTACCAAAGTACTCGCATAGACAGAATTACCAATAAAATTGGTGAGAATGACGTAAGTTGAATGTACATTTTTGGTATGTAATATCATTTTTTAACACACCTGTGTTGCTGTGTAAAGCCCACAATAGCATTTAATTCAGATTACAAAATAATGTTTTGTTATGGGCAAATATAAATACGACTTTGATATATAAAATATTAACAAAACTTTCACGTGATATATATTTGATTTGTTTTTTATGATATAAGCAAAAAATAAGTAATCCTTTGTCACTTGGTTGACTTCTAAGTCGATAATACAAAAAGTTATATGCGGTCAAACAATATTTTACATATTTGAACAATATTCAGTTGAAGTAAATTATAAACTTCAAATATTTCTGTTTGAAAATACTCTGCTTGAAAATTTATTTCTTTGTTATTCTCATTTTAATCCCATATACAATAAACACTCTTTATTATCACGATAAAAACGCCGCTGGTCTCACGGCTGCCTAAAAGCGAATGTTAATTTACCGACTGCCGAAAAGGGAAAGCGTAGACGTTGAAGTTGGGAAAATCTCATTGTTCACTTGGAGGGTTACGAAAATAAAATTGTAATCCAGTATACAATTTACAAATGGAATAGATTATCTTGAATTTCTTTTTCTTATCGCGTGGCAGAAGTCGGGCTTGTCAGTTACGAGGACCTAATTAAAATTAGGACCTCACCCTTCACTGCTACGCTTGGCATTAAATTCTTCCTGGTGGATTTTGTTAGAGTTTAATGTGGTTTGTGCTCATTATCACTATTTCACTACTGTTTCTTGCTTATATGTCTTGTTATTGTAGTTTGAGGAAATTTAAGAGCGAGATGGATTAGAGTAGATTTTTTTTTATTTTGAGTAGATATTTTTTTCTTGATATTTATTCTTTCATATTATGTTCCTTTCATTTTTTTATTTATTATCATAATGTATAAATCATTTTATGGTCTTCATTACAAAATTGTTGACATTCGTTTTCCTTTTTCTGAAATCTGGAAGCGCTTTTAAGAAGTATTTTGGGTAATAAACCTTTCGAAATGTTTTAACCTTTTACATTTTTTATCTTGTGCATATAAATTACTATCATAAATTACTATGTGCATATAAATTACTATTTACAATGTTTTAAAGAAATTATTAGAAATAACCATTATGTTTTATGAAGGTACCTCGTGAAATATGAACTAAACTTTGTCTATATATTTTATAAATTTATTTGCCAGAGTTATAATATAATGTTATGAAATTATTATTTATGCTTTGTTAATCAAATGTAATCAATGTATATGTGTGTATATATATATATATATATATATATATATATATACATATATATATATTTATTTTAGATTCTGAATGTTAAAAAAAAAGTTGCCCAAAAACATAATTTTGTCATCCATTTGTCGGTTTATCCATAAATACCTTTCTTCATGAAAGCATAGATTTATAAATTTGAAACTGATATAAAATACTAATGAATACGACCTCAATTTTGAAAAAAACTTGGGTCTATGCAATGAAAATATAAGATATTTCGAGTACCGTGTATTTTGATACTGACTTACTGACGCACACATTAAAACCTATAAGGTAATTTCCCGTTGGGGATTACCCTAGAGTAGTAAATCATTAATTTCAATTTTTATAGAATTACTATGTGGCACTCTGGATTATTTAATTTTTAGCCGTTGCAAAGTTCCGATAACTACCTCCCTCCTACATCTTCAGATCCTTCTGGTTACAAATTAGTAATCAATGAATTGTTGCTGTAAGTGAAATCAGTACAAACTCTTTGGGTTTACCTTTAGCCATTGTGAAGTTTCCGATACCATTTTCCTTTCTCACTGTTTTTTCCAACAATTAAAAGTAAATGGAAATCGAGTTTATAAATGTGTTTACATGCAGGGTAACGTATAAATGAAACTAAAAAAGATGGGTTAAAATACATATACATTTTTTGTATGCGACTGGTGCATATCAACTTATCCAAATATACCTGTCAAATTGAATTGCATCCGATGTAGATACTGCGTCAATTTAAAAAATGCGCTTATCATAAACATGTGGTTCCTTTCTAGTATATTCTTCCATCTTACTGCAATAACCGATGGAGCATTAAAAACTCTTGAACGTTTAGTTTTCCCTCTACGTAAATGTTTTCATAGTTTTATGATAAAAGACAAAATTTGTCTCACAACATTAATCGAGTGCCCATTCGAAGGTGCAATTTAATTTTGACGTAAAGCCATATACTCGGTATCATAAAGGAAACATACGATAAACAAATTTTTTCAAACTATTTCGGGCGGCTATTTTATTTTGTAGTAAATTTTGACCAGAAAAATATTGTTTCATGTTATTCAAGTAAATATATATAAATAAAAAAATAATTTTTTTTGGTAAAATGTATCAAACCGTTTTCCGGTTACGAATGAGATGGTATCAAGTTTTAATTACAGCAGAAAGCTTAAGGAACTGGATTTAATTTGAATTGCACTCTTCAACCATATTAAATCGTGACATCTCCTTTGCTGTACTTAAATTATACTCAATTAACTAAATTTCTCTTTAAAATGTTTTTTACAAACTTTTGTATGTGGTAAATAGCGGAAAATTGGAAATTATTACGTACAAGTTATTAAACCTTAGATATGAATTTCCCGATTTTAAAATTTTTCTGAAATCCTATAAAGGTAATATTTTTATTGAAATCTTATTAAGGAAAATTTATATCCTTGTTCAACTAATTGGACATTATAAAAGAACTCAAAGTGAAACGCCATATTTTCTAATGTTATATTCCAAATTTACATTACATCAACAATCACAAATTAAATTAATTGTTTAGTTCCGAAAAGAAGCACAAACTGGCCCACAAATTGATATTGACAATTTTTCAGGTAAATGCTTGTATTCAATATAATTTTGCGTTAAAAATTTAGCTAATATAAATGTATAATTTAAAAATCAAATCGGTTCCCATTTGTCTTTACTAAGAAATAACATAAATTTCCTGCTGATATAATAAATATTTACAAGTCGTTTAAAAACGTAATTCCTTTTAAATAATCTTCAAATTGTCGTAGCAAGACGAACTGTACACTCGGCTTGTCACCTTAAATGCGACATTGACTCGAGGGATAATTTATGCAGCAACGGAGTGGGAATTTAATTTGTTTTTCTTATAATGCTGTACAAACAACGACCCGGTGCTGGTTTAAGAATTATATTGGCTGGAAATAATTTAGCTCGCTATTCAAAAGGAATGCGAGTCAATACTGGTAATAGAGCGAGCGGTCCGGCGTTCGGAAATTCAATTTTTATTACCATACTGTCTTTGTTATCGTTGGCAAACTAAATGTAAGTATTCATACAAAGTGAAATTCACGGACTTTTATTGTTGGAGAATCGTTTAAAACTCAATGATTTTAAACAATATTAACTTAGTGACGACGTTGTAGTAGTGCAGATGAACTCAATGAACTAGTATAATTTGACAGTTCTTTGTTGTAATAGATAGGTAAAATTACAAACAATGAATCAAAGTTATTTTACTAATCGGTAGGGCGAAAGTAGATTTACAGATATAATGCATGCCAGAACAAACATGGCATATGACAGAGACAGCAAGCTGCGTTATACTTACACACACACGCACACACACATACACACACACACACACACACACACACACACACACACACATATATATATATATATATATATATATATTATAAATGAAAAATTATACTTTCTTACATTCATAACTCTGTAAAAAATATGGAAATGTAGAAATTTATTATTCACCAAATTAACGAAATCTAGATTTTTCTTGTAATTCGTGACTACGCCAAGATAGTTATAGTTATAACCCTATAATGCTATATACCTAACATATGTACATTAATGATATGTCTGTAAAACCGACTGTCCAATAAATTCAATAAGCAGATTTCGTAATTTTCTTTAAATTAAAAAAGCTTTAACTTTCGTTTTAGACCGAAAAATTGTATTTACATCGATATTTCGAACACAATTATATTCTAGTATTTGACGTATTCACTTATTCGTAACAGATTTTTAAAATTTTCCGTTTAGAATTAAGAGAAAATGTAATATTTCAAAATAAAGATATAATGATTTTTTACTGTCTACTGTCTCATTCATTTAGCAATAAATTCCCATAAAAACAAATAGCTGAATAGAAGGTAATATTTTAAACGTAACTAATTCAATGCCTATGTAGGATATTCATCGCAAAATAATTTTTTTTTTCACTGCTTGAAAGTAAATAGTCGATAAAACTCTTTTAAACATACGGATTTTCTTTTAATTTATGTAAGTAGGAGATAACATATATATATATATATATATATATATATATATATATATATATATATATATATATATATATATATATATATATATATATATATATATATATATATATATATATATATATATATATATATATTATATGTCGTAAAATATGGTGATGTTAAGATTGTGTGATGTGCTATATCTATTATAAGGAGTAATAATTTAAACACTTACAATAAAATTAATTTCAGAGTAAATCACACGAAACAAGCATGAAACTATATTAAAAGTTCGTGAAGATGATTAGTTACACATTGAGTGCTACATTAACTATCGAATGCGATACAGGAAGAACATCCCTGAGAGCCACACTATCGGGTCCTATATTTGAAACTAATATAGTTTACGTAGTCTATTTTAGATATTGCTAGTTATGACGTTAATATACTTTTAGTAGTTTTAACCCTATTTTTGGCTAGTTGTGACGTGGTAACCGGATAGAGAGGTCATGTTTCTTGTGATGCTCCGTTTTTTCACGCGAGTCATAATGGTTATTCCTACCGTAAAGTACAAGTTATTAGTGTGTTTATTTATTAATGTTATTTAAGTTTTCTGTTTCTTGTAGTCTGCAATTTTGTTGTTTATAGTAAACTATTTTTTTTATTTTTATCAATAGTTTTATTAATATTCACATATGTAAGTTTCACTCAGAAGTAAATATTTTTTTCCAAAAAAATTTATAAAATATTTAACGAACCAGTTTTCAAAACCAATAATAGTAAACATAATATCAAATACTGAAAGAAACGCTCACAGATCCTAACAAAAACTTTGAAAGACCTTTTTTTATTTTTAGTTTCCTCATCCGTAAGATCACTTATGTGTCTGCCTGTCATATTTTTTCTCAGAACCCGTTTGACGTAAAAACTTGAAATTTTGCATAGTAATAAACCATACCAACTCGCACAGATTTCAGTAGATATCACAAAATTATTTACATGAAAATTTTACCAAACCCTAGAGAGTATTTTTTTTAAATTCCATATGTACTGTATGATGCCATTTGAAAGGGTCTCAAAAAAAATTTGTTTTCGTATCTGTAGGTAGTATATCTTCGGAAATATACTGAAAAATATAAAAAAAATATCCCACTTTGACTCTGAATCTAATTAACCTAAAATTATTTGAAAAATGTTGTCTTTGGAAGTAAATTCAAAATTTGCAGGAAAACTATAACGATTATATTTGATTTATTATTGTTGAAATATACATCATAACATTGCACCTATGAAAGAAACAAAAGGCAAAATTATTATATAGTGCTACAGAAATACTATATTTATGCTTAAATATTCCCAAATACCTTAACATGTACGGAACCCTCGTAGTGCTAATTCTTGGCAGGTTTTTTTTACATTTCGTCTGTATATCTGCATTTTTTTTTCAACAACACATCTGCTGAATAAAACTGTTAGGAAGATTTTAATTAAATTGTTTATATAAAGCAGTAAACTGAGTGCGTTGGAATAAAATGTGGTATGTTGTATAGTTATTGTTACCTCAGACAGGTGAAAGTTGATGATGAGCACCGGCCTACTGGAGACCATTGTTGACCTCTGTAAGTACCTAAGTAATTAAACCTGGGAAAAATTACGTAAATTGCCATGCGAATAAAACTGCTGGCAAGAAAAGCAAAGTTCAGTTTGTAATTCGGTTTAGAAGTTCAACGTAATTCTAACCAGATTCTCTCTTTTTTCGAGATAATCGTACATGTTCATTCTAATTTTCCATTCATCAGGTTTACAACCAAGTTTAATTTTGAGCTAAAATTCATTACAACTGTAATATTTCATAGATATGTTTCTGTTTAAAATATTATAATAATCAGATAGAGAAATTACTAGCGGCATAACCATGGTATCGGCCAATTTTTCCATAAAAAAATATTTTGTTGTGGCATTTTTCTTTGGATGTTTGAGAGTTTACAGTAAAAGGAGGAATTCTTTTTATTTTGTCGCAATCCCATAGTTTTTATAATTTAAGACCTATGTACATAAAGTTTTGCTAATAGATGTTAGAGATTTATAACAAAACGTAATAAATTCTTAAAAATATTTTCAACGTACTTCTTTTGCGGAAAATCATAGCAAGATAAATGTGCAGCGCTTTCTATTTTAAATTAAATTAAAATTACATTAAGTATTTTTTTCATTTTCCACCCTTTTTTTGATACACTAGACTTCAAAATTTTATGCGATGTATGCTCTTCCCCGCTTAATTTCTTGACTGTTTCTAGAAAATTATGTTCGGAAATTCGGATAAGACAAGACTTCTAAATAATGTGATATTGGTTAATTAAACTTTAATTAACTTTTTTTGACAAAAATATGGACAAATACAAAATAATACAAATTAGAGTATGAATTAATATACGTACCGATTTGCATTGGTATTGTTTTTGGGGTTTCATGCCTCAAAACGGAATCTTCAGAATTCCACTTACATGTTCGTTCGCCTTTCCTTGGATTACGGGTATTTATATCAGGAACTCTTAAGTCAAAAAAATATTTATTTGGCACGTTTATAAAGCATATTAACCTGAATGTACCCCGTAAAACATACACAAACAAATATTTTTACGGAAATGTTAAAGGAGCAAACAAAATACTAACCTTTTTAGTTTTCTTTAGCTTCCTAGGTATTCGTTAAGGATCAGCTTATGCGGATCCTTAATTATAATATTTTCACAATTTGATTTAAGATAATTTTAAATGTGTATTTAACATTTCAGCATATACCATGCCCCTATGTCTTTCCAAAAGATTTCAAAATAAAAAAAATTACACTATCTGGAATTTTACTGAATATTACCGGAAGACTAAAGCAATGATTCGGAAACCCAAATTGTTTAAGAAGTTCTTCATATTTTTATGACTGATAACGTTATACTAGGCATCATACATATATTGTGAAAAATAATATTAATGTGTGGAAATAGTTATAATAGACATACTGCGGATTCTCAAAATTTATTTCAATATTTTTTATCATAAATGGTTACGAAAATGAGTCTCGTATCAGTCTTATAGTTTCCCGACATTTTTACATTCGGTCATATACATGCACTTCTTAAATAACACATATTGCTCTAAGTGCATTATCTTTAATGAATCTTCAATAATGTTGTTATTTACTAAATTATAAAAATAGAATTCTAGACCTAGTTCTGACTAACATGGACTGCATACTTTCATTCTACACTAAAAACAGAGTCAACAAACTATTTTTACTATTACCGATTAAAACGGCAATATATATACAAATAGAAATTTAAATAATCAAAGAAATGGAAGCCAAACAGATAATTCTAAGTAGAGTATGTGAAATTAACGACCGATAACAGATATATTGGTGGTCATTGAAATAATCGAAATATTTTGAAACATGATATAATTTTATAGTAGAGACTAATTTCTCCTCATTTCAGTTGCAGCTTAAATTCAACAACATAGTTTTAAGTGAACACACCTTATAAGTATTATTAAGAAAAATTATACGTATATCAGTAAACCGACAATATTTGGACATTGCTTCGTTAAATAAAATGTAATATATATGAAGGTAATTTACAAGAACTTCCAAGCAACTAAGTTTAATTTCAGTTAAATTCTTCGCTATTTAAATTCTAAAACACCAAAATGCGGCAATTAAACTGGAGTACTACTTAATATAAGTGGCATTTGAATATCTTACTTTTATAAATAATTACCAGTGAACATCTTGAATCAAAATATGGTTCAAGTAATCTTTAGCATAATCACAGTAACTTAGTTCTTATTATTATTAATGTCACGATATTAGACTTAAAATATTGAAATAGGTATTAGAATGAATATTACAGTGAAATCTATGAGATACATTGCGAACACTATCTATTAAGACGGGCTCACTTTTTAATAGTTTGAAAGTTATCCAGGACTTATCGCAACACATAAAATCATGTTTAGATTAAATAGAGTTTATCCTGGCTCTGAAATGAAAAAAATAATGTTATATCGAATATATTACATAATATATTTACATCAAAACATACAATATACGAAAACACATTTTATATTCTCATATTAAAAGTTTAACGCAAACACATAAAATCAATCAAAATTTTATGATTCAAATTATGGAAATCACTTTTAAAATGCAGAGGAAAAAATGAGGCTGAAGGAAACAAATAAAAATTAAGACGAGATACAAATGAATGTTCGTTTGAGGAACTAAATAACAAAGAAGTATAAAAGTAACAACTAGAAATGATATCTGGCAAAAAGTGCACCGATTAAACATGAAAGAATATATTTCAGAAGAATTTATCGTAAACCAATTTTAATACCATGAATGTACAAAAAACTAGCAATTTCAGTAAACGAAATAACTTTCATCAGACTAAAAGGTAAGAAGTCCCATTATTACTATATTTTTTCATCTGCGTAAAAATGTGTAACGTATTTATATTAATTTATTAAATTCTTCAAAACAATACATTGAGCTTACGGTTTCCTAGATAATACTAGACATATTCTTTGCTACTTGTTCTGCAGTTCGTGTTTTAGATTTGTGGTTGATGCTCTAAACATAAATAACGGTAAAGAAATTACAGTGAAATTTGTTACCAGCTGTTTTCTCCGGTTGATTACATTATTCCATAAATCTTATATGTTTGTCTTGAATGAAAAAGCGTCAGAATTTATTTTTTCTTCTTTCAGGAAACCATAAATTTAAATATATTTATTTTTATGCATATTCGACATCTCACTATATTGTAAAAAATAAATATTAGGCATTGTGAAATAATTAATTATTTATTGAAAATGTTTAAGAAAGATATAATCATACCATTACTCAGAGAAGTTATTTTTGATATAGGGTTACAAGACATTGCTTTCATTCAGTTTATGGCGTATCTGACTAAGCAAATGAATACATGTAATTTTGGCGGGTTTATGCGGGAGTTGCAACATAAGTTCTCAGATTTTTAAATCCTCTATTTACATCATCGCGAATTTGACTTCATAGAAAATCAAGAGTACAGCAAGGTTATTGAAATTTGAATAAATTACCCAAGAAAATTTTATTGGAATTCATTATATAACGGTAAAATCCTAATTGAAAATAAAATTCATATATATTCTGATCAAGCGATGTTACTTTTAAAACTTATAATCTTCCTAAACTAAAACTGAGTGGTACCAAAATATTGACGTTAACCCTATAAATCATAATAGTTGAAAAGAGACAACGAAATCGCTTGAAATATTAATAACTATAAAAGTAAACACTATGGACGTAATTACATTTATGCCAAATTGCAAGTAAATTCCAAGGCAAGATTTGCTATTAGCCACTTACAATCGAAAAGCTTGAAAGGAAACGGAAAAATTTTCGGAACGACGACTGCTGTGCCGCATTTCTAAGTAGCAATATCCGTTTAATTAATGTCACTTATTGCTTTTAAACTCACTCCATGTACCCGCGTTTCCATTCCGTTATTAAAATTGAACACGAAATATCAGGTTCTTCTTTAATGGTATACCATTTATATTCAGCTTTTGTGACCATTTCATGGATTCTATTTCATGAATTAACCTAATTCTTAATAGTTTCCTTGTTAACTATGTGCATGTATATGTCTGTATATATATATATATATATATATATATATATATATATATATATATATACATATACATATGCGTATATATAATTGAGTAATATTTGGTAGATAATTTAAAACTTAATATAAATTTAATTTGAAATTATTTATCAAATATTACTTAAGTCTACAGAATAAATGAAAAACAACTTCGTCTTAGTTTTCCATATATTGGGAGATAAAATAAAAAAATTATTTGCTAGATATTAACTAAAATCCCTGTGATGCACTTACATCTGCATCTAAAGCCATTGAAACTTTGAAGCTATGACAGACAGATGGACAGACGAATGGACATTGAAAAATGGTAAAGTTTCTTAACGTTTTTTTGGAACCCTAAAAACGAAACCAAGGAATAAATTTCTTAGTTACGATGCCAATCAGATGATTCTTAAGTTTTCTTCTTTTTTTTTTCTTTAGCACGTATATTCTACAAATTATTAATAAGGATATTATTATTTATTAAAAAACTAATTATCAAAAAGGAATTCGTAAGTGAATTTGTTTTTCCCTTCATTAAGCAAATTCTTGTTTACCAATTACCCGGAAGATTTCATTGGGTAAAGCTGGCTTGAGTTTCAGTTAGAAATATATTTTTCAATAAGTAGGAATGTGTGCGATAAAAAGAGTTTTATGCCTATTTTCAACGTTTGCCACCTTCCCCTGAAACCCTGTAAATAACAACGCCATTAATATTAAGTCTTTGAATTTGCTACTCTTTCTAGATAATTAACCAGTAACTACTTACATTGGGTTTTGTCTCCAAAATTCATTTATTAACATTATTATGTTTCTTGTATTTTACCATAAAAAGTTCTATTTCTTCTTTTTCTTTGACCTGTATCATTTAACATAAGAGCTTTATTGTAACTTTCTATGCCTATCTATTTTCAAAGAGCTATATCTGAAATAATTCAGCCATTCCTTTGATGTCATTCCCCTAGCAAAGTAGATTAAACACCTGCCACTACTTGTGGTTCTTCTCAACTCAAAAGTCGCTTTGTCCATTTTTCATCTTGGCTTCGGCAATATGTTCCGCTCAAAGTCACATTAACGGCGCAGCTCTCTCATTGATGTCAGTCACTTTTGTTTAGATTCCATCTAACTTATTTAACAATCGGTCCCTCAAACGAACATCAGACATATTTCATTCCCCTCAGCTTTTCTATAAACACCCTTATTTTTCAAATAGGTTAAGTAATTACCCGGTTTTATTTTGTAGTTAAATTTTAATGCATTGATGCTTACCTTTGCCTCTAATAATAAATCTTAAAGATTTGTATAAGGTTATAGGAGAGGAGAAAAATAAAAATAAATAAAACAAAATTTAAAAAATCACTATTTCAAATATTGAAAATTGTTTCCTAACCATGGGACAATTACCACCCTCAATTGGTAATTGTGTCTTTTAATACTGTATCGTCGATAGTTTTGCAATATTTGTACACAAGATACATTGAAAAAATATTACGACGTATGCATTAAGACAAATTGATTATAATATAAATTTCTAGATATTTGATTCCTTCTAGTACTATAAAATAATAAAAAATCTCTCATAGTTCGTGGGCAGTCAGAGAGACAAATTTTCCTCCTTGGTACGTAACGTTTGTGTTACATAATAATAAACTTGTGCTCTGATGAAATTTAATATTTCTTTAAATATAATTTTCATTTTGCCAATTGTAACTAATCTTTTAGCTTATATAACCGACACTCATTTCCATTTTATTTTATTGATCAAGATTACAGTTCTTTATGAAAACAATATACCGATATACACAAGTCGGGAAAAATTAGATCTTGTTTGTTTTGTTTTTTTTAATTCTTAAAATGAAGCACAATTTTATATATAGATCCTTGTACTGTATCAATAAGTATTGGTTTGCCATATAACATTTTTCTAATTTAGGAGATAATTGACTGAAGCGATATGTCGGTATAATGACGCAAGTCTGTGAAACAGACACCCATTGCTTTTTATTCTAACTAATATCTTCCAAAATATCGTTTTTGATTTTTTTATTATTTTCAATATACTAATGAAATATTCATAAATAAAAAAAATCGAATTCGAACATCACGTAAGGACACATTTTCGAATAATGAAAAAGTTTTGCAACTGTTTCCAAGCATCTAAAATAATCTTTAAATTCAAAAGCTGCTTTTAGTTAATTTTACATTCTGTATTTAAATTTATTGCAGAGTGAGATGGGGATCAATGGGCGTTGTTGCAATTAACACACAACTAACGAAATGGTACTTATTTACTTAACAAATTTAATCCGAAAATGCAAGGAGCGAAATAAATACAGCTGTCACATAACTGGCTGTTAATATGAACATTCAAAAAATAAACCTGACTTATTCGAAATAATGCCAAACTTAAGCCAGCTATACATAAATGACATGAACAAGAGTAAATACAGTATTAGATGGTGCCAACAGTAATATTTTTTTAAATATACCAGCTTACTTTGAAGTAGTAAAACTTTGTGTTTCAATAACAATTTTTGAGCATGAAATAGTCTTAAATTTGTCTGTTTACAATTACAGTTCTGATGAGGGCTGCACAAAGATCTTGGAAATTGGCTTCTTTAGCAGAGCTCTTGGAGTTTTGATGACAACAGTTCTAATGTTATTGCCTTTTCTCAGAAGGTGCTCGTCTATCCTTCCTATACATATTTTATTATGTGGCAAATTGTCCTCCTGCATCAGAATCATACAGCCAAAGGCCAAGTTATTTTTCCGGAATTGCCGTTTCTGTCGTTGGACATGACTAAAATAGTCTCTGTACCACTTTTTTCCCACTGATTACATGATATTCACACTGAGTTGCCAACGAGATCAAACGTTACCTTTCTTTTCCAATTTGAGGTTCCACAATGGCATACATAGGCAGTTCGACTAAGAAATGACCATAATGACTATATATAAGAAATTACCAAATGTCAACACTTCATAAAACTTCAAATTGTTTGACAATAACGCCAAGGGACGAGAGTTCAATCTGCCCTCAATTTGTGAAATGAAATTCAAAAATTCTTCCATTGTAAGCTTCGAATCTCCTATAGCGCGTTGAAAATGATGTTTGAAGGACTTTACTCCAAGTTTTTAGTGTCTCCCAAAGTTTGGAGCTCCTGGTAGCATAAAATTTTACTTGAAGTATTCTTTGAGTCCAAATATGGACAGCTCAGGATTTAACTCAACAACGAATGCTCTCAAGTGACGTAGTTCCGCATCCAACATCAGTGCATTTCCACAAAAATATTACCGTTGCTGCGAAAGATAGACGAACTCTTGCTTCTGCGAGCAAAGAATCCTTTCGTAGCTGCTTTCGCTGCCGCCATGGTTAGATCACTAACAGTATCTAAGTGCACGGCTTTTGTCACCATATACACAAAGATAGCATACACCTTGTGGTTTAAGCATTTTTTCCGATGTTTATAAAAAATTATAAATGAGCCACAAAGCCAGATTGGTAAAAGATGGACTCACAATAAATTTCTCCACAGGCAGATCACCCATTGACTGACCACAAACAACTGGTCTGTTCCTAAAACATTGTGCACAGTTGTGAACAGTTTGCCCGGCGACATCTCTTACACGCATAGGATTTTGAAGTTCGGTATGTAGATCCCTCAACTGAAAATAAACAAATATTATCTTGGTAAATCTATGTACAGAAGGCAAATCAATGGACATTTGATATCATAATGCAACTGAGCTGAGAAAGTCTTCCTCCAACTATCCATCTTGTCGACAAATGGTGAGGGACTGCCATCTGAATGTTGGTAAAACTGACGTTTTGAAATTTATTTATTTATTTATTTATCTACTTTAATGTATTTAACCGATATACATATAATTAAGTTTATTATATATATTTGAATTAAATATATTTTATTCATTGAATTTAATCCAGATATTTCTTAAGAATGGGCTGCAACTGTGACAATTTTAACAATAAAATTTCCAGCTTTCGCAAATTTACAGTCAGTCAAAAATCAAGTAATTCTATCTTTGTTACAGCTTACATTTTGGGCAAATCTCAAGACATAGCATACGACACTTATAAGTTTGAGATCAAAGAATGAACCTTTATCCAGTAAAGTCAAATTAAAGTCACCTATAAGTTTAAGTTCTTTCATATATTGTAAATCAGCAATTTCTTCATCCATAGGTTGATATGTTTCACATTTCATAATATCCGAGCAATTCCATCCAAATTGATTTTCCAAAATAAACTTTAGATGCCTTGTTTTAATTACCCCTGAGTCAATTAAACATGAGTCATGTTTAATTGGAGTAGTATTCGTTAAATTACAAATATAGGTATCGATCAAAATTTGCTTGTTTTCATAACGTCCAGTTAGAGCACACAACAAGGAATCATAAGTATTGTCATTAGTTTTAATGTTTCTTTCTTGTCTTTTCAAGCATGAACCTAAATAAAATAATTTCTTAAATTCATTCAAATTTGAATTAACATACATGAAACTTTCGAACGAGCACTTGAAGTCTGCAAAATGTTTCGCAGAACCATCAAACGTCGGCAACGGCAAACTAGGCAGGGAAAAACCCTTATTCGATACGTTTGGTCTAAGATATATCATTAATAAACTACATATTTGTGTACGAATGTATAAGAGAAAGAAGACTTATTTCCTTCCAAGCGGTTTTTTGCATCCATTAGAGCTCCGTTTTTGTCTCGAGCTGATCGTCGTCGACCGATTTGTAATACGTCCGAACGAATATAATCGAATTCCAAATGCAGCTTACCCAAGGATTCGAGCCTAAGATTAAGTTCATGATGATCTCGGATTTCATCCAAACTAGTAGTTCATGAGTTCCATTGTTCGTTCTAAATCACGGCTCAAACGAACACGTAAAATTAAACGCTGATTGTTTCAATCAGCGTTTTAACAATCAACGTACAACTATGAAAATGGACTTTACTTTGTAAAAACTTTAATAAGAAAATACAAATACAGCTGTCACATAACGTGGCTGGCAACTTGAATATTCTTAAAATAAAACTGTCTTATTTAAAATGACGCCAATCACAAACTAACTATGCATAAAACATAGACTATAATAAACGCAGAATTAGGTGGTGCCAGCAATAATATTTTTCTTAACATTTTCCTTGCTTTATATAAGCAAGGAAAATGTTGAGGAAAATATTATTGCAGTATATCAAAACTTAGGCGTCCAAGATTTTTTTCAACTCCAATCGACTATTAGTTAGCTGTATAGCGTGTGCAACTTGTAGTCCTTCCTCATCCACTGTGTTTAGATTTAGAAACCTGCTTAACTATATTTGGATTTCTCCTCACAATGTGTTTGAAATAACTATTTGTCTTCTTATAAAAAAGAGAGAAAATACCCGTTTGTACACTAAATTAATCATGCCCTTATTTTCCATATGGCTATGGCTATACCACACTTTAATAATCTCTGTCAATACTATTGAATGGGAATTTAATTATTTATTAAGCTCTGGAAATTAATTTTAAATTATTATTTTGTCAATAAAAATCACGTTCCTAGTAATCAGTTCTTTATCATTATTAACAAGTTCGTGTAATATTGTTTAGCAACACTAACTTCATTTATATCGAAAGTTTGGTTTTATTCTGAACTCTTCACACTGTCAGTAAAGAATTTTGGAGCCTACATTGAAAAAAGCCTGCATGACTAGAATTTTCAATACGTCAAAGTTCAGGTAACTAAAGCGTTGAGTTATTTTGTTACAGGTCATTATTAATTATCATGGTCCACAACTACTTTTGATTCAATTAAAAGTGAGGAGTTTGTGGACTCTCTCTACAAGTAAAGGCTTGGCAGTAGTATTAAAAAGGCTAGTTGTCTATTAATATTTTATTTTCATATAATTTTGGAGCAAGAACTAGAAATTTATTTGAAAAGAGGTAATGCTAAATACTGTGCAGTGCTTTTCTAACTTGCGAAGAAGATATCAAGGACACCACAGTTTTGTTAAATATATTTCGTTCATGGGTTTCTTAATTTGGCAGGAAAATCTGTAAAAATGAATTAGCCATCAGTCTGACTGTCGATACTAAAAATACATCGTAAAACATAAAGCAAAAAGCTATTTCTTCTAGTAATAAATATAATTATAAGCATTACCCGTAATTACATTTCTCTATGCATTCATTCAGAAAGCCTCATTATGAAAACAAGCAAATATTGTGGGACTAAGGCTTTCAAATTATGGAATTATAATTTGATCTAAAAAAATATTCATGTTCAAAACTTCTCAGACCCGAGCAAATTATCAGTTTACCTGCCTAAGTTTGTAGGATAACTGCCTACAGCCAGAAAAAATATATATTTTAATTTGTAAACTGGAGTTAAGTTTGGAATATATATTACAGACGAATTGATGGTTTTAGTACTCATGTAATACATGAAGAAAAATAAAACTAGTGATAAAAAGTAATTAATATGCATTACTGAAATTATATTATTAGGGGCCATTGACTGACGTAGTCGGTCAGAAATATAAAAAAACGAGTGTGTCTCGCCTCTCCTTCCAATTACATTTATTTATTTTTCATTCAATAAATGCATGCATGGGAGCTATTTGATTAAGAATCTATAGTTGGTAATATGGCCGATATTAACTTATCGGTGAATTTGATAAATTAGACCTAACACGAATTGCCTAATTTAAAATTACGATTTTATCGTAAATTTGCACAGAAAAAAATGACTTAAACTGAAATTAATTTGAACTATCATTCGGTATTTATATCGCGTAGCATTTTCAATAAAAGCAACATTTAATTTCGACAGCAAACTCCTAAGGACCCAATTAAATAAACCATTTGGGTAAAACGTAAATGCCAAAGAGTAAAATAAAATAATAATTGAGATATCAGTAATTACGAGAGCGAACATCGAATACATAATTGCATTTAATAAAGAGTCCAATTCCAAGTCAAGATTGCAACTTTTAATAGAAGAACTTGCAAGGGAACGGGAAAATCTTCGGCGTAAGGCGCCCTGCGCCGTACTTCTAAACAGCAATATCAGAATAATTAACGGCAAATAGCGTTTTATTGTTACTCCAAGTTTACACATTTATTACTTTCCCCTTTTTATTACAATGTATACTTTTATATCTTGCCTTTTGTGATTTACCCTTTTAACAATTGTATGAAGGAATTTTCATAATGACACTTAATTTAATTTATTCTTTAATTGTTATTTATAATTTAGCTTTTATATTTCATGACAATTATGTTAAATTTTCTAGATTGACGGATTGACGCAAATATGAAAAAAAATATTTTGTATAGAAATCGTTTAAATATTTTTTTAACAAATGAAGATTAAGTGAGCTGTAAAGGAAAAAATGACACCACACAAAATAATAATTTCTGGATAAATTATAGTCTAGTGCTAATTTTTCTATTTCCTCTGTTTATTTATTCCCTATTGACTTTAAAAAAAATAATTTTACCTAAAATCAGAGTTTTTTACCTTCTTTAGAGCCATCTCGTCTGACAAGGACCCTCGAGATTAAATTGAACTTTGAGTTATAACTCTTTAAAGGAGGAGTGATTCAAGTTTCTGTAAAGGGCCCCTTATAAATGCATTCCGCCAATGGCATATTCATGTCCAAGAGGACCATGCGCCCGACTGTAGCTCATTACAGAGCATTTACTTTAATTTAGCCGCATAATGCTTTCAATGCTTCACTCTAGAACGCTATCGATATCGTTCTGCAACAACTTGCAATCTGCCATTAAATGAGGCGATGTGGTTATTTTCTTTTTTTCATTGAGTTTCCTAAGTTAATATACTTTTTAGCAGAGAAAAGAAGTTATTTAATCATATTTAATCTAATAGGACTATCGGTTTGTTAAATAATAACGTATTACCGAAACACATAAAAAAATAATTTATATCTCAGGGATATCAAGTGTGTACTGTAGCAGGGATAAATAGTTGCCTGTTACTTCCGCTTCCTCTATCCACAGCATTTAATTTCACTAATCGATTTCAAAATAATATGAATGTAAACCGCGTGCCATTTGCGTATGAGCGCTTAGGTGCTATTGATATGTTGAGCAAATGAAAATATTTTCCACGCGTTTTTTTAGCACAATACAATTTTTTGTATAATTTTATATTTTAATAATATCTTTTTTGTATTTTTCAACAATATATTGCTCATGTTGAAGTATTATAGAAAATTTGAGTAGCTACCCTGATACTCGTATTTTTTTTTCTGGACTTATGAAAATAAGTAATTTACATATTTTTCTTTCTCTATAAAAGAAAATATTCGTGTAAAAGTTGTTCATTTTATATTAAACCACATTCATTATGAAGATTTTTGATCTGTCAATAATGCTCTAAATTACACTCTAAATTACAAAATCTATAAAATTACAACTGTTCTAATTGATTTAGTTATAACTTAGTCAATTTTACTGTATCGTATGTAATGTAATTAATTCATGTTGCCTGACGGATAACAATTTTAAAAATTGTATAAGACATTAATAAAAACCTAGTACTGATCTAAATCCATAAATTAAATAGTTATTTCCTTTATTTCAAAATTAAAATCCTAACGGGATAAATAATTTCACGGCAATGACGAATCTTCGATGCAATAGTATTTATTAATAGTAAAAAGTAATAATTAGGTCTATTTACTTGGATAAATATTAGATCTGTATGACACATTTTAGAAAATTTGGTTTAACTTAATCTACAACACTTACATTGTTTTTATTTCAAACGAAACCTTAAAGAAAACGAGACTTATAAGCACTAGACCTGCAGACGCAACGGAATAAAATATTTGTACAAGAATCTTCAATTCACTAATGATACTGCATTCTTTAACATTACCACATATTTCGGTAAAAAAACCTGGTAAAGCTACGAAATTTTATAAATTTTATTCATGTACGATTTATCAATAAATAAAAACTTTATATCACAAAGTTTATTAGACGAGAAAAGTTATTAACAATATAAATAACTTTTATTACTCAACAATCCAGGATTTGCATATTGAACTAGTATTGGCACCTGAGTTTAAGAATTGAATTTATGTAAACTGAACGGTTGATAAAAAATTGAACTTAAATTTTAATTTACATTAAATTTTGTAGTTAGTAGAGTTATTTTTTTATCTAAAAGTAACAACATATTTAAAATTATTAGCATAATTTTACATATTGTGAACAAGAAAAGAGAAAACAATTAATATTTCATTTCAACAAATTAATATAATAATGCATTCATTAACATAAATCTCCTTCTTTAATGAATTATTATTTATTTTTCTTTTGAGAATTAGGTACAGACGCCGACGAAACTATATAGCATAATTAAGGTAGTATAAGAAAAACGAACACATTATAAAGTAAAAAGATGACGGATTAAAACAAATTGAAATTTTATTAAATAAACTAATTAACTTTCTACAAGAAATCAATTAGATGGAACTTTATGCTTCTGCAAAAATGTCTTTTATAAATTTGTTTTTGTGTCAACTGAATAGTTTTTTGATACAATTATAACAAGATATTTTCTTTAGCACATCTCGTAATTTTTTTTCTTAACCCATAAAAAAATTTTATGATTAAAAATTTTACGAAATTCCTCATTCCAACTGTAACATACTATGGGGGTTTAAATTAACTAGCGAGATTTTCATTAATAACTGCACTAAAATATGGAATTAGATACATGATGTCGCAAAGAAATGTTTTCAAAAGACATGATGTTGTATGTAGATGCTGAAATTATCATATACGTATAGATAGAATAAAGTGCAGGACGTTTTTCTTTTTTCCATTAAGTAATGGACATGTAGTATTCAATATTTCTTAACAATATATTACTTCCGAACTTTTATTAAGGGTGAATTATTTAAACATTGGTAATTTCACGTATTTCTAAATGTAAATTAATTATATTTAAAGTCACATATTATTGTAAGTATTTTCCGTATTATATTAATCATCCAAATGTTGCCATTAAGAAAAAATAATAAAATTGTATGATAAATCGATGTAAATACCTTGACAAAAATTTATATAGATAATTGTCCTTTAAAAGAATAGGCGCGAATATCAGAACCAGAATATAGCTACCTGCGGGCAAAGGGGTTAACACTATATCGCTCCTGTTGATAATTATATTTACGACAAATATAGATGCGTGTTCATTGTGGATTTATGAAAGATTATATTGCTAGTATTGTAATAGATGAAAAACACGTAAAGTAAGCAACATATCTATCAACCAAAATTAATAAAAATCAACTATCAGATTTTGAAAATTAACTAATTTTAACAACACAGACGAACGATTTTGAAAGTTATCAAATTTTAAAAACACAGACGTAATACATTTATTAAGAAATCAACTCATAGTTGGAAAGTGGTAAATATTTATTTGTAAGTCTTGGGACGTTACAATTTATGTTAAGTAATGGCATCTAAGCTCGAATAAAGCTACATAATTATAAATTCGTTGAATGAGATAATGAAAGAAACAATTATTCTTATACAATAATTTAAAAACTACTCAAAAATGTAAGCTTGCATTATTAAGATGATAAAGGTAATCAGTAAAGATATTTTTAACACAAGCTTTAGTAAATTAATGACAAATTGGAGATATCCAGGATATAAAAAAAAATTACTTCCTACTTGGCGTATAATAACTTTTTTGATAGGTGTATTGAGATATGCGCATTTTGTATGTAATTATTGTAAATAAACAGGTGAAAATATATTTTAATAACTTAATAAAATTTTATAATTATAAACGTTAAACATTGCTATAATTAATATTTTGTTTTGATTACGTAGCTGAGGAAAAGTGTAAATTTGATACCATCAAACAACCTGTTAAATGGCTGATTAAATGAATACACTTTCACTTGATATTCAGAAAATATCGCTACGTAGCGTGAACCTATTCAAATTACCCAATGAAATTGACATAATATTTTATAGTAAATCACTTTTTTTTTTAGCAAAGCTAATGCTTTGAGTAGGTTACATTATATTCATATCGTATATTCTTCGTAAATAAACAATATCTTAGTTTAACAGTAAAAACCATAAAAACCAAATTAGACACAATAAAATAAAGCAATAACAGAGTAAGTGTGCAATTACTTCATTTGAAATATGACTAATTATGAAAGCGTACATCGAACGCGTAATTAATTAAATATGGAATTAAATTTCAAGTCAAGATCGACTAAAAGTAAATTTTAAGGGAATATTACGAAAGGAAATGGGAAAATTTTCGGTAAAAGCTTCCTGTGCCGAGCTTATAAGTGGCAATATCCGTTTAATTAGAGTCAATTATTTCGTTTTATGCTCATTCTACGTTTCCGCATTTTGTGCAATTATTTATGTTATTGTGATTATATTCGTATTTTTATATTTGTCTTTTTTGTATTCCATTCTTCTAAAGATTTTACAGAGGATGCTTAGAGCCTAGTTTTAGTTTATCTTTCAAGTTTTATTGTAAATTTTCTGTTTTAAAAGTTATGTCATGTGCTTTTATGTTTTCTTAATATGTTTTGTTCCTGATTTTGATAAACATATTTTAGTTAGGAAATTTGGGTATAATAATATTTTAATTTCAAAAGGAAAGAGACTATTTTCTACACATAATTTGGCAGTTTATTATTATATTTGAATAACATTTTTAAAAATTATGTAACAGCTGTTAATCGGCACATGGAGTGGAGTAAATTATATATTGCTTGGCCATTAATACAATAGGTTCACTGACATTTCGTGGGTCTATAACAATTTATCTCATGTTTATTTCTTCTAAGCATTTCAACAAAAATGCACGTAAAATAGAAATGAATAGATACTACTTCAATTGCAAAAAAATGCCCTGTCCCTATCAGCACAATCAATTATTTGTCATTAAGTCAGTCAATTTACAATCTCCTTTTGGATTTTTTTATATTCTGACTTACACACGTATATGATAAAAATTGATATTGCATATAAATAATAGGATTGTTATCATTGTACATTACTCTTGACAGACCAACCTTAGCAGAATCTATGATTAATTTGTAAGTTTTATTTTTGTATTTTAAATGAATACCTAATACTTTTAAAACGTCCTACTCATTGATAAATATAATATAATTTTATAACACATTATGAAATTATGAACTAATAACAGAGAATTTATAACTTGTGTTAACAGATACGAACTTATAAAATACGATATATGTTTAAGCTGAATAATGATAACTTGCTTTACCGAAATGCTGATGATTCATGAAATAATCTTAAACTATGTAAGAGAACAAGTTATGTAAGTTAAATTTAAATATACCATGATGATACTGAAATTATATATATCTAGAAATTTCTATATAATAAAACATCTAAGGATTAACTAAAAATATGGTTCAAAAACTATAAAATCACTCTCTTGTTGACTACTTTAGTTTTTTTCTAATTTTTAATATTCATCTACTCAATGCTATACTTAAAGATTGATTTGCAATTTATGCAGTAAATATAGACTGACTGCATAAGTCACCATGTTCAAAATCTCGTCAAGTCAAATGACAATTGGCTAACGACCAAACCGTTTTTGCTCTATCTTCTATCAATGCTACGGCTCAAGCGCCAGCCTAACATTAATTTATACACATGCTACATTGGATAGTTGGATTCGTCTCTGATATTTGATATTCTATACCCTATCACGAAGAGTAATCCCTAAGATCCATGATTATCCCTGATACTCTGTTGGCCTTTAGGATACTTGCAGTTAGTTAATATGCTGATGGATACGATGTTCACGTCTCCACTCAACAGTCTATGAGAGGTAGGTAGAATGATATAATTAGTAGTTTTAACGATTGAGGTAGATCGGCATCTTCTGGCTAATTATGATTTTGGATATCATTTTATTTTACGCCATTATCTGTACTTCTCGAGAAAATAAGCTAGCGTAGGCGAAGTTACTAGTTAATGTGATCTATAGTTTAATCAACCATTAAAATTTCTCTGAGGGTCTAGTTTTTGCAATAACTTACATATTATCTGTATTTATTCGTAAACCGATATTAAATTACCTATCGTAGAGCTTCTATACCATAGCTTAGAGGTTAGCTGTATTCTCTGCAAAGGCCTTACTATCAAGCAATCGAAGCAGAGGTAAGCAAGATATTCGCCATTTAAATTCATTTACTATTAAATCCCATTAGAAGAAAAGAAATTTGGGAAAGAGAAAATATACCATTGTCTTTTTTGAACCAAACAATTTCTGAAAAATAAGGCCTTACCAATTTCCTTTTTAAAGTGTATTATATTACTTTGTATAAAATTTTTTTATTAAGAATAATTATATTTACTGCAAACGTTGCAGGCTACATCTCAACCCTTCAAGCTGTCCTAAACTATGTAAGTCGAACGTGATCTTCAACAAAACGGAATGTCAAATGCGGAAACATTACCCGCAATGTGCTTAGTTCTTTTTTGTATCGCCTACCATTATTAATGACTTTTACTATCCGCGGCCTTGCTACAGCCTTATGGCCAATTCTTTTTTCGCAAAAAATGGTAGTCTTAATTTAATTAAAGTAGCTGGAAGCCTGTTAACGTTTAATATTCCTAGATCCTCCAAGTAAGAGTTAAGAACTCTCCGTGACGAGAGAAAGAGCGTGCCCGCGTACGGTTTCAAAGAAGCCGTTAGATTTGCGATAAAGTTAGATACCGCCTGTGCTTAAATTTTAGCTATTTTGGATACAGTTTTTTTATTGATTTTGGTTCGCTACGAGTATGAAGATATTGCATAGAAAAATTAAAATTACTTTGTTATGAAACTTTATGTAAGGTTCTTTAAGCAAGGGGCTTACAAAAATATATTTTTGGTTGTACTTAAACCTAGTACAAAATTTAACACGAAAAATGTTATATTTCAAAAATATTGTGAAATAGATCTTAACTACATATTATATTTTAATAAAAGCCATCAGTGCGAAGTCTTAAATTGAAAGGAGAATTTTAAAATTATATGTTTTTTTTTATTTATACACCAATTGGACAAAACCAATACTATTTAATTTTATGTAAGTTAACTTATAATTCAGAAAAGTTACAGTAGTAGTTCGAAGAAGTATAGAAAGTATTGTTTCTATAATCTAATAAATAACTCTATTACTACAGTTTTAATCTATTTACTGTTTTAAATAAATCAAAGTATTATTAATACACATATCATGAAACCTAATGTAGGATAAGCCTTTTTTAACATAATATATTGCAAACATACCGTTCATCAAGCAAATTGAAGATTTACTTATAAGACTTTAAACGTTTTTAAAGTGTAGAGTCGGAAATTTATTTAAATTGCTAAGAAGCTCTCATGCAAATATGTTTTCAATACAGGAATATAATGTTGATCTGTTAAGCTTTTTAAATCGGTTATAGCCTGAGAAATAAGAGTTCTATTCATATTTTAATAACAACAATTAATATAAGAAAAATAAAGGAACAAGTTCATGAGTGCGGTATACGTTAATGATAATCTAATGACAACCTAACCTTTATCCTACTAATAAAATAAAATTTTAGTATCTGTCTGTACAATCATTTTCTTGTCTTAGTATTGGGAGGACTGATTAATTACGTCATTTTGATAGTAAATATATAATTTTATTTTTTTTTGTCCCTGCAAGGAAATGTTAAATAAATGTGACTATTTTTAAAAACGAACTAACCTCAGTAACCTTAAAACAGCCATGACTGTTAAACTTTTAATATTAAAACTGGCACAAAATTAAAAGTGTTCATTTTTTTAGTCAATTTAAGTATAATTGATCTCATGAATGAAGCTTTTTTGAAATAAATATTTATTTATTATGTTATTATATAATATTTGCTGCTCCAAACTAAATCGTACAATATTTGGTCGTGATTATTTTACGTGCATTCAATATATGTAGTGTACATCCAATAGGGAGGTTATCAATACATGTTAAATAAATAAGTTGAATTAATTATATTAAACACATAAAAACGTATCATAAAAATTACTATACACTAATTGTAAAACTTTAAAATAGGGAAATAATTTGACAAAAAAAATGTCTTACCTAAATGTTAGAAGAATTGAATCTAAAAAGTATTATTCAAAATCAAAACGTGCAAACAAATATCTGATACCAATAATATAAGAATTCGTCGAAAATGGAAAACCGTGAATGAGCATATAACAAAATATTTGCTGTTATCAAAACGGTTATCGCAACATACGGATGCGGCGTATGTGGGCTTGAATATGATAATTTTTAAATTTCCATCCAATTTTACGGTAAAAGTTGTTATGAATCAATCTTAACTTTAACTTTAATTAAGTATTAAAATAATTACATGTTCAATACTTGCGGTCATAATTATCAATATTCAAAAATATTTTATTGGACTCTTTGGCAAACCCTTTTGAGATTCATTTGATTATGATGAACCGTTGGCCAAATTTAGACTTTGTGTTTTATTCATAAACCAGTTTTTCTGTCCTGTTTCTAACCTGAGGAATGCTTTAAACAAATTGTAGGTAGTTATAAAACTAGCTTTTTTTAATATTAATAATTTTAATTTAAAAGAATATAGGAAAGAGATGAGTGATTCTTCTATCAGAAAATTAGCTCATCCTACCAATTTATCTCTCTGGTTCTAACCTTAGAAATATTTTAAATACATTTTTGGTAGCTACAAAACTTACTTGTTAACAATATTAATACTTTTTTTCTGAGAGATTCTAGAATGGAGTTCAGTGAGTTTTCTATGAGAAAATCAGCTCATCCTCAAATAAGTTGTTTGTATTTTAATTAAATATTTACCACAAAACTGACTTAAAAAACCCCTCGTACAAAAAGCTCTTAGCCCACGTAAAAAAAGGACGAGGTTCTCAATTCGACTGTTTTTTCGTGCATGTTATCTCTTAATTCCAGATTTTAACAACAGATTTGAAAGATAATTTCTATGTTTCGAAGGGAAAAGATACCCTGTGTTGTCTCCTGTAAATGGTTATAAAACTTGACGGTGTAGAAAAGAATTCCCCAATAAATAAGAGCATAGGTTATAATAAAGTCTCTGAAGTATCGCCAAAACAAATCAGCTCTTTAACAAAATAGGGTTACATGATGGAAGATGATGACAGGATCTCTTCAGTGATGAGGAATAAACTCATCGAGTTTGGATACGTTTGATTTGTTTCGATATAAGCAAGAAAGTAAAAAAGTAAATAAGCAGGTAAGTTTAAACAGATACGTAAATAGGTATGAAGAAATAAGATATTAGTTCGTAGGTAAGTAAGCAAGTAAATTTATCTACATATACATAAAAAAATTAAATAAATTATTTAGCGTTTATATGATATCGGAATTACTTGTTATTCTATATTTATTAAATAAATTTAACATAATCTGTGCCCGCTCACGTAGAAAGTCCCTACAGTTGCAATTTTACTACAGGGGAGAAAACCAGGCTCAAGTTTTATAGCAATAATACTTCAATGAAATCACATGCACTGATAACTTGTGCGTAGAAACTAAATTTAATGTTCAATACATAAATAATTAGCAATTAACCTACTCATGAATTGCGTTTTAAAAAAAAATCAAGAGTCTATCTTGCGAGTCGAAATGCAACAATTTAGAAAAAAAAATTAATGACGTATACATGACTAACGAGTCTATGAGGCCATGAATGCAGTTAGAATATCATGTCCACATCGTCGATGTTTGTGTTGAGTTCGACGGTATAGTAACTTATGTAAACGATAAACTTTTGGTAAACACTTATACCGGGCCGGTATTTCCATTTACTATAGTGGTCTCAGAGTGAATATAATTTAATCAATTTATATTACCCAAATTCATTCTTCAGTATGATTTATACGAAATTATTTTAGATGCCAATATGAATAAAAAATGTATAATATTACAATTTAAATTATTTGTAAACAAGGTTAGACAAAATATTAAAATGATTTCAAATATCAATAATTTTGAAAAGGGACATTGAACGTAAAATTATATTAACTCTGAGTCAAACTTGACTCGTAACTCAACCTTGGCCATTAGCGACTTTAATGGAAAAAAATGAAAGGAAACTAGAAACTTTTCGGTATAGAGTCTGATGTGAAATATATGTTTAATAAATGCCACCCATTATATTTTATACTCAAAACATATTCCTGAAACATAATCTTCTCTCATTGAAACTGAATGAGAATGTTTAGTATCTCTTTATAATGATATCCCATTAATATGCACTTGTCACATTGTATAAGAACTGTATACATCATTGTGTAAAAATTGTGTGGAATACATTTCGAAAATTAATTTTATTTGCGATATTTTTCTTTGTAGTGTATTTGTATGTTTTAATATTATATTGGCTATTGAAATATTAAAACTATTGTATATAGGGATTGAATTTTATACTCATGTCTAAATTCTATTGATTAAAATGGCATTTGAAATATAACAATTTTGGTTTCACTTGCAGATGCATTTTTCCCTACAATTGGAAACGACTGGGCGATTTAACTCATGTCAGTAAGTCTACTTTACCTATATTGACGTTAAAATTTATATAAATGAAAATTACTTACTAAAATCATATTTTACTCGTTAACATATGATTCGTGAACTCGGAAGCAGCTGAATTCCACGTCAATTAAATTTTATGCCAAGATAAATATTTCAAAAAACGGCAGCGAAACGGAAATGGCACTTAAAGGTTGAAGTAATTGGCACTTGAACATTGGGTGTTTATAAAAAAATACCACTTATCAATAAAAAGGAAAGTTAACTTCAGCAAAATTATTTCCGATTATAAGTAATATCACATATCAATTTATGGATGTCATACAGGAAAATAAGGTTCCAAATATTCCTTTTAGGCTTAGAATTTAAGAAAGAGAAGGGCCTCATTTATTGACGAGAGGTATTTATTACAACATACTTATTATGGGAATCCAAAGTTAAACATGAAATGAATATGATAAATTCAGAAGTATAGGAGTCACCCACATCTTATTGTGTCGCACACAAAATTATTGCATGAAATACAGTTCATGCGTAAATATTCAAGTAAAAATTAATTATATAATGAAAAAGGCATTTTATAATTTGTTGCTTCAAATTATATAACAACAAAACAAATACACTGTGCATTTTCATATGTGAAGAATTAAATACAAATGTTGAAAATCGACCACCTTATCTGTCAACTTTGAAATACAGAGTAAATAATGAAGCAAAAATAAACAAGCCAAAAATCATGAAGAATGCTGAAAGAAACTGCGGTGCAAAGAGAAGGGGAAAAAGATATATCCAGTCATAGTATTTGGCAAAAAACGCCTAGAATAAAATGTGAGAAACCATAGTTAGAGATTTATAATTTATGAAAAGAGGTTACCATTTATTATTTCTTAAACTATATATGTATAACATAATCTGCTCTTCCAATAGACTAAAAGTGACATTCACTAACCTGAAAAGGCTATCATAATATTTGACCATCCATTATTAATTTTTCATTAACATTAAACATCAAATGCATTTATTTTCAGGTTTTTACTTTCAACACTTAGAATGTACGGTCTCTTTGAAAATACGATGCATGTTTTTATATACTCGTTGTGTAGTTCTTACCTTAAATTTTTGGTCTATATCCTCAATATAAATAAGTGGAAAGAAACGACAAAGAATTTTTGTATCAGCTACGTTTTTAATATACTTGATTCAGAAATCATCAAATTTTACTTGTCTGTCTTCGGATGACCAATAATGGTTTTTAATGGATTTCTCTTCATATATTTTTAAACAGTTATCCCACGATATTGACAAAAATAAAAATTTGAACAATCATAAAAATCACATCCGATAATGTATTCACATCTCTAATTTAAAATCGATTCACCCAATTGTGAAATACTAAAATATTTAATGAAATTGGGGTTTGTCGTTATTTATTGAGATTTGGTCACATAGACTAAAAAAAAATATTTTTTCATCAGACACTAACAAAATTAATGTACAATTAAATGGACTTACGTGATGTAGTATTATATCTATTTTAATTAAATTCTTTACCACGACCTAGATTTATACCAAGAATAGGAAAAAATTTGATCTTTTTGAGAAGAAATAAATTCATTGTCATTTAATAGTTAAATAATTTATAAAGTGATAAGTTATAATTTATAATGCAAGTAAATACATACTGAAACTTAACCTCAGTTAGAGAAATGCACTTAAAATATATTTTAGAAGCTTATGTACATTATTTCTATCACGAATATTCACAATAAATTAACGTTTCACCGTTAAATTTTAATTACTAAAAATATTAACTAAAAGCACAGATACGACTTACATTTGTATGGATATAAAACACGTGTTCTATATTTGCAAATACCTCAATAACTTTTGTGAATATATCAGTCACTACACTCATGTAAATATATGTTTCGTGAACAAATTCACCCTCTCAATTTCTGTTTTGTCATGCGCGCCCATCGTAATATTTCACTCTCATCATTTTCTTATAACGCGCCTGATGAAGCATGATTTTAAATATTATGCAAAAATTTTAAAGAAAAGTAGCTTTTTATATTGTATGACCACCCTTAGCTTCAATAAAAGTTATCATCAGTCGGCAGGGTAAACTTTCCATTAAATTGCATAATAACTTTTAACGAATGTTATTAAATTTTCAATTAAAATATTGAAAAATCTGTCTCATTAGAAAGGTGCTATGTTTACAACTTGAATAAAGATTCGATAATATCCGTAAAATTTCTAGAGCTATTACGGTAGATATTACGAAAATATTTTACCACAATCTCTGAAAAAGAGTTTAACTTCCTTGGCAGTATATTTGGGACCATTACCCTGTTGAAAGGTAAAATCATCGAAATTATTCATTTTTGAATTCTCATTCCCTAATCCTCATTTTGAACATTAATATGAAAGTAGATCCTCACTCTGTTCTTTATTAAACTAATTTTCCCAACCCGGTGTGGATTAGGAAAATTAGTTAAATAAAGAACAAGAAGCAGCCGCACGCCGTAACAGCGTTACCTAAATAGTTAATTGCTTACACTTCAAATTTATCTTCCAAAGCTTTGCCTAGACTTTTATATATTTTTACTATTAAAAACTCGAAGTTATTTTCGTAATGGAATATGATCTTTTTTCAAAAACAAGAGGCGAAACGACTCAAGCATCATTATTTTATTAATTTTATTAAAGAAAACTTTTTTTACAGATATATGGACCCGAAATTTATATTCTTGAATTACCTTTTGAGGTGAACTTATTTTAAATACATCTTTAATTTCCCGGCACACCATTGTCGGCCTTTTTATTATAAGAAATCGGAAAAGGTTTTCTTCGTTTATATCTCAAATTTACTACAGTTCTTTACTTTATAATTTGTTTTCTATATCTTTTCAATATCACTCTTTGAATTATAACACATTACTGCGATGTCCCGATAAAAATATCCACCCCGTTGATCATGAGTCATTAAATATCGTGACTGATTAGAAATAGCTTGGGGACGCAATATTTTTGTAAATAATATATAAATTAAACAACGATTATTATTTATGAACGTTTAAAAATAATCAATTAACCCTCAAAATAGGTATAATTAATACTTTACTGCTTTAAATTAGTTTCTGTAGTGCGTCCACGTAATTGTGGCCCGTACAATATTAAGATATTGCATCTAAAACCTGTTATTTGCAAAATAAGATGGGGAAGAAACATCGCTCAAATTTGACCAATAATATTTTGTGAACGGGGTCGAAAAATGAATATTAAAAAAATGGAATCATCTCCTTTGTATATAGGTTTAAGAAGATACATTAAATGTAATTTATTATTTTGCTACATATTAATTTAAAATCTCTATGACGCATATCCTGGAAAAAATTCATTCAAATGGGTAAGAAATTTTAGAAAATCTGAAGCTATGACAGTTGGACGAACAGACAGAAGAACGGACGAGCGCACGGACGAACAAACAAAATTTTAAAGGTTCCTTGTATTATTACGAAACCCCCAAAATTCAATCAAGTGACAAATTTTTGTGTTACAGCACCAGATGAAATAAGGCTTAGCAAATTTTCTAAGCCGGAATTAATTACATTTCCAATTTTTTTTAAACCTTACTTTCAGTGCATCGTGACCTGTTATTTCGAAAAACGCCTTTTAAAGATCTTATCTCAGCCAAAACTTCCAACATATTTAATATAATCAGCATAATTTTACATGATGTTAAAATGATACAAATGAAGCTAACAGGCTACAGGTCTTTCTTAAAAAAGTTGAAAGTATTATATTATGTTGGAAAGAGAGATTGGATAAAACAGATCTCTCGAAGGATCACAAAACTCGAACATAACAAGTACGACACTATATAATCTGTTCTAATGAGAATAAATGTGAGGTGCTTAAAATGTTTTAAATATGTTCACTGATTATCGAAAGTAAACATTTGGTTTGTATATGTTTAATAATCCAAAAGAAACACAATTTCATCAAAAATTAATTAATTTTTTTTTTTTCGGCCGCAACTTAATTTTCGTCAAAACTAATTTAACGTAGGTCAATAAATTCACTTGATACGAATCTTTAAACATACTGGCGTTGAAGTTTAATATATAGATTATTAGTTAAAAGAAAATTAATATTTTACTTCAAAAGTAAGAAAATATTTAATCCCGCTAATATTAAAGAGCCTGCAAATATCTAAATTCCATTTCAATTAGATTCAACATCGACCTAAATGCATCGGAAAATTATAATGAAATAAAAATGGTATTAATGAAAAGTAAAAAAGAAAACATAATTCAAGTAAACATTAAGGAAATCTAAATAAATTGAGATCATTGTTTTTAATGTTATGATTTTATTTGTGGTAATTTACATTATCATTATGGAGGCAAGAAAATCATTGACAAATTCGTAATTTAAGAGAACAAATATAAAGCTTATGTGAGAAAAAAGACATTTTAAAAATAAACGAATATATTTTAAATGTTTTGCATAAATATTATAATTATTACTACAAAATATTTTTCTCATCTTCTTTGTTCTTCGTTTCAAGTTTCACTAAAATATGAATAAGAAATAAATGTAAGTAATATCCCGTCTACCTTTTGTCTATCAGCCACTTCTCGATATTCGTCGTAACCTGCGATAAATGTTTATTCCAACAAGTATATCTTTTAAAATTGGCTCCGTCTACACCTATACCCATAAATTTTGTTACACTAAACGCGGCGGGTTGCTAACCGCACTGCAGTTCTGTTTAATCTTACTTTAGAATGAAACCTAAAGTTTCGTAAATCATTTACAATTAGATAAATCAAATCAAGGATGCCTTGCCAGGAATCGCACTCAAGGGTCCACCTCAAGTGCAAGCGCTTTACTGTGGTATGGACTGTACTAAAAAAGAGAAAATCATTCCAATCATAAATTTATTTATAATGATGAGCTATTTTGATATAATTACTTTGCGCCTGAATTTGAATTTTTTAAATTTTTAGATATCGAATTGTTTAATCACTCGACTCCGCGAATATAACATTTGTAATAAATGGTCCGAGCCCACGCTCGGCGTTGGTCAATTATGATCACTTTTACGTGACTCTAGCCGATTAATGTTATATTTGTTTGTAAATTAAATCACTTCTATTTTGAAAATATTGAAACAATTTTGTTAATCTATAAACTTATCTTATATTTTCGTCTAAGCAAATTTTGCGTCGACATTCGGAATGATCTCCTAGAGAGTCATCAATTTTGATATGTACTTATACCCATGTATAAAATAGTTGGTAATCCTGAGTACACTAAATATTACAATTCCCGATATACATATTTTCATACGCAATCGTGTTACAGGAATTTCTTTTTGAAAATTTAATTTAGTTATACCTTTAGCGGTTTAAAATATTGCACGAGGATAGAACAAAAATAGTAATATTTTATGTAGTCCCTGTAGTCTTCAATGTTCCATTGAAAGCTAAAAATAATATAACATTTTTAAAATATTTAATGGCCTCTGTGTTAATAAACTCAAATTTCTAGACGTAGATATTACCAACACAAACCAAAAGGAAAGGAATATTATTAGATGATTTAAAACCTTTTGAAAATATAGAGAATTTCCTTTTGAAACATTAGTCATATCAACTAATTAGAACTTTTATTCGAAGAAAGCTACGTAATTATAATAATGTTGTATCAGATAATATAATAAGAAATATCATGATGAAGCAGAAAAGAATTAATTGAAAAATATTAACTTGTATATTTCAGACGACGAACCGTAATAAAAAATAGAATTTCTAACTTCTCCCCATCGATTCGTTTTTTTTTGACATGTAAATTTAAGGATGTTAATTGTGTAAACGTAGCTGAATTATATTTTAACATCTTAATAAATTCCTGTTAATGTAAAATTATGCCTTTGAAATCACAAGAAAAGACAAATGTAATATCATTAATCGACCTGTTTAATAGCTGATTTAACTAAATACAATTTCGCTCGAAATTCAGATAATGTTAGTGCATAGCATAAATCTGTTAATAATTACCCAATGATATGGGTAGTATGTATTAGATTAAATCACTAACTGTTTGTAAAGAAACTAGTGCTGTTTGTAGATAACACTAAATTCATGTCGTATTTTCTTCCTAATAAAACTCAAGAGTAAATTTCTAATAAAAAATTATTCACAAAGAAATAATGCAATAACAGTAAAGCAATAAGTTGATTTGAAATATGAATAATTATATAACGAAAGGAAAAGTTGAACCCGTAATTGCATTAAATATAGAATTAAATTTCCTGTCAAGATTGGTTATTGGTAAATTTTGAGTGAAAGCCCTGAAAGGAAATGCGAGAATCTTCGCTAAAAGGCCTTCTGTGCCATGCTTCTAAGTAGCAATACACGTTTAATTAAAGCCAATTATTTGATTTTATGCTCATTCTACGTTTTCACGTTTCTTCCAATTATTTTTGTTATTGTGATTAGGTTCATAATTTTATGTTCTGTCTTTAACATTGTCTTTTTTGTACTCGATTCATGTAATAAAATTATGAATCTTAGTTTAATGAAGCCTTGTTTAGCTTATCCTTCAAGTATTATTGTAAATTTTCTCTCTCAAAAGTTCATTATATTGTTTTTAGTTAGTCTCATAAGATTTTGTTCTCGGTCTTTTTAAATACATTTGAATGTTAAACATGTATCTAAAAAAAATTGGATTTGGATTTGGAAATGGACGAGTCTATCAAAAAAAAAACACAATTACCAAATAAATTTCTAAGTGACCCTGGAGCTGTTGGATTAGTCCTTCTCAATTTTTATATTTTTTTTTAGTTTTCTCTAGCTTATTATTATAATTTACGATTTTTTTAAAAAGCCAATTCACATCCTTTTTGCATATTTTTTATATTTTGATTTACATACATATATGATAAAACATTTATATGGGTAATAGTACTGTTAGCACTGAAAAGTACTACGAATAAAACAATGAAGTTGAGTAATAGTATTGACGCTTAATTTGTAAATTTTTTTTTGTACTTTTAATGAGTACCTCATACTTTATAATGCCCTCAAATGAAAAAGTTTTACTTGTTGTTAACAAGACTTCATAAAATATTAATTACTCATTAAATTTAATGCTCACTTAAACTTAATTTTCCTCTTTTCCGATTATTAACAATATTAACTTACGCAAATGAAAATCTTCTTTTTTAATTTATCGCTGGCATGAATTATTTTAGATGAATGTTAATTGGGAAAATATTATTAATAACATATTTTAACAATTTGTGACCGGTTGTGATGAAACTTTACTGTTTTGAAAATAAAATTATTTTTTTCCACATTAATCGAACCTGAGGTTGAAATTTTTTTCCTGCAACGAGTTTCGATTTGTAAAAATTCAAAAAAAAAAGAAAGAAAGGGATATTTGATATGGAATTGAAAATATCGAAGGAATATGTTTGAATTTATATATTATTATTAGACTATTTTTTTAATTATAGATTGATCAATATAAAAACATTCAGCTGTCTCCAACGTATAAGAATAAATAAAGGGAATAATAAAAAATTAAATAATAACTTTGCGAACCAAACAACAAAAATTTTGTTCGTCTCATGTCTTATTATTTTATGATTTTTGGTTCAATCGCCTGTGCTCTTAGTGTTGTGACGTTATGATTCTTCAAATATGGATCTGTTGCCAAATCTATCGAATATTTGTCGTAACGCCATTCCATGTTTTTCATTCTTTTAACTTACAATTTTTTTTGTAATTTCTTCTCTGATTGTGTCTAAGATAAAACTTCTAAATGCCAGTGTTTACCAATTTTCCTCTATCTTACGCCTTATATTCATTGAAATATGTTAAAAATAATTATATTTACTTCCCTAATCGGAATGTAAGGACAAAATGTCGATCTCTTCAGCTTTTTAAATCGGTTACAGCCTGGGAAAGAAGTTTTTTGTTCATATTTTAATACTAATAATTGATACCAGAAAAATAAACGTAATTCATTCATGAGTGCGTTATCCATTACCGTTAATCTAACAACGATTTTCACATTGATCTGAGTATTAAAATTGTGGTATCAGTTTGAACGCTAATTCTATTGCCTTAATATAGAGAGAATTTATTAATTACGCCATTTTAATATTATATTAAATACAAAATATTAACATTTTTATCCCTATAAGACTTAGATAATTTAATTTCCGGGCTTTAAAACTCAATAATATAAGAATTTCAATGACTGTTATATTTTTGCAATAGAAACAATTTAAACTTGCACAAAATTAAAAAAATATATAATATTTTTTCAATCAATTTAGGTAAACTTAATTTCATATATGAAGCTATTCGGAAATAAAATATTTAATGTTTTATTTATATTTAATATGTGTTGTATACACTACATAAATCTACACTACACATATCCATAGGGTTAGTAAGGAAATTATACAAGTAAAAATTAATAACTACAAATACATAAAAGTATGTCACAAAAATTACTATACGTTAATTTTATTACTTTAACAAAGGAACATAATTTGGCAAACAAAATATTTTACATAAAATGTTATAAGATTTGAATCTAACCGAATTTTTGTCAAAATTAGAATTAATATACATAATTTTTTGTAAATCTACAAATTTCTATGTTACAATAACAAGGGAATTTGTCGAAAATGGAAAAGTGTGAATGAGCATATAACGAAATATTGGTACTTAAAGGTGTGGAACTTGAAGGTGTAGTAAAGAATTCCTCAACAATGAAGAACACAGGCAATAGTAAAATATCTGAAATATCGCCAAAACTAAGAGCAATACAAGTCAGCCTTAAACAAAATGGGGGTATATCTAGTAAAATGATGACATGAATTCTTTAGTGATGAGAAATAAACTTATTGAACTTGGATACGTGTTATTTGTTTTGATATAAGCAAAAGAGTAGCAAAGTAAATTATTTGGTAAGTATAATCGCATATATAAATAGTTATGAACCAATTAAGATATTAGTTCCTAAGTAAATATGTAAATAAGTATACGTGTAAATAAATGAATGAAACAAGCTTTATTAGATAGATAAGTAAGGAATTTTATTCTCATATACCTAAAAGCATGAAATACATTATTTCATTTTATATGATATCGAAATTACTAGTATATATTAAATAAATTCAATATAATCTATGCCTCAGTCACGTACATAGTTTGCTGCAGTTGCAATTTTACTACAAGAGAGAGAAGTAAACTTAAGTTTATGGCGACAATATTTCAATGAAGTCACACGCACTGGTAATGTTTAAGACGCAAATAATTAGCAATTAATCCACTGTAGAATCGCGTTCAAAAAATATCAGTTACCTAACTTGCGAGTCGAAATGCAATAATTTATAAACAAAAATTATTGATGTATATTTTAAAGAAACGCCCATCAATTGGCCCAGTGCTTACATGAATAAAGAGACGACGAGGTCATAAATGCAATCAAGACATCACGTCCTACGTGAACATCGTCGATGGTTGTGCTCAGTTCGACAGAATAGTAACTTACGCAAACGATAAACTTTTGATAAACGTTTATACCAAGCCCGGTATTCCCTTTTACCATCACGGTCTCAGAGTGAATATACTTTAATAAATTTATATTACTCCATGTCATTCTACAATCAAAAGTAATAATATTTCATAGTATTTTTCATTTAAATGCATTTAAATGGGCAAAGAAACTGTGTTTTGTACTAATAAAAAACGTTATTATTCATCCCATAAGGGCTCTGTTTTGATAATCGCTTTTAATATGAACGAATTAAGTATCAAGTGTAACTCAATTCTTTGAGTGAAAAATCTGAAAAAGTTTAAATTTGTTTTCAATAATTATCATATCGTTAATAAAGACATATATTTATTACGCGGTTAGTATAATGAAAAGAAATTTAAAACAAAGTTATTAAAGAGGTAACTGATCAGAAGCAAATAAGTTTTGACTAGAAATTTAAATTTAAGATGCCTAAAATATTCTTTGGAGATACTTTCCATTTAATTATCGTTAACAGCAATACCTTAGGTAGTGGAAAAATCTTAAACCAAATTTGGCAAAATTTAAATTATGACAGGATGGAATACTGTATTCTTAGAAAGAATGGATGTTTATCCAAAAACTATTTTGCTATTTTGGGTCTGACAATTTTTTACACAACTTTAATAATGGATTCTCAGTTCGACGGGTACATTTTTTTATATATCTACAGCCGTAACTAGTAGACGCGCTGAGCCATTTTCATGATCTTTATTTTGTTTAAAAAAAAAAGTTATGTCACTTACAAATTTGCTCGGAATCTGATGACGAAATCGATAAATATCTTATGGAACTCCGGAAAATTGCTAAGTCTAATTCTATTTGAGACATTTGGGAGAAATGAAGTATACATTCTTTTATGTATTGTAATCACAGATGATGCCCTCGATCCAATGATGGAGCCAGTAGGCCATGGCAGATATGGCGAACAGGAAGTTCTCTCTACCTTGTGCTTGTTTGAAGTATCTTGGCAAGTCTTTTATTACAAATGATAGCCCCCGTCTTACGATGGAGCCAAAAGTTTTTAAACAACTTCAGTAATCGAGAACGTTCTCAATTCAATGGTATTGTCCTATAATTATTACTTCATAAATCGTGGCGATCTCTCATTTCGTTCATTTCAATCTAGAATTTTTAGGAATAAACGATTATACTATTGTTACAATCACGGTACAAGTATTCTTCGACTACTTGAATTCGTTTATTTTGTAAACGCGGTAAGACAAAATATTGATGGTCATTGAAACACTCAAACTACTTTATAAATTTTATAATTTTTATACTGATATCTAATTTTTACTCAATTAACTCGTATTTGAAATATATAAACATCACTTTCAATGGCAGTTTAACTTATATCAATAAGTCCACTTCACCCATGCTTACGTTAAAATTGATATAAATAAAATGTTATTTACTCAAATAAATTTCACCTCTATTAACATAATATTCATGAATTCGCAAGCAGCTGACTTCCCCTTCAGTTAAATTTTATGCCGAAATAAAAGCGCCGAAAAACGGCAGTGAAACGGAAATGGCACTTAAGGGTCAGGGTAAGTGGCATTTGAACATTGGGTTTTTATAAGTAATTACCAATTATCAGTAAAAAGGAAAGTACGCCTCGAGTTACCCTTAACGTCATCAAAATTATTTCCGATTATTAGTAATATGTCATATTCATTTATGGGAATTAATGCAGAAAAATCAAATATATTTTTGAAATATTTAAATTAGGTTTAGAATTTAAAAAGAAGGGTAACTCAATCACTGATGAGAGGTATTTATTAGGACACATTTATGATTGGAATAGAATGGTTATAAATATGAAAGGAATATGATAAATTTAGAAGTTTAGGAGCTATCCACAACTTGTCGTGTCGCATACAAAGGCCGTTGCATGAGTTAATGCTTATCCCGGTTCACGCATATAAATTTAGGTATAATTAATGATGATATACAGAATATATTTCATGATTCTTTACTTTAAATGTTTAATATCAAAACGGACATGCTGTACATTTTCATATGTAAAGAAATAAATGCAAATGGCAAATATCGATCAAAGTTAAACACCGGTCCAAAATGAAGCAAATAAAAAGGAAAAAAGTTACCACCTGACCTAGTAGCTAGTAAGGAGAGCGTAGAATAAAAAGTGAAAAACAATGTAATTAGGGATTAACATTTTACCAAAAAAAAAGGTTACCATTAAATAATTTTAGTACAAGATAATTTTCAGTAGACGTTACAATGACGTTCACCGATCTCAAAAGACTGTTATAATATATGACTCTATATTATTGATTTTTCATCAATATAAAACATTTTATATATTTTGAATATATTTGGCGTTAATTTTGTAGATATTCATTATTCACAATTAAATGAAACTACGTGATGTAGTATTATTTCTATTTTCTTTAATTTCTTTACCACGACCCAGGTTTCGTTGTATTACATCTTCAGATTTCGTTGTATTACAACATCTTCATATTAGCAAAGATTCATATCAAAGATAAAGATAAAAATAGCAAATAATCTTTGCTATAGATAGATATCAAAGATAAAGGTAGCAGAGAATCTTTGTTGTAATACAACGAAACCTAGGTCGTGGTAAAGAAATTAAAGAAAGTAGAAATAATACTACATCACGTAGTTTCATATAATTGTGTCTTATATATTTATTTTGATATTTTCAGTGCAACACTTAGAGGTTACGGTCTTTTAGAGTATACGTCGTGTCTTATATTTGTGACAATATTAATATTTACAACGAAACTATAATGAACGTTTTCATCGGGTGTATTTTCTGGTGATTACTCATAATTCCACGTACTTTATAAATTAGACTTCAATTAGAATTCAAGAATCATCAAATTTATTTATCTTTCTTTTAATGACCAAAAAGAGTTTATACTCCATTCCATTTCAAGAGAGAGTATTTATAAATTTGACAGTTAAAGTATCCAAATATATGTTCGATATATTCACGACTATATACGAAACTCATTATATTATAACAACAATATTATTATACTATATACGTAATCAAAATATTAACTTAACAAATTTTCACTATAAACAAAGTTATAAATATCAGTACTTTCCCATAATTTTAATAATACGAATTGTAAAGTTTAGACAAAAAAAATGGATAATTCTCTATTTTTATTTACCCAAACTCAAACATTTCGTGAATATAAGCGCTGCAAGAGCTGAAAAAAAGGAAAAAGTTCGCTGAAAAGTTCTGGACAATATATGGTTTGAATTTTCTAAGCTTACACCGCTATATCTGTAGAAGTGATTTCATCATATATAAATATACTTATATTTAGCGTATAGATAACGAAACAAACATTGTGACATGTTATTTCCTTTTCAAATAAGTTTTATGGTAATATTTTGAAATGCAGGCTACATATATTATGTGCACTTTAAGGTAGTATTTCCTTTATAATAACTCAGCTTATATTGGTGTATATTTATTATTATTATTTTTAATATTAGACATATCTATTTGAATAAAGATTTAGGCAAAGGTTTAATGTCAATATTCGGTGGCATATATACGTGCTTCGCATTATATGTAATGACATGTAGCGCAGTGGCTAAGATTCTGGCGTCTTTCGAAGAGGCTGATGGTTCTAATCATGGTCGGGTGTTTCAAGATTTATAAATTATTTGTTTAATTATGAATTTTTTATTATACGTTGTGTTCGGTCAAGATGTATAATATAGCTAAACGGACGGCCATAACCCATCGTGTTTAGTCTCAGAAAAATGCATTCATGTGGACAATTTTTTTTATAAGATTGATTATAGCCCGGTTATCCCGGATGCTGAAAGGTGACCCGAGGCCATGTAGGGCCTATAATATGTATAATAGTCAGTTCAACCATGATTATATTTATACATATTAAAGGCGCTAAATGTAGTGCATTCCCAATGATTAATTATGACGCATTTTATAGGTTTCGCAAAAGAAGCATTATGATAAGCGTAATGTACTAAGTTTATCCAAGTAGTAAACTAAGTATCATCAAAGCTTAATAAAATCATAAAGCTCATAAGCATCTAAGTAGTTTAAAAAGTAATATATGTATGTCAATGGCTGCAGAAAATGTAATGTTTACCTCATCTCAACACTTTCAATAAATGATTAAATATTTATTTCAAATTGACATACCTATATTAATTTTTATACTACTTGATTAATTTGAAAAACATTTGGATAGATATTAGAAAGTGAAGAAGTGCAATGTATGTTTTTATGGTCAATTCGTTATCTATACGTTAAATGTAAGTGTATTTATATACACCTCGACAATTATTTTAATAATATTATTTTTAATCTGTACTTTCGTCGTACTTTCATAAAATAAAAAAAAAATAAAGATACTGATTTGTGCTTACGAATTGGCAAACAAAAATTAAAACTTTAGTTTTTTTCGGCAATTGCTGGCAGATGGCTGTACTTAATCAAGTCCAATCGGAATACGCATACGCAATAATACGATACGATTCCGTATGAATTATTCAAACATTATAAGCGAGACAGATATGCGTTCTTTACGAATTGTTAAATTATGTCAAAACGGTACCGCTAGAACAAAACGTAATATATAGGACTGCCCTACAAGTCAAAGTGCTATGATAATATTTACGGCATATTATGCTTTTAACTTTTTATTCTATATTCGGATATGTATATTTGGTAAAACTAAATTATTAGTTTTTTTCTTTAAGACAACCAATGTGGGTCCATATTTGTCAGTCTGCATGTTGCACAAACATGAAACCTAATTGTCGTATTGAAGAAACTATAAATAAATGTATAATGCACATAACTATTTCATTGTTATCATATTAAAACTATTATATTATTATGCATATTATAGAGTTAAATTCGGTTTATTATATAAAAGAATGTGTTATTTTTAAACTACGTTCTAATGTGTAATTACAATGGCGGCTCTACCAGAAATGAGTGGAATTCAAACATCTTTATCGCCAATAGCACAAATCTCTAAGTAGAACGCTTTAAATTCGAATTAAAATACCATTTTTATAAACGTATATAAATACGTAGAAACGAATATATCTAACGAAAAGCACGAAAATAAAAAAAAAATGTGACATAACAAACGGCTAAAATGACCAAAATTGTTCTAAACATAGTGTACAGGACAGTAGAGAATGTAGAAAAGAGGGATGCACCCGCCCGCACTTATCTCACCCGCCAAGATTGAAGAAATATGAATAATTGAATAATCTCAAACTGAACGCGATTAAACGCAATGTCTATACTTTTTCTAAATTAGTTAGTCCACCTACTATCGGCAAGGTTCTTATGAAGGTGAATTACGATAAAGCCATACCATACTTCATCATCTAACGTATTTAAAAAATATATATAATTCATGTGCCAAAAACGGGATTGAAAAAGCGTAGTAATTAAAAAAAGTGAAATAATACTATGAAGACATTGTTACCTGAGGAAGATTTAAAAAATGAAAGAAGACAAACGAATAATATATTCACAATTAAATGAAACTACGTGATGTAGTATTATTTCTACTTTCTTTGATGTAGTATTATTTCTGCTTTCTTTAATTTCTTTACCACATTAAAGAAAGTAGAAATAATACTACATCACGTAGTTTCATTTAATTGTGAATAATGAATTTCTACTAAACTAACGCCAAATATATTCAATTAAGAATAATATATTATTTACGTAAGACTCAGATCAATAAAGGTCACACAAGAAGTAATATTTGACATGACTTTTAAATACAACCATCACGACAGGCTATTATGGAAGTATTTTCTACTCAGTTGAAGGCGATACTAGGAAAGGCAAAACGTCTAATGATTGCACACATCGATAACGAAGAACGTTTTTCAGAAGATAGAAAACTCATCAGCAGATTCATCGCGCAGGTTCACTGTGATGTATATTGCGATGTATATAGCATGTTTAAATGAAATATTGTGCATTTTAATTATATTGTGATATGAGTCAATGTATAAATTCACACTGATTTGATTCGCTGAATGAATGCGCTGTGGTGATTTTTTTTCGGTGAAGTAATAAGGTATTTTTCGTTTTTTTTTTAAATATCAGTGTGTATTTTTGTTCTGTGAAATATTAGGATATTTTTTGTATTTTCATGTATATGTTCTAAGTTCTTTGTGATGTAATTATCGTATTTTCTTCATTAAAATATTAGTGTAATTCGTCTATTATTGGAAAGAAGTTCCTTATCGCACATTACATACTTGGCAAATCAGAGTTGGCCTAAAAATAGTGTAAGATTTTGACTGACACTTTTGCTACGATATAAAAGTATAAGATTTTGACCGACACCTTTGCAACACTATAAGCTTTTACTTAGTTTCAAAAGTATGTCAATTTATAAATATGTTATTACAATACAGACGTACAGCGTGCGCATCATCCGTATTCGTTAAAGCGTGTGCGTTTAGCAATCCGTGCCACAATACTCTCAACCTTCCTTAACTATTTTTAAACTTTTGTTACTGTCATCAATAAAGAATGAATTGTGAAAGTGATTCAGTAAAATTTGAAGATAGAGATGATGAAATCAGGAAAATACCATTTTTAAAGTGAAAATAAGTGGATTATTTATATTAAACTGAAATTTCGTTGTCATCTTTTATTTACATTAATATAGGTTAACCTAACCTATATTAATTGATAGCGAAATAAATCACATAATACTTTTATGTATATGCAAGTTTGTATATATATATATATATATATATATATATATATATGTATATATATATATATATATACATATATATATATATATATATATATACATATATATATATGTGTGTGTGTGTGTGTGTGTGTGTGTGTATATACATACACATTTATATATACGTGTGTGTGTATGACTCTGAGGTGAATTAGCTAAGGCATCGGCGACTGAGAAAAAATTTAAAAAAACAATGCCCAAAAATGTGAGGTTATCGTGACTCCTTCACTTATTTCTATTAATTTTTCATTTGATTAAACACGAACGTTGTTAAATTATTTATTTAATACATAACATATATAGCGAAAAAAACATTATTCCAACGGGGTGTCCCACCACACCTTTCATTTTTTTATACATTAGTGTATTTTATGTTGTTAAAAATTCTTTTCATCATTACTTAAAAATTAAATAGGATTTCTTGTAATTGTTTTGTTATAATCTAATTTTCTATATCCTAATTAACATTTAATTTTCCTACTATTACTAATATATTTACAAAGTAAGGTATCGTTTGTTAGTATGTTAAAGTATATATTAGATAGATTGACGATTTTAATAAAGATTTGCCAAATGTGATTTGAAAGTAGAAATTCGGCTACCAACAACTTTTTAAATACACTTGTCTTTAAGACTGCCAGTCTCAAGCCTGTATGAGGTATGATAGGAATTGTGTTGGTATTATTATATATCGTTTTACGTAAGAGTAATATTTATAAATTGTTCCAAACACTTCATCTTATTTGTTTGAATTTCTCTCTAATGTAAAATATACCCCACATAATCTATATGTGCATTCTAATGAAAAAATTATATATTTTAGGGACAAAACTGAAAGTACTCCAGGTAGACGTATTATATTTAAAAAACATATACTTCTTGACGAAACACGTGAGAAACATAATAACAAGTACAAAATATAATTTCCAAAAAGTGCTATAAATAATTTCAAATATTAATAATATAGAAACGGACATTGAACGTATAATTGCACTAAATCTCAATCAGGATTAAATTACAAATCAACATTGACTATTAACCACTTACAATGGAAAACAATTGAAAGGAAACGAGAAAATCTTTCTGCGAAAAATGAGACGTGCTCTCCTACATTTCTCAATAACAGTATCCGTTGAATCGATGTCACTTTTTGCCTTTTATATCCAATTCATATCTCCCTCCTCTTCTATTATTGTGATTAAATAAGAGCCTGTAGGTTCTCTCCGTAATGATTTTCCATTTATAGTCAACTGGTGTAACATTTCTATGTATTACGTTTCATAATTTTTAAATTTTAAAGCTATTTTTATATGAATTTTCATTAAGTTTTACTTAGATATATATATATATATATATATATATATATATATATATATATATATATATCTTGAAATTATTGCTGGAAGTTACTCAAAGCAATATTATTTCAAGGTTCTAATAAACAATTAATAAGTAGCATCTAGAATTTATTCAGATTTTTCAAACCCGGTATCTATGAAATTGGAAGGTTAATAACATTACTCGATTTTGATGCCTAATATGTTTATTCATTTTTAATTAAAGTAATGATTACTAGTGTTTACATTCGAAAGAGTTAAAAATGAATATTAGTAATTTAAACCTCAAATTAACTTTCAAAGACTTTGATAGGATTTAATATAATGCTCAAAAAACAGAATCGAGTCAACTTTACGTATACGGAAAGATATATTAAAATAGCATTTTGCTACCTATTAATGGTCCATTCCCTATAACGCATAAACTGGCAAAATTTCGTTTACGTGGGTCCAAAACTGTAAAAATTCTGAAGCCTTGATAATTGGACGAACAGACAGACAAATGAATGAACGGACGAACGAACAACACAAAGTTCTAAGTGTTCCTTATATTTTTAGGAAACCTGAAATTTAAATCAAGTAATAAATTTTAGAGTTACGGTACCAAATGCGATAAGAGGATGAGTGCATTTCCAAAGTGAGAATGGACTACATTTCCAAATGTTTTTAAAATTGAGGCTCAATAAATAGACTCATACGCGACATCAATGTAATATCTCGAAAACAGGTTATTTCAGAAAACTCCTTTGAAACTTATCACATCATAATTTTTCTCTATGTTGGATTTTTACTTAAATAAACGAAAATACTGATCAAAAATTGAATATAAATATAAAACGATATTAAAATTTCTAGTTATTGGAAATATTTTTCGCAGCCATTAATACCATTTAAAATCATTAGCATAATTTTACACATTGTTTAAATGCTACATGTAAAGACAAGAGGCTACATATGTTTCGTAAAAAAAGCCGAAGATACAATAATTCACAGGAAAGAGATTTTCGATACGAAGAACCTCTAGAATGTTCACAAAAATCGAATATAACAAGTCCATCTACACGACATAATCTGTTATAAAGGAAATAAATGCAACTTACTAAAAATTTTTCAAATGTATTTGCGGTTTGTCTACAGTGAATATTTGCTGCCATAAATTAAGTCATTCTGTAAATAGCGCTATGAGTATATTGATGCCCACTGAGATATTCAAAATGTTTTAAATTAGCCAAAAAATATAATTTTAATTAACCATGATTAATTTATCTTCATTCAAGTTGCAACTTAATTTCAAAAACTTGGTTTTGTTATGTAATGTAACTCGCTTTGACATGATCAAACGCGATTTGACGTTCACTTCATTTGAATATCTGAACTCACATTTGCTTTAAAGTTGAAGTAAGTACAGAATTATTTAATGAAATAAGTTTTTTGCTTTAAAAGCATAACACTATTTAACCAGGCTAACTTTTAAGAACCTAAATTCCGCAACTTTTCTTTTGAAAAATTATCTACATCACCTAATTAAAATTTGTATTCAAAGGATTATCTATTCGTTGAATCTGGTAATGCAAAACAAATACTCTGTTGAGGCAATTAAAAAAGTCCTGAAAAGTATTAATTGGTATTTTTCAGACGATAAACGGTAATGAAGAAAATAAGAATTTACAGTTTCTTTATATCAAATCCTTTCTTGTTTGTATATAAATTAAAATATGTAAATTGTATACGTAAATACTGTAAATAAAAAGGTAAAAATATATTTGACATATATTATATAATTGTAATATGCATATAAAGCTATATGTATAGAGAAATGTAATATCATGTTAAAAACTGTAATAGCCTGTTAAATAGTTGATTTAATGAAACACAGTTTCACACGATATTCAAATAATGTTGCTGTATGGCGTGAACTTGTTTGAATTACCCAATGGAATTGGTAATTTTTAGTGGGTTGATAACACTCCATTCATATCGCATATTCTTCCTAACAAAATTCAACATTTTAGTTTGACACCAAAATCAATTCTTCACAGCAAAATCATCAAGGACAAAATTTAGCACAATAAAAAAATTAAACAAAAGAATAAGTGCGCAATAAGTGGATTTGAAATATGAATAATTATATAAAGGAGCATCGAACGCGTAATTGCATTGGACATGAAAATAAATTTCATTTTAAGATTGGCAATTAGTAAATTTTAAGAGAAAACCCTGAAAGGAAACGGGAGAATTTCTGCTAAAAGGTCTCCTGTGCCAATAATTGACCCTAATTAAACGCAAATGTAGCAATATTTGCGTTTAATTAAAGTTAGTTATTACGTTTTATACTTCACGTTTCGGCATTTTATGCAATTATTTTTTTTTTATTATAATTAGATTCGTATTTTTGTGTGTTGTTCTTAATATTATCCTTTTTTATTCCATTCTTCCAAAAATTCTTTAAATTTTAGTGGACTAATTTAATTTATCTTTCAAATATTATAGTGAGCTTTCTGTCTCAAAAGTTTCATTATGATTTTTTAAGTTGACTTGTAATATTTTGTTTTCGTTTTTTTCCAAATATATTTTAATTAAGAAATATGTATTTGAAAAAATCGTGCACCTATAATAAAGTGTCTCATATATTTTACAGATTAGCATTTAAGATTAGCATAAAAAAATGTAAGTTAATTCGCAATTGATACACACTACTTCAATTACAGAGAACTTAACATATTCCCTTTTGTCCAATCAATTATTTGTTATTACTATTTTCAGCACTGTCAAGTACTGAGAATAAAATAGTACAGTTGAGTCATGGAATTGATGCTTAATTCATAATTTTTTTTCTTCTTTTAATTAATATCTAATCTCTCTAACGAAAACAAAGTGTTTTATTTATTGTTAATAAGAAATCATAATGCATTAAGAACTCATAAAATTTAAGACTCACTTGAGCCGTTTCTTCCTTTTTCCGATTGTTAATATTAATACATTACGTAAATAAAAATCATTCCCTTTTATTCCATTCTTTACATCAAAGACTTTCTGATAAAAATTATTTGTGAAATTTTATTTCATTAATGATATATTCATACAATTTATGTCAAATTTTGACGAAATTTTTCTGAAAGAGGTAGATTATTGCTGAAAATAAAGTAATTTTGTTTTCACATATATTTAATATAGAAATGACTTTTTTTTTCTCGAAATTTAAGGAAACTATCGAGTCCAAATTCTTCGTATTCAAGATGTTCACACCCATCAATTCCTTTGCTATCCCTGCTAAATGATATAAATAATTGTTATTTCTGTTTAAAGAAAATTACTGGAATGTGATCTAAGTCAAAAAATATTATAAAATAATTGTAAAACGGTTACACAACATTTTGTTGCTTTATTTGTGAGTGGACTAGCAAAGCTCAAGGTAAACACTACAGACGAAAAGAGTGGCCGAAAAGAACTGACTACATATCTCGTCCGACAAGTGTATACAGTCTTTATCTTGTTGACCCAGAGAATATTTTATTATCACCCTTCATATAAAACTGGGCTTGATGAAAAATGTTATGAAAGCCATGGATGAAATTGAGGAAGGTTTTCTTTATCTCAAAACTATATTTTCAAAACGTGGTGACGTAAAACTAAAGAAAGGAATTTTTGTAGGGCCCGATATAAAAATAGTTACAGAGTCTAAATTTAGTCGCCAAATTGAAAAATCGGTCATGGCTTTTGGTTTGTTAGAGTTGCGAATATTTTTTTGGGTAACACCAGACTATAAACAACTTATATCAAATCATCTGACAGACTATCAGGCTTTAGTATGTAATATGTCGCTGAAAATTAGGACATATTACACACTAAAGCCAGATGAATTTATTATTTTTTTCCTCCCAATTTAGGTGCAAATAGTAGTGAATACGTGGAGAGATTTCATCGAGATATAATGACTATGGAAAAACGGTTTCAATCAAAATACTTCTCGTATGCTATCAGACTAATCCTGGATATATTTACATAATAATCCAAGCTATCTCTATACTAGAAAATTTAAAAAAAATACAAAATCGCGTAAATTAAGGGAAAAATTAAAGTAATATTTAATACATTTTTTTGTAAACTTTTGTTCTCATAACCTGGACGTGACCGAATTTTTTAGTTTTCAAATTCTGATTGTACACTATCCAATTAACAAAAAAAAAAGTTTGGTAGCAGAGCAAAAAAATGCAAAAAAAGTTGACTAGTATAATTGTCCTAATCGGAATTGCTCTTCAAATGAATACTTTTGTGTATATTTTATCAGCTTTGCCGAAAAATATAATTCCAGGGACTGTTAAATCAATTCGCAATTAAATACATTATTTTCTTCTCCTTTTCGTCATTTTTTACTCCCTGCTGAATATAAGTCCTATTGTAAATAAGTTGCAATTTCTGTAGCCAGTTCCTCCTACAATTTCCAAAATATCGTCATTCCAACTGACAGCTGACTTATGATCAATGCTTCAGCGTTGGATCCACGATCTCCACTATAAAATCTTTTTGCTACATCTCCCATCAATTCTGTGGCACAAGCAGCCAGTCTGACGTCAATTCATTTGTGTAATGGGGCATGTCACATTGGGTAGTTTGATTAGTGTCTGATACTTGGCATTCCATCAGTCACGAAGAGTAAACACCTGATATCCATGGTAATCTCTGACTTGTTAATTGCTTTTATGCAACTTGCAGTTAATTAATATATTGAAGTGTATCTACTGAATATGCCGGGAGAGGTAGGCGGAATGATATTATTTGTATGTTTAACGATTTTGCTAACCCGCATCTTTATTCTAATTAAGATTTCAGGTGGTTTTTATTTTACACCATTGTCTGTTCTTCTCAAGAGCAGTAATCTAGTCTAGATAAACATACTTGGCTCTATAGTCTCATCATCGACTAAAATGTGGTCTAGAGGCTAGTTTCCCCAATGATTTATATTTTGACTCTATTTATTCATAAATCGACATTAAATAGACGGCATGCAAGTTTTCCTACAGGGTAGCCGCACTGTAGATCTTATTAATGACCTCCACATATCTTATGTCTATAAAAGTCCTTTTTGATAGGGTAAAACTGTACAGTATTCAGTAGTATCGAATGCTTTCTTACCAATACGAGAGGCTGATTACATGTGTTACACTTTTTAATACCTGTCTTATAGTATGTAAATGATTCGCAGTGAGAAAGTTATTACTAAAGCGCTTCTGCTCTGTTGATTGGGCACGGTTAAACTTATTGAAAACGTGTATAGTTTCATTAATGAACAGCTTATATAAATAGCTTAGTCGTAAATTGGGTAGTAAAACTAGGCTAGTCATATCGCTCTTTTTATGTTATAATATTACTATAAAAGTTTTATAATATCACATCTCAAGTATGATTTCTTCGAAAATTACCTTAATAAACAGTGTTATATTATTTTGTGCCAAATTTGTAGAGTATATTTAATTTTTTTGGGAACATTGACTTTCGCTATCTGTGGCTTCATTACTATCTTATGGCCAGCCCTCTTAATGCACAAAAAGGTAATATAATGGTAATTATTTTGGTTAGAAGCGAGTTAACCTGTATATCCTTAAAATGAGGGTGAGGAACTCTATGTGATGAGGGAATATTTAAAGTAAACGGTGCCGCTTACGATTTTGAAAAGTTCATTACGTTTACAATACAATTAGGTATAGTTTGTGCCTGAAAGGGTGTTTTTATTGTTTTTTTTTTCATTACAATTATACATGTCTTCATCTTGTGCAAAAAAAATTAAAATAACTTTGCCATGAACCTCTATGTTACTTCATCCACCACGGCATGATATTTCTTGCATTCAAAAGTTTATGCTTGAAGGGTTTGTACGTTATTTAATAGCTTACACTAAAAATAATAATTTACATAAATTTAGTAAAATAGCTCTTTAATAATATATAATTATTTAATATATAGTAAAGTAAAATTACATTTTATGAAATCCGAACAATATGAGCTCTTAAATTAAACGGATAATATCAGAAATAAATATTATTTGCTTTATTATGTATATCGGCTTAAAATATAATTGATTGGAATTTATTTTGGCTTGACTTTTATTTCACATAAATTACAGCATTAATTGATAAAAATATCAAAAATTTTATTCATAAAATCTACTTTGCAACAGCTTCAAATATATCAAAATATTCTTAATGCGGAAATACTAGGTTTCAATATAGTGAGCATTATCTAACAAAACAAATTGTGAGCTTTCTGCTGACCAAGCAAACTGAAGATAAATTTTAAAAGGTTATAAACGGATAAGACAATTGCATCCAATTTTTTAATTGAGAATCTCTTTAAGAGGCTGAACGATTTTCGATAGGGGAAAATCTTACGGGTTTTCGTTACTGATATGCCATTATTAACAGTATATCTGTAGCCATGAGTAGGACATGTTGCGTTTCGCCAGCAGCGAATGCATACATATATATATATATATATATATATATATATATATATATATATATATATATATATATATATATATGCATATATATATATATATATATATATGCATATATATGTATATATATATATATATATATATATATATATATACAACATCTACACGTATACGCATATAAACACCAACACAATGCATAAACACCACTGTGTGATGTGTGCGTTGGGTGTTTTTTGGATGGGTAAAATCTTGTGAGTAGCATGCTGTGATTGCAGTAAATCTATAGCTATGAGGGTTAAATTGACCACGTGGGGAGTTCAATTTTTCAACAAATTTAATATTGTGCATTGTTTAAATTATCCTTTAGTTTGATTATTGTTTTAATTGTTTAATTTTCTATTATATATAATATCTTCATTTAATAGAATCAAAATATGCAAATTACGCTATTTTAATACTTAGCAATGCTATTATTTATTTTTGGCCCTATGAGTAAAAGTTGTTTCGGCTTCACTGCTTTTGAAAAAATAACTTTAATTATATTAGAATAACTATGATTGTTTAATATAAAAATTGTTCAAACTTGCAAAAATGTTAAAAAAGTAATAATATTTTTTTCAACTAACAAAATTTTAAGAATTAAAAATATTTAATGTTACTTCGAAGATAATCGTAAAATAAGTCTGTGGTGTTTTTTACGTGCATTAAATATTTTTAGTATACAATCCAAAGGCAGTATAGAAAATAAATAAAAAAACACTTCACTATTCCACAATTACAAAAAATTTCTAAGAAAGATATAATTATCTTATTTTGTCTCATTTTTTCCCCACTATGAAACAAAGAAAATATATCTTATACTTAAAAAGAAATGAAATTTTAGCTTAGAGAGACTATGTAGATAATTTTGAAATAAATTTTATTTACTTTCTAGAAGATAAACCAATGGTCGCAAAAATCTCTTGAAAAGTAACCTAAAACATGCACTGTTTATTTTTATATTTAGCATCATTTTGTACATAATAATACAAATTATAATATATCAGTTTAGGAAAGAATGTTTTAGGGATACTATAATATCGGGAAATATTATAATAGTATTATTACTACACATTAATGATAATCGTTCAAAAAAGAAAAATAAATTAACACATGAAATGTCTTCCACAAAATCGTTACAAGAGTTGAATGTAAAAAGATTTTCGTGAAAGGCGTAGCCTACAAACACGTATCTAATTATATTAAGAGAGGAATTTTTCGGAAACGGAATAACGTGAACGCGCACGAAGCGAAATAATTACTAATATTAAAACGGAAATTGCAACTTACAGACGAGGCGTAGGCGGCCTTTTATCGATAATTTTCCTGTTCTTCCGTTGAAAGTTGCTGAGAAAAAATCTTGACTTTCAGTTTGATTCTGTATTAAAACAGTTACGTGTATAATGTGAACTTTCATAATTATTAATGTTTAATATTATTTTAAAGCGCTCTTTGGTAAACCCGTTTTATTCTGATTTTATTATGATTAATCATCCCTCATAATTGAAGGTCGAATTTTGTTCATAAATAAATTTTTTGTTCTCATTTATAATTTGTCAAATATGTTGAACAAGTTACAGGAAGCTGGAAAGGGTTTTTTTGTTCTTATGAAAAAATAACAGTTTTATTTTAAAACAATCTAGAAGAGTTTTTTTAAACAGCTAATCCAATATTAAGTGTTCATAGCCTTAGGACAAAGGATATCAAAAATTATTTGCTATATATTAAATAATTGCATTATATATAATACACGATATATAAAATAAATACACGATACCTTAGTAGACATAAATAGGTTGTTTGCCACATTTGCAATATTACTTTAAGGGTGACGCAAAATTAAATTTCCTAGCAACATTACTTCAATAAAATCACATGCGCCCGGACCTCTTAAGTATTAACATAATTAAAAATTAAATATGCTAACTAGTAACATTATTTTAATGCAAGATTGCATTTATCAAAATCAAGGCTCTAACATGCACGTCGACATGCAATAATTTATTATGAAAATTAATTGAACTACGTTTTAAGCAAGTACTCATCTCTCGACTCAGTACCTGACATACTTAATAAACCGAAGAGGTCATAAATGCAACAAAATTGTCTCATCCTACCGGATCATCGTGGATGATAGTACCTAATCCGACCCATATTTTAATTTATATGTGACACTTTGATAAACACTTACATTTAGCCTATTGTTTCCTTTTACTATTACCATTTCAGATTGGTTATACTTTATTAAGTTTATATTGTTTCACGTCATTTCGTACTTAAATGAGTAAAGCAGCTATATATTGCACTTATGCACTAAAAACATTTGTGCTTATTAATATCCATAAAAACACGATTTTTGCTCGCTTTGAACATACTCAAATTTAATCTTGTATGTACTATTATTATTTGAGCATATAATTTGAAAAATTTTGATTATTTTTGAAGAAAATTTGTCTCGTTAATAAAGACCTATGTGTAATATTTAGTATATAGTCAGTGTTATGGCGCAAACCTGTAAATAAAATTAAGTAAAATGTAATTCATAACCAACATTTAAATTTTGATGGGAAGTTTGGATTATAAATTCCTAAAATATACTTCTAAAATATTTTCAATCACATCACTATTAATAATACCTTAGGCGGTGAATAAGCTTCATATCATCACATCCAAACGTAATATAAATTACGGTACCCTATAATATAATGTTTCTAAAAAGACTGGATAATGAAAATATAAGTAGAATTGTTATAGTCAAATGGTTGCAGAATATAATAAGTTAAAAGAAAAGATTAAACAAACATGACAATTTTGTTTTATTATAATGGTTTTGATAGTTTAGGATATATTACCGAGATGAAAGATCGTTTGGGTAACTTTTATTTATATTCTAAGATAATATAACTAATCGTAAATTCATGAAAATTTTAAAGTCTGAGTGTTTTTGATATAGTTGATAATTGTATATTCCAATATAACTAAAATTGTTTTTTTAACCTCATAAAATTGATATTTTATCATTTTTAAAGTTATTAATTTTTAAACAAACCTTTTCATTGTGAATGTGATATTTCTTTCCTCAGTTTCTAAATTCCATATTTTAAAAGAAAAAAAAACCAAAATCTTGTTAGCTTGCTCACGCGTCCATTGCGTTACGCCTATAAAAATTGGAATAAAATTTATTCAGAATATTATTGAATATATTTGGCTTTCATTATGAATAAATTCAGTTTAATTTAATTTTTGACAACTAAACTAAACTACGTGATGTAGTATTATTCCTACTTTATTTATTGCAACCTAGGTTTCCTTGTATGACAACCACCTGAAGGTGTTGTCATACAACCAAACCTAGGTTGTAGTGAAGAACATAAATAAAGTAGAAATAATAATACTTCACGTTGTTATATTTAGTTGTGAAAAATTAAATCAGAATTTTACGTTAAAAACTTTGACCCGATTCAGAAAAAAATATGTTTACCATTGCATTTTATCCCCATATCTGAAACAGCTAAAGTCAAAACGATTAAGAAAGAGCACGAGTAGAACTTCTATTAAAATCTATGAGAAAATTATAGTGACAATTTTCTATGTAATAGAATTAACCGACTTTAAAAATGAAACAGGTTTTCAATTGGAAATGCGTTTTTTTTTGTGTAAAGAGCCGTGACTCGAAGATATATTGGCCGATTTTCATGATTCTCATTTTTCTTAAAGGAGAATGGTTTTGGATTGATCCCTATGAGAAATTCGGGAGTGAATGTAAATTAACTTCACTAGTTTTTAAGAGCCTTCAAAAAAAGAGCAGGATCTGATTTCGCTTGTATTTTTTGTGTATGTTACCTCATGTCTTCGGTATTCATCAACCAACTGGGATAACCTTCCTTTTATTTTTAATACTTTTTTTATATTGTGTTTCCATAAAAAATTGGTTAGAATCCGAACACATATTTTAAAGATACACCATAGGATTATTCAACGCTGAATAGCACAGATACTCTTCTTGATATAGATCTTATGATTATATAAGAAGACACGACTAAGAGTGACATACATTTTCTTTTTAGCAAAATGAGGATAAAATGATGAAACTGCAAGGTGGTGACAGGAATATTTCGGTGAAGAGGAGCAAACTCGTCCTGTCACAACTTGTTTGAATTATATTGACATAGTCAAAAAAGTAGCAAAGTCAACGAATTTACGGGTACACGAAAAAGAAATAAAACCTCTTAAAATATTCATATTTTTAAATGGTTTTATTTAACTTCCCACAATATCTGTTGTTATCGAATTAAATCTTAAGATCAATTTTCATACTTAACCATATTGAACTTAAAGTTTTGAAGATCTGCTGTTTTCAAGTTACTATTTTGAGTCTCAAGCAATGACTCTGTCATTAAACTCCAAGTTCTAACTCCTCTACCTGGCGCTGTAGTGGTAGAGCCAGCCTAAATCATGAGAATGGTTTAAGATTGGTAAAGTAGGCCACAAAATTACTCCAGTCGTTGAAAATATATTGTAAAATCAGACGGAGATAAACAATTTTTCAAGGACGTATTTACAAAATCTTGCTACTAGAGAACGAATATCTACTAAACATAATATCACCAATACACGCGTAGCGAAGCCGCTTGTTTGTGTACTATAAATTTATAGTCCATTCGCGATATCTTAATAACGTGCACAGGATATAATTTTTTTTGCAATTATAGCTAAAATGAATATAAGTGTTTTATATATTTTTTTTATTTGGCAACCAGTTTAATCTATTTCTTATTAATAAAATTATGTCGGAACAACAACAATAATATTAATATTATTCCAGTTTTAATTCAGATTCAATATGTTGATCAGACTAGCTAAGCAGAAAGACTGTGTAAAATTATTTTATCTTCCAAATGTGGCGTTGTCGAGGCTGTAATAGCTAATTACGGCGTTTATCGTCTTTAGCCTCAAACAATATAAAAGACAAAATAATAGGATAACTTCAGAGGAAATATTTTTAGACTATTTTATGTATTCCATACTATGAGTCTTAAAGAAACCACAAAAGATTGAAACTTGTTCTCTCATGACCCCCTTGAAAACAGATCTCACTCATATGCGAGGCAAATTAAAAAAAAAACAAACAAAAATTATAAAAACGAGTGAACAAAAATTTTAAAGTACTACTTATTAAAAAGCACGAATGGTACTAATTACTAAATATGCCAAATTTCCTGGTAACGCTTTGTCGCGTTCAACTCCAAAAAGAGCAAAGTTTACGTCAATTCCCCAAAATGACTTACCTGATGAGACGCGAAATTCTCTAATTAAAATTATTCTTATATATCAAACTTTACTTTAAAAATACTTTATTTTATATTTGCATTTGTTCAAATGAAAGATTTTCATTTAGTACACATTAAGCAATCATCATTTAATAGTTCTAAAGTATAAAATGTGATAAGAAGTGACTATAAGAGTGTAGGGGCCGTACATGACAAACTTTTATTCTGATCACCTCTAGTTTGTCGCTTTCAAAATCTTAGCACTAATGTAATGTGATGAATGATCTCCTAAATTTGTTGATATCTATTAATCAAGAATCCACCAATTCTGGAAGCACAAAATCTTAAATCAAAAAATAGATAAAATTTCACTAAATATGGTTCCATATTATTATTCCAGAATTGGTTAGCCTTCGTAATAAATTCATGTTTCAAGTTATTAGTACCAGTTCAGACCTCCAACAGTCAAAAATCGTGTCTAGTAATACGAAGTTGACCTTGTATTTGGTAAAACTATCGATGTTTTTTATTGATATCAGTTTTAATACAATCGTATTTCGAAAAATTGGTTGCTTCATTGCGTCAATTGGGTGCAAATTGATGCTAGATAATGGACACTTAATTTTTACAATAACATTTGCATGGGGCTCCTAAAAGTCCTCAGAACATCTGGTAGGGCTCGTAGAAAAGGAAATTCATTACTAATGAATAAAGGGCACTCTTAAATTTTGATATATAAAAGTATTGCTAATTCTCTGAGTGCAGTATATTCATTGTTTTACCATGCTTTATTGATGACCCATCATTCCTATCGTTCCCATATAGCATTCGTTTAACTAATGAAGCGCAATTCGTATTTACACGTATCTTGCATACTTTGGCAAACCAAGAAGCGGTTAATAATATCCACGTAAGCTTTAACCAAAGGGGACTAGTAATTTATTTTATTGTGTTGCGCTCTGGATCATGCCACTCTTCATGGCTCAAAACAAATTATTTCAGAAACCCCTTTTTTTGCTTCTCCGTATACTCCGTCACTCATATTCACAGTATCCGGAGTATACTTTTGACAGCTCTAACCATAGTAAGAACCTTTTGATAAGAGCTTGGTTTTTTTAATTCGCTTCAAATTTCTACTATCATTCGGACTTCTACGAAATGCTTCTAATTTGTTTATTTTAGAAAAAACGTGTCTTTTGAAAATAAATTTATGCTTAAAAGATTGACGGCCTTTATTAAGAACACTACAGCAGCTGCATATCACCCACTATAACAACCTCGGAGAGAAAATTCAACTCTCTTTCCTCCTAAATATTTCGCAACGCGAGAATTAAAGTTCTCCGCTTAATTATTCGTTTCGTTGTAAACTAAACAATAATAATGTAAAGACAATCCGAGATAAACGAGCCGATAAACGAGGGATGTCAGTTATATCTCGAAAAAACGATATAAATTTATAATTTGGTAACTAAATTCTCACTATACTATTGAGAATTTAGCATACTCCGGTATTAAAATAAAACTAACACTTAAAATAGTCACCAAATATGTGATAAGGTCCATTAAATATCTCTCCTTGTATTATCCATTTTTTCAAAAAAAAGTATAATTTTTCTTTTCCAGTGTTTCATGGGTGAATCTACAGCCAACACAATCTCAACTTACTATCCTTGACAAGTTTCTGTACTCTCAATATATTGAGTATGTTTGATACAGTTGCCAACAAGGATTTACACAAGAGATTTTCTTTTCATTCTATTTTAACTCCATTGACATTTTCATAAAACTATAAATTGTTCACGATGGAATAAGTGCTTGAGTCTCCATCGGCTATCAGTTGTGAATAAATGAGACCATTTTCTGTAAGAGATTTTTCAAATCCACTCAACGAAGGCCTTTGTAGGAGGACCAGTAACGAGTACTTATTTTTTACTCCTAAATTAATAACTTTCTTACTATTTAGAGCTATGATTGCTGCAGCACCCATAAGACAGTTTGGCCCAACAAACATCCACTACTAAAGTGGTCATTGATAAACGGTTTTCATCTACGCTGCCAATGGATTTTGTATATACTGCTTCTTTTCGTGTCACCTCAAACATGCAATGCTCTGCTGCTTGTTCTCTCCATTTGTAAATTGTATCATGACAAGTGTAATATAGTCTTACATTTAATACTAACATGATATAAATTTGTATTTAAATGTTTTACACTACTACCATTAGATACTATAGCAGCAACAGCTTATTATTTTAAGTCAATTTTTATGTTTATCTAACGTTTCCTTGTTGGTTCTAAATCAAATTTCCCACCGCATATTTCGAAAATAAGTATAAAATTTCAATATAAGCTTGTCTTCATTTCTTTTGCAATACCTATGTGAGATATACAGCAATCAAAAATAGAATAATGTCTACTAAAATCATATAGCGTTCTAATATAAAATGAACATCTATTATTCTTTTGCCTTTTGAATTGAACATTATCTCATAAGGTTCTTCCGATAAATTTAAAATACATCTTATAAATATATGAAAACTAAAATGGGAGTGAGAATTTAATACATAAATCTAAACAAGTGATGTCTCAAACAATTTCTAGGGCTGCTGAGGCGTTTATTTCCACCGTCTCTGTCCCTTAGACCTGTAACCTGGAAATAAACAATTTAGAATATATTTAATCGTAATAATTGAATTGGATACCAATTAGAAATATGAAAATGAAAGGTTCAATTAATTAGGAGTTACTGTAACTAAGCTATTGTTAAGTAATACATCCTAAAATACTAATATATCTTAGAATAATAAACACGTTCACCTAATATACCGTCATAAAATATATCATTAAGTCGACATTGTAGGGGCAACAAATACTATACTTGTTGTTTTCATTCATAAATATTACCTTATAACCATCTCTCATATATGTTTCGAATAATACGGCATCACATATCAAATATTAGAAAATGTCATTGTACTATAGAAATTACGCAAATATTTAAAAAACTCCGTAATGTATGTATATATATATATATATATATATATATATATATATATATGTGTGTGTGTGTGTGTGTGTGTGGGAGTGTGTGTATACGTATGTAATTTATATATATTTACATTTAATTTTCTTCTATTCCTTGTCCATGCGTGTGATTGCAAGAGCTGTGCCTTTTTGAACTTAAAGATCTGCAAACAAAATAAAGTGAGTAATCATTTACTTCCTAGTAAAATAAGTTCTTCTTCCAGAGAAAATCAGGACTCGTCATGATGTTTCATTCGTTTCCATATATTCCCAATTAATGAATTAGTTATAATAAGATTGAGAAGTAATTAATTTGAGTATCAATATAACGCTTGAACAACTACGGTAAAGACTATGTAAGTCTGTTTTATTCCGTACATAGTCTGTTTAAACACTTAAGAGCACATAGTTTTTTTTAAGAAACAGCACTACTTTATAACTATTTATTGTACATAACGTAAATACATTGCCTAATGGTACAAAAACACGGTAAATTTTACAAAAAGTATAACCAGTAGAATAATCGCTATAGTTTTTCTGTAATTTTTTTGTCAAATTTTACCGGTGCTATTTTTGTCATTATTTTTGGTTCAGTCATTTCGGAAATAAAAGGAGAAATGCTAGTTTTTGCATATTTTTTGGAATATCTTTTTAAATGTAGAATTTAAAACGATAAAAAATTAATGTATTTCTCATGATCAAATGATACCCATATGATACCAAAAATTTAAAAATTATGAAAGTTTTTGTCTAACCCTGTTAAATGTTTACATGAATATTAAAACAATAACAGTTTATAAAATATCGGGGTTTATAAAATGTACTACTATGCCAATTTTAAGTTTCTACGTAAATATCTTAGTAACTCTTTCATAGGCGTAAAATATGGTGTATATTTAAAAAATTATAACAACTAGAACCATCGTTATAGGTTTCCTATAATATTTACGTTAACTTCTAAAAGTAATCTATCAAAATTTTAGATTCAGTAGTTATGGAATTAGAAGGGGGGAGGTATGGTGCACATTTTTTGCATTTTTAAGCATATCTCCGAAGATATAATACCTAATTTGAAAAAATTCTTATAACTAATTCTTTTAAACGATATCTTACACAAAACGTATAATTTAAAATAGTTTAGAGTAATTTGACCTTTCCTACAAAAAATTCCATGCGGGATAATATTTTTTACTATAGTGCCAAATTTCAAGTTTCTACTTCAAGTGGTTTCTGAAAATAACGGCTGTAACGGATAGACAGAGAGAGGCGTGAATAATTTTATAAGGATCAGTATTTATTTTTGAGTTACGGAACCCTAAAAAAAGTTAACAAAAGATAAATAATTTACAATCTTGCCAATTAATTACGAATAGCATATACGTGTAACATAAATACGCTAGCAGATATCACGAATATTTTTGTCCAGAGCGGCCAATACACACAACAGAACACGAGCGCATCTCGACGCGTTATGACAGACTATTTTTATTTATAGGGACGATTGATATTATATTTTCGTTGACTAAATATTTTTCTTTTTCTCTTTTACTATTGTGTTAAACTACATTGTCTTTTCAACAAAAGAATGAACAGGAAATGATCATTTTACTGCTTTTTTTTGCATTTCAAATCGAAATGTAATTGTTTGAAACTAATCCTCCAAACTTACACTTTTTAGCGATTTTGGCGAAGAATGACATGGTTGTATCCATTTTTCATATCCAAATGATTATATATTATATACTCCCAGAGTTCAAGGTAAACTTGGCCAAAATAGAGGTTTCCCATCAGAAAACCCCCAATAAAAGTTTAAAAATATTTATGGATCACAATATTTGTGGATCTAGGCCTTTAACTACGACTTCGATTAAGAATTTCATATTATTAACTTATATCACTCATTTGTTATAACAAACAATTTGGTTACGATATTAGAGAGTTAGTTATGATTTCCAAGTTCCAACAAAACAAAGTATATAACTAAATACGCCACACAATTTTATTTCAATTTAATCGAAGCCCTGTATTGGAGACCTATAATTAGCCTCAATATTTTAATAACGTCATCGATTCTGCAAGAATGAGTTCAATTTAATAGGTTTTTTTTACTATATTTTATTTTAGTGTATGTTAGCTTATGTCTCTAGAATTAATCAACAAATTTGAATTATTACGATTTTATTTGAAGTTGTAAACTCTCATTGTGTTATAAAGCAAATAGTTATAACTTCATTATGGAATCTGAAGGCACACTTGAAGACCCTAATTATCATCATCATATATATTAATACGCTAAGGTTAAGATGTTACTCTCCCTTTTTAGAAAAAACCTCACAACTAATCCACATAAATTATATATCATTTTATAGATAATTGCTTGCTCTACCGGCATCCACAACTAAAAAATTTATTATTGCTATTGTTTTTGCAAATCATATATATTAATACGCTAAGGTTAAGATGTTACTCTCCCTTTTTAGAAAAAACCTCACAACTAATCCACATAAATTATATATCATTTTATAGATAATTGTTTGCTCTACCGGCATCCACAACTAAAAAATTTATTATTGCTATTGTTTTTGCAAATCATATATATTAATACGCTAAGGTTAAGATGTTACTCTCCCTTTTTAGAAAAAACCTCACAACTAATCCACATAAATTATATATCATTTTATAGATAATTGCTTGCTCTACCGGCATCCACAACTAAAAAATTTATTATTGCTATTATTTTTGCAAATTAATTAATTATTAAAATTATATACAAAAAACAGCAATGCTGCCATCTAACGGCTTAACGTCAATATGATTGACGGTCGGTAAAATTTTTGTTTAATTTTAAATCCACTCACGTATAAATAAAGTGGCGCTTTAGCTCAATGCTTTTGATACTTGCGCCTCTATATGTCAATTTTAGTAAAGTATTTGTTTGATCTGTCATCTGAGCTTCATAATGGAATAAATAATGCGAAGACTTTGCACGGGTCACGCTAGTAATATAATAATAATGTCTCTGAAGGGCATTTGCTACCGTGGTGATAAACGGCTTAATTATTTTTAGTTACGTTATATTTGTTCAAATGTGTCTTCAAATTCTTTTTCAGTTCCATGTAAGAATGCTAATATGATAAAAAGTCACAAATTTACCCCTCTCTTCTAACTCTTCATTTACACTAATATATTTTATTTCTAAAACATTTGTTAAATTAATTTTTTTTAAATTTTATACAGTCCTTAATCAATTCTGTGAAATCTATTTTGGTATTGGGCATTATCTTTGTTTATAGAAGTCATCGACCAAAAATAGGCATAGCGTTACAAAACATAATTTCCAAATGTTGCTATGTCTTGCAATTTGAAAACCAAACAATTTGGCGATTTTCAATTAAAAAAACCTAAATAATAATTTACGATTTGTAACCGTAATGGAAAACAAAAAAATATATCTTCACAAAATAATAAATTGTTTTTTTGAAACGATTGCAAAACATAAATCAGTCATCTGAGTTGACACAAATGACTTAAATTATTTAAAAATAGCCTCTAAAGAATTATCGACTTTCGTTCTGTGGTTATCTAAATCAACATCTTTTTAGTTCTTTTTAATTGTTACGTGGCTTTTCCGAAAACTTTACCGGTTTGCAATTTTATTCGATTAATATCTTACATCCGTGTGAAAATGCAAATTATATCTTGTTATATCCTCCAAGATATAATTTGCATTTTGTTTCGTCTTCCTGCTTGAAAAAGTTGGAAAATAACCTAATTTAATAAAAAATAAAACGTTTTTGTAATATTAACCTAATGTAAGTAACAAAGTTTTAAACTATCTGAAAATGTATGTAAAACAAAACGACTTCGTTGTATTTAAAGGAAAAGAATCTTAAAAAACGTAAGAAACTTCTCTTCTATCGGGGGTTTCACGACACCACATATTTTCTTTTTCCTTTCAAGGTACATAAGCCTAAAAAGTTTGAGGAGAATAAAATTTACTACATATCTTGTATCAATATCTTGTTACTCGGCGTAACATAGAATTTAGGTAATATTCTAAGAAACGAGTTAAGTACAAGTAGTCCTCCCATTATTTTGGTTCCTAGTAATTTAGGAAATTATAAATAATCAGCTATGCGTAGAATTTCTATTAGGTTATTTACCAATTTTAATTTTTTCATGACGTAAATTTTTTTCTCATTTATTTTTTAAAGACAAACATACAAACAATAAGCATAATGTATATTTTAATTTTGTAACGTATCCGAAAATGGTCATAGTTTTCGTATAATCTCATAATCAGATTTTACAACCGCTGTTATTTTATGATTGTTGTTTTACTAGTTTCGTAAACACTCTCTCACTTACTCGTAAACACAATAACTATATTACAATTTATATAAATAATTGGTTATATATGGTTCAACAATTCTTCTGGATATAATAAAGAAGCCTTATTCTCACTCGTATTTAATAGACGATTTCAATATAACTGAACGAATCCATGTTTAAAATGTTTAAAGTTCCATGATCTATTTTTTAATTGTGACATCGTAATTTGTCTATTAAATAATGATAGACATTAAATAACACCACCACTACAAACTTTTAAAATAATTAACCCAAACCCACATTTAAATAACAACCGGCACCTTTCAACAATATTGTGAATTCTACCTCTCCAACTAAATCTCCTACAACACCGCTGAGTAATTTAAATAATCCCTCATCACAAAGGGTTTCTCGCCCTCCCCCCAAAAATGAGGGTCGACAATTGGGAACTAATGCCGTCAGGTCGCATAGCGCTATTAATAGCCTTTGATGGAACAAAAACTAACTGAACAGTTTACCGGTAATGTCACCGCATCAGGTGCTTTGGCTGCATGGGGTGCTGAGTGTGGTAATAGCATCTACAGTTTTTACTTGTTCGCAATGGCGCATAACGAGGGTCAGGAATGCGACTTAATTGCTCTCAGAAACAATATAGTAAGGTTCTATTAATGAAGGTATGTAAGTAAGATGTGTACTTAGGGATGTTGAAAGACAAGGGTGACTTTTGCGTTGTTACATTATTACTTTTAAACATTTCCATTAAAGTGTGTAAATTAAGAAGTTTTATTACTGTAATAAGACTATTATTTTTTACTTCGGAAATGTAGATCAGTAAATTAAAATTTTATGTTTTAAGGAAAACTTGTTTTCGGGTTATAAGGTGGGTAAATTGATTAAGGAAAAACTTCAAAATGACAAGTCTGATGATTGTATAGTAAGGAGTGTTATATGCAGCGTGTTATACTTTACTTACATATTACTCCTTACAAATTTTATGGTAAAAATTAGTTTATATTCAGGATAAAGTAGTCTGATTTCAAAGTAAATGGGTTTTTACCTACACTTTTGAACGTTTGCTTACACTTCTAACATTTTACATTACAAGCAACTTGGTGGCAATAGCTTTTGTGGCGATCGCCTTGCTGGTTATCTATGTTGAGAATTTAGTAGTATCTGATATGAAAGCTACATCAATTGACTGTAATTAAAGTGATTACCTGTTTTATTAACTGACGTGTATATCTATTTTTTTAAAGGCGAGGAGTAAAATATTAATGCTAATTGAAAGGTTCTCTAGTCACTATAGCTAACACGTGTAATAAAGTTCATAATTGGGACTGTTTAGAAATATAATGAGAAGATTTTCCCTATTTATACTGCTAATAATATCTAATGACTAGAAACATTTCAATTTATTTATAAGGCATCTTATTCCAGAAACCTTAATGGAATATTGCGCTATATATTACAATATCAATACGCCGTAGGCATGTGGAACTTTGTTGAAAAAGGCTTTTTAAATGTGTATTAATAAGTTTATATTTTTATTAAAAACAAACATATTAGGCATCTACAAAATTAATGATGTTACTTAATAAATTCCAAATGAGATTACTTTTATGAAATAAATATGGGTAATTATTTCCCCGGGGCACTTGGCAATTTTCTGATATATCTTACGAATATTGAATGAAAAAAGAGTCATAAGATTAAGTTACGATAAAAATAAGCACATTAGTATTTAGGTAACAATCACTTTTAAGACTCAACGCAAATTAATTGCTTAAGTTTTTTTCCTGCTATTTGCATATATATCACACAAAACTACGCGTTTGGAAAAATTATAGATTTAATTGCATCAGAATCACCACTTAAATTGAAATGTCACAATGTTTATGAAGCAGGCTAGATATATAGACATTTCATATAGATAAGGGTTCTTTTTCTACTGAATGGCTTATTTATTAACATAAAAATTTATCTACTATAATTATGAACTTACTTATCATTTCATGACATAGCACTAACCAAAAAAGGTTGATTGGCTGGAAATAACTTGTCTTTATAAATATAAAATATGCACATACAACCAGATACCACCCGCTGATGGGCTTATCATGAAATCTCAAGAAATATAAAGCCTACAATTTTAGTTCATTTATTTCTCTTAGTTTAGATGTCATTGCTAAGAAACAATGTATTTAAAATTCAACATTATTACATCAAACACCTGTTTCAACCTTTTTTTTGTGAAATCACTAACCACATTTAAAAATGAAAAAAAGGATGGCATGAGTTTCTGTTTCGCCTCTTTTTGCGCTGATAAAACCGGCAGCAAATATTATCTAAAAGAAAAAGTCCATATGCAACAGCGGCTCAGTGATCCGAAAAAATAATTAATGTTTTATTTAATATTTTTTCAACTATCACTCAAAAATTAATAATAATGTCAATATGTGCGTGTCACTAAATTTGAAAGAAATGAGATAAATAGATATTTACTACAAAAGAGAAGTTATTTTGCGTATTTCAAATTTAGGTAAAATGTATTCAAATGTCATCAAATTGGAGTTCTCTGTAATATTAATGCAGAATAAATATCTGACGAAAATTAATTCAATAAGTACAATATGGAAATTAATAATTTACAACGTTGTCTTTCAATCGCAGAAGGTAGATTGCATTCCACAGATTATTTTATTTTTCACCAAGAGATTTCTCTGAAACTTCAAATATGAATGATAAATAACAAGATAAGTATTTTATGAATACAAAAACGGTTCTGGCTGTTTCCTAAATGATTGTCGACAGTTTTAAAGAAGAATGATTTATGTGGTTGTACTTTGCTTTTCAGTTCTGATGAATGCAAAAATTGTACTAATTATAGCGAAAACTACTTAAAAAATGATGTAAAAGTGCGAAAGTAAGAAATTTTGCATATAACCTTAAATTTTTGATAACGTGAAATTGATATTATTCTTCCCGGATACATACGAACATAGAGTTCAGTAATTGGTGAATGGGAAAATGTAGTGCCAAAATTTATATATTCGTCGGAAGCACTAAATTTTTTAATTGCTAAAATCATATATTTGCTAGAATTAAAGCAGAACGTCTTCACTGAGTCAAAATAAATTATAAGTTTTTTATTGTTTGATTTTTTATTTGATTCAATCCGTTTTAAACAAATATTATTAAGTCAATAAATTTTAATACACATTAAGTTTGGTTTTGAACATCACTTTTATCGCCGATTTAAAATAAAAGTTGAAAGGGATCATAGCCAAACAAAAATATCAATTTTGAAGGATAATGTTACCGAAATAATATTTATATATTTCTCTATTCCTTATATTAAAATAAAAGTAACTCTTTTCTTTGTAAATTTTTCTAATTAAATTTCATATTATGTTCATAAAATAAATAAATATAATTTGCAATTAACTATCTAACAACCATAACAAAACGACAGAACTATACGTAAAATTGTGGAATGAAAAAATGTACAAATTTCAAAAAAGGAAACGGATATTGCTAGATAGAGACGAGGCGAAAAAGATCTGCTGAAGGCTTTTCTTTTTCTCTTCCTTTTCTTCGTATAATATAATCAATGATTATACTTCGACTTGAAATTTCATTAAGCAGTAACGTAATTATAACTCGTAGTTCTGGTACTTTCTTTGACGACTTTCTCCACTCTGAATTATTTTTTTGTTGGCTTGGTTTTATTACTTCTTTATCGATAAAAAATTACATGAACGCGTGACGTATTATTAGTTGCATCTTTATATATTAATGTTTTAAAAATGAGAGAAGAAATTTGCAAAGCGTAATTAGTATAAAATCTGCGACTTCTGTCAATATACAAAGATAGAAAGCAGAAACAAAATATGGTATAAATAAATTACATAGCATTTCTTTTTATCGTCTGGAAATCAATGGCTGTGAAAAATTTAAGTACATGTGGTAAATTAATAATTATTCATTAGTATATAAAAGATTAAAAAGATGAGTCTAAAGAAGTTAGGATAAATTTTTCGGAATATATTTTCCTTAACTCTTATCATGCTAATATATATATGTGTTTGTATGAATGTACATATATATATATATATATATATATATATATATATATATATATATATATATGGCAACACATCCCAACCCAACAAGCATATCCAACCCAAAATAATCTAACACAATCCAAACCAAACCAAATAAAAACCAACTCAATCGAACCAAGGGCAAACCCAATTCAATCCAACCCAAGTCAGCCAAAGCAACCCGACAAACAAAATGGCTGCCGACACGTATTATATTGATTATTTGGAACTTCATTCAGCCTACGCATTATCCGGAACTATATGTCATTGCAAATATATATTTTCGGTAATGAATAAAATTATGGAACGTTACACAAATCCAGGGAAATGCATAAAATTCCAAACGTATTTAGGGAATGTGTAAAATTTTGTGGACCAATTTGATATATTAAAAAAATTAGCGTAATTTCTGAAAACAAGTTTACTTCTGTAATTATTATCATAGATGTCGTTAAGTATATTAACCTGATAGTTAATAATATTTCCTAAAGTACACGCGAAAATGAAATATATAAATGGTTTAGAATTTCAGACAGTCTATGCATTGTCCGGAACTATATGTTATTGCAAATATATATTTTTGGAAATTATTAAAGTTAAGGAACGTTTCACTAATCCTAGAAAATGCATAAAATTCCAATAAAATGTATTTTCTAAAATAAAAGGTAATAATTTTTATGGTAAAATATTTTATTAATGGTAAAATATTTATAACTGCTGTAATTATTGTAATAGACAATAAGTGTATTAACCTGATGGTTAATAATATTTTCTAAAGTCCGCAATAAAACGAAATTCCGAGCAGAGATAGTGTTAATATAAAGTCTCAGAATTCATGAAATTTGTACCTTATAATTAGATTTTTAATAGCTAGTGGAACATATTGACATAGAAATGTGTTTTTTCTAAATAATTAAATATATAATTTGAAATTTTATTTCAATATTTACAATTCTCATAATTTATTTCCGTGATTTCCTATGAATCCCTCTTCCTCAAACGTTACCCACCATTTTAATTTTATATAAAAATTCGCAGAATAATTCTTATACGAGGGAAATTTATTTACAGCATTTATATATTTTGTTAGTCTAATTCTTATAAGAATTCTTTGACTGAAATAACGCACGCTTTTTAATGAAACTCAGATCAAACTTGATATAATTGGTCCACGTTTTTTGGTTTATTCTGTTTTCTTCAGAAAAAATATGTTTATAAGAGTTTTCATCGGCAATATTTAAATTGAAATTCATTGATTACAAAACAATGCACTAAGTACACCCGCAACTTAGTGTACGCAGACCACTAAAAACGTATCGACATAGTATTTATAAAGTATTCTTTGGTCGGGCTTTGTACAATTTATAATATATCTAGTGCCACCTATTGATATTATTATTTGTATTCACTAGCAAAGCAATTTTCTAAAGTTTTATGTCAAATTTAAATAAATTTTTAATATATTAAACTTGCATGTTCCTTCATTCAAAAAACCGCAATGAAATAAAAGCTTCAAATTTACTCCTTTTTTAGATTAAAATTTATTTCAAAATTGTATTAATATTTCTTATGTTATGCGTGTCCAACCCAATACAAAACACGCAAAAATTGTATAAATTTCCTTAATACAGGGCATTAAGAGTCCTTTACCTTTCAGAACTGAAACAATTTTTTTGAAAATATTTGCAATTTTTCTATAAAAAACTTTATTCAAAGTTTACAGTTTTATTACACGTAAGAATTTGTATCGAGGAATTATAAACTGGCGGCTTGAAGGAAAATAGGTTTAATTTAGTCCAAGCGTTTACATGATTTTCATGTATGAAGTTAAGACGAACACCGTCTTAACTTTACACTATCGCCATATATACGATGTTATTTAGAATCTAATAATGCGGATACTGGGAAGCCGCTAGTGCAGCCGGTCAAAGTATGAGCGCACAGAAATGAAATGGTGTACACTATTAACCGTACCGTACCGTATGCATTCTTTGAATCAGCTTATATAAGCATTTCACAAGATGAGATTTCACGAAATTTTAAATATTTTTTAAACAATACTTTGGAAATTTCGATTAACGAAAATAAATGGATCTAAATCAATATATGTATTCATCTCCATTGTAAATCATTGTTTAATGATATTTAGTCGGTGTTAGTCAAATTTATACTTCCTTTTCAGTACCTTACGCAAGTGAATTTATATTTATATTTTTATTATATTTTTATTATTTAACTTAAGTATAAAGATAAAAACCAAATAAACGTCACTTAACATATGGGTAACTTTATTGCAGATGATTCAAAGAGCCAAACAATGTTGAAAAAATTAATGACTATTGATACTAACAGTATATGTAAAGTAAATAATAATTAACCATGAGTGTTTTTTGTTTCGAAACGATCTAAATATTGATATTCCCGTGTTAAACTCAAGGGCAACTATCGATTAGAATATTAATGTTATTAGAATAACTAAAAAGAGAGAGTCGAAAAGAAAAATTCTTAAATATTCTAACTTACACCTGTGCTATGTTAATAAGATAATGCAACATGCAAAATAAAGTCAAGAAGTACAAATGAGGTTCCTCATAAAAGTATTTTTGAAGTTAAATATTTTAATCTTAAATTCAATTTTAATTTCTGATGAATCAATTTAATAGATAATATTCCACATTGAATCAAAGGGTTTAAAACATTAATACTGACAGAACACTGGAAAAGAGAGTGTCAAAATATGGATCAAATAAGGTGATGACAGCTTATTTTACATTGGGTGTAACTCAAGGTTACATTTACGAAAATTATAAAATATTTTTTCACATAAATGTCACCATGTAACTCAAAACCAGTACGTATATTTACTCGGATCCATTATCAATATTTACAAATCACCATTATTAAAAAAATACTGGCATTATATTATATATTTTTTTCTTAAAAGAAAACACAGAAAATCAAAATAACATTAAATACCCGGACGCTGTTCCAGCTACCGCCCAGAAACACTAATTTTTGTTAAATTGTTGTATCCTTGAACAGCGTGCTTAATTATTTCCAGTTCATATTACTTCACCGTGGCATTGGATTGAATAAATATTCGGTAGGATTAATGATTTGAAAATCTTTTGCACGAACCGATTGGGAATTATCCGCTGATTACAAATTGACAGTGGAGTATGGTTAGATTTTTTCTTAAAAAAAATTAAGGAAGGCATAAGGAAAATTAAGAAGGAAACTTTTGATTATATACTAATGAATATTCATCCATTTTTTCCGTATTTAGGAGGTTACGTAGGGTAGTTAGGAATATCTTGCGAACCATTTTTAAAATTTTGCTATAAATTTTAGATTTTACCATATCTACTTAAAAACCTTTTGGAGAATTCGTATTTTACAGTATTTATTTCAGTATTAATAGGATTCAAATTATTATATAGCCACAGAAATATGTATAATTATATGTATAATGTCCACATATCATCTTCAACTAACTATAGAATATATTTAATCGAACGAAAGGTTTTTTTTTTATGAACGCATCCAATATTCGGTGTGGAAAAAAAAAATTTGAGGCTTAAAAGGGAGCATTGCTTTAACAACGTCTATTGATGCAATAAATGGTACTTACGATACAACAAATAAGATTTATATGATTTATAGAAGTCCCTATAACAAGTGGTGTTTAGATTCCCTGTTATTTTATTCTGAATCAATATAAATTTCCTTTCACTCACTAAACACATGTTACTCATTAAAGTCGTAGTTGTAGAAAACCAACGATAAACTGACTGAGAAGGAGCCACTGTTTTATGAATTCTGTGAACAACCGTCCAAAATTATAAAATTTTCAATATGGTAATATCTGTGACTTGAAAGAGCGAAATATGCTTGATTATGTTGATAATCGTGATTTTTTTCTTCAACAACGTAAAAAACTTTGAAAAGTATACTTCCTTAATACGAAGGTTAATTATTTTATATTAAATAAATTTATTATGTAAGTTCTTGAACCAAATGTAACGAAACATTAAGCACTAAAAAAACTGTTATTGATAAAAAATATTTTTATAGTGATTGGAAAAGAATAGTTTATTGCCAGCTTTTTCCGCAAGGTGAATTATTCGTTTTTAAAAAGTACTTGTATTAAGTAGGTAAAGTGAAGGAAGCTATTGCCAGAAAATGGCCAGAATTAATGAATAGAAAAAGTGTCGTTTTCCATTAAGAAAACACAAAACTTTACATGCTTTATTCGGTGGTTATTCGAATCCGTTCGATTTTTTGCAAAGAAGTTTTATTATTCAAAATAATATCTGATATATAAAGAATTATTATACGAGAGTCACGAGGTCAAGTTGGGTATTATATAAAAGAGCTTTATTTATACTTTCCAAAGCTATTTTCTTTTCATTTTCAGCTGCATAATTATATTACTTATTGCTAAAAACATGTCATGTAAAACCATAGCCCACTTCTTTCCGAAGTTTGTAAGCCAAACAAACTGAAAAAAATTCAAGCTGAAATAAGAATTGTACATATATTGTACGATAGGGAAAATTAACCCTGTTCCGGAAATTATAATTGTTTTGAGAAACAAGTAAAACTCATTTTTCCCACATGTTTTATTAATTTCTAGACTGTAGACATTTACCGCTAGCCCAAATAAACTATCAATGCATGGTTTTCGCTCAAGAGCGAAAAACATTTTCTTTTAGACACATTTTGCCATCCCAATAATCTACCGATTTTCCAATATTTCCATCTTAGTTTATTATTTATGAATAGGACTCTTACCATTACCCGCCACCAGGGCAAATATATAGAGATGACAGTTCGATCGTAAAATGTTCGTTTTGTGATTTTTAGGTACTTTTAAGCGAAGTAAACTGAAAACACCTTTAACTTATAGTTTTGATATTATTAATTTCAACCGAATCTCTTTAAAAAAAATCCAATATTTAATGCTTCTATTTGTAAAACGGTAAAAATTTTTTTACGGTTATTAGCATTAAATTATTTAACAATATAAAAGAAAATAAGAAATAAAAATAATTAAATATTTATTCACCAACATTACATAACGTACAGATACTAAACCTGAAGTTGTTAAAGCAGTTTACCGTTTCGAGAACAACTAGGAAAAACTTCGAAGTATTAGCAATTCATGCCTTAAGTAGACATCTCATTAGCTTATAGTTAATTACAGGCTGTTCGCGTTATTGTTTCTGAGAGTAATTAGCCCCATTTATTACCCTCGTTATACTCTATCCCATTTAACTAAAAACTTCGAATATGAGCTCTGAGCGTATCATGTTTAGATGTTATTTACGTTGTTACGCGACCCGTTTAATGAATGGCTGTACTACTTTCTAATGATCGAATCTTGTTTAACAAAAAGCAGACCATTAGAGCATACCTAGACCAAGCTTCTCCTTAATATTTAATATATTGTTGAAATTAAGGTAAAAATTCTTCATATATAAAGATTTAGTAAACATTTGCGCAACTATCAATAATTTTCACTAAGGGAGTTAAGTCCATTATGTTTGTACGTTTGTATTAAAACTGGAACAATTTTTGATTTCCTCTAAAATAAGTTTGTCACTTACGTTTATATCCAAAACCAATACTTTTGTTGGCATAATGATCTTTCGATTTTCTTTATAATTACTGTTACAGGGAGAATTCTACACAATGTGAAATTGTCACAGCAATAGATTTGTTTACAAGTCGAGTATACTTTCATACCATGACGATTGTTGCAAAACTAAGTAACAAAAAGCATGCAACCCTATTAAACCAATGTAAACAATAAAATACGAACATTGAATTTTTTTTAATTCAATGAATATGATTGCTATAAATTCAAGTTATCTCGCAAACCAAATAAGTAAGTTTAAGTTTTGAATAATTAATTTCTTGAAAACTTAATTTAAGTTTCGATTGAAAAAATGTTCGAAAATATGTTCGAAATTTACTCTTATTTCGATACTTTAGACTTACAAAATGCCGTAGTTGTAATAATAATATGAAACGTAATTCTCAAATTTATTTTTCATAAAATCTTATTAATTTTGCTTTCATATTCAAGATTAAGTTCAGGTCACCTTCACGTAATCTTGAATATGAAGAAATCAATGATTTCTTGAATTTATGGAATGAACATAAGTTGCATGTATCTGTTAGACATTAAAAATATTCTATGAACAATTAAAGGAAAGTATTTAATGTAGTATTATTTCTACTTTCTTTAAGTTCTTTACCACGACCTAGGTTTCGTGGTATTACAACATCTTCAGGAAGGCTATTAGCAAAGATTCTTATTAATAGCCCACCTGAAGATATTGTAATACAACGAAACCTAGGTCGTGGTAAAGAAATTGGAAATAATGCTACATCACGTAGTTTCATTTAATTGTGATTAATTACTTTCTACAAAATTAACGCTAAATATAGTCAATATCCCATGAACATTCTGCCCAGATACATAAAATAGAATAGGATTTCAATTGATTCATGTTTCAATGTGTTCATGGAAAAACTCTCATCCTGCGAACACCTACACTCGTTCCTACACTCGTATGGTCATCGTATATTGACGATACTGGTATTTAGCAACAAATTTTAGGGGATTTCCCCACTTTAATACGTTACAATGATGAGTGGAAATAAAATTAAGATATGACAGTGTATCGTACTGCATGGTCATTGAATTTATTACTTTTGTCATATTTTAAATTAATAAAAATATAAATATTGTTATTAATTTATATCAAACATTCCAGAATGAACCAATTGAGAACATTTTGCCTTGTTACATTATATTGTTACATGCGTTTTATTTGTATTGAAACGAATAAATTTTTTTTCTGTAATATTTATAAAACCGTATAATAATAAGTCAATAAATAAAAGTAAGTAAAAATCAAACAGTTTCATTAGTTTTTCAGTGTCTCCTTACGTAAATCACTATATTATATTATATTTGAACCGATTGCTTTAGCTATAAGATACATAAAATATTTTAAGATTCGAGTTACGTATCGCGTTCCACGGATACTCAAAAATATATATTTAACTGTATTTAATATCCTTTATTTAATTACAATTTACAATAATAATTATAAAGATTAACAATTTTGAACAACATTAACTCTAAGACGTTCGCTGGTAGACTCTCTCTGTCAGTTGCTCGGACTCTATTTTATAGGTCTCCTCTGCTGACGCTTACGTTCTGAAAAGCTTGGTTTTATTTAATGTTTTTTAAGCAAAGTCAACAGATTTGCTTCTCAGTAACGTCCATCGGATGTTGTTGGCTTCGCAGCGTTCTTGTAGATTAATTTATTAGACATTTATGCTTAGTGTCTTTCTAGTATTATACTGCTATCCACCGAAAGTTGTGAGTTAGCTTAGCATTCTTGTAACTGAATTTATTTTATGTTTAAGTTGCGTTGGTTCTTAGTAGTTCGCCGTTATCAATCGGATGTTATTATTTTGCTGGTGGATTATGGTTACTTAACTTTCGACTCGACTATTTTTAACATTAGTAATACGTATTTAGTAACTATTACTCCATTAGCGTAATTTGTCCCATCAGTAATAGAAAAGCTTATTTTTTAAAAGCTTATTAAGGCGTATTTTCAAAATTGTGTTGACTAACAGCAAATAGAGAAGACCGTGTAAAATATTTTGTTTTTCTTTTTACTTCTGTTGATAGTTTCAATGAAAACGGGAGTATTTTGTGATATATACGATTTTGAGAATATGGTTTAAGGAGACTGAATATTTTTAATTATTTTATCAATTAAAGGATCGTCTCTCATTTCTAATCTTAGTACCAATATTGCCTACTGGTAATGCAATAATTCCATAAGCAAAGAAAATTTATAATTTGAAACAAAACAACCAAGTTAGGAAGAAAATTCTAAGCATTTTTTCTCTTAAAATTATATGATATTTTCTAAATTCTTTCATGAGATACTAGCCGACACACTTATGCGTTGTCCAGATTTAATATAGTAGTGGATTTTAGTGGCTAAAATTACTTTGGCAATTCAATTTAAAATTAGCATTTCTAGGTTAGGTATTCTCTAGAAATGTGCTTATTTTATTAATATTGAAAGCATAATATTTACCTAGGATAAGTAATAATGTGCAAAAATCTTTATTTCTGGTTGCTTTACTTTTAGTTTTATGTCAAGTTCTTTCATTCTGCATTGAAAATCAAAACGTTTGCAAAGCATTTTCTCCAAACACAATTTTGGCGCCAGATTTATCACTTTCGTTCAATCCATTCCTGCTGCTTTAGCCTTTTGAAGAAAGCTAAGATAAATAATCTGCATCTACACTTTTCCGTCCATGGCAGTGCTAATTTTCATACTTGTTGTATAACAAGTATAAATTTAATATGTTGTTTTAATAGCAATATGATCGCCAGTTGTGTTTGTTTTCTAAGTTTTAAAGGGATGAAAAATTAATATATCAGTTAAATCTATGGAAAGAATATATCTTGGAAACATCTACTTAAATATATAATGTTTATTAAAAAGCTGTAATATTTAGAGTATTGTTTTTTTTTAAATGAAATGTTCGATATCGTATACCTGTGTTTTCATAGTATACTTTGTATTAACACCATCGCCGTGGAGGGTAGAGTTGATCACAATGTCTTTGCCGTGGTGTGTTGGGTTGTTTAAAAGGCATACGACCTTTGACAGTTCAGTGCACTACGGGAATCCGGATTTGATTCCCGGCCGCTCGTCGAGCAGGGCGGTACTAGTGTTCTGATTAGCTGTAAAAGATTGCTCTCGTAGCAATAAGTATATTCATTAAAGTATATAAATAATCAAATAAATAAATAGATAAACCTCAGCATGTACGTCAACTGCATCACACTTTTTCATCCATGTTTTTACTAATATGTACTATTCGGATGACGAATCGCGACGCGGTCGTCATCTGCGTGCGCAGGTTATATATACCTACATAGAAAGAGATTCGTCGCACATGATACATACAACTTAATTTAAAGTGATAACTAAGCACTTTAACAGCGTAATGCAAGTCGTCGTAAACTGCACTTTAAAAGTACGTATTACATTTTTCCCAGCAATTCGTCGTTAGAACAAATGAGAAGATATCAGGAAATATGGTAATGTTCAGATTTTTCTCGTTCGAAGAATTTTTCTCGTTCGAGATTTACATTGCTAATGTAACATTTTAGTAGGAAGCCTACTGTCATAAAAGGGAATTCATGGACTTTTGTTCTTTTTCCTACATTAATTGATTACAAAAATGGTAATTATTATTCTAATATTGAATATATTTGGCGTTAATTTTGTAGAGATTCTACTTTCTTTAAGTTCTTTACCTAGAACTAGGTTTCGTTTTATTACATCTTCAGGTGAGTTATTAGCAAAGATCTTTGCTAATGAAGATATTGTAATACAACAAAACCTAGGTCGTGGTAAAAAACGTGAAGAAAGTAGAAATAATACTACATCACGTAATTTCATTTAATTATTCTAACAGTTATTGCTTGGCCAGTGCACAGAAAGATACAACAAGTTATACTTTACATTTGGTTTAGTACGTCTATAATAACATTGCGGTATAAATTTGCTTGACTATGAAAATGATCAATATTATTTGTATGGCAATTCATGCTAAGCGAAGCCACATACAGTACCAAATTCGCCTATGAAAACAACTTAACATAAATTTAATTTCCTAATAATAAAAACATGTTAATAATTTTATAGCGTAGGGTGAATTTTATAGGAATCCTCACTTGAATATCGCTAGTTTCTATATAACCAGAATATATTTTATGGACAATTCAAAGATGTAAATATTTCCAAGAGAACAAAACTAATAGGTTGTATTTTTACATTATGTTTTAAGGAATTTTTGTGAATCCTATTTTTGGACAACTTGAATACAAATACCAATATCAACGTTCGTTCGTTGAGTAAAATACGGCGAAGACAATATGAAAGAAAAAATAAATAAATGTCCGGCCCCCGCCCGAGTTTCTTTTCCGAAGTTAACTTGACTGGCACTCTCCTTGAAGAGGAATTTAAATTGTTTTCAGCCTATAATACCTTTACATTGGTATTCAGTTAGGAAAATATTCTGCAGAACAAATAAATAACATTTTCGCTACAAAAAATTACTGGCCCGAACGGAGAGGTAGATAATTTTGTAAGAATAGCGGAAATAATTGTTAAGCATTACTATTTAGACGTGAAATAATTTCGATGAAAGGTTTTGTTAATAAGGATGCATCATATTTTTTAGAGTAAGCTTGGAAAACTCACATATGAACTTTTTGCCAGGGCCCCAAATTACACCTAATTACAGGTTTTTTATATCACAGAAAACTAATAGATATAAGAACTTTTGTCTGTAATTATTCAGCTCTGCCGCGTATGTGTTCTCCTCGGGTATAAACAAACATAAATAATTTTCAGAATGTTTTAATGAAAAATTGTAGTTTGAGTTTTGGAAAGAAACACTTGATAAATTTTCCTGTAAAAATGTTTTTAGATGTTGCAAAATTACTTTCAAATTAAAATTGGTTACGCCATTATTAATCAAATATTGTCTTATGTACACATCTACAGAAAATTCTGATAATGGAAATTTATATTCGTCATATTTTTATGTTATGAAATAAGGTTTTTATATCCTTAGGAGTAATAAATTAAATTATTACACCCTTACCACTTACTTATGAAATATTTATTTCATCCCTAACAAACTAGTCTAGTAAAATTAACATACGATTTGTTTCACCGTTATTTTTTTTGCACATGTTTTGCGATTTCAATCAAACAACATTATTTTAACCCTTATGTCAATACCCGAGTACCCATGTACCCTTTTCATGTCCTTACTTACAATGTTATGTATTTAGTTAAAGATCATCAAATCCTTTAAGATCTTCGTAATTTGAGTCAATTCGCGTCGATACGTGTACGTTATGATATTTCAATATGGAAAAAAAAATAGATATAAGACATAAATTCTAATACCCACTTGATCAATATCTAGAATATTTGAGTACATATATATATGTGTAAGAAATGAATACGCCCAAAGAATTATATTATAATGAATAATTAAATTAATTAATCTCAATAACTCACTAATTAAAGAGTGGAAAATATTATTCTATATATATGTAGGCATTAAACCTTTAATGACTTTTATTATAAATTATATATGAAATATCCTCACGATCCTGATAAAATATACCCCTCATAATTTATTCTTTTAAACCTACATATTATTATTGCTCTTTAATATTTATTGCAAATCGATTTAGAAACATCTTCACAAAATTTTTGGGCCTTCCTCCGTTTTTCGCAGACACCTTGGTAACAGAGATAATATGATCCTACAACAACTTTTCGTCAGGTGAAATCAACAGATAGAGATAGACAGAGTAGACTCAATTGATGCCGTCGCTCTGCATGCGGAAACCTTTGTTTTTTTATAGATTCGTTTGATCGCAATCTTAGTGGGGAACTTCCTAATGATTTGATATTTTGAGATCGATTTTCAACCGTTGTCTACTATATACAATTATTCAATTAATTATTCTAAAAATAATCGGCACTCGTTTGTGTATTTTTAACAATTAATTATTTTTATAATAAATTATAAAGCTTACAAAATAAATCGTTGTTGGAAATATCCAAAAAATTATACGAAAAAGTGAGAGGTCATCGGTTATTCCACCTGCGGTTTATGTTACATCCTAATATTTGATTCATTTTTTATTTTTTCATGTGTACTATTAAAGTTCGAGGAAAACCTTAGAATAAAGCAAGTAATTTAGGTTTAATGAGAAATAGAGTTTACCTGATAACCTATTAAAATACTTCCCACACAAGGAATAATTTTATACGGAATTTTGGTAGCTTCAATAAAAAATAACTTCGTAAATATATTCAGGAATGATAAAACTAAATATTTTCTCAATAGCTTAAAATAACACGAATATCCAAAATTTTTATTCAAATAGGTTAAATTTTATTGACAACAAATTAAAAAAAAATAATATCAAATATTGGCACTAAATTGATGCTGTAACCGTGAATATAACTAATAATAACGAAGCATCTTATCTTATCTATGATTTAAGTCAAATGAATCTCGTAAGTAAACTAAGAATCGCAAATCAGGGAGATCCTGCAGTCTGATATGAATTACATTAGTAATTATTTAAATTGGTTAAAATTTATTTATGCAACGATGGTATTTTGCAACTTGACTTTCAAATGTGGAATGCAGCTGCCTGACTACGGTTATTTATTGAATTCCCCAAATGATTTTCGACAATTTTTTTTATTTTTTATTGAATTTCCCCAATGTTTTTTAAAGTTGAGTTTAACTTCATAAAAGGAATGATTCCTGTGTGATGATAATAATATGGTTAAAATGTGAATTTGGAATGATACAGGAAAAATATTTAAAAAGAAAATTTTTAAAACAAAATTATGAGATAAATAAAGAATGTATTATTGGGATCAAATCGATTATATCCACACCCTTAATGAGATTAATAGCCGAACTTAATCTCTGGACTCGAACTGCCCTTGCTTTAAATTTCAGTCCGTCCATTGATACTAAACTTGACATTGTTAAGTTGTGAATTACTCAATTGTAGATAATTAAATACGAAGCTTGTAACAAATGTGTGTGAAAAGTAAAAAAAATGTTTTAACCTGACGACATAAATTATTTCCTGTTGAGACAAAAAAAATGATATCGTTTTCAATTAATTATGAAAAATGAATATCAAATGACATATCTTATTTCGTATGAACGTATTTCATCAGAAACATGATTAGGAAATGAGAAGTAGCTATTCATAAGGATACTAAAGTTCCGAATATAGACATACAAGTGACACATACAATAGATCATTGGAAATAGGAAAACATTGCTTTTGTGAAATCGCTTGTATTATTTAAACTTTTTGCTCGGACTTTATTCAAATATCAATTGAAGCGGCTCATAATGATACTTATTATTCTGATCAAGAAATAACTATAAAACGTCGGAAATATCAAACGTAGTGCAGTATTCGCCACTAATGGCAATGTGAGTATTTTTCAACACCCTGATATAAACTAGAGTTAATAACGTAATATGATACTTTGGTAAGAATAAACTGCTTTAGAGATCAAAAGTAATTATATGAAACTTAATCTTCCCTCTATTTGTTTTCTGAGAGAAATATTTTTATCAACATAGTTAAAAAAATCGTCTTAAATGTAAACAAGGTATATCACTCTTTTTAAATTAATTTTCTCAAGTTAAAACTAATATGTTACGTATGCAAAAGACGATAAATACCACACCTCACACAACTTCGTTAAATTAGGTTTTATAGCTTGTGAGATCTTTTATTACTCTCTTTATATTTTAATTACTAAAAGTTGAACCAATTTTAAACTGCTTCACTGAGGCGGGTAACTAGCTGCTTCATGCTACACTGTCTTCATCTTTACTCAGGGCGACAGTGATTGGAAGTTCCGTGATGATTTTAACATGATCAAACAAGCAGATAGAATATGAATCACGAAGTCTTTTGCCTTTACTTTCTCTATAACGACCAATTTTTATAGGTTAGAGGGCTATCTACGAGCTATATGGCCACTGAGAACTGGAAGCAGGTTGATAATTTATTCTTAATTTGACGTTGGTCGATTGCGGATTTGGTGGGTTGTTTCGGCAATCCAGGATACGCATAACATACACCTCCGAGACCACATCTAAAAAGTATTTATCTTTTCTTGTGCACTGCACAGATTTGACAAGACTATAATGAATATATAGATGCAGAAAAACTAGAGTTTGTATCAGTTTGTTTTTAGTGATACAGGAGACCTATCTATCCTACCATATCTTATTGAGCTTGCTCAATTCATCTTGGGCTCTCTGAACGCATCGCTTTATTTCTCACATCCACTCTTACACCCCGCATCTACTCTTGTTACTTAGCAATGTTCTGATCTATGCGAATTCCTTTAAAAACTCTTTAAAATTACATTCTTCAAGAAGATTCGCAGTAAAATTATATCTATATTAAACGTTTTATATAAAATTTGTTTAACCAAAGACAACATTTCAATATTTGCCATTTGGGCTTGGAGATATAGACTGTACTTACGCCAGATTATGCTTATGTATATCTTGAAAAAAACCCATTATCCGTTGCAAACAAATATTATTTATTTCAGTTTTAACTATAGTCCCAGTTTTAGTGAAAAATTCCTAAAGAAGTATTTTACTATTAGATTATCTCAACTCTCGCTCAGTAAGTCGTATTTTCAAATTTTTCAAAATATTTTCAAATTTAAATTTTTTTCAGACCATAAGAAATATAATACTTCAGCTAAAGCGATATAATGGAAAAGGAATTAAATATTAGTAACCTAAAAATGTATTATAATTTTGGTACTTCAATGATTATCACACGAGGATCAAATCAACTACATTTTGAAAACTGACTTGAAAAAGAAACTAATTAATTATGAAAAATCGAACAGATTTAATTGATTTTGTCACATTTTTTTTAAATCATAAAATATTGAATATATTTGGCATTAATTTTATAGAAATTCATTATTCGCGATTAAATGAAACTACGTGATATAGTATTATTTCTGCTTTCTTTAAGTTCTTTACCACGACCTAGGTTTCGTTGTATTACAACATCTTCAGGTGGTCTATGCTAGTATATCCGATCGGCTATGCTAATAGCCCACTTGAAGGTGTTGTAATACAATGAAACCTAGGTCGTGGTAAAGAACGGTAAAAACATGGTAAAGAATTTAATTGTAAATTATAAAGGTTAATAAAGGTTAAAGGCTTATTCCATTAATTCGCAATTACGGTTTTTCTGTGGAACATGAGCATGGACATTTTTAAATTTCTATAATCACAGTTACTTAAATCAGTCCATGAATCAAAATATCTGCCTAAAATGGTCAAAAAATGCTAGTCTGGTTAAAATCTGTTCGCATAATCAGCATCTCTATCGCGGCGGTCTCGTAAATTTTGTCAGGGTACATCGCAGCTCATTGAATTTGTCAAACGATACGCCACTGCATCCGTGTATAATTCAAGCGTTGTAAATAAAGCATAGCTGTTTTCGAGGATATATTTACTTAAACAATACAGCATCTCTTCAAAGCCTTGCTGTGTAAATACGTGTTCTTGTGTACTTTAAAACGTATGCAATAATAATAGGTTTTGTTTGTGAAAGATAGTTAAGGTTACGATTTGATTTAATTTTAATATTTTAAAGCATAAACTGAAACCAAATGCAGTCTAAAACTCGATATTTTTATATATTTTATTCCAGAAGATTATGAATATGTAAAAGATTTATATTTTAAGATCGTATACCAAAAGGTCTGAAAGCAACCCTACTATTTTAACAACGCTGATTATTCGTCAAATCGTGAGATTTTGTAAAATTTCAAGGTTGCCGTAAAGGAAGATCAAAAATTGATTTTCTCTCACTGGTAGGTAGTATTAACACAAGGAGATCTTTAAGTGAAGTGCGAATATGTTTTGAAAAAAATTATTTCGTTTAATTATACCGTATTTTTCTGATTAGCTGAAATAGAAAAGCACCACTTGATATCCGAATAATTTAATATTTTAATACTCCAACGGCATCTATTATATTATCTGAGCTAATATACAATAAAAATAAAAAAATATTCTATGTCATAGTACCTAATAATTAACCATAAATGTGACTCGTAGGCAACGCAGACATATTACTTGATACTATGTGTTTTATATGCTGGATCGGCGGCCGATGACTGTCAACTTTTATCGGTCGAATAACATCGGTGGCCTAGTTTGACCATTGGGTCTCAGAACGTAGCGCAAGGGCCGCCGAAAAGAATGTCTTGTGTCGCATGTGTTTGTATACTTTTTCAGTTAACGCGTTTCTACTCAAAACGTTCGGAGTGGTGAGTTTGACCAGAGCCACAACGATTTTTTTTAGACCGAATTTTGTGCGTAAAAGTACTAAATATCACATGTTCTATTTCTTCCAATTTTCGTTAGTCGTCATCATAGTGCGTGTTAATAAAATTATCTATTGGCTTAAAAGGAATTGTTTAAAAAATTACGTAGTAGGGTTTTATGTAACACGAGTTTATTTTAAAAGTTATATATTTCATTAACAAATCATGGAGCTTCGTGGCAAAATTATGCATACAGACTATAGTTACAGCATTAAAATACCCGTTGGAGCCTGTAGCGGATGTCTCCCTTTTACTGAGCGAGTTTACAAGAGAACTTGTTTGCAGTTTGTTAAATTATTCACGGACTTCTTAATGTAAATTCGTTTCAGAGTAAACATTTTTTATTTATCTCGCAAGTATACTCGAAGTTTTGATAGCAGTATCAGTTGTTAAATGCATTTTGCATTTCCGATCTCACTAATTTTTTATGAAACTTAGTATGTCCGTCTCTACTGCGGACAGTTAGTTAAATTCGTCGAATTAATTAATTAACTCGAGACGAGATTAATTTTATCGTAATCACTTCTTCTTTCATCATAATTAAATCTTACATTACTTTAATTTTGTTTTTATTAACATGTTATTAAACTGTAAATTCAATAAAACGAAATAAAATATCTGCGCTTATATATGCTGACTGACCTTCATGATGTAATTTTTTTACAGTAAACATACCTCCAGTAAGAATCATTTAACACGAAAAATTTAATAGCCATTTTCTAGGTTATATTCGCAAACCTAGCAGCCATGAACCAGTCATGAAAAAAGGAGGCTAAGAAATAGGTTGTAAGTAAACATTTATAAATCAGTTGCTAATTTACGTTTATGAGTTCTTACTTACTTATGTGGAAAAACAATTTTGTTAATTTTTGTGAAAATTTAGCTTTATTCATATCCGCATTCCGGTGTAAATGTCATGAATAATCCAAAAACAAATTTTCAAAAATCTTCTAAACTTCAAAAATCTTTAAAACTCTCAAAATGAAACGTGAATAAAAATTATGAAATTTGTTTTTTAAATATTAATCTGAATATTTTTGTGGATTTGAGCGTTATTTTATATCAAACACCATTATAAGTTTAATTTCTGTCTAATTACTGTTATGAGTATTTTATTGAAAGCAGAGCATTTTCTAGGCATCGTGTATTTTCTTTTGTGTAGTAAGCTTTCCTTTGGGGGAAAAGTTTCATCTGTATATTATAAATAATGTAGTCCATATAGATAAATGATGAATTGAAAATTAAATTAAAATGAATTAAACAATTTTCATTTATAAAAAACGCAAGGCCTTTTATGAAGAAAATATAACTGATTGTATTCAACCTTTTTTCTCCATCTGTATTTATTTAACCACTAATTATTTAATTAGTTATATTTAATTGGTAATTTAAAAATTAGAAGTAAAAATTATGAAATTACTTATATATATTTTATCCAATCTTAACTTCGTTATTAATATTCCGTACCTCAAAAGGAAAAACGTTAGCCTTATGTCTGCACGTCAGTCATAACTGTTTTTCTTAGAAACGGTTTCAGATAGAAATTTAAAATTTGGCATAAAAACAAAATACGTTACCGCACACATAAGTCAATGGTTAAGATTCAATTAAATTTATATGAAAATTTTAAAGGTGAGTAAACGAAGTGCTAAATTTTTTTTTAATAATTTTAGTTAGAATATATTTAGAAATATACTGAAACGTATACAGCAAAACACGTCTTCCCCCTTATTCCCAAAGGTTGCAGGAATAGAATAGTCATATATATATATATATATATATATATATATATATATATATATATATATATATATGTATATATATACACTTTAGGGACATTTGCTTGTTTTGTGGTACGACCCCAAACTATCTTTATGCCAAATGCACAATTTGGGGACATTTTCCAAATTATATGTCGGATGCATATATTGGAGACATTTACTGTCTATATATTGGATGCATAGTGTGAGGACATTTTATTTTGGGGACATTTACTAATCCATATATTGGATGTATATATTGTTTTGTATTTTTTTCATCGTATATACCATTTTTTATTGATTTATTAATAACATTACAAAAATTTCATTTACAATTTTGGAAAAACAAAACTATATTCGTCGCAACACTCTAAAGAGAATCTCTGAATCTCTGACCTTCCAAGTACTAAAGTACATTTCGCTGTTTAAGAGTAATTAATATGAATTTTTCGTGTATGATATTATTTATAATATATTCTATATATTATGCTATTATACTACCCCATACTCCATACTCACTATATTGTAATATTATAACACTCCAATGATTGATTTAGAAGTTTTAATATTTTAACCCCCTACTTATATCTTAAATAAATGGATCGATGGTAAAATATATTTTAATTTAATTACTGCCATAAAGTATATATTATAAAAACTTAATTTTTTCAAAAGTTAGTTAATTAAAAACAAATAATTTTAAAAAGTTAAATTTTATTTTCCGAATATTACTATAGAAAATTATTAAAATGAAGTTTCCACATATTAGCGTGATTTTTTTAATAGCATTACACAAAAACACGTTAATGTACCTACAAATCTATAGCGACAAAATGTCTGTTCATTGATTATTAACATACTCGCCTGAACATCTGTCGATACAAGCACAGCATCGGCGAACATTCGGCGAGAATTTTGGACGTTTTTACTGAAGATGTAACGACTAGACTTCGCAAACTGATTCAAACCGAGTTAAACCAATTTAAGTGTTTAACAAACCGAGTTGGCTTGGCTCGTTTGATCGCTTGTCGCGCCGGGTCAGTCTATCGCTCACATACTCGAACCGAATGTAGAGCTCACACCTTCGAATCAAACCGAATGTACTAGGTTTAATAGCTCGTTTTGATATGTGTTATTGTTTTACTCTATGAGTACATTCCTTATCGGTTCGATAAATATTTTTGTCAGTTTATTCAAGTGGTGTTTTTCTCGTTAAAAACTTTTTAAGTCTGTTACTTATTTCATTTATATATTTCAAATTACAATGCCGGGCCCGAGTAAGAAATCTATAGCTTAAGAGATTTTTGACAAGCCGACAGACGGAAAAAATGTGTGCAGAAAATATTCTTTTTGTTAGAAATATTCCAAAAATGCAAGCACAATTATGACACAAGTAAGAAAGAAGCATCCGGATTACTTGGCTACTTATTTATATAAGCCATTTGATCCAATTGATTTTCTCAACTTGGCGAAGGTTAATAATTCTGATAGATTTTTTATTATTTTGATTAATTAACTGTTTTGTTCTTCAACAACCCGATTAGATAACCTAAAGTGAACAAATTCTTAAGTAATCGAAATCAATTAACGACCCTATCCAATTAATTCCGTTTATGAAATTGATTTGGTCAACTCAGTTTGAAACTCGGTTTACAAGAATTTTCCAATCGACTAACTCGATGGGACGAATTTCAGAGTTGGCCACCTCTAGTTTTTATGTTCTTGAGCGTCTATTCACTTACGCGGTAAATTTCATTTTATTCTCGTATATATATATATATATATATATATATATATACATATACATATATATATATATATATATATATATATATGTATATATATATATATATATATATATATGTATATATATATATATATATATATATATATATATATATATGTATATATATATATATATATATATATATATATATATTTAATATACACACACACACACAAAACCGATGTGCGGGGGAGGTATTTTTAGTGCATTGAAAATGTTTTTATTTTCATTTTATTTTGCTTGAAATAGTTGTTACTTTGATACTACAGGAGAAAATGTGGCCGGCGAGAAACATATTTTCGTTTCTGAAAAAACGAGTAATGCCCATGTTCTTTGTTACACGTTAAATATCCGATTTATTATAAAAGAAAAAGAAAACAAAAAAAATATTATTCAGGCCATATTAATATCATACATCTATTTGAAGGTATGACTTTATGTATTTTGTAATTTATTTATTTGGCAACTGTAGTGTCAAATAAGCTTTTTGCTACACGATCAATCTTCTCCACGTACTTTAAGCGGTAACAGAAATATTTTGTGATCCCGAAAAAAGTAAATAAAAACTTTATTTAATACAAATAAAATAAAAATGATATATTGAAAAAAAGCTAAAAAAAGACAGAATGTAAGAAAAAAATAAAATACGTGACACAAAAAAAAATTATTTAGTACTAATAAATATATTGTCCAACATTTTTATTTCTTTGCCTAGTCGTCGAATCTTCATAACGTTAATCTTCATATATCTTTAATTGACGTTTTAAGGCAAGAAATTAGCGAAATGCCCGGATTCCTAGACATTTCCTGATGTAAAACTGATTATGAAAAGTATCAAAATTAGTAAAATACATTGCATGCAATGTATTTTTTGAAGTGTGAAAAAATCTTCAGATACAGGAAAAATCGAAGAAAACGTATTCCTGAATTGGTCAAAAGTATTACATATGTAACTAATTCTCCACATTACCTTAATTCTCATTAATAAGCTCACTACACATTATACCTTAACGTAAGATTATAATTTTAAATTTAGGAATACGTGATTACTTATTTCCAAATATGATATCGCCACCTGTTAGTTAATTTCTTATTGTATGTACTATTCAAATATGAAAGAAATACATTGTAACATTCAAAATGTACCAAAAAAAAATTATTCAACAATTGATGGAAAATAAATGTATAGCTTGATTTCTTTTTATTATTTTCCGTTCTTTTCGTTTTAGATTTTTTCCTTTTTCTTTTTCTTAGATAATTTTGGTGCTTATAATATGGTCACCAACTACATGCAGATTCTAAAGTAATAAGATATACAAGAACGAAATAATTAATTATATGAGTATAATGCCGCATATTAATATTTTATGTTTTCGCGCTTTATAATATTATTTATTCTGTGCATGGCGGTACTTTTATTCCCAATAAAAATAATTTACTCCCTCAAATTTGTCCTTAATAAATGCTTAACCATAAATTTAGAACCGGACAGGAAATATTTTAAACGGAACAAGATTATTTGACAGAACGTACATAATGACGAAAACGAAAGTTCCTTTCAATTACTTTTCCTACCGCTAGGCCACATGTCAATGCCTACGTTTTCATTGACAACACACGAGAAAGTAAACCTTTCGAATGTTGTAACGTTCGTAATCTATCCATTTACTAAAGGATAATGATGACATATATATGATATTGTACGACGTTTTTTGCCAGCTGCGTGAGAAATAACTTTGAGTTATAATTTTATGCTTATGCTTTACGCTTACGATTTAAATCCAAACGTTAGATATGTCACTTGTTCATATTTAATATTAAGCTATATTATTATGAAATTAGTGATGAAATAAAAATAACAGTTATTAAATTTTGAACCACTTTGATAACTGCGAATTATTCGAAAACTGAACATGACATAATCCGTGTCAGGGGTCAAAATCGAAAATAATCGTTGATTGCTACGCGATTGCTCGGTTATCATAAAATTGTCCATGTTTGTGAAATGCATAATTTTTAATACCCTTTGGAATAATTGTGAAGAATTCAAAGATTTAAAATATGCCCGCCTAACTGCCCATTTGGCTTAACTTCGGCAAAAAAGGACAATGATATTTTTATTCGCTTTTTCTTTTAATAATTATTACCGATTAATAATTTTCCAAAAATGCAGAGGTGGGTTTTCTATATTTCTATTTGAAAGTCTTAATATAAATTTTTTTCTTTATATTTTAAAATTTTTCGAAATTCTCACACATCTTTCCATTCCTATTTTCACAACTTTAGGGCAAGCATTTTGCAAGCACCTACAAATCATGGCAAACATATTTGCGAAATTTCAATTTCGTGGGCTCTTAGGTTTTGAGGTTTCATGATGACATTTCGTATAGAAAAACATTAAAAAATATATAATTTATAGAAATATATATAAGTTTATATAAATATATATATATATATAAATGTATCTTTCTTACATTCGTAACTCTGGAAAAACTTCTTCAATATTAACATTATTCAAAATTCATACCAACAAATATGAAATTGTGGGAATTTATTATTCAACAAATTAATTAATTCTGGATTTTCCTTGTAATTTGTGACAACGGGAAGATAGTTATAACCCTATAATGCCATATACCTAGCACTTGTACATTGATAATTTAATGTCTGTAAAACAGAGTGCCCAATAAATCCAATAGGAGATTTCGTAATTTTTTTTTAAATAAAAAACAATCTTTAACTATCACTTTAGACCAAATACTTTTATTAACATAGATATTTCCAATACATTTGTTTTCCAATATTTAATGTATTAAATTAATTGTAACATATTTTTTTTTAAATTCTTTCTTTAGAATTAATGGAACTGAATATTTAAAATAAGGCACATAATACATTTTTACTGTGCAATGCTATCCTATTCGTTTAGCGATAAATTCAGTTTAAACAAAAATAACCGAGTAGAACGTAATATTTCATAAATAACTAATTCAATACCTATGTATATATTCGTCGCAAAATTAAACTTTTTTCACTGCTTGCAAATAAATAGAATCGATAAAACTGTTTGAAATATACGGGCTTTGTTTTAATTTATATAAGTAGGAGATAACATTTTAGTGAATGTATTTTTTTTAAATTATGGAGTTGTAACTGATGTAATGACCCGTTATCCTATATGTAAAAACCTCTTCTATTAAATTGTTGTCGTTTTGCTTAGAGACACGGTACCTAACCTTGAAATATCGTAATGTGCATCCGCTAGCCCGTCCATCCATCAGCCTGGTAGTTTGTGGAGTTTTTTTTTCCGGATCCCATACCTCAAAAATGAAGACAGATTTCTGATAAGTTCGCGCTCGTGTCCTTTGCCCGCTTGTTGCAGCCATTTTTCTTAGAAAACACTTGACAAAGAAATTTGAAATTTGACTAATAATAAAGTAAATTAACTCGCACATAGCTCAATAGCTAGCTCTCAAGGGTTTTTATGGAAATTTGCGGGGTAAATTAAGTACAGGAAACATTTTTTTTTTAATTTTATACTTAGTATATGGTATCGAATATTTGAAAAAGTTGTTTATAATTATTTTTGTTCATAATATTTAATTTTTCTTCATCAACCTCTTTTATTTCCAAAGCTACTGAATACAAAATAATCAAAACACAGAGCTTTTTATACGCGCATATAGCAATACCCAAAGGTAATGAGAGAACCATAACGATATTCCCAATGCATATAGCTATCTTTTGAAATATTCACGGTAAATATATGTCATTTGGATTAGGTATCACTAAATAAATATTACGCTAGGAATTTCATATCATAGAACTTATGATAAATGGACTAATTTTAATTCAACCGAGATACGTAAAGAGAAGTCAGACTTGGCCAGTTATTTTTTTCTCCGCACCCATGTAGAATCTCGCTTCTTGATTCGATTAGAGCATAAATAAGTTTAATTGGTTTCCTTTGAATCGAATATATTAAGAATTTGTCCACTAGATATTTTGTGATGTCAATGCTTTACAAATTTCAATAATGAATTGATTTTAAATAAGCGTAAATGCGAATATATGTTATAATTATTCTGAGTTAATTTAAAATAAGAGTCTTGTTGTGTGCTAAGTAAATTACCAGTTCGTTACTTTAAATAAGAGTAAGTAAATTTCATTCAGATGAGTATACCATTGATAATAAAAGCTAATATTACTAATGTTAAATCGCAATTTTATATAATTTTTCACACAGTGGCATTCCTTTTTCAAGAGTCCAGCCATTTTCCTTTTCCCGCTAAACGAGGTGACATACATTTACTCGTCAGCTCCTAATGACGGATGTTTGTCCTCTTATCAAATAACGTGGTTCAATATAACAATGAGTGTTTGAGTATAAGGGATTATCAAGGCGATATTGTTTGGCTCTCAGGTTTTATTGATGACTTCTCGACCTTTTCGGAGGACTTCGGATCAACAAAGGGGATTGTGACATGTTCGATTTAGTCAACCACTTTGAGTGATAGTTACGTTGTTCTCTTCACATTATACGTAGAGGATGTGTGTTCTACAAATTTTGCATACGTGATAATATAATTATAAATATTAATTTGCTAACAAGCGTATCGAAGGGTATTAGTTAGATTCCTTGTTATTTAATTAATGTTGATTAACCTTGAGTATAAATGCTATTCATATAATTTGCATATTTTTATACTAACATTTCTTCGTGGGGTTTACGTAAAAATTTCTTTATTTATTTGAGAATATTAGCATGTTATTTTATTTCTTGTTTTGTACTATCGATATTCTTGTGAGTAACAATGTCCTCTTACATATCCTTTTAAGGAAATGACACATGGTTTAGAGCGCATCGCAGTTGCTCGACATGTGAGTTGGTGTATCGTGTATCTAGCTGCATCGTGTGATTATAGTGAGACTAGTTCTAATACGGTGTCATAATTTTATGACATAAAGACTATGAAATATTTTCCAATGTGATCGTTTGGTGTTTATTTCGTTTATATCACTCACTGAGTATTAGTTACACGACGGTGTTATAAGGCAACAATAAAACATTGCATTTTAACCTTACATATACACATTGTTATCTCAAAACTAATTTTTACCTTTGAAATTTGAAAAGTGAACATAATGAGAAGTGATTAGTTGAAATTCTCTCTGCTATTACTATATTTGTAAATATGAATATTATTTTAACCGTAACAATAATTGTAATTATAGATACACGAAGTCGATTTTTTTAACAATTGCATTTACGATGCAAGAAAAATTCTGCAAAGGAATTTTCTTGTGAAAAACTTTCATTGAATATCGGATGTCTGTAAAAATATTTCAAATACATTTTATGCAAAATATTTGTTTTCACTTCGTATTTATCAATGATGATAATTTCATTTTAAAATTTAAAAAAAGATTATTGATTACCATTATCACTCCATAATTAATCAAAAAAATAATCAAATTAAAATTAAATGGAAGTGCAAAAACCTGATTAGGACATATTTTCGGATAACATTTTTATGTTTGACAAATCTTCATTTGACATAATAAGTTTTTGAAGACATGTCTCAACTTTTCTTACTGTAGAAAAGCATGTAGTTTTTTTAGCTAGTGTAAACTAGCTGTGTGTGCAATTTTCTCCGCGTGTAAAATTCTTCAAAATATTATTAAATTAACTTGAAGATTAAAGCAAGTAACAGCATCTACTATTATGACCACAAAGTTGATTTTTTTTAGTTAAGGTTAAAGTTTAGTACGCGTCGTACCAAAATGTCAAATTACTATATTTTCTTTTTTATCAGGTGATTGCGATAAAACATAATACCTATATATTACTCCAGACCCAACAGAATCCACTAATAAAACTTTCATTCAAACAATAAAATTAAAAAAATTTCTATTACTTTTGTCTCGTTCTCCTAAATAATTTTTTTGTAAATACCTTCTATTTACAGGCACGCTAATTCTACAATTTTATATTATGTATAGAGAATAAACTATGTAGCAACGAGTTTAAATAGCCTTGTACGAAAATTACAAAATTAGGTATAAATGCGGTTTAGAACCAGAAATTTTTGACAATTTTTTTGTGACCATATGAAAGAAAAAACGTAAATAACGACATATTCGAAAAAATTCTGCAGCTGACCATTATTTATTATAAAAAAATCAACTTGGAAAAATTTTGTACCTGATGATTTTGTTGGCGATGGAATAGATTTTAATCTTTTTTCCAGTTATTTCACTTATTTTATTATCACTACCCACCTACACATATTACACAATTAAAAGCATAATTTGTTAGGAATTATTATAATAAAAATTATTTATCAAAATTGAATATTTTTATAACTTATCAATTTAAACAACTGAATTTTATTTAAATTATGCTAACATTCGAGAAACAATAAAGCATATTTTTATTATGGCGTATATCTTTTTTTATTTATGGCATTCACTTTGCAGTAAAAATCAATTTTAAATATATTTGAAATTTAGATACAATTTTTTTCATTTTAGTGATTTTATTATTAGTTTTACGAATAAAAAAAGTTTAATATTGAAAATAATTATATAAATTCATCCCAATGGACTGGGTTAGGCTGGAGTGAGTTGCGCTGGGCTGGGGTGAGCCCATAATTTAATAATTTTTTTTTGGAAAGATACATTTTTTATGGAACTTATTTTTTAAACAGATTTTTAATACATTTACGGTCGGAAATAATTTTAGTTACATATATCGTTTGTATTCTTTCTTTTATACGTAATACATTGTAAGTTTATATCTTAAACATTTCTTATCATAATTATGTTTTTGATAGTAATGGCAAAGGTATAAGTTGACAGTCATAAATTAAAAAAAAAAGAAAAAGAACCATAAATTAAAGATTCAAAGATAGTGGAACATGTTAAGTTGGTGTGATTGATAATTTTCTTATTTGAATCTTAAGACTGTTAAAAATTACATTTATTTAACATAATTTTAATTTTAAGTGATTTAGTTTCATTATTTTTTTAATTCCTTTATGTGTATCAAATGTATAATAGCTAGCAATAAATTCGTTGTAAATATAGTGAGAAATAATCGTGTAATATACAAATTTTGACATATTTCCGGTAAGTATTTTTTTCAAAATGTTTTTTTATAAGAAATAAATATCAGCTATAGATTTTTTTTAAATATGTCATTTTTAATGTATATATTTTAACCTGATTTTAAAAAAATTGTCGAAATGTTCCTGGTTTTAAAATGCATATATTCCCACAATTAATTAAATTACAAACACCGTATATCGTATATCGTTTAATGGAGTGAACCATTCGCCATGAAATTTATACTAATCATTTCATATGTACCTAAGCTGATGCTGTAGTTTTATATATATTGATAATAAAGTATGTAAAAATCAAAATTCAAATATCCTCATACTAAATCTACAAATGTTATTAAATGACAAATACTGATAACAAATAAAGTTTAAAACAAATTAAAAAATCGAAATAAGCTTATATTGAATCATATATAAAAAATGTTATATACGTAAGATAACCAACCACACCGTAAACCTTGATGCGTTTACTTGCATTCAAATTACTTACTTAAGCACCTACCACCCTCGCACTACTTCACAATTCGTTCTAGTTATTCTCATTTCGACGACGGATGTTTAGCAGAAAAATTTCATTACACGATTTAAAATATTTTTAGCGCCATTTATTGATATATCTAGGTATACTACACATTTTTATCGTTATTACACGTCGATGGTGTTGACACTTGTTTGTTGTGGTGTAAATGCAATTCAAATGCATTTTTCAAAATATTAAATTTGCATATCTTTTGATTTGATGGAATTATTACCATAAAATATAAATTAAATGTTATTTTAAATCTACCTCCATATTTTTCAAAAATTCCGTCTGTATAAAATGACTTTTTATGATGCGTAAACACGCATCACGTAAAAAGTCATTCTATTCAGACGGAATTGTTGAAAAATATGGAGGTAGATTTAAAATAATATTCTCTTTATTTTGATACAAATATGTCTAAACAGACGTATATATATATATATATATCAAAATAAAGAGAAAGAAGAAGATATGAATTCCCAAAATTAAATTTTTGTATTCGGTTTCTTTTACTACATGTAACTTAGTATTTTTCCGTTAATATATTTAATGTAAAGGCAGATTAGTTCTATAGTTTTATTATATGTATAGAAAAAGAATTTTTGAAAAATTAAAAAATTTAAAACTTCAAAAACCCACAAAATACTGGATTTTACGGAAATCTGGTAAATACTCAGTAAATTTTGGTCTAAATTTTATTTTATAAAATAAAGCAAATATTGTGATACTCTTTCGTTATACGTGTCATGCAGCTACTAATTCAAGATATTTATTGCCAAAAATATAAGTATTAGAAATAATATATAAGTGCTAGAAACAATAATAAGTATTTAGAAATAATATTATTTGATTCACCCTAATAAATAATAATTATTTATTTATCATATTATATCCAAAGGTGAAAGCGCGCAAGAAGAATCGTCTTAAAATTAAGTAAATTTATCAAATACAATGTTAACTGGCTACGTGTTTTATTACGTGGCTTTTGTGATATATTAATTGATTTATATTTTACCTTTGCATCAACATGACACGACTTTAGCCGTTGAAATCAAATGTGAGATTTCTATAAACCATGAAAAATAAGTGCGTAAAATTGCATTATTCTACAAAGCCGAAACACCGAAAATACGGGTATCGTATTATATGTCAATACTTAAATCTGTTTCACGTGAATAAGTCGCGGACAAAAGCTAGTTTCACTAATTACTTTTTAGTAAATAAAAAATGTAGATGAACATTCTCTCTTCTGGTTTTAGTTTTACACTTTTACCTATCAATTCAGCCTTTAACACGATTTTCTATCAAAGCCAGTTAAAAGTAGAAAACAAGTTTGTGAACTACGAAGGTCATCCACGTTCGAGTTATGATTACATTGTATTAGTTCGACACACTAACGCTAATAATATATGGGTAGGTCGTAATATATACCGTTTGAGGGTTCGTAGCAGGTGTGGTTAACGGTTGAACTTAGGGTGACCCGAAACTCAAACGTGAGTAAGATACTTTATTTATAAAAGTTTTCGTGTGAAATTTCACAAGATTGGCTGCTAGTACTTGACAAAGATCTTTATTAGATTTAGGAGCGTTGAAAATTACTTATAAATATATTTGAACTGAAATAATAAAATAAATTTTATGAGCAATAAATTCGTTTCGGATTTTGAATTATATTTATTTTTAATATTTGTTTCTATTAATCTGCTAAAATTTGTTGATATAACTTTTATTTAAGGTTACAACATATAATTTTTCAACCAACTTTCCTTTTCTTATCTCTGGTATAATACATATTAAGAACAAATACTACATGTGGATATTACAATTAGTTTTATGGATCAAAACCATTTTGTAAAGTATAGTATTCTTACAATATATAGGACCGAATATTTTTGGTAAATTATAAATCATGATGGCGGAAAAACTTTAATAGGTTTTGGCCTGATAATATTTTGACTATAAATTTTCTAGTTAATCGGTATTATTTTCACTTTCGCTTCTACACTATTAGACATTTCCTTTGGCATTTTCGTGACTAAATACTTTAAAAATATGTCGCGGGCTTGTTAAACATCTTTGGATGATGTGTATATCTGGAAAATATTGTTGCTAAATTTGAAATTTCGTGCGGTCTATTTTCATAAATTTTCATAGACCTCTCTAATGGCACACACTCGATTGTCATGACATTCATCGACATGACGAAAAAACTCAATTTTAAAGATATGGTTAGATAAGTTTAATATTTCACTACCATTATTGAATTTACTAGAAGCATATACCTAAATACCTATAAAAATTAAGGACAAAAAATAAATAAAATTACCAAGTCATAAGCTTGTAATATACGAACGGTTAGACGGATGAACCTTTTTATTAGAGGTCTAATAGTTTATTTTCACTTTTTTATCTTGAATTTATAAAATAAAAATAATATAATACAAAATATACACATAAAAATATTTATAAATATAGAACATCAGAGACAAAATTATTATTTTATTTATTTCATTCCTATGTAAAGTAATAAGTAAGATATTTCTTTTTCCATCAAAATTTTATTGTTACATGATATATTGCAAAATCAAGCTTTCCAACGTCCTCTACTGAAAAGCCTTCACTATTCCTCTGCATACTGAAGTATCAGAATTAATGAAGATAGGAAATAAATAATTCTAAAAATAAATGCGACCTCGAACCCCCGCCTCATTTCTATTAGCTAGTGTCGAAATCATTTTCCAAATTAAAATAGTTTGTATGCGATTTTCCCAAAAGTCTTCGCACATTCACGTCATATAAAGAAATAGTAGCAATTGATAAGTGTTTCCTTCAACTGTTTAATAACTTCCGTCCTACTAGTAAACTAGTTTGAACTCTGCTAAATAAAATTTCATCAAACTTCTCTCTCTGATAGACGTCTGTGACCATTGGCGGAAGTTTAGAATATTGAGCACATTCAAAGAGACAGAGTCACACTAAGTTAAGTTTTTAATTACACATGCTACTAATTATAAACCTCATTTATTTTTAGGTCAATACGTTTAGAACGCAACTCCAATATGATGTAAGTAAATCCTTCGTGGTTCAATGAAATTATTTACGATATACTTTTTAAATTTTAGTGGATATTGGCATACATAGGTCCTTCCTGGTTTAGTGACATTATTTTATTCTATCTTTTAAAGTTTGGTGGATTTTGATCTTTAATAGACAATTATAACCTGAATACTATATAATTTACCTAACATGTCTTGAATTGCCGTGCTGCAAAATCATAAAATAGAAATTATAACTGACAGTTTTACAGGAATCTTCCACAGCACGGATGATAGGATGTGTGATGTTGATGATAATTTTGTATTCAAAAATATAAAAAAAATTGTATTCTTATATGCGATAAATACTTAAAAAATTATGCAAAATGTAGTGATTCTATAAGATTGCTGTCCGTCATTTTAACGTTTGATCAGTGTGCTGCGAAATAATGTGTAAACAATTGTTTTGGGGAAATTTTAACATGCCACAATTTATAAACATGAAGGCGTACTACAATAATAATTTCGGAAAGAAGTAATAGAAAATTTAACGTTCTAAAAGGAAACCATTGTTTTATTTTTCTTTTTATATTTTTCCAAATTTTTACGGAAAATAACGTGTTTACCGTAATGTTTTATGGAATTCATAAACTCGGTAAGTTATTCAAACACTGACCTTGAACAATATTGTCAAAACATTTAATTAGAAAAGCCATACATTACGAACTTAAATTTGTTGAACTTTTACTACATTCATTTTAGTGTTTAAACCACGACTCAAATTGATGGCTAATTTTTAACAATGAAATTTTCATATTCTGACTAAAATATTGTACATATCTGATGGTATCCTGTATCCAAAGTTTAACAAATTTATGCAAGCTTCTCATCTATATATCCAACATATATTTCCTCTATTAATTGCGCTGAATTATAAAATTCATTAAAACTCAACATTACAACCTTACCGTTTCTAAGTATTTCCAAATCTTTCCCAAAAAATCGAAACTCTCCCAATCATTAGCGGTTCATTATTGTTTTAATTTCTTAATTATGGTTTATTAGGAGAGATTACTGTTTGAGTAGTAAATCCTCGCTATGTACTATTGGTTTAGATGTAAGAAAAGTTAAGTGTTGCTCCGTTATAACTACTAACGCCAACTATGCAAAAGATGATTGAAATGTTTAAAGGTATACAATTAAAAGGGGGAAATAATTATGAAAAAGTATATTTATAATTATGAAAAAGTATATTTATAATTATGAATTCTATTTCAAATTCATCACGCGAAGTGCAAAATGTTTCTAAAGGTTTCCAAGCTTTTTAATTTTTTTTTTATTTCAAGTCGAGTCTACAAGCTTAGTCGAGTCTACAACCAAGCCGGCAAAACCATATTATTTATAAATAATGCCATAGCTGCTATTATAGTTACTGATATAATAAAAAGTACATCCTATATCATGTAAAATCAGTTAAATATTGAAAACTTAATTGTTTAGATTCGGTTAATGTAAATATTCCCTAAATCAATGGAATAATAGTGTTTTGACATAAAAATAATTATCCAAAAAAATACTCCTAAAGAAAATATTAACGTTAAACACACGATAATTTGTAATGACGACAGAGTTATGTCATTAATTGTTATATTAGTATATATTATGAAACAAAACCTACCATTGCGTCTGTCCCTATATATGTACGCATTTTTCTTAGCAATTACTGAACATTTTTTTTCAGTTTTCATAAGCAAATAGATTGAATTACTAGAAACCAATCTGTACTGACAAATACTGAGGACATGGGAAAAAAAACATAGAAACATACAATATAATTGTAGTTTTTTAGAAGTTCTGTAATAAAATCCATGATAAAGGTTTCTTGAATTAAATTTCCTAGAGCTTATTGCACAAAAGTGTCATAATTTTTGGGATATTACATTTTGTAGCAATTTTTATCAACTATCGTGCCGTAGTGTTATTTATGATCATGTTTCAAAATAAGTAAAATTTTACACGCCGTATTTCGCTTATTGACCAGCTTATTACACCAGCGTAAAAATAATAACATGCGAGGCAGTGAAAAATGAAGTATACATATAAAAACTAGCTATTCGCTTCGGATAGCTAATTTTATATATATATATATATATATATATATATATATACATATATATATATACTTCACTTTAATAAGTATGCCTAGCAATATAACATAGAGATAAACTAATGTAGCAATTTCTCAAAATAATCTTGATATTATCGTGAACTCATCTAAATCTCTCGAGAATAATATGATGAAAATATCATGAATAAACTAAATTCATTCATTATATCTAAGTATTCAGTTATGTCGAATTACATATGTTATTAAATACCAAAGTAAATACCATTACTAGGAGCCGTCGTGTAGAGAGAGATAACCTCATTTGTCAGGACATAATAATTAATGAAACTTCTTTTTGAATGCAAATTCGAATGAAGGCTCCAATTATTGAAATAACAAGTATTCAAAGTAAAATACATGTCATTTTATCAATTATAAGGAATTTCTGTAATATGCTATCTCCCAGTTGACCTCATAATAATAAATAACAATTAAGAGGTGGCCAAGCAATGTTCCATTTATCTGTATCAGTGGTACTGACTGTTAGTTTGACTTGAATGCATTGTGTGACACATGTTCTCTTACACATACGATTCACGACTGTCAACTGATCAGTTTTTTAATACATCATATTTATAAAGTACCGAATACTTCAAAGAGCTTAACATGAAGTAAAATTGAAATATCATATTTAAAAAACCGCCGTAACACCAAAGGAATTTTATACGACAATTTATTCGATGCAAGAAAATACAAAAATTGCCACATTTTCTTGTAAGTTTCTAGTTTCTATTCTATCGTAACAAAGGAAACACAATAGTATTATAATATTAAAATTACGGAATTATGTGGGACGAGGAAATTGTGTTTTAAATTTGAATTAATTATAACTCATGTTTTCTGAGAATTACATTGAAAATCTTAGTGTTGGAATAACTATGGATAAAACATGGCATACAAGAATAAATTACTGTTAAGTTGAAGGATTAAGATGTTGAGAAAAGTTAATTTATGTGTAATATTAATAATGATTATGGTTTCTAATTTGTGTAATGTACTTCTTTACAGCCAACATTCACTGTGACACTAATAAACCATTGTAAATCCAGACATCGCAAATATGTATTCATTATAAGATATCAAACATATTTGAATAAATTACATGTGCCGAAATGTAATTTCAAAGTCTGTTTATAAAGAGTGGAATACTTTGCAAAGTCGTCTTCCACTCTTTCATTTATAAGATATTATCAGCATATTGAAACATAATGGAAACATGTTCAATTTAATAATAAAACCATGAAAGAGGTCATTTAAAAATCTCGTAAATTATTCAACTCTCTTAATTGTATCCACTTTTAAACTAAATCGTTCGTGGCTTATAATTGCATTTATTAAAAATTAATTTCTGATATTTGCATATGAAACACATAATTTAGCATAACTTTTTAAATGAGATGATAATGATTGATTATATTATCATTTAATAAATGAATGGATAAACATATAACTTAATTAAAAGGTTAACTTTATCAGGCGCTGTCCCTTGAAGTGAATATTAAAAACTGGTCTGGCCAAAGAAAAACAATTGGAAATGAGCTTTTTATTTTCAATATTATACCTACAAGTTAAATATAAAAATGTTTATTGTGTTGACAATAAGTGATATACAAAGTGAAAATTGAAGTGGTTTCATATATTTTATCAAATTAAAAAGCAATAGAGAGGTGCAAATTTATCATGGCCAAGTTCATATTACTATAGATATAATATTATATAGACATGAATCTCCAACGTACTTATGTTACTTTAGCCAAGTCTGCAGGAACTTGTTTACTTTAACCTCACTACTTTTTATGATTAACTTCATAAATTATTGTATTTGATTAACTTCATAAAGTATTGTGTTGTATTAACATTATGTTCATTAACAAATTCCAAAACCAAGCCACGGGAAAAGTGGTTATCGATTTATTTAAAGGCAATTTTATTCATTGCAAGTCACATGTGTTCACAGGTAGGTAATTGTAAAAAGATTACTCTTTTTTGGAAAGATGACAAAACACGAAATATCGTATATAATAAATTAAAGGCATTAAAACATTTTTTTTATTTTAATTTTTGCAGTCAATCGTAATAAAAATAAGACGGTAGGCGGTTATGTCAAAAAATATTATTTGAGCCTAATTTCGCTTACTAAATTGCTCCATGAATACAAAGTCGCGGGTATTCGATAATTAAATTAAGTCTCATTAAAAAAATATATTTTTAAAACACGTTGTCATAGAAATATCAAGTAATAGTATGAATTGTTCTGAGTTTAACTAAATATTAAACCAATAACGAGGATATCAATGTAAATTGTTTATTTCATAAGTTTAATAAAAAAAAATTCTATTCTGTATATTACAAGAGTACATATTAAGTAAGATTTTTTCGATTAACGAAACTAACTTAAATATTCTGAGGTGATGTGTGCACCTAATGTTACTAAAGAGAAATATTATTTGAAAAAGTAATAGCGTTGAGTAAGTTTATCGTAATAAATCGAAATTGGAAAAAAATATTTCAAAGATCGGTGTACGATAAAAAAATTTATTTTTAGTTTTAAAAATTTTAGTAATTTTTCCTTCTCCGCTTTTCAAATGAGATTTTTAGGAAAAAAAAAACTAAAAAATACAAGCCAAAATCAATTGGTACAAAGGTTGCTGTCTGTTATTATAATCTAGTACCATTTATGCCAAACTTACCTAAGTATCACATGAATCTTTAACGCGCCTTGTCAAACTTCAGACGAAAATTTTAGAAATAAATTATTTCGTTGTCGTTACAAATCCAAGTGATTCTCAGGTTCTCGTCGGGAGTGTATTAAATTTTTACATGAGATATTTATAACGATGTTGAATGGCCTTATGGTTTATGATATTAACACCTAAATGAACCCTAATGAATAATACCATATTACGATTTTGGCAAGTTTTGTGTATGATGAAAGAACAGAAATCTTTGATGAGTCAGAATTAGAGATATCTGATGATTAGGGTATTGTTTCAGACCCGCTCTCAGGTCCAGAAATCAGTGATGAACATTGATAAACTATAGATCCTTCTGAGTCAGAGGGAGAGTAACTTTGAGCAGATTCTTCAATCTATTTTGTTTCATGGCTATTGCTTTACTTACTCGTAGTTGTCCAAAAATATAAAGTGGAGAGAGATAAACTTAAAAATATTCTTACTTCGAGTTTTTGATACACCGAATCAGACAAAAGGTGAATAATTTCTTGAACATAAGGGAATTTTGAAAAAGTTTGTATATTTGCTTATGATCCACCGCACTGATTTTATAACCAATGTTTTAACCATATTTCAGATATTAAGACAAATCCTGCCATTTTAGAAAGCTAGATGAATTGACTAAATTATTAGTACAATTAATTTTTTAAATTATAATGAATGTAGATATAAAAGATTTACGCCATAACTGTCCTTTTTTTGTTAGTAATAAATAGTATTATTATCATTATAGTTGGGAATATAGCCCAGGATTAACCAGAGTTTTCCTCTAAAGAATCTTCAAAGACTTAAAAAAAATTGTTTGGCGTTCTTCTCTCAATTTGTATACAATGAATAAAAACCTAGATCTAGAAATTAAATGTTGTCAAATAGTAGAATATAGAGAAACGGATCCTTCAGCAATCCAAACTAGTCACTAATAAGGATCTGATAATATTTTGGACCGTAAGGTTAAAGTTCTGGAACCCACAAACCTGTTTGAGTTGACCGGAGCTACCTCTCCCTAGATCTAAAGAGCCGCATCATGTCAGGTGTGCGCTCAATCACTCAAGAATTGGGATAGGCTTACTTAAAAAAAATGGGCCTAGAACAAATTTGAGATAAATTAATGTAGGTGCTCGAATTCCAACACATCATTTCGACACATTCTTTAATAAAATACAACGGGTGACCGGAAGATTTCTAAACTGTAATGAATCCAGCTATGGAATACCTTAGAAACTATAAACTCAGTTGTAAGCAGTGTAGATTTTACATCCCATTCCAAAAATTTATAATATCCCAAGTTAATCTGTTATTATAGCAAAATGAAAAGATTGATACCTGAGGTAAAGTTTGTCAGATATTTTTTTACTTTTAATGTTATATGATGTCATTTGTCTTTACTCCTTATCCATAAATTATAACGTCATGCACATAAATAGTACTAGTGACAATAGTGACGGAGATGAGAGAAATTTTATATATATTATAAAAAGATTAAATTCGAATTCCAACCCAGGCAAAAACGAACAAATATTTTATAATATTTTTTTTTGTTAATATTTCCTTGAACACAATAATGTAACAATTTAGTAATCGTATTGATGGAAATAGATTAATAGATATCTAGTTATGTTATTAAATCTTATCACAAGCAATTTTTTTTTATATAATTATTTCCTCTTTGATTTTGATTCATCCGAGGTTTTTCAAAACAGGCGTTCAACTGGCGCAGGCAGCAACTGGCTAAGGTAGTCACACTAAACTAAATGCATATAATATCTATGTAAATTAAATTCGTTTTACCTATCAAAAATACCAAGCTCACTGCACATAAATTGGATATTTACATTAAATAACAGGAGGTTTCCCTATAGAGGAGCTACAGGCGAAGGTCTCGCTTATACTAATTATACTATTTTTGAATTACATTTCTTTAGATAATGCCATAATCACTTCATATAAAATTAAACAATAGTCGATGAAATCATATTATCTCAGTTATTAATCTTAGGATTATGATTTTTATTTACGGTAATGAAAGGTTTTAGCCTTTTTGTAACACTAAAGTTTTTTGTTTGTCTCATAACCTCATGGATTCAGTTACGTTCGTTGCACGGCATTTAACAAAATTTTTTTTAGAATACATATTGTTTTAAAACGATATTATATTTCTCTAGTGAAGAAATAAAAAAATAGTCTAGTAATAAAAAAATAACCATAAATGTGTATATATTATATTTTTAAAACTTCAACTATTTAATGTGATAGAAATAGGAATAAAAATCTAATCACATAATAATTTTTTAGAAGCAATTAAAAATCTAAACAATAGCTTTTCTTATTAACAAACTATTGCCTAAATTATTGCAAATAAACTGATAAATGATTGTTCAATATATTTTGCATTAATTTTGTAGATATTCATTATTCACAATTAAATGAAACTACGTTATGTAGTATAATTTCTACTTTCTTTAATTTCTTTACCACGACCTAGGTTTCTTTGTATTACATCTTCAGGTTGTAATACATTTCATAATGTTGTAATACATTCAGGAGGGATATTAGCAAAGATTGTATCTTTGCTAATATCCCACCTGAAGATGTTGTAATACAACGAAACCTAGGTCGTGGTAAAGAAATTAAAGAAAGTAGAAATAATACTACATCACGTAGTTTCATTTAATTCTGATAAATGATATTGACATTTATTCCGTGTTTTCAAATTGAATAAATTTTTTCGCTATTTTAGAGCTTTATGTGACTTTTTTCATTAACTTGTCGCACTTGCCTGTTTCGTTGATTAATAATTTATATCTGTGGATCCGGTCACAATGGCTATTTTCTCGGTATTCCATAAGTTCCTAAAATCTGTCGAGATCAGACATAAATTTTAGAAAAAAAAACCGTTTTGGTTACTGCCTCATAATTGTATAAAAACAGCCAGGTAAAACCTCTTTCCACCAATATTTCCTATGTGAGAAAAATTAGTATCACGGACAAGAATCTATATTCTCTTCAATGAATCATCTTCATTTCCTTCGTGCTAAACTAATATGACATAAGTTGCGAATAAATAAATAAAACACAATTGAAATTAAAATGTGATTTAACTATCTGGATAAAAAACATTACTTAAAAAATATTTAAAAGTACGAAATATCCATATTAGACTATTTATACAATTTAATTTTTTTAATTCAAAAAGATTGACTGCTTTCACAGGTAATCTTTTTGAAAATTACTTAACTTATTTAAAAAAAATATGTGACATAGCTAAAAATTAACGATATATAAAAATTAATGATATAACTACAAATTAACGATACATAGAAATTATTGATATAATTACAAATTAATTATATAATAATTAAAAGTTAACGATATAACTACAAATTAACGATTTCAGTTCTATTTAAATATAACTAAAAATTAACAATATAACTACAAGTTAACTATTTTGCTTCTTGTCAAATTTCATGATTCTAGGTAGTACCCTATATTTTTTTATTTATTTGCGAGTATCAAAATCAGCGGCATAAACGGCCCAATTTTTAGGATTCTTCATGATTGTGTTGAATTAGAACCTTGATTTTTAAAACTCCGAGGGGCCGTAGATCTAAGAATTTGATATTTATTCCAACTTGATATCTCCACGCAGTCCGAAAAAAAAGGGCTTGACAGACCGAAAGACGGACAACGAAGTGATCCTATAAGGGTTCTATTTTCCTTTTGAGTTACGGAACCCTAAAAATGAACTAAATCGAATAAAGCTCGACGAATACGATAGAAGTTTACACAAATTAATGCTTATTCTTTTTACGTCACCGATTCCGAAAATATGACTCGCGTGATCGTCGAACTTTCCCACTCCCTACAACCTCTTAAAGGAAATGGTATCGATCGTAGGTTTCGTGAAATGACAGCGGGCAACTCAAACACTCCATCGACCTTTCGCGCTAAAATTATGTACATATGTTTAATTCCAGCCCTAAAATCGGATAAACGGCAATAATTCACTCACGGGCGACCAAGTTAATGGTCAGAGGCCGTACACCATCTGGCACGGGGGCGATTTCTTATTGAAACATTTATTTTTGCCCGCTATTAGGGCGAGGGTGGAATAAATAATTCGTAGATCGTCGGCACGAGTCCTACAAATCTCGAGCAACACCTTGGCGCTTTGATTTTGTTCGAAGGTACTTGGATAATTGTTTGGGTAAGAGCAGCGGAGTGTTTTTCTGTTGGCCGAAAGTTCCACGGTCGGAATATGATGAATTGTGACGGTTAGCTTTCGATTAATAGGAAAGTTGGATTTTACTTCGAATAATGGGGTCAATTCCCTTAGTGTTGGTTGGAAACTTATTCCAGGCTATGAGAAGTTTCGAAAGGATGTAATGGAAATATTCTCCTATTATAAGTAAGTTGCTGTGATTTCCGTTATTATACTTATGAGATTTTATCTAACATGGATGTAGTTATTGTGGTGCTTATTATTATAGGATTCAGAGGTAAGAAGTGGGTTGGGAATAAATGAAATATAAAAATAATATGGCAAGTGAATAGTCTCCTCTTATTTGAATGGTAAAAAAACGAACTCTAATAAAATCACCGATGTCTTTATATCACAGACTTTTTTCACTGAAAGTGACTCCAAAAAATAATTATTTAAACATTTTGGAGTTAGCAAATTATATACTTGACATTGGTTTCCTAACTTTATTTGTCCTGTCAAATATCATTTGAAATGGCTAGTTACAAAGATCTAAAAAAAATTGTTTTTTTCATAGTTATAAGGAATTTGCATTCAGAGATAATTTTAAAATCAGCAATTAATTCTCGTATCTATTTAATTTAAAATCAGGAAGTAACAAAGTTCGTAGAAGCTTACTTTTTACTTATTTAAAAATAAGAGCAAAAGAACCATGATTCTTTGTAAAACAGTTTTTTCACGGATTAATCATGTTTTTACGCCTGGGAGGAATATATTAGGCAATATCATATATTATATATTAGGCAATACTATATATTAGGCAATATTATATATAGCAATTATATATTAGGCAATACATAATATTCACAGAGCGAATATTAATATTTTTACAGCATAATATAAATAAAACGTATCGTAATAGAAATAATATCCATAAAATAATTCATCACTTGCCGATTATCTAGCAGTCTTATTTCTCTTTATATCATTTAATATTTTGTAACAGAGGGCCGAATCGCTTCAACGTTCTGGAAAACTTAAGTGAAAATGTAGTTAGAATATTTAAAAATTTTCAACAACTTAACCTATATGTTAGTTTCTCATCCATATTTTGTAGTTAGTATCACATTTTATTTTTTGCAGCGGAACGTCAGTATCGCTGTAGACCGTAACACAATTTTTATGGTCATAGTTTAAAAGTCTATACAAATGTATATATATATATATATATATATATATATATATATATATATATATATATATATATATATATATATATATATATTTCTGAAATTTAAAGAGTTCATGTAATTCTGTAGTTACGTCTGGATTTGAATTAATTTTATATAAACACAAGATATGTTGGTTATTTACGTTGATCTTTGTTATTTAACAGGAAAACAATATATATTTCACGTTTTGCGTGCACGTCGTAATTGATTTCACACTGCTATAATAGGAAAAGAATATTAACATGGTCTTAAATATTGCCTTCATGTGCAAACACTTTAGCTCTATGGAGATAATTAAATTTTTTCCTTTTTTTTCTAATATATGACTGAAAACATTACGCTGAAGAATTTACAATAAAATACCTTGTATTCTTCTAATCTTTTTGGAGTTTTTTATTTTGTGGGTCGTAGCTTATAAATTATATAGTTCCTATCTACTTAATCCCTAGAGCGCGTATATCATAGTATTGTGATGTAAGTGCTCAGATATTGTGAATTTGCATGTTGGAGGGATTAATGGCGTGGCTAACAAACTTTAACCTTGAAAATTAATTCGTTGAATCAACTGAATATGATACGAAATGTTAATGCTATTTTAACATGGTCGTATAATATAAAATCTATGAAGTACATGAGGAGAATAAAATAGTTGTTAATATATTCAAGAACATAAAAATGTCTAAATATTTATGGGCGCAGATTATTTTTTTTAAACTAAGTTACAACTATAAAATAATTCTTATTTGTGTGTGTATAATTGATTAAGTATATGGATATTTTAAAATTTTTTTTTCATGTACTTCAGAGAAAAATTAGATGAAGAAAATAAAAACATATTTTTTTGATGTCATCAATTCAAATTACTACTAGAATATTTAATCACTTATGCATATATTGGAAATACTCAGAAAAAATTATCCATCAAATTCAGTTCTGGTTTAAGTATTTATAATCACATCATATGTTTGTTATATACAAATGTATTACTAATCACTGATCATCCTATAATCACCATTAAAATTAATTGAACTTAATGTTAATATGAGACTTAAAAAATTGCAGAATCGTTTTCAAGTTCGATATTCAATTTTGTAAGCAAAATTCGGTCGCATTCCCAAAATCCTCATGCTTCAAAATGCTGTACTTTTCACTATTTAGTTTTGTGGTTGGAATTTTGCCTCGTCCAATTTTGCAGTTGACCTGAATTTAATGCTGGGTTTTGCTGGACGTCGACATGTGGTTTTTAATAATAATCGTATCCATTTTTAGCTTCACGTAGAAAACTTTAAAATGGTTAACGAAATTTCATTATTATATATATAGTAGCAATGGTCTTATAAAATGTTAGATAAGGTTTAACACTTAGTGAGGTACGTATGATAGTTTTATGAGGACACTGGAAATGTCATGCCTTTCATTGACTACGTCTCCTATTAGGTCGATCTTGGTTTTCAAGTCGATGTTTATCGATTATGTTGTATTTTGATTATAAGAAGATCTTTGGTAATGTTTTCTTTAGTTATTCCCATTCTTAACATGGCACTTTCAACATACTTGGACTATTGTTCGCTTACTCTCATCACTTAGGTTTTTTTCTGCGCTGATTTTAATCTTAGTATGCATAATGCTTTTCGATGTAAGTTTTCTTATTTGGCTTACACAACTCTATGCTCACAGCTCAGTGGTTGTCGTAGTGATAATTGTCATTGGTATAGTCTGAATCATCTCCTAGAAAAGACTCCTAAAAATCCTGATTTTATTTTACTCGTAAAGTAAACTGTTTACATTTGTTTCATCACAATTTAGTGAAAGTCACAAATTGATCATAGTTTTTGTCATTTGTATTAAAAAGTTTGAGAAACAAAGATTCTTTATAATACCCAACTATGATATCGTCTAATTCCCTCTATTAACCTGTGAGGTTTTTGAACATAATAATTTTAAAAACTAAAATTACACGTTTTTTTATATAAGTAAAGGAACAGAACAGGAAACATAAATTTTCAAATCATTTAAATAATTAAGTACTCAAAAGTATTTTCCTAATATATGACAACTAGTGTGCCATTAATATTGAGCGAAGGCATAGTAATAATTGGATTTATTTTTAAAATCAAGAATTTAATAATTGCAATATTTAAATAAGTTCTGTAACATAGGCTATAATAATTCATTAATAAGCATAACATTTATACAGGAAAATATTTTTTCAACCTTTTAAAATTAATTATTTTACTATTAAAGAACATGGATGTGAAAAAAGTGAAGATTTTTTCTGTTGTAAGTAATGTGTTTATATTACAATAACACCAAATATTAAAAAAATCAAAAACAAAAAGACGAAATTGTATATTTGTGTTACCCAAGTTCTGAAAAAAAACTAACACATATCCATTTTCCTACGTTTTCATTTATAAAATGTTTCTAATGTGACTTTAATTAATTAATAAAAACAAAATTTGGTACACGACGCATTTCAATACGTACTAATGCACTCCCAGAAGAAGATTTGAGCTTGTTCTTTTCTATAATATAAGCAAGTATGCTAATTTCATGGCTGAATTTTACTGAAATTGCGCCTTAAAATAATCATACTGACAATATTTTCAACAACTCATAGATTATAATATACCGATTATGGTAAATCATATATATATGAGTGAAAAATAAATGGAAAAATAAACTACTATCATAATTAATAGATGTAGCAATCACATGAACTAAGATATATGTTACAATCACGTATAAAATGCATATAGTAATACACGGTCTCCAAAGCAATAAAATATACAAACAAACTTTTCATTTTGTTTCAAACTTTAACATTAAAAGAACTACCCGAGTTATTCTCCTAACTTTAATAGAAGAAATTCTGTTTTTAATAAGGACTTTAATTACCGACGATTTGTGACCAGTGTTCTGTATAAGAGAACAAAATGAAAATAATGGGCTATTCCTAACGATTTCTTGCTACTTGGAAAGATTCCAAGCGCTAACGGGGAGGAAAAATGAAAAAAAAGTAGCCTCGGAACGTCGATTGCGGAACAATTGATATTTTGTATCGTTATCTGGTTGAAAGTTATTGGGGTTGGATTTTGATTATTTAATGTTTTTCTCTTTTATGCTACATTTAATTAAAGTCTTTTAGAGACTTACAATTTCTTTTCAGTAATTAAAGCAAGAAAGATGGTTAAGATTGGTTCTAGTGGTCGATTACAGTTTAACTGGTAACCCGTAAGTAAAATATTTTACTACGAACATCTCAGTTTAAAACTGAATGAATTTAAGTCACTTTAAGTCAATATCAAAGAATAATAGTAGTTTCAATTCTAGGTTTACTTTTGTTTTCTTTAGAACTGTGTCCATTACGCTCAACCTTAAGATACTTCTGATTTGGAAAAGAATATAAACCCTAATAAAATTCTTTATTTTATATGATTGGCTTTTTGTGGAGTATAAATCAATTAGTGCATAATTATTGGAATCAGTATTTTGAAAACTATCTGAGAATAATAAAGTTAATTGTATATTGTACGCATTGATGTAGATTGTAAGCTATTTTTCATACTGAATTCTTGTACCGTACGGCCGAATTACGGCAAAATATCTACATACGTATTTGTATATATATAAAAGAAGGACCAAAAAATTATAAAAAATTGATGATTATTTCTGTCATAATAAATCTTACATAAATTATTTTTATTCAAATACAGCAATATACTGATTTTCTACATGTTACTATTTTTTCAGGTAAGACAGCTTTAATAGCATTTCTTATTTTACAAGTTATACTTAAATCAAGTTGGTACGACAAATTAAGGAGAAAACAATTTTCCACATATTTTGTTTGAAATATTAGACGTTTTTCTGTATCTGAGCTAAATTTGTAAATTTTAACATGTGACATATACATATTTTAACATTTTAAATGTGATATATTAATTATTTTAATACGTCAAATGTTTACAAAAGCGAGGTTTTTCTATATGAGAAACGATAATCAAATTAAAAAAAAATGGAATAGAATATTTCCGTTGCTACTGCAAGCATTTTAGGTATATTATTTAAAATGTTGGGCAACTTATTTTTAATTTGTATACCTGTATATATCTCTATATATTCACATATTTTTAATACAATATTTTAATACAATATATAACAAGCAGCTTCTTCTTCTATGTGCGAAATTATAATTAAAATAAAGACGTCGGAGCAATAGTATATTTGTTACTGCATTTTATGAAATCAACTTTTTTCTTTACCAAATAAGCTGATTTTCAGTCAAACCTAGCTACGGGATGCGACCAATTATATCCGAGGTGGACTTAAAAAATTGTAGTTACGTTGGCAAAAAGTTTGTTAAATAAAATTGGCAAAATGAAAAGGATACAAGAGTTATTATTTACAATTAATTTGGCCTGTTGAGAGGAAAACAGGATATGGATGAAAGGAAAGAGAAGAGATATGATTTTACAAATTATATATCATATACAAATTATATATCATATGCAAAATAAAATATAAAATATTTTAATTCCAATAAAAAGTATTTCTGAAAATGGCAGCTGAAAGGAACACTACCACAATATGAAGAAAAAATAAACATGCCAAGCAACAGCCAATTTAATTATACATATAAATAAATATTAATACATTTACTATTTATGCAAATAAGTAAAGTTAAAAAAAGCAACAACCAAGTCCACAATTTGGCAATAGAAAAGTACATAATCAAATATATATGTACTTTACATGTTATTGAAATGTGTATACCGATGAATGAAAAAAAAACGCATGGATGAATCGAGTGGCCCTTATCAAATATTTGAGAAGGACTAAAGGTACTTTCAATTTTTATTTGAATTTCAAGGTCTATTTCAGTGAAAGTGTATTCAAATCAGTCCAATAGTTTTTGTGTCAAACTCAAACAAACCTTCACTTGGGCAAAGTTTGTGAAAAAAAATGGGTTTAAGTTTGGAAAAACTTCAAAATATACTCTATTAATAGTTTTCAAAATATCCTCAATGTACAAACACACTTGTGAGACAGTTTTGTAATAGTACATATTCGTCAAAATGTTATATTGGTATTGAAACAAATTTACATTGAATAACTATGCTTTTTATAGTGCGATTGCACTTTGCCAAGAGTCGAAATTGCGGAATTTCATGGACTTAGAACACATTTGTTGACATTCACAGAGAACATTACAGGTTATTATGTATTATTGCTTTAGACAACAATACACATTACATTACAAAAATCGAAGTCATAAGTAAAAAACTATTTAATGGAAATTTTCCCTGAAAAACGACTTGTGAAAAAAGCAATGGAAAAGAAGAATGAAAGAGGTATTTTCAAACAAATATACCTCGATTTACATGAAGATGTTAGTCAATAGAGCAATCGTTATGTTTAGGAAACCGTATTAATATTAAATGCTTTTATGAAACAAACTCGAAGAGCTTTCGGTGACAAGAGATTATTTAAATTACTGGGCGGCGTCGTCTGAGATTTCGGTAGAGAGGTTAAATTTACAATATAGTTAGACAACTTACAAGATTAAATTTAATGTATGTTGGATATTATTGCTTCTGGGAATAGGAAGGGCAAAAGTTTCGTGGAGGGATTGACATTATCACTTACTTTTTCATGATCGATTCCGTGTCGAAATTGTAGCAATTTTTTTCTTGCTATGATTTAAAGCTTTGATTCATATCATGATTTAAAATCAAGGAATTGTAGTTTTCCTTTTGTATTAAAGATATATCTTTAAGAACATTGCTGTTTTTCATAATTTTTAAATTTTATATTATCAATCATATGAATGTAGACTGATGCTCAGCTGTTTGCCAGTTGAGTTAAAGTACAATGTAACGGTGTGTATAGTTCATCGTTTTGGAAAGGCAATACTGGTGATCTCTCAGGACAAACATACATAAAATATTATGTGTAGCCTTATAACAGGAATAAAATCGAATATTCACGCATATAATACTTTAGCACAAGCCTATTTAAGTATTTGGCAGTGTACGTGTACCTAATAAGTCCAATTTAAAACATAGTGTATGTGGAGAGTAAGTTCTAACATACTTGTTTTATAGAAGAAAAGAGGGATATATCAAAATAATTCAGTTTCGTAGATATATGGAAATTTAAATACTTACAAAGAGTTGAAAATTTTGAAGAGTTGTGATTTACTAGTGCAATTACTTATGAAATATTTCAGGGAATTTTTTTGAAGAGTTAGTTTAACCGTATTGGAGTTATGCTGGATATCCATTTGCCGAATGATGGTTATATAGGTGGGCTATTAGCAAAGAAATAGTATCTTTGCTAATTGCCCACCTGAAGATGTTGTTATACAATGAAACTTAGGCCGTAGTAAAAAACATAAAGACAGTAGAAATAATACGACATCACGTAGTTTCATTTAAGTGTGGATTAAGAATATGGTAAAATTTCCAGGGAATAATGCATGTGTGTTATCCACAAATATAGGAATATATTATAATTATAATATTTTTCCGGTTCTCAAATAATTTTATTAACGTCTCCTTTTGTACGTTACAGTAAAGTATTATATCAACCCGATACCAGTAGCAAATAATGCAATGACACTATAGTAATATTTTCAATAAAATATTCTTAAATTTTTTATTTTTCCTCCCGAAAGTAAATAATACTTTGAAGATTCTAGATAACACGGGTGTCATAAAATAATGTCATATTTCACTATACCTGTAAATTAATAAGTAAATATTTTTGAAAGTTTATAAAATTTTGCGAACAATGTATATAACTAAGCACATAAGCATATAGTTGCGATAAAACAATTTTAATAGCTAACATCTAAATTTTATGTTCGTGACGGATTGTGAACTGTATGTCAATGCAGAGGTAAAAACGGAATGAAGCATGTATAAATTACAATCACTAATATCTATACATTTGGTAATCAAACTCTATGCAGTTAAACAGACGGCCGAAACTGGAACCTAAATAAGGGAGGAAATATTAGCATGAACATATATGTTAATTGCGAATAGAATTCGCAAAACAAAGCTTCCTTGCAAACTTAAATATTTTAAAGGTTTAAATTTTTAATATACTTTTAACTATTTACAAGTGATAATATCACTTTTATCTATATAAACGTGATGCCAAATTTTTTAAAAGGTGTGAAATATCGCAAATATAAAAAAAACTATTAGATCAAGAAACATAGCTGTAATTTTCCGGTACGTAAAGTGACCTGGTTTCCTATAATTGTAATCCAGTATTTTTAGAAATTATGGGAAAATGGAGGTATGTATTTTACTACCTATTTATAAGTGATAATATCACTTTTACCTATATAGACGGTATCACGTCTATATAGGTAAAAGTGAAAGTAATTTATTTTTTTAAAGGTGCGAAATATCGCAAATATTATAAGAAAACTATTGGATCAAGAAACATCGCTGTAGTTTTCCGGTACTTATAGTAACCTTGTTTTCTATCATTGTAATCCAGTAAAATTTTGAGAAATTAGTAAAATTATATTGGAATATTGTTTAAAATTGCGAAAAAGTCCTTATGAAAACTATTTTTAAACCATAGATCGCATGGTAAATAAATCTAGTACTTTATTTGAGCCGTCTTAAACATCGGCATAAAATTCGAAAATGCTAATCTATTTTTCAACGACCTTTATCTCTGCATAAAAATTCAAGCTTCTTCTTAGAAAAGCCTATGAGGGAAACAATTGTTGCGGTGAATAGATGAAATACTGAGTTTTCGTAAAAGCGTATAATATACTTAATTATATTGTTTATAGTAACCATAGATCGCATGATAAATAAATCCAGTACTTTATTTGAGCCGTCTTAAACATCCACATAAAATTCGACAATGCTAACCTATTTTTCAACGAACTTTATCTCTGTATAAAAATCCAAGCTTCTTCTTTGAAAGGCCTTTGAGGGAAATAATTGTTGCGGTGAATAGATGAAATACTGAGTTTTTGTAAAAGCGTATAATATACTCAATTATATTGTTTATAGTGAGCATATAGTAAATATATCAATTCAAGAATTATGTGATACCATTTAATGAAAATATTGCACGCCTAATTCACACATCTAATAAACAACAAAAAATACATCTACAGTAAACGAGAAACCAGAGAACGTACAAAAATCTAATATTTATGTTAGTAAATTAGACGTCGCTGCTTGGAATTAGAGCGCGGAAGCTCTAAGTTTTCATTTCTTTCTACTTTCTTCATTTAATGTCTTCAATTTTAATATGACAATCTTCTTTCTTGGCATTAGTGAAAAAAATGTTCCGGTACTTATTTATGATCTGGTGACTACGTGAAATTTCTTTGCACGTTTAGGAATTTCATAAATGTGTCATAAGTTATTAGTTTTGGTTTATTTAGTTGATTAAGTATTTTCAAAAATTAAGAAAATTTACAAAAATCGAAGTAACTAAAAAATGCTTCATTATTTTCAGAAAAATGTTTTAAAAATTTGCTAAAAATAAATTGTTTTTCATGAGTCTACATTAACATATAAAACTTAATTAGAACTAAAATCAAAAAGTCTATCGACAGAATTACATTTTTTTAAAGATTTTCGTTAATATTTAAGCCGTACTTTTTACTTGTCGAGAGGACAGTATCACCTTTTGATACTTTGCACAATCACTTTTTGCTTTATGTCATCATATAAATTTTGGCAAGAAAACAAAACGACTAAAGGAGTATGCTCGAAATAAACCCAACACGCAAAAAAAATACGTATAATCTGCATATATTAAAAAATCATTAAAAAATCTTATTCTGTGTCCATTTTCTTGCAATAGTCTTAATTCTATATTAAATAAAACATTTTATGACCGAAATATAAATAATTGACATTTTACGGCTTGTTCCAAAAATCGAAAATAAGTGAATGCTGGCGAACCTGTGCTCCAATTTACTTCCGTTCATGTCTTATTTTCCTCTTATAGTCACCGTATACACAGTACTACTGGCAATATAATTATTCAACTGCATTCAGTGATACAATTCCTAAGTGTAAATTATTATAATACAACAAAGCGACTCTAAAGTGCATTAAGTGTATATTATTATATCGGAAAGACGGAAAATTACTTTCGGCTGTTTATACATTGACATTTGTAGTTGGCACAATAACTAAGAGCACGGCATCAGTCAATTGTAAAACTTTCAGCGTAGCTTTTTCGTGTATAGGGAAAATATTAATAATTACTTTAATGTACATAATTTTATATACTGACCGTCATAATTGAGTGCATTCATAATATTTTCTCTTGATAGGTAATATTTATGCTTCCAAGTATATGATGGGTGGTAATTAGAAGTACAATTCTTGTGAATAACGCGAAATACGAATTATGCATGCAAAAATTATTTCAAAAGGTGCTCGATGATATATAACAACGTTAAAATATAAAAATAGAGTGGTAAGCCAAATATAAAAATAGAGTGGTAAACTAGAAAATTTAAACATTGCGCTCAACGATATTATTATTGAATTTCTTCAAATATCTAAAAAATATCGCAAATATCTACAAAATTCCATAAATAAGCTAGAACATATTTTTAATATATAATTATAAACATTTTTCTCTTTAAACTGACACAAGTTTAAAAATTTATTGAAAATATTGCTCCGTGATTTTGAACTGCTTAAAAATAACAAGTACTATGGTAAGATAAAGCAATTGAATGTTGAAACGCTAAAACTTCATAACCATGAAATGATATTCTCTTTTAATTTGCGATATATATTCTCTAAGAGAAAACCTTGGTCAATAACCATGATCTGTTTTTCTAAATATTTAAAACACGCAGTACGATAAGACGAAATGTTTTTTTAATTATATTCCTTCAAATTTTAAGCTTTGAATGAACATAAATTCTATTTTCATCCATTTAATTTTTTTCCTGCGCTCGAAGCCTCTAATAAAATGAGCATCATAATTTTCCATACTATGAAAGAAACTATCGACACCCGTTTACTGAAATGTTGTTATTGATAAATTTACTTTTAACTCGCAAGGTTTATGATATACGGAATGCGATGTTTTTGTCATTTCTTAAGTATTATTTTTGTCTCTTTACTTAATCGTAAAACGATAAGAAAAATCGAATTGAAGAAATTCAATAGACTTATATTACGCACAACACAATTATCTGCTGTTTCTTCTTTCTTCACAATCAAACATTATGGTAGAACTAAGCCACATACGAATCAAATCAGTTAAAAAGAGCGATTACATCACTTGCCGTATATATGAAATTATTATCTCAGGATAATAACATAACAGTAGTATAAATTTATGGATGATATACTGAATTATTGAAAATGTTTAATAATATTGTAAAACTTTAATTTGATATATTTTTACAATATTATTAATATTGTAAACAAATATCAAATAAATGTTTGATAATGGTACAACGCCGCAATTAATTGAACTATTTTCCAATTATTACACACACATTGCGTACATAAACATCGTATAGAATTTTTTAATTTTGGACGTATAATATTTTTATTCAAATAGTGACTTCCGACAGGGTTGTAATTATACATAAATTGTAATGTATTTTTGTTTAATATATAACTAGTATTGTATTTTTTGCCGGTTTATCAGGGAAAATATTTTTTACGTGGAACCCAATGCAATTGAAATAAAACTTCTACTTTATAATTTTTTTATTTATAAATAGTGTAATTGCACATATGTGTGACAATACATTAAATATGTAATATCTAGATACGTTCACAAAAATAAAACAACATCATCATTATTCTATAGATCATAATCCATATTTCCACATTCATTTTAAATATATCTCAGATAGCAGTGTAAAGCATTTGTATAAATTAATCCATAAATGATGCTAGAACAGCGTTACGTGTTAATAACAGATTATGAAATTATTTACCAGCGTTTTATCTATCAAAGAAAAGAGTTTTACTTAAATATATTTATGAGTTGTTTCTAAATTCTTGAATACCTATAAAATTATCTCATCCGATCGAGCTGCAGACAAAAGAACGATAATCAATTTAACATTCTATGTATGTAGGTAAATATAAATATTTTCTCATATCTCTTAAACTGTCTTAATTATTTTTGCAAATTGGATATATTTTTATCCCATTTTCAGTGCAAGGTTGTAAATTTCGAAATATACATTTAAAATCATATGGCGGCCGATAAAGGGACTCTCGGTTTCATAGAGGACATTTTTAGTAGGTAAATCTAAAAAAAATACAGTGAAACCAAGTTAGAGAAATTGAAAAAGTGAGAAACAAATTTTAAGAGCCCTTGAGAATAATAAACAACGTAGAAATATTAAAATGAAAAACAAAAAAATTATCTTTTTAACATCTTTTTTTATGGTTCCATAGTCGCAGGCCTGATTATCATAGTACCTGCTTCTTAGAATAAAAAATATTAATAGAAAATGAAATGCATGATGAGGTCCGTTCACTTGAAATTAGCATAATAACTGACAGTACAAATCATTGCAATATTTATAACGTTGGCCATGAAGACAACTGCAAAATTTGCCCGTATTGTTGTAGTGTGGGACGTTTCAAAAGTAAAGTTTACATTAATGGTTGAGAAAGATGCAGCAAGGATTTGGAATACAGTTTAACTGAAGTCGAATATAATGATGAGTTTTCTAAAAAAGTCTGCTAATATGAGGTAACATGTTGACTATATTTGAAAGGTCTTTTAATTTAGAGTCAAAATAATTTCTTTAATAATTTTTTTACTTTAATCTTAGGAAAGAGGCCAATTAATGAATGCAATCAGTCGTATTGAATTGAAAATCGTGAAACAAAATTTTCTAAACTACTGCATTTCAAATATGTTACATAAAAAAAATTTAACAGAAATTCGAAGCACTGTTTCCAGACCAATGTAAATGAAGGAAGGATTAGGAAGAGATGAGACCATGTTATGATGTTCGATTTTTAATACGAAATACAAGCTTTATGTTCTATAAAACGACAATTAAAAAAAAATAAGCAGAAATGAGACAATTCTATATCTTAAATTTATGTAGAATTATATCATTTTATTTTAGGTGTTTTAAAACTTTGGCAATTTGTGAAAATACGATATGATATAATAATTAATTGGAGATTAAAAACATTTTCATTTTACGCACAAGCCTATATCAGAAGGTTCCGCAACCCTCTCTAAGAAATAATTTTAAAACGGGGAACAACAGGGGGAATTCAATTATTTATTCTGCAAATATTTCCTCGACTCAAGGTCGGCGAAAAGTTTTATTGGCTGGAAATTATTTAGCTCGCTTTTCGACGGGAGCACAAGTCAACATCGACAATAATTTCCGGAAGAGTGGCCTGGAATCCGGATATTTGCTTTGTTTTTTTTCTTTATTGAATTTGTTTTCCTTCCTAAAAATAATATAAGCTTCTCTACCAGTATTTGAATTCAAATTGGTGGGAAGCGATATTTTTTAACATTCATCAGAGACTGACACAAATATTTAGTATTCGTGTCACATTATGTGACTGAGGTTATTTTTATGTGAATATATTTTGTTACAAAAAATATTATTAATAACATCTCTCTTTTTATATTTGATTTTATATCTTCTAATGACAAAGTGCTATTTAGCATCAGAAAGCTGAATGTTTACTACTTTTTGTATTATATGTTTACAACAATTAAATTAAACTAAGCATATTTATTTTTTGGTCATAATATATTGGTCCATAAATCAAATTTCAAATCGGGTTTTTTTTTCCATAATTTGATCATTTTCTTTATCTTCAAGCTAATTTCCTTTATGCTGGCAACCATTATACTTACTTTTGTCCATCTATCTCTTAGATCTTTTTAGCAGACATTTTTTACAAAAAACTGCTTGTATATAAGTCTATTAAAATATTAAAAAATATCTTGGTCCTTGTATACAATGAAAGTCGTTTCAAAGTATCACTTCCATTTAACTGCGATTTGATTGTCTTTTTTGAGTAATTATATATATATATATATATATATATATATATATATATATATATATATATGCGTGTGTATATATATATATATAGTTTCTCAAAACGGAAATGATTGCATGCTACTCAATAAACAAGTTATGAAATATTTTAATATTATGCAGTTTCACGGAACTTTTATCACGTACAGAATGTATGAATAATTTTCATGTCATAGTTGTTTTGAGAAATATAGTACGGAAAATTGTTTACAACTTATAAAGCTGACAATTTATAATATTCCCATATACCAGTATACGATTACCTGAGAAAATATTTAAATTATTGACTATCGTTCCTTCAATATACCAAGGCACACTAATATCAGAATATATAGTTTAGAAATCACGAGAAACGAAGCAAAATTTTTTCAATATTTTTTTATGTACATTGAGATTATGCTTGAAATTTTCATTCGTATGTTTGTCACAAAAAAACATACAAACATACAACAACTAAAAATTATTATCAAAATTTACATGCATTTTCTATAACAATATAATAATAAGAGAAAGTGATTTATAGTTTTTATTTTATCGCGATCGATTCATTCAATCAGAATTAGTAGTTTCAAAAAATCCTTGACATTGCACTGAATAATATGATAAAGAAGTGTCCGGGCAGTAATTACACAAATCTATGGAGTGCTTATGTACACCAACAGATGGTGTTACTTATGTTCTAAATAGCACTATGAAGTTTTACACCCGGATGTGTATTAATTTATTGGGTACGGCCTGATATAAAGCGTGGAAGCGTTCTTATAAAAGACGATATCATACGTCTTTCAGTAACCTGCACTTACGAAGTCGAAAGTACAACTAGTGTAAAACCATTTTTACTTGTATTAAACTTATTGGGATTAAAAGATCGTTTTACTTCTTATTTTCTTCTTACGTTTTATTTTTTTTAATTGAAAATGAAACCATTGTTGAAAGCCGAAGTATTGAAATGTCATCAACATTAATATCTAAAAATTACAAAACAAAATTGCCATGGATTTCTCTGATATTACTGCGCACTTCGCATTGCATTAATCCTAGACAAGTTAACTCTATTCCTTTTAAATTTATGTAATTTGATTAAATTCTTGAACTAAATTGATCCTTTAACTAAATTCGTGGTTACAATTAAATCGACATATTTTTTAATATGGTTTTTTAACTAATTTCCAGAAATTGCATTTTTCGTCAATTTGATAAATCCCCGCGTCGGCATAACTTCTTATAATTTTTCTTAAAATTAGGTGATATGAAAGAAAACATATAATCTTCAATCGGTTTTAGTTTGTAAAAAATTTTCTTGACATTATCTTGCGTTCCACTCCTAGTAGCTAACTGAGTTATTTCGAGCCAATAAATTCTTTAACCTCAGACCACATCTAAGAAATAGATTACGCGACAAGTATCCTGAATTTTTTCACATTAATCAATATAAAATTTTACTTTTGGTTTGAATTGAATATCAGATGATAAGTATTAAAGTGGAAACTTTAATGGAAATTTATGGAAAATTTTGGACGAAAATTGTTAGTAATATTTTCATTGATAATATTTAATTGTTCAAAATTATTTGCCGGCATATTTTATCGTAATTTCTTTATATATATTTTATGTTTTTTTTTATATTTTGCATATTTTTGTGATAATTGCAGCAGTAAACAGCGGACGTTGTTTACAAAGGACATTTATAAAGAACGTAAATACAGGATTTTTTAAAATTTAGTTGGCATGAGATATACGTATCAAAATGTAAAAAATTGTTCTCTCCGCTCACCTTATATCCGTAAGAACTTAAACAAAATTCATGACAAAATTATGGTCGGAAAAATCTTAGTATGGAACTTATAAAAAATTGAATTAATTATCGTATGTCTTCTGTTTATTGAGAAATTGTCAGCAAAATGTTAATAGCGTGAAAAATAATATGAACTTTTATAAATAATTAATAGGAACAATTTATACCAGGGCTGTCCAGACCAGATACGATCGCGGGCCAACACAAATCACTGTACAGATTGAAGAGCAGAAACAAATATCTACGTTAATGATTTTTTTCGGGGAAAAATAAAAATACGGCAATAATGTAAAATTATGTTTTATTAATTCTTCAATAATTTATCTTTTACAACTCTATCAATATCAACCATAATATTAGTTGTTGCCAGGCGCAGTGCGTGTCTAAGTGAGTTATCAGTCAGTGAAGACCTATATTTTGATTTTATAAAATTCGTAAGTGAAAACACTTTTTCGTAAAGATATGTACTGCCCGTCATTGAACTCATTTTTAAGCAAATATTCGTTGGTTTTGGGAAACGCTTGCCAATGAGCTTAAACAAATTCTGTTCCATATTCTATTCTACCCTTTTAAAATGGGTCTGATTGTAAGTCACATAATTCCAATTGGTAGTCAGTCTTCATATTTTGATTTGCGATCGTCAATGGATTTAAAAGAGAGATATCACGCTCCTAATTCTTTGAAATCTGTGGAACGTTGCACAAATTCTACAATTATCTCATTAATATAGTTCAGGTGAAGAGAAAAATTGCATGCTTCAACATTTTCTATCTCTGTGTAATATTCTTTACAACCCGAAAAAACGAAAATTCGTTCTGTTCTAATGAGGTTTTGTATAATTTTAGTTTACTTCTAAAACCTTTCGCGTATACATGGAAGTTGGCAGTTTATTGTGTAGTTTACCTTGCAGTTTTAAATTCAATTTATTCAAGTGTTGTGTCATATCAGTTAAAAATACAAGATCAGTCAGGAAATGAGGATCTTGCATTTTATTTTCCGGTCTGGAAATATCAGTTTTTATTTAAGTTTTTAGAAATTTCTTTCCGTAAAACAAGAAATCGCCGTAAGCACTGTCCAGCCCTTAGCCATCTAATTTCCGAATACAATAACAAATCTCCATAGATTGCATCGACTTCATTTTCTTGTAAAAAAATCAAAAAAAAAAATTGCGTAATTTTCAGTACTAATAAGTAGATCAGAAATATGTGGGCTGCACAAATTTTAGCCGCAGACCCCATGCGGCCCGCGGGCCTTGCTTTGATCAGCCTTGCTTTATACCCTTAAATATTCCAGTTTTTCATGCTGTATATCTATATATATTCTATATTTTGACGTTCCGTGCATACGTATGTACGTATTGGATATATTTTTTATATTCCGTTTATGTAAATGTCGATTCGAAAAATGTACCAGCTTTTTTGAATATAGTTCGTTAAAACAATAAATATATAGATATAGATATATTTTTTCTCTATTATTTTGGTCTTTTAATTGAAATCCTTTTACGCCTTGCTTATTACATATCCAAAAGGAATATGAAATGTTGCCAAATTTTACTTCAGTGCAAGTAATTTTCGATTATCATGTGAAATTAATAATTATATAATCATTAATTTTTCTATTTTTTTTGTAATAGTGAATGTCTTGAAGACAATTTTGCTATCAATTATAGGTATGAGACATTTAAATAATATTCTTTTGTAAAATTCGAATCTTACACTAATTATTTCAGTATTAGTAGGATTTAAATCATTAGATTGTCCTACAAGTGTTTTTTGCGACTGCATACAAACATTTTACCGTATAATGTCCGCATATACCATCAACCCTCATTAAATATATTTCGTTTACTACAAAATTTTTTGTAAAACCCTTTTTCTAATATTCCATGTGAAAAATAAAAGGACATGTTTGAAACACACAAGGCAGTATTGTTTTAAAAACATATATCGGTGCAGCAAATGATGCAAATGATACAGCAAATCAGATTTATATTGTTTATAGAAACACCAATGACATAAGGTATTCAGATAACCGCTTATATTATTCTGAATCGCTCTGAATTGCCTTCCATCCAATAAACACACTCTTCAAGGTCGTAGTTGAGGAAAACCAGCGATAAACTGTATATGTAAATATTTGCAACAAGAAGGGCAAAATATGGTTGAACATATTTCTATTCATGGTTTGCTTTTTCAGAAACATTAAAATGAACCTTTTTGAAATAACTACTTCCTGAAGATGAAATTTATTTATTTCAGGTAAAATATGCGTTCGTAAGTGTTCTTTAACTTCATCGTAAATGTTCTTGAAACATAGGTAAAGAGACATTAAGAGCATTAGAATCTGCTATTCCTTAGAAAATAGTCTTAAATCTGATTGGAAATGCGTAGTTAATTGCGAGCTTATTCCTCAATTTAATTGAATCGATTCAACCAAATGCTCTATTAAATACATAAAGAAAAGTGATTACCAAAAACTGCCAAAATTGGCCTACAGGAATAGCGTTTTTCTCCATCAAGATTGCACAAATTTCCATGCTTGTTTAGCCGCTGCAAATAAGTATTTGTTTGAGATGGTCTTCTTCATCCCTCTTTCTTTTACAACATTGACTTTCACAATTATTATTTGATCCTTCGTTTGTTAAATATTTCCTAACAAATACTTTGCTAACAAACCTCAGAAAAAATTGAAATATGTCAAGGGAATTTCGGAGAAATGGAGAAAAATACCAATCAGAATGGATTACACTTAATTCAATAAATTTTGTAGGACGTTAATAATTGTTTACGTTTTACATTTAAAATGAGACAAACTTATTGAAAAACATTAAAAACTTTGAGGTTTACGAACATGGCCGTCATGGCCGGAAAGTTGTAAATACAGATCAATTACAGCAGGTTTCTTCAAGAGACGAAAAAAGCAAGAATGAATTGAAGAAAAGTGAAAAATGTGGTATCAAAATTGTATGCTGTGGAAATGCTTTGCAAAGGTTACACGAGGTATACATGTTTCGTTGAGATACGACTAGTTTCCACGCAGAGTAAAAGAAATTAACATAACATTGAACAAAAATCAACCAAAAATGAAGAATATACTAATCCTAGGTATAAATATTTTTACTTCATATTAATCAATTAAATGCCCTTCTGTAGAATCTATAACTCAGCAACACTTAGTTTAAAAATGAGTTGACAAATCAGGTAACTGCAATCACTAGAATTGATTACCATCTTATGAAAGAATTTGAACAATATCGTATGCTTCACACATATGTAGCTCATGCGATTTTATTCATCACCAAATTTATAAATATGTTGAAATATAAATAATTAAAGAAAGATTTTGCGCGTCTGCAAATAAATAGGTGTTTGGATTCGTATTTATTTTTTCGTTTTAATAATAGGATTGATGTGTAATTAAATTTTATACGGAATCCGGCAAAAAATTTTAAAATGGACAAAAATTATTCCTTAAATATAGAGGAAATACTACTAAAAAATAATAAATCATGTTCGTGATCGTTTATTTTTTTTGGTTTTGGCATATTTATTGTGAAATGTAAAGAAACAATATTTATGTATTTCTTTAAATGTACGTTTTTGAAAAGACGCATGAAAGTCAGCAAAATGAACTCATTTGCGCTACTTTTTCTTGAGATAGTTTGGAAACATTCTAATTTCAAACGGTTCAATAAAATCTATTTTACCAACTTCATCCGTGTTCTCCCCATTGACATTTTATTCATTTTCTATATTTTTATTTAAATTCAAAAATTACTATTTTATTACCAAATTACTATTTTATTACCACGACACAAGCAGATCTGATGAAGAGATGGCGTCAAGACCGGTAGGCGCAGAGCGGGCATTCATCTCGCTAGACGGCGCCCGCATTTTCCATCAAAGGTGTGTGCTGTATCAATCTGCGGCTAAAAGGCTCTAATGAATAAGAATGAATGTTTGACCGTGGCCAGAGAAAATGCTGGTTTTATGTTGATATACCTATGAGAAAACTATATGTTTTAACTACGTTGTAATTACGACTATGTATTTAATACAATTTATCATAAAGGATCTATCGCCATGGCTACTCAGCGTCATAATTTGTTATTTGATCTATTAATTCAGTGTTAACACATGTAGGTAAAAATATATCGTCGCCGTGGTGTGTTGGGTTAATCACAAGGTATACAGCCTTTGACGATACGGCGCGATTCCCGGCCGTTTGTCGAACGGGGCTAGACTGGTGTTATGTTTGGCTGCAAGAATTTGCTCTCGTAGAAATAAGTCCACCATATTAATAAATTAGATACATTTAGGTAGATAAATCAATAAATAAATAATAGTCGAAATAAACATGCTACTAGACAAATATTTTTTTTGCTGAAGTAATAATAACCGAAATAAACATGCTTCGTTGAAGTCTAAATAAGAGATATTTCATTTTTAAAAGCTTTGGTATTATGATACGTAATTACACTTAAAAAAATTTCAATCTATTCATTTTGCAAATTTTTTTCCGATTCTTTAAATAGTTTACTTAGTGCTAAACTTCGCATGATACTGAAGACTTCATTTCTGTGCTTCAGTATGACAATATCAGTACTTTAAATGATGAATTATATGCAGAAATGAAAATAAATTAATAAGTTATTCATTAAAATTTATATCTCCATATAAGCGAAAACGATCGGTCATATTTTCATTACACTTCTTTATGTTAAACTGTTGATGACGAAATGACCTAAACTTAAATAAAATGAATACGTTAAAAAACCTAAATATTCCCTTAAGTTAGCTACTTTGAAAATACCACAATTTATGAGTAGTTTTCAGTAAATTCAAAGTAATACTTATTTACAGCTGGCATGTATGCGCGCTCATTAGAAAACGCGAGTACATTTCCACGCGTGTGGTTATGAGTTGGTGAATTCGCCCATAAATACGATCATGCCCGATTGGGCACTAGTCGCAGCGAGAAAATATTTGTGTTCCTTGGGTTTGCATGTGAATGTAAATACAAGTACCCATGGGCGTTGACCTACTTGTATGTATGTTACAGTTAACAGACTATCCAGTAGTTAATTTAGAACTAAGTGAGCTTAATTATTAAAAATATTTTAAGGAAAGCCTTGATGAAATAAAAAATTTAATGTTAACGTACAAAGGATATAAGCAAAACTCTGTACAGATATTTTTTGTAATAGTTGTAAAGGCTATTTCTATGGAAGTTTTTGAGCTAACAAAATTGAACAAAAGGCTCATTGTGTCCCGCTGTATCTTCCGCATATATATGTAACTCTAATAATCCATAAAACTTGGATAGCCGACATGGCCATTCAAAAGTCATTTCTTAGAAATTTTTGTTTTGTTATGTATCTCATTAAAAATGATATTTTATTTTTTGTTTGTTTGTGATTGTTGATGGCTGAATTGTTTATATTTTATATTATAAGAAATACTACGTTATTTAAAAATTCTAATTCTATTTATGCAATGCCAGGCCTATTTTTGTTAGTCTCCTTTATAAATATTACTCTTCAGATCTAGATAACAAATAGTTGTGGGTTAATTTTCATATAATATTCATAGACATCTATAAAGACGTACGACATCCATATATTTCAAGGCAAATAACTCACACAAATATATGCATAGAATATTGCAGAAATATTAATTATTGATTCAATTTCAATTGTGGCAAAATGCTGTTTGTTTGATCGGAACGTTAAATATGAATATATCTGCAACAGTTGTGCATTGTTTAACTGTAATTTATCTGCAACGATTGTTCATCGGCTCGATTTACATATTTAATGCAATTTCCAGCTACATACGCGAAATTTATTAGTTACCAGTCGGCCGGGTTCAAGTTCGAATAAATATTTACGCTTTGTATTAAATTTTATAAAACATAGATTTTATTAAGGGTTGTTATTTACATCGAACTTTTCGACATTCAGTATATAAAATATGTTAGATTTAAAACATATTTGAAAATGTTAACGTCACTATCAATTAATTTTTGAAATGATTACCTAATCTTTACTTTACCTTAAACATAATTGCTGAGAGTATAGCAGTAATTACAAATATTTGCAAAACCCAAGTCAATTATTTTTTTCTTTTTATCTTATTTATTGATCCATATGGGTCATTTATAAGTGCAGAGACTCAAGCGAAAAAGTAAAATTTTCTTTTTCGCTTGAGTCTCTGCAATTTTTTGAAAATCAAAACGAGAAAGTCTACCTAGATTATAGATCTTATAAAATATGCGTGCAGGCATTTGTCATAAACCAATTCGATTGCTCAATGTTAATGATGGTTCTAAACTCACAAATTCATAGGATCCAATGATGAGTAATATAACTTTGTTTACTTTGTGGATATAGTTTGGCTAAATAATTACGAAAATAATTAATTTCATATTCTAAAATGAAATAGAGAATTATAAGTGTCTACTATGCCAATATGCCAATAATGCATACTTTTAATATTTATATGATACAATTTTGCATTTGAAAATGTTTCCATTTTCCTAGATTTTCGTTTTGATTTGTAAACCTATTCATTATATACAAAATCAACCGTGTAGAGGAACAAAAATATATTGTTTTTCTAATACATAAACGAAAACTTTGTTTAGGTAATTTATTTTAGGCAATAAATTTGCAAAGAATTTGGATTGTATTCCACACGATTTGGTAAAGGTGTTTTTTCTTTTTTTCTTTTTTTTTTTTGATTGAGTTTTTTCATCGTTAACTAATATATAAATAAATGGTAATCAGAATTATTTTATGAGTATTAATTTTTTAACATACTTTGTAAGTAGATCTTGTAATGGTTTGTTAACTACCGGATCCCATCGAATTTATTTTTTTGCGACTGGTTTTAGAGATATTACTTTACAATGAAACGAAATAGATAAAAGTTATGATGATAGTCAGGGCCTTGGCTTTATTAAAAGGTTATTATAAGTCATTTGGGTGTAAATACTTTTTCAGACATGTGAGTGCCGTGACTGGCTCGAATAAAGCGCTATCTAGAATTTTAATTCTGAATCACCTTTTCGGGCAATAATTTGCTCAGCGAGAGGCTCATTTTTGGCTGAATGACTACGTTAATGAACTAAATTTTTAGATTTGGAGTGAAAAAATTCATGTTCCGTTATTGAAACCCCGTCACATCCACAAAATGTTATTGTTTGGTGTGCTTTATGGACTGGGAGAATCATTGACCCATATTCCTTTAATGCCGGCGAGAATATTAGTCAATGGAGGAATATAAGAGTCAATGGAGAGTTCTTAGATCCATTAACACTGATTTTTCGTTCTCTAAGTGAATGGAAGTAATGTCGAAAAAGTCTGGTTTCAGCGAGACTGTGCAATATACCGTACGCGACACATTCAATTTATGGCAGGAAAAATTTGATAAGAGACTAATTTTGCGTAATGCCCTTGTAAATTGACCCCCACCAGTGTGTGATATTACATCTATTGATTGTTTTATGTGTTTATGTAAAGATGCTAGTCTATGTTAATATACAAAAGACAATGAAACACTTAGAAGACAACACTTACTGCGATACTACCAAAATCTGACCCAAATTGCTCGAAAAAGTAGTTGAGAATTGGACTTTCAGATTATGCTTTTTGAGCCAGTCGGGGAGCATATATACCTGACATTCAATTTGGGTACAAATGGCATAAGATTAATTTTCAATGAAGCTTTTTAATACAACTATAATATAAATTTAAACTTGTATACCACTGACAAAACATTTGTTTTGAAGTGACCATTGTGACATACATCATCTCAACAGAGCATATTACGATGTTACATTTAATATGAGCACGCATCTTACTGGGCCACTCAATTTTTTTTTTTTATTTCTATTACAAAATACGTTATATAATCAATAAAAATTTATGTGGCACGAGGTCTAAATTATTCATTGTATTAATTTTTCTTTTTAATATTTACTGGCATCAGCCTAGTGGTAGTTTTTGGCTTCGAAATTTAAATTCGTTAATTTTGTGGAGATTCACTGCATAGATCAGCCGATAGAATAGACGGTTAGGATAAAATTTATAGTCAAAATTTTTACTAATAGTTTACAAAACTGAATTACCATAATCGGTCATCAACGGTACAATCATTTAATTTTTATATACTTTATAAGACTCCACATTTTTAACGATCTTTGAATCATCAAATAAATCACGTCAGTCGTAATATTTTTTTCGACTTAACTCATATGTATATTCTACATTCCTTCGACTGTTTCAGATATTCATCCCACTTCAAGCTAAAACTTTTACTTGTCAAATTCTGCTTCTGCATATTTTAGTTATATCTTAAAAGTTCTCAAAAGAAAAAAAGAGTTAAAAAATGTATTCTTCCTCGAAGAAGATTTATAATAGTGATATCTACATATACTTCTTTTTTGACACCCTTAACAATTTTTCACCAGAAATTATATCTTCTATTCATATTCCAATTTTTATCAGCAAATGTTTTTAGTTCTGTTCTATAGATCGGACTTACTCCTTACAATACCACATATAACGGAATTCTATAACGAAGGTTTCTTTCTCGATATAACCAGGATAGGTAATTAACTTGATCCAAATACAAATAGTGCACTCACGGTGTTTGTGTTTACGTAATTTCAAATAGCATTATCAATGTTAACTAGTCATATAACATTCGTTTCGTATATTATTTCTTTATATGTTTTTTAATCGCAACGCGTCGCCATACTCTAATTAAATTTTTGGTAGTCCGTCTTTAAAATAAGAAAAAAAGAACACTTATGGAATCACTTCGATGTCCAACCGTCTGTCAGTTACAAACATTTTAACTTTCGTATAGAGTATAAATAATATAAGCTTATGTAAATAATAATTTTAATTTATGTGAAAACATCGATAATTATTAGTTTCATTCTTTTGCGCGGAGAGGTTTATCGTGTGGATAATATCATGTACTATGCTGGGATGCATGAATATGTCGCGCGGCGTATGTGCGTTTTTTCCCGAGTTGAGCCGATGACCACCCGAGTGTTGCCGAAACAAAACAGAGCTCACGATAAACCAAGCGGTAATCGCAGATATACGCGCGAGCGTTTCTATGCTGTGTAGTTATCCGTCAAATAGGATAACCATTGCTCTATCTAAATTTTAAAATATTGGTAATTCTTGTTTTCAACCTTATTTCTCATTAGTTATTTTGATTCTATAATTCTATTAAACATCGTCTCTATTATTTTTCTCATGTACTTAAAAATATAAAAGAGTTATTGTGTAACTGGTTCCTTAATATAACCTTTATTATATCTGTTCTCTACCACGGTTTAATTTGTCAAAAAGGAAAAAAGAACAATACGTTATACTAAACTTTGATTTGCAATAATAAGCATTAATTTCTGCGTATGTTCAAAAAAATCGCTGGAATACCACGAAAAATTAATTGCGCAATTCCGACTTGCACTTTGCCGGGTTTCCAATACTTACTTGTTTTCATAAATTACTGGTTTTAATTGATTTCCGTGGTTATATTCATTCACTTATGTGTATTTTATCCACCTTGTTAGAAATTATAAATTTAAATTTAACCTCACACGTTTTGTTAAGTTGTTGGTTTATTTATTTTTTCTTATTTACGTTACGGAGGTTAAATATTATCGGTGTACATTATTGGTAATAATAGGAACGGAGATATTAGGTTCATACATTTTTTGTATTATGATTCTCCATCTTGATGATGTGAATGGGTCTAGTAAAATTTTAAAAAAGAAAAGTTATTTTTCTTATCTGAATAGAATTTTAAGCGTGGTCATTGATTCAGTTTTCAATTAATCTTCGATAAAAGCGGGCGGAATTAGCAAACGGTGCTCAATATCAATAACAGTATTTTATCAGGAATTTGATTCGGAAGTGAAAAGTAGATATCCATACGGATACAAAAATTCTAAATATTGGTATACACGTGGTGTATATAATGGATAATTATAAATAAGAACACATCGCTAGTGTGCAATCGTTTCCATTAAAGTTAAGCTTATTGCTCCAGTTTTATTTTATGATTCTTTGAAGTCGCTCATATACTTACTTCGTATTTTATAAACGATGCAACTTTAAATTATAAGTGAATATCATATTTATCACGGTATTTACCACTAAGGACGATATAATTTAATAATATTATGTTTGTAATAGAAACATGAATTAATACCCTGATATACGCCAGAGGTATAAAGGTAATACTTTGACGTGTAACTTTGATGCAAACAAACTGCTTCCTGGATCAAAAGTGATTGTCTAAAACTGAATATTTGTTCATTAATTATGAGACAAAAAATTATTGGTCAATATAATTGAAAGCTCCTTTTAAAGGTAGGTCAAGTATATTTACCGTTTTTATTTGTTTTAAGTTAAAACTAACGTGCTATGAATGCAAGAATGTGATAAATACCACATTGCATTACAAATTTTATTAATGCAACTTTTATAATTAGTGAATCCGTTATTGGTCTTTGTGTCTTTATTACTAAAGACTGAACCGATCTCAAACCGCCCTGCTGACGAAGGTAACTAACTGCTTCATACTACACTGTCTTCGGCTTAATTCAGGACGACTGTGATAGGAAGTCCCGTGATAATTCTGACATGATGAAGCCAGTGGATAAAATACAGATTAGGAGGTATTTTTTCCTCTACCTTCCCTACAAAAACTATATTGTATACGTTAGCTGCCTATCTACAGGCAAAATGGCCAACGTAACTGAGAAATCATTGATAGCAGCGGGTTGATAATTTGGCTTTTATTTGATTACGGATTTGTTGGCCAGTCCATTATATGCACATCACACCCCTCCGTGATCATATCTCAGAATCATTTATATTTTTCCTGTTCACTGTGTAGACTCCAACCAATACATAAAAAGAGAAAAACGAGAGTTTACATTAGTCTGTTTTTAGTGAAATTGGAGAACTTTATGTCCTGTCATATCCAGCTGAGCTTACTCAATGCATCTTGGGCCAGCTAAAAGCATTGCTTTCATCCTGCCTCGATTCCATCCTGGTTATTTAGCATAGATCCGAGGTATACAAAATCTACGACGAACTATCGTTCCAAAAACTTCTCAGTTGCTTGACCTCCAAAATTGCTATTTCTGGCACCGATTAACTTTCTCACCATAAAAACCTATTTAGAAAAATAAAAATTATTGTCTATTTCAAACAAGCTGATTTAATAGATTAAAATTTGACACAGCACAAGAGTATAAATACATATGGCAGAAAAAGTAAAAAATGCTTCAAAGGTGAATAAGATTCTTTGAAAAAATTAGCTATAGCATGAAATGAACATGTAAAATTTTATATAAAATTTACTTAATCAAAGATTTATTTTGGACAATTGTCATTTTGGTTTACAGATATAAATTGTAATTTTGCTAGATTATACTTATTTATATCTCAAAATAAACCTATTATTCTCACAAATAAATATTTTTATTTCACTGGCCATTAAAGTCAAACTATCAGTGATACTTTCTTGAAAATAACTTTATTATCTTTCGTGTTGTGTTGTCAAAAATAAGCTCATTACCTTTTATTTTATACCATGGTAATATTTTTGCAATTTCTATAAACTCCATGAAGGTTGAGCACAGGGTCCAGATGTGTCTTATTTTAGGAAATTATACAACGTGCTATTATGTTTTAATTTAAAGTAGAGAAAAATTGGTTAAGATGAGACTAGAATCAATTATTTTTATCATTCCTCTTCTATGTTATATACAGAATTATTCGTAAATTAACAATTCAGGAAATTTATTCAAAAATCTTATGCCTAATAAAAAAAAATTAAAAAGAGTGTTTTGTTTTGAAATAGTTTTTAAAATTAACCCTTAAACGTTAAAATTTATTTCCATACGATATTCATTGAATAAGGTAAAATTTTTGTTCATTTTTATTGAGTAAGAAAATATTTTTGTTCAATTTATTTTCATTAATTGAATTTTAACTGATTTGCTTTGATCAAAGCGGGATAAAGAATAAGGAATTAAATATTAGGGAACTAATATTCTATTATATATTTGGTACTTCAATGAATATCATACGAGAATCAAATTATATTCATCGCTTTACAAAATCAACTTTTCACCGAAACCATAATCACAGCTGATGGTACAGATTTTAATAATTTTGTCAGACTTTGTTAAATTATGAAAGTTGCCACTTGATAGTTCGAAAACTTTAAAAATATTTAATATAAACACGTAAAAATCCGTTTATATGCATTAGTAACATACCTTTTTTTGTGAATGCTCCAATTAGATCGAATTATGTCCGATGACTTGCTAGAATTGGGCGACATTATGATACGTCTTCGTATCAATCCCCACTTATTGCTATTTGTAAATGTCATCAGACGTTCTACACCTTACATAGTTTAGTATAATCTTTTCCATTTATCCGCAATAACAGTTTTTCTGTGGAACATGAGTATGGGCTTTTTCAGATTTCTATAATCACAGTAACTGGAATCAGTGCATTAACCAAAATTTCTACCTAAAATCAGTCCGATTAAAATCTGCATGTATAGTTAGCATCTGGGTAGCAACGCTCTCATATTAATTTCGTCAGGGTGCATCGCAGCTCGTCAAATGTGTCAAACGATACGCCACAGCCGCCGTGTATATTTCAAGCGTTGTAAATGAAACATAGCCGTTATCGAGGAGACGCTGTACTTAAGCAGTACAGCGTCTCTTCAAAGCATTGCTGGTTCAATACATGTTCATATGTACTCAAAAACATTTGCAATAATAATACGTTTTATTTGTGATCGATAGTTAATATTGCGAATTTCGTGACGTATAATATTTCAAAGCAAAAACTGAAAGCAAATGTAGTCTGAAACTTGACATTCTTATATGTTTTATTTTAGATATTATATATGTAAATGGTTTATGTTTGAAGATTGTTTACCCAAAAGGTCCGAAAGCAACCCTACTTTTGTGACAACGCTGGCTATTTGTCCATCAGTGACATGATTACAACTCCTAAACTAATTAATTTATAAAGTCATATTTATAACGTATTATGCACATCTTGGACCCATAACTAAAAATGGTATTTGAAATATTGTTGTAAGGTTACCCTAAAGGAAGATCAAAAATTGATTTTCCCTAACTAGGCTGATAGTATTATTACAATGAGACCTTAAAGTAAAGTGCGAATATATTTATAAAAAAAAATTATTTCATCAAAATATATACGTACTGAAATTTTAAACCGGAATAAATTTATTTTAAATGTTTTTCTCTATTTCACTTTAACAGAAAACTAATGAATATAACAATAATATTAATAAATAACTGTACACGTTACTTCATTTACGTAGGACTATAAAAGATTATTAAATTAACTGTAAGAATGCAAAGTAAAAACACGTGAAACTATTTATGTCTTGCTCTATATGCTTCCAGGCCCTGCAAAATCTATGAATGCAAGAATGTGTTAAATACCACATTGCATTACAAATTTTATTAATATAACTTTTATAATTAGTGAAATCCGTTATTGGTCTTTGTTTCTTTATTACTAAAGACTGAACCGACCTCAAACTGACCTGTCAAAACTCCATTTGACTCCTTTCAGTGGTACTGTAAACAAAAATCGCAAACACAATATATTTTATCTTTTACTTTCATTATGTAACATAAAATTACTTTTTGCAATTTATTCAATGTGCAGGTATGCCATTCCTGAAATTTTATTTTTCCTAGGTTATAACCTTCGCACAAAAAAAAGTTAATCTTTATAATCAGTGAGCTAAATGCGAAATATTAATGTTGGACTGCAGTACCACATGTGCTAAAAGCTACATACTGCTATCGCCAAGCCATATACCCAGTGTGCCGATTACGGGAATTACCTCTAATGATACTCGCTTTAAAAGATGCCTATATCCAGCAATGGAGGCGGAAAGGCTGCTGATTGCTGATGAGGTTAATGTAAATATGAAACCATGGAACAGTTCGTATTTTTCTTGAACTAAATTTAAAATCACACACATTTACAAATGTTACTTAGAACGAATGTGAAAATTAGATAAATATGTTTTTTCTATAAAATATACTCGATATTTATTATAAGCTCTCATCTAAAATTTTCAATCAAATTTTAATCTCCTTCTTATCAGTCGATCAAGCTAAAATTGTACATATGTATGTAATTTCCATGAAAATACAATTTATATATTAATGAAAAGAAATTCAATAATGCGGCGCCAGTGTGGCGGACAAGTATATGTGTTTTCCGATTAGTGCTGTAATTCGGTATCAACGGATTTTAAACGTCATAACGAATGAATTTGGAGTTAAATTTTAGAAATTCAAATGGTGATACCAATATAGTGGACGAATTTTGGCTAAAACTTGGTATCTGGGGAACTGAATATCGCAAATCACGAATTTCGTGTCAACATTTAGAAATTCGTAATAAAAACTTGTAACTAAAAATATTTTTTTATACAAATTCATTAGAGTTATTTTAACAATTTTTATTTGAATTAGCAGTCATTTTCAAGGAAATGAAACTTATATTTTTAAAACTCTACTACGAAAATACGCTTATTATAACTGCCCTTTTTTTTTTAAATTTACATTTAATTCATTACCTAGTCCTGAACGTTGGCCTTTATGCTGTCTAAAAGACTCTCAAAAATATTAAATATATTTTGAGGATTATACGCAAACTTTATGATGCAAATTTTCAAGCAGTCTTAATACCATAATTAATCAGATAAACAGATTAGCATCCGATAAACTTGCAACCGAGTTCATTGTGATATTGAAACGTCAAAACACTTAACAAAGTACATGTCGCACAAAATGAACAAAATTACCACCATCAAAGACGTCTATCAAAAATGTAATATTCTTTTTTCAATAAGACAATGTGATAATTTGGAAAAAGATAACGAATTTAGAAAAAGAATTTATTTTCTTCAAACTGATAAAGTTTGAAGAAAATAAATTCTTAGCTTCGAGAAAGAAAACTTATGATTATAAAACAAAGACGAATCTGTAGAAATTAAAACCAAAAAAGAATTTAGTGATGGCAACAAAATTTATATGTCTCATTCCCAACTACTTGAGGTTTCCGCGTGTAATGCCATGCATGCAAATGTCTTCTACCGTTCATAGCTATTTATCTGTATAGTTTTAAAGTATATTAAACTGCAAATATCTTAATACTCAAACTTATTTATATTTTGATATATGTCGATTAAAAAGGCCAGTTTCAAGAATCACTAAAACTACTTTTGGTATAATACAATTCTCAAAAAAGGTAGTTTTATGTTAAAATAATTTTAAACACTGCACAAGATATAAAAAAAATCCCCTCCTCACTCCCGCCGCTACTAAAATAAGAATTTAAAAAAGTGAGTTGCTAAAAATTTTTTTAAAACGTAGCGCAAGAAAACAATTATAAAGGAAGGGAATTTTTTACAATAGTTTTATATTGAAATGACAGAAAAATATAATTTTTTTTAAATGCAAACTTCTTTAAGTGGGTTTCAGAATTTTTTTTATTTATCTTTGACAGGAGAAATTGTTTTAATATTCTCTGCTATATAATGCATTTAGTCATTTTTCCTATTAAGTATTTTGAAAAAGTACATAAAAGTAAATAAAATCATTAAAATATAAAATCGTTAACACGACATGTAAAAACTATCAAAATCTTTGGTAGGTTAATATATATATATATATATATATATATATATATATATATATATATATATATATACTCGCATACGATCATCCTAGCCTGAGTGTTGATTAATATTGGATTAAAAATAAAAAGAAACCGGAGGTGAAATGGAAAAGTAAGATATATAAAAATTAAATATATGAGCCGCCGTTTCGTAGATGTGAAACATTGAATTTTTTTATGTTGAAATGTTTTCAAAACTTTGTAGGTTTGATAACGAAGTTAGTAAACACCAATAAAAACGAGTAAAGTTTTAAGCGTTAGTAAATAAGGAACAATGCTGGTACCCTAACACACGTGTAAAGTAGCTTATGTGTAGTGTAGTACATAGGGAAGCATTAAGTGGGAAAGAGCGACAAGACGCAAAGCTGGCCGATTTATGTCGAGAAGAGCCGACAAGAGGCAAATCTGGCAGTACGGCACGTCGCAACTTGCCATCAAAATGTTTTAACTCCCACGCAACGCGATGTTTCACATCAAAATTTATTAAATACATATATAGTTACACAAAAACTAAATCATACTTTTTCATTTCCTAAAAAGGTCTACAATCCTGAGGACACAGTTTCTGGAACTGTGGATGGGTTCAAAACATTTATATTCTCTTCATATTTAGTTCTACATCAAAATAAGTCGCAAACTATCTGCTTGCTATTGAAAAACTGGAAAATTATTTTAAACGATTTTCATCCGTAGCATTAGTAATAAAGTGATATGACGTTTTCCGGGGTCACACATCTATTAGATAGAATCAAAGCTCCAAATAAAACTTTAGATTCTTTTTTTAACCAACATCGATTAAATATTTTCAATACATTGGTAGATATAACTTTGTTAATATAATTTATATTAAGACAGTTATATCTAGCAATTTGTATATCATATAATAACTGTGTTATTTTCCGGGTTAAAGTCTGAATACCGGAGTTAATATTCCGAATCCTGTAATTATATTATTTATGCGTACAAATGAAAGGAATCAGGCAAAGTTAAATTAAGTCTACTTGTAAATTTCAATGAACAATAATAAAAGTTACAGACATTAACACTATAAAAATGTATTTTAAACTATGAACGTATTGACTGAGATATGATTTAAATAAGAGTTTGCAATATTTTATTTTGCTGTATTAATATTTTTCAATGAAAGTAGTTGTATTTCATAAAATGTAATTATAGTCAACTAATTCTTTATCTACTGAAATCAGGGATAAATATTATTTTTTATTTGATAATCCTGAGGGGTACAGAAATAATTTCAATGTAATAAAATAACAGTAATTTCGTGGAATATCTTTTCAGTTTATGATACTTGCAAGTGTTTTGGGTATATTATTTCAGACGTAGCTCCAATATTACTAATATAATGATACATGATTTTTTTTAGTGTAAAATAAATACTATTCACTCTGGTGTAAAAAGTAGTTTTGTTTTTACCGCTGTCTTTTTCTCACAGAATGCAAATATATATCGCTGTCTGATGAATGTGTATTTTATCGCTGTATATTTGAATAAAAAATGTAACGTTAAAAGCCAAGAACATGAAAGTAGTTACTTCCGGTGATCAATCAAAATAAATATGTGTGTGAACATAAGTATTTTATAGCTCATCTGAATACACCTTAATATATTGTTAGTTATGTAAATAAGTTTTAAATTAAATATCTTCTACAGATAATTAATACTATGATAATTAATGGTCAGTACCATTTAAGCGAGTATCGTCATTAATTTTACAAATTATTACTTTAAATGAAAACAAAGCTAGTGCTGTAAAATGCTGTAAAACACTCTATTAAAATGTTTACGAAAAAAGTTCAAACTTCATCGTAAAATACAAATATCCTAAAATACAAATATATGAAGGCACGTTCTCAAGGCTTAGCATCAAAAAACATTTGCTACACATTCAATTGTAGAGACCGAAGTGACCATTTGCTACACATTCAATTGTAGAGACCGAAGTGACCATTTTCTCAAGGCTTAGCATCAAAAAACATTTGCTACACATTCAATTGCAGAGAACGAAGTGACCATTTGCTAGATACCTCTAAAGTACCGCAATAAAATATTTCCCTCGATGAAACGTGAAGCGATTCCCAACGAGTCCTGAAAACGGCACTTTTTTAAATGGTCTTTTCAACCTTTCCGCAGGATCTATTTTATTTCGTCCCCTCGAGCGAGATATCTTGAATAAGTAACGCTAGATAAATTACCGACGGAAGGGGGAGACTAATTGGCGAGTCAAGATTTATCCCCCTCATGGGATCGATTTAAAGAGCTTTTTATCTTTTGTAAAGTTGGATGTGAATTTGATGTGCAGAAAGGGTCGTAATAATTTTTATGCCAAAAGATTTTGAACTTTATTGGGTATGAAATATTAATTTTTTTATTTTAAATATAATTTTCACTAATTTTATCGGCTTTATGCAATTTTAAAATATTAAGGATGTTCTAAATTTATATAAAACATATTTAACTTAAACAACGTCAACTTCTTTTGGACAATGAAAATATAACATCACTCCCATGTACCTAAAATTCTCGAATGTATTATTTTAATTTTTTTAGAGACATCTCTTCAAATTGTATTGTACATAGAATGTATAGTGATAATCCAAAACACATAAAAAGGCGTATGAATATGCAAGTTATGGGATATATCTCAAGACACATAAACGTACGAGTAATTTATGGTGCCTTTGTTATATGAATAATTACTTGAGAGGTAAAAAATGGAACATAGTGCCGAAAAGTGTTTATTTTTACTGAAGGATATCTTCCTTACAAACTAATTAAATGAAATGCGATGTGGTAATGTAACCAAAGTGACCAGAAAATATTTTTTTCCTGTTTTTTTTTTAATGTTGTCATCAAAATCAAGATCTCAATGTTATTAATTATGTTACCAAATTTTTAAATAAATTAAGACAGAAATTTCAATAAATAGGAGACCAGGTGCTAAGAGGCTATTAAATGGATTTTGTCTATATATATATTTACTGCTGGATGTCATTGGATAATTGCGAACCTTCTGTAAATTTCGTAACTGGTCACAGTACAATCGAATATGGGTAGCTAGAAATTCGAATAATGTATATTTAAAAACATGCCATCAATGCTCTTTCATTTTAAAGATTTTGCACCCAATAATACGAATTAAATATTAATATTGTAACACCATTGTCTACCTGCCCATCTGTAAGAGGTTCTATCTCCTAAATCATAAAAACAGATTCAAAGTTAAACACTAAAATTTTTTAAATGTTGTATTATTCTTTGACCTAAATCCAAAAATTGTATTCAGCATTGTGTTAAATTTTCGTTCAAAGGTATCGCCCATGTCACATCAAAAGTAGGTATCGATAATTATTTTTTTAATCTATCGATGAAAAATAACTCCTTGAGCGTAGCGCAAATATATATTTTATATATTTCATTGAAATATTACAACATTACAACTCCTTAGTAGGAAGCATTTAGTTACCGTCCTTGTGATGATCTTGATATCTCGATATCCGCAATCTCTGTTCAATGTTGCGCATTACAACCAATTACACTACAAATATTTACTACACTGAGGTCAAAATATGAGAACACGTAAGCTCTGACTAATAAAACCATAAGTCTGTTAGTTATAACGATTATATTGGTATAATTTTCCAAGTAAAGCTTTCTTTGTAAAGTTATATAATGTGTATATATATATATATATATATATATGTATATACATATACATATATATATATATATATATATACATATATATATATATATATATATATATATATGTATATATATATATATATATATATATATATATATATACAAATATATATATATATATATAAAACTCGCACCATTGCATCGATCGACTGCTGGTAAAACTTCCATTGATTATACCGTAGCAAAAAACTATAAAGAGTTAAAAAGAAAAAGAAACTGTAGAGATGTTAGTTTGTAATTAAGTTGTAGAAGTAATGTTTAAATTATGCTATCAAATATTAACGTCCAAAATAAATTTTAGCGTTAAGAATAATGTTAGCACCATTTTATTATTCATCATAAATCAGAGCCACAAGGGAGATACTTTTCACCTAGTCAATTAGATTTCTCCTTTCTCCGTTAATTTATCGTGTACTCATCATTAAGGAAAATCTACTAAAGCTGCTGTAATCATTCATAGTACAGTTTCTAAATTGAAAATGTAAGAGAAAATTGAAAATTATTAAAATTGATTAACGCTCTTTAGAGAATATTGAAAAATTTATTAAAAAATGTGACACTGTTAAACGCTGAGTGAAAAGCTCACATAACATCAAACAGGATATTTCATTTTATAATCGAATCTCAGTGTCGTCCAAAGATACTCAGAGCGAATCTCAATGTGATTTCAATCAAAAGTTGCGTAGAAATTTAAATAAACATACAAACAATAATTAAAGTCTGGTGTGAAAAAACTTGTAAGTATTGTTTCAACACAATTTCGAATATATTGATTGACTGATTTAGGCACTAGAGCGCACTATGGTATATTTTTTGGACAGAATATGTATATATATATATATATATATATATATATATATACATATATATATATATATATATATATATATAAATATATACATATATATATTTAATATAGTAACTTAAAACACACTTAACGAAGCGTAACCTTTTAATTTGAAAAATTGGCATTCGAATTTTACAACTGGCCGATAATGTTAATAATTTTACTCTAGGTTTTTCGAAAGAAAAATTTGTTTCATCATTATTTCCAAATTATATGCAACTTTTAGAAAAATTTCTTCTCAACGCTATATCTAATATGTTTACTTTTCACAAGAGATTTTTCCCAACTTTTTCCAAATATTTAATTTGTACGTTTCTGCCGGTAAATCCAATGTTCGTATACCAACAGGTAGAATAATTTGCATCAAAAATAAATATATTTTTGACGCAACTTATTCTACCTGTTGGTATACGAACATTGGATTTACGGGCAGAAACGTACAAATTAAATATTTGGAGTATTCCATCACCGCATTAACCATTTATTGAATTAATGAATCTTTAGAGTTAAAAATAAATTTTACCAAAGAAACCCCCATTTGTTTATTTTAAGTCCACGTATGAAGTGATAAATATCGTACGGTCTCTCTTTACTCTTAGTTTATAGAGCGCTCCTTATCCAGGAAATTTGGCTCGATTAGTCGCAGTAAAGTAGCTAATGTCGGAATGTTGAAAGGTGTGTTGAAAGGTAATGACATTTTAAGTCACTGTCAAAAAAGCTTTACATTTCGTCGTACGAGTCATTTCGTTTAACGATCGAATCTCAGTGTGATCTATGTAGAATATAAACTATTCGAAGTTGTCATGATCAATAAAGCTGACAGAAATATTTATAGAGCCAATTAGTTTGCTCCTTATCCAAGTAAGTATACATGTGAATATAAATACACCATAAAGACTTTGTAACCTTGGCCCTATATTTATACGTAGCTCTTGAATAATTTTCCCAATTTAAATGCAAGATTCCATACTTTTTCACTAGAATCTATGCGTGTTATAACCAAAATTAAACATGTTTTATTATTATGTCGATAAAAATTGAAATGAAAAAAATTACGAAGTGATTTTATCTTTATATAGTATGTGTTCAAATTTTATGTGAATATTTACTTACCTAAATTTAAATTAAATGCCAAAGTATATTTTTAAAGTCATTAGTTTTCTTTTATTTTTTAAAAAAGTTAACAATTTATTCAATTTCATCACATTAATAGTATAAAAAATCACAACTAAAAAAAATGTTCGCTCGTATTTCTACGCGTGTATGTTTGCGAGTCCGTGCTATGGTCAAGAGTTTAAACCAATGAACCGATATTGTTGAAAAAATGTTATTCTATTTATCGTGTCTCAAAATTGAAACTAGTTTACATAGCAATACAAAGATATAAATTCGGTTTTCAAAAAATGTGTCCAGGGTTTTTCTAATTTTCCACGTTATAAGTATTTAACCCCTTCAACTAAAGAACATAATATAAGGTGTTTATTTTACATGACGTATGTGCGGTGTTGCCGTGCAACTGCTTTGTGCGTTCAAGGGGGATTCTGATGTAAAACATTTTCCATCGCTTTGAATTGTTTACCCCATTATTGTTATTTTTATTATTAGATTTGTTGTTGTCTCAAATACTTAAAATTATCTCTTTTATTGCCGTCTCCTAGAGTAATATTGTATTATCATTCGGCTTATTGACATTTCAATTGGGACATTTTTTTCAATGCAAGCCTAAAAGAATTTCACAAATGGCAGCTAAAAACTCATTGCTCATCCTAACTGCATTAAAATTACGATGAAGAAGAGAAATTTATTAGGCTTTCCGAAGAAATGATATTTGAAACGCTTCCACTATTTTGTTACATTTTAATATTGGTTGTCAGAATGCAATAGGAATTAGAGACTAGGCTTTTGCAGGTGAGGTTTTAAAAAAACCGAATGATCATTTTTATTATATATTGAAATGAATTATAACAACGCAATACAAAATGTATATTGCTTGTATGTACGACTCATGAATTTTATTAACTCGTTTAACACTTCGTTGTGTTTAACTTGGCTCCTAATTATCGCAAATTATATCACAATAATGTGATATGGCTTTTAACATATTTCAAAAAAAAAATAAACGTAAAAAGTTACATTGTCTTCTATTCTCGGAAATAGGCGAATTAAATCTAATGGTACGTGGTGAACGGTGATCATTTTATTATGCGTGACATATTTAATTAACATTTCCAATACATGATACGTACATTCTCGTGTATGATTGGGTGAAACTAAATTTTAGTGAAGCCTTTTCCGATTCTTTTTTTTAAATAAAAAAATTGCGTATTTATGAATTGTAAAGGGTGCATGGTAGTAAATCAAAATTGATGATTAAGAAAATAAATTGACAAAGTGCCCTTGCTACTAAGATATATATATATATATATATATATATATATATATATATATTCCTTTGCTATTTAAGATACGAGACAAAATAATATACGACAACAGTAAGTGGATTAAATCTTTAAGCATGCAACGTTTAACTATGGACAATCGAACATCATTGACACAAAGCGCGGTACCCGTGACATTGTTGATAGCCAATGCAGTGCGCCACTTGAATACGACTATTAAATTAAACTCAAAATTAAATAAAAAATCCAAAATTGTATTGAGTCATAAAGAATTCTTATGTATTTATTCGGCAGTTGGCTTCAACACCTTTTTATTCCCTCTTCCAGTACTTGCCTACTGTCATGTGGCTTGCTATTCCAGTAACCTTTGCATGACAACCACCTTCACACATTTTCAATTATGCTCAGGTCGGGAGAGAGTGATGTCCAGTCAAAAATATTGATATTATTTTGTTGAAACCACTGACGAACGTCCCGTGCCCTATACATCATAATGAAAAATAAGACTTTCATTATCTATAGAATACATAGCTAAATTTACATTTTTTAATTTTCTAGAAATTTAATGTAACTCTCAGAGTTTTGTCTACTTCGTATTACCACTAAGTCAATCGAACCGTTGAATGATATTGCGCCTCAGACTATTACTGAGCCTGCATCATTTCGCCGTCCCGATAAAATGATTTAAAGTAAAATGATTTAAATCATGAAAATAGTAAGAATACTCATTGGGATCATCGAAATCGAACATTTTTTCGTAACTGAATATAATTTTATGCCATTCTTTGTTTCAGTGCATTTTTTCTCGAGCACACTGAAGGCTGTTAAAGCAGTGAAGGTGCCTGGTTTTCTCCTAATTTTCGAATGTGATAAATTATGCACAATTCTTTGAACTTTCCTTATAGATGCTTTAATACCATTAGTATTGGCTATTTGTTTAGCTGTTAGCGTAGAATTTGACACTTCTCGTAATATCTCCCTGCATTCTCTTTCAGTTGTAGCCAATTTGTTGCGGCTTATATACTGGTCGTATCCATATGACGCGGTGTGTGTACATGCACACACACACTCACACACGCACGGACGCTCTCACGCGTTAATAATATTTCCGCGTTAATAATAATCCGTTAATAAAAATTCGATGATCTAATCTATCACTCTTTATGTGTACGAAAAACAAACTATCTTATTCGAAAGCAACCTTCATATAATATTGGCGTTAAAATTTTAGTGCTTTTTCATACAAATTATAATTGAAACTAAGTCTGGGTTATGTTCAAAAAAGTATGTTGATGGGGGAGAAGTTGATTACAAGTTGCATATGCTAAATTAAACTTTATTCAATAAACTAACGTTTGAAAGTTATTATCATATTGAAATTATTAAAGACTAAATTATATAGATGAACACCTGCCAAAGTTCACTTTTCAACAAAGAGGCTATTAATATTTAAAACGCGAAAGCTCGATTGAACTACGAGCGTAAAGTGAGACTGAAATTAGCAATAGATATGTGCAAGTCGCCACAGGCATTTGTAGAGCTTTCAACTTATTCTGCTCTTACATTTAGTAAATTTACGATTTTGTGCAACTATATAATTTAGATTTTCCTACTTGCAACGCCAAGTTTTGTGATATTTAAAATTCATATTAAAAGTTTTAATTTCGCGGGGAAATGTGAAGTATTGCTGCACATTCCATTTTAGGTCATCTTGTCGAAGAGTATAACTTCAAAAAGATTAGTTAGAAGTTACATCTGATCTTACGATGTTTTATTACAATTCGCATTCACTTAAGAAATGACAAAGTACAAAATAAAACCGGTTATATAGGTCCAATAGGTCATTAATGTTAAGTCTCCGCAAGTAGGCGATCACGTAATAACATAAAATGCTCGTACCTGGTGTCGGAAACGATTAAACTTAGGGCGACTCGGGTTTTACCGACTGCCGCTGAAAGTTTTCATCTGGGAATGTTTCCCATGGACAGTTCGATAAAGTTCTCAAAAACCGCCTTGTATACTCGATGTGTAAGTAATTTGTCAAGATCCACCTACCAGGAAAGTTTTTACTTAGTCATTATTCATAATTAAATGAAACTACGTTATGTAGTATTATTTCTACTTTCTTTAATCTCTAACTTAATGCCTGCATCTTATAGATGTAATACAACGAAACCTAGGTCGTGTTAAAGAAATTAAAGAAAGTAGAAATAATACTACATCACGTAGTTTCATTTATTTGTGAATTTTTCTATAAATAAATAAACATTTAATATTAATTTCAGCTGCGCCTATGAAAAAAATTAAAAAATGAAATAAATATGGTTTTACGGGAATATTTCATAGATTTAATTAATTTTTTACACTTTTATGTACTATTCCTGCAGGTGAAAAAATGAATTAAAAACAAACTTAACCTTTTTAAAATTTAGAACCTTACATGCTGTGAAATCAATTTTACTCATAAAATCCATTGGTAAACCTTAAGACATTCCTTTACATTTAAAATACATTTGTCACAAGTTAAAAGTCTTTCAACTAACTAATACTTATAATATAATTTAGAACAATTCAGATTTGAAAGTAAACTTTCGAATAACTTCAGTAATTTTCGCTCATAAAGTGGTTTCAAAGTATGTATTAGGCCAAAATAAGCAGCTAAATAATATCTTAGGTACGAATTTAACATGCAACCATTAATAAGTAAAAAAAATATCGAGCTTGTAGATCTGGGCACATTACTTATATTTTGGGTATACAAGGCGGCTTATATATATTTGTATAACAAATTTCGTGTACACATATGAAGTTTTGAAAAAATTCATAAATTTTCACCTAATTAATTTTGTTACAAATTATTGAAAAGCTTTACCACAGTCGATCTTAAATTGAAAGTTCTGTAACCCTCTTGGTATACAGGAGGACGCACGGATAGAGGCAAAAGATAAAATTATTTAATATTACAAATGCCATTATTACATGTTTGAAAATTTATGAATTAATATAATGATGACAGCTCGTTTGATATATTTTTTTTCGTATAAAGGGTGTTAACATTAGGACTACATGCTACCATCAGACTAAAACGAAATTAAGGAATATCTTTCCGTATGTGACAAAGCATGTGTTCTCAATATTTTTGTTAAACGCAAACTTAAATTTTTTTAGTAGGACAAAAAACAATGGAAATATTATTCAGTTCATATTAATGTCACAGGTTTACGTAATAGACGATTTTCCTTTGTAATAAATTATTTATTTGGTGCATTTGACATTAAACTAATTTATTTCTATTTATTATAAATCTTATCCAGCCCAGTTAGTAGGCAATCAAAAGTAGTTATGGTAAAAAAAAGAAGTAAAAGGACAAAAAAAGAAGTAAGTGAAAAATTATTTTTTTTGAACAACAATATATATATATATATATATATATATATATGTATATATATATACATATATATGTATATATATATATATATATATATATATATATATATATATATATATATATATTAATAAAAATTTGTATGCAACAAAATACCGAAATTATATAAATAAATAGCACTCATTTTCTGTGAAATGTGATAAATATTTATGCAAACTACCAAAAATTGTTGTATTTATGTCGGTAGATTTATGTTCAATAAAAAGGATTTATTTCTGTAAAACATTTTAAACGGTTGCTCCATTTGATTGAAAACACGTGATGAATTGACAGAACGTACACAATGACGGAAGGTTCCTCTCAACTACTTTTTCTTCCGCCGGACCACACGTCAATGTCTACTTTTTCAATGACAGCGCACGAGAAAACAAACCTTCCAAATGACATGACATCCGTAATCTATCCATTTTCTGAAGGATAATGATGACATGTTTGATACTGTACAAAGTTTTTTGCCAGCTATGTTTTGAGTCATAAATGTATGTGTATACTTTACGCTTACGATTTAAGCCCAGTCGTTAGACACGTTACTTGTGCTTAAATATTAAGCATTATTAGTACGCAATTAGTCACAAAATATAAATAACATCTATTAAATTGGCAATCGTTTTGATAACAGAAAACCGAAAAACAAAATTCGTGTCAAAGGTCAAGAAAGGAAAGACTTTATCTTAACACGAACTTGCTAACATGAAATGTCCAAAGGGGTATTGTGACTTTGTTTAATCCTTTAGCCTGTAGTATTCTTGAAACTAAAGCATTCATCTGGTATCCATATGAAGTAACTTATATACTTATGTTGGAAAAAGCACCAAAAAAGTTAAATAAATTTTAAAATCGAAAAATATACGGGAAAATATAATTCCTCATACTATGACCGTAATTGCTTATGATCATTAATTTTTTAGTAATTGTATTCACAATCCTTCGGTCTTGGGCTTGGTAACTATTTATGATCTTGACTCTTACTTAAGAGGACTGAGTTATAGTTTATTTCATATGCCTAAAGCGCGTACCAACATCCTGCAACTTTCATCAGTCTTAAACCTACTTATGTTATTGTACGAGGTATTGTGACAGGCGTCAAATCTTCATATATTTTTATACTCCTTTGACCTCCTTAGGTTCGTAAACCATCAGTTATGGAATAGTTTGATAATTATTTAGTGATATGTTTAATTTAAACTAGTTTAAGTGTTTCTTGTTTTTTTAAAATTATTATTTATAGTATTACTTCTAAAAAAATTACTATAATTTTTTTGTTTGCTCATGTCCAGCTTATAGGTTTGAAGTAACCTATAAGCTGGACATGGGTTTTTTTGTTAAGTAAATAAATAAATTTATTAACTTTCCCAAAAAACCCATAACCTAGCTGTTGGTTTGTATTCACCTGGTAAAAAAGGACCGTGACTGCATTTTTTTTAATAATTATTGATGATTAGTGTTTTTTACAAATATGCTCACGTGGGGTTAGTTTGTTTCAGTTTTAGAGTGTAAATGTAAATTTTACTGTCTCTGACACATTTATTCCTTTTGCAGTCGTCTATCCCCCTTTTCCGAGTTTTAGATGTTTAATTTTGAAAAAGTTTTTAGTAAGTACATATAAACTATAAAATACATTCGTAGAAAATTTCAAGCATGTTGGCTCTTTGGTCTTGATATATATAGATATATATATATATATATATATATATATATATATATATATATATATATATATGTATATATATATATATATATATATATATTTTTATATATATGTATATTTATATATAAGGAAGTAAAATTTTCTCCCATTTTTAACTCTGTAATATTTACACCAAAAAATGTAAAAATGCGTAATAAATTTATAATTCAACTGAAACATCAAATTTGAATTTTGTATTATACATTATCTGGAATACGCTGAAAATTATCCAAAAAGTCCTCCCCATCTGTTACTGAAGTCACTGAATATAAAATTATGAAAGAAAACAGGGTTTTGGTAAAAACCTGTTTTGTTCATAATTTTATAACCGAGTGTTGAGAAAATATGACGATAATTTGAAATGTCACGGTTTTGAGATATTTACGGAAACTATAATTAACATTTAGTATGTATCATTAAATAATTATTGCGCAAGGAACTTCACATTAATAATGACTTATGATAAATATAGCCATTTTACCTACACACTTATTTCCGGACACTGTATATGTGTACATATACACGTATATGTAAATATATTATATTTATGTATATATATATATATATATATATATATATATATATATATATATATACATAATTATACATACATACACACACACAGACATATATAAATGTACATATACGATGTACATGTTGGACGCTTTTTAGATGGGTTCAATCTTGTGAGTTTTCGTCACCGACATGTAGTAATAGCTGTACAAATATACTGTAGCTATGAGGGTGACGTTTTTACAACATTAGTGGTGCGGAAAGTTCAGTATGTTTATACTGTTACTTTAAATTATGTGTTAGTTTGATTATTATTTTTGATCCTACATCAATATAAAAATATAATTATAAGTTTATATATTGTATTATGAAAATATGGTTAATGCCAAATTACGGTATAATTCTGTCGGCAGTCTCCATGACTGCTTACGTCTTTTTTTTCATTTTTAAACTATGTTTGCGTAATATTGTATGAAGCACTAATATAACGAAATAAAAGATATATACGTTCCTTACTCTAGTATAAAAAAGGAACGTGGATAATGTCTCCCCTTTTTTCAAAATTTTAACGTTTTTTTAGAAAATCTGAAGTAATCTAACTTTTTGCATTCGATTAAAATATTTAAATATGTTTAATGGGTTTATTTTCAATAAAAATATTAAAAAATATCGACAACTACTTTATTTTTATGTGTGGTGAGACCAACATTTTTTTTCTTTTTGTTTACTAGACATTTTAACTTTCAATAATGAACAGATTTCAAATAATTGTTTCTATGACTACGTGCTATAATAACTTAGAGTTAATTCAAATTAAAAGCCTGTTTTTGCACTAAGAAAATTACCAGTTTGTTATTTTCAATAAAAATATGTAAATTTCATATCATGAGTCATGGAAAAATTAATACCGAAGCAAAGTGTTTTGACCATTCGATGAGTGTACCAATAATTACAAAAAGCTAATATTGAATCGCATTCTTATATAATTCGTCAGAGTCGCGTTCCTTTTTCAAAAATCCACTCGTTTTCTCTTTCCTAATAAACGAAGTGATATATATCGACGCGTCAGCTCCTAATGACGGATATATGTCCCATATCAGATAAGTTGGTTCAACATAAGAGTGAATTTTTAATATAATGATTTTTGAAGGCGGTACGTATATTTACGTACGTGTATTGCATATGTAAAAACATAATTATTGACATCACTTGTTAACAAGCGCATCGAGGGATATTATTTAGATCACTCGTTATTTAATTAATGTAAATTTAGCTCGGCGATCAATGCTATTCATGTAATTTTGATTTTTTTGTATTAACATGTTGTCTTGTTGAGGTTTATGTAAAATTGTATTTATTTATTTGAGCATATTAGAGCCCCTGCAGACCACAAAACAATCGACCAATAGTTTATTCGGATTAGCCTAAATCCTCGCACATTAAGCAGATTAAACTGTTCGATTGGTGGTGGGTACCAGACTGCCCAACAGTTGGCCGGTTGTTTGATACACGGGGTGCTAATCGACATCCCCGCACACACCGCCTTACGCAAAATCTCGGAAGAAACTGAGAGCATCGCCGATTAAACAGCTGTCCAAATGCGCGCTTGCATGACTCGCTATGTTTATTAAGCAGGCGGCCGATAAGAGGCCGACTTTTTAGTTGGAAGGAAATCGGGTAGTCCATCAAACTTCTTAATCGGATAATTTTGAATCGTTAGGTGTTCACAATTACATATATCTTCTATCAAAAGTCTGTAGTCTGAGATGGGGCTCAGCATGTTATTTTATTTCTTATTTACACAACTTTTGTAGGAAACGTTGTCCACTTAATATCCGTTTAATGAAACGATATATATTTTCGAGCGCATCTCAGTTACTCGTCGTGAAAGTTGGTGCATTATGTGATTTTAGTAAAATTAGTCCTAACAGGGTCTCATAGCTTAACGATTTTAAAATTATAAAATACCACTTTTTGCAAATAAAAACTCTTATACCGTCGTTTGGTATTTATTTCGTTTAAATCACTCAGTTATATCATTAAAATACGTTGTTACAAGACGACGTTATAAGATCGCGTTTTAAGGTCACGTAGATATATTGTCACAATAGATTAATTGGAACTTTCTGTGCTATAACTCTAAATTTACTTGTAAATATGAATATTATTAAAACCCTAAAAATAATGGTAACTATAGATATTCGATGCCGATTTTTAGTAGTGGCTACTACCAGGCAAGGATAATTGCAGAAAAATGTTTTCTAAGGAGAACTTTAATTTGATATCAGTTGCAATTAAAAATATTTGATGTAAATTCCATTTCAAATATTTTTTTTTACTTTGTGATAATTTGAATTCAAAATTTCAATTTTTAAATTCAGATTGACTTAAAAATAAAAAAATTAAACTGACTTGTGCAAGAACTTGATCAAGACATATTTGAGGTTGTGTTTTTAATATATATATATATATATATATACATATATGTAAATATTTATATATATATATATATATATATATATATAAATATACTTATATATATATATTTATATATGTATATGTATATATATGTAAATATATATATACATTTTTTTGACATATTTAAACTTTTGTTGATATAGAAAAGCCTGTAGTTTTTCTTTCGATTATTTAAAACTCACTGTGCCTGCAATTTTGTTTTCGTGTGAAACTTTTGAAAATATTATTACATTAACTTGTGGATTAATACGCGTAACCGATCTACTAAAATGATCATAAGTGTTAAGTTTTATAAGAAAGTACAATTGTATTTTCTTTTACAATGATGGATAGCGATAAAACATAGCTAAGACCTATATGTTTTTCCATACTCAACAGTATTATTAAAAAATTCATAGAAATAATGTTAATTTATCTTACGTAACATGCGAGTAAGTAAACAGATTCGCAGAATAACGGACAAAGATTAAAATTACCGTATCATTTGTTCTGTTACTTTTTTACTTTCCCCATAATAATTTTTTTTTGTAAATACCTTCTACTTGCAGGTTCATCAATTTTGAAATTTTACTTTATGTAAAGCCAAGAAAGTATGTTGCGACCTAATTTATTGAGTCTGATACCAAAATTACAAAAATTAAGTTACAAACATTGCATATTATATAACTTCTAATTTTATGAATAATTTGTTATTAAATAAAAACCAAACCTAACTTCTAGTTAATTCTTACAATTTTCTAAAATTTCATCCGAATCCATCCAAAAGCTTTTATCTGATGCGTGCGAAATAAAGATTCACACGAAAATTACAAAAACAATGATTTTGTGCTATTACTTTTGTTATATTTACCTAAATATTTTTTCTTAAACATCTTTAATTTTAGAGAGACTAATACTATAGTTCTATACATGTAGATATTGAAGCACGTAACAACCAAAATTTACACAGCTTCATACTAAACCTGCAAAAGTTTTAATTACAAATATCGGTACCGCATAAAGAGTTAAACAACTCTAGACATCAAACTAAGCTTATATCAAATACATATGTCAAAACATTTTATGAGCGAAAGATGGTCAAAAATAACGTCTGCCCTCATGCGTCTGCCTATATTCAAATTACTTACGTAAGCGTCAATCTCTTTTGCACCACTTCAACATTTATTCTGGCTCTGCCCATGTCGCCGATGCACGCGTGGCTAGAAAATTTCACCACGCGATTTAACATACGTTTAGCACTATATATTGATTTATATAGATATACTACATATATATTGGGTTACTACACATTGAATAGGCAGACACTTTTTTGTTGTTGCGTAAATTTAGCCGAAATGAATTTTTGAAAACATTGAATTTGCACAATTTGTGATTAGAAATAAAACGATTCCAATGAAATGCTATTACTGTAAATCAACCCCCATGTTTTTCCAAATCTCCCTCTGAATAAAGTTATCAGTTTTTACGTGATGTGTGTTCAAACAAATGCATAAGCAGGAAAATAAGTAAACAGATACAAATACCAATAACGTCATTTTTTATTCAATTTTTTTATTACGTGCATATAAATAATGTTTTCTTAAGTATCTTCAGTATGAAGAGAGGATAATTCAATAGTATTATTATTACATGTGAAGACATGGATTTTAGAACTACTTTGCTTTAACTAAAAAGTAGATGAAGAAAGGTAGATAAACTCATAACATTTTGGTTTTTAAGGAAACCTGATAAAACTTAGTACATTTTTATGTAGATTTTATTTGAGAAAAAATTAAATAAATCATAAAATTAATTAAATTTTGTGATGTTATTTTGTTGCATATTGTATACAGCTACTTATTCAAGAAACTGAGAAATTCACAAACCAAAATACAGAATACTACGAAAAAACCTGTGGAAATTGGTAGTCAATTTTGTAAGGAATAATAGGAGAATAATAGGAAATACAGGAGAATAATAGGAAAAAATCATTCATTATTATTATTTGGTTTTCACTGTTATTTTTAACACGATTATTTAGAAAAAATACTATTTTTATTCCTGAGAGTAACAATGTAGTTTTTGTCATATTAATATTTAAAACAAATTAAATTGATTTAAGATTAATTGATAAATTCCCTATTTTAATAGTAAAATGGCGAGTAAAAGTATTCAAGAAAAACATTGTTTAATTCAATTAAAATTATTAATTTTTCCTATTGAATTATGTTCAAAAGTCCAAAAGAAATCGTCTTATAACTAGATTTATATCTTGATTATTCTATCAAAGAGCAATGTGTTTTTTTAGTGGCTTTAATGGTTTATATATAAATTTCTTATAAATTTAGCAACATGATACGACTTTCCTGGTTCAAAATATGTGGATATATAATAAAGGATTACATTATCATAAAAATTAAGTGTGCACAATTTCATAATGTTACAAATTCAAACACCAAAATAACCGGTGTTCTATAATACCTAAAACTACTTTTTAATATATGTGCCCTATCTGTGAATGAACAATCTCTCTTCTAGTTTTAATGTTACTCCCTCAACCTATCTATTCATACTTTGACGCGAACTTCTATTAAAGCCCGTTAAAACATTAAGCAGAAAATAGGTTATTAAACTACGATGGTCATCCACATTTGTGTAATGACAACCTTGTGTTAGATTCACATACTAATGTAAATGATATATGGGTAGGTCATAACATATCCCGTTTGAGGGTTCTTAGCAGGTGTAGTTAACAGCTGAACTTAGGGTGACCCAAACCTTTCACTTGAATATGTACCTTTCACCTGAAATGTGATACTTTATTTCCATAAGTTTTTCGTGTTAACTTTCACAAAATTGGCTACTGATACTTGACAAAGAGTGATATTAGATTTAGGAGAGTTAAAAAATTACACATGAACATAACTGAACTGAAATAATAGAAGGATAGTTATGGAAATTAGTTTCGGATGTTTATTCGTATATATTCTTGTTATTTTTTTTTAGTCATGGTAACATCTGCTAAAATTTGTTGTCATAACATTCATTCAAGGTTTCAACATATAATTTTTAAACATTTTTTTTCTCTCTTATCTCTGGGATAATACGTATTAAAAACAAACAAAACATGAGGATAGTACACTTACAATATAATGGATAGAATATTTTAATAAACTTATTGATTTGAGGAAAAATTTGGTTTAAGCTGTTACTATTTTGACTACCAATTTTTTAGTTAATCGACATTATTTACACATTTACTTCTAGATTACTAAAAATTTAGTTTTATATTTTCATGGTTAAGTATTCGAAAAGCAAAAGTTTTATATTAAGATTAAAATTTTTAATTTCATCAATCATTTTCAAAAATTTAACTCTTGGAAAGTTTTATGTAAATAATGAATGGTCTTTGATTTGAAATGTAACGTGTATACAACACATACAACGTAAATATTTTCATCAACTATAACTTTTTTTCCAAATATGAATTTATCGCATAAAAAAGTAAGTTGTGAATGAGTGTCTCTTGTTCAGCAACTGCCTGATATAATCATCAGGCACCTTTTTTCTAAATATAAGTTTTATTCTTATAGGAGACATTTTTGTATTCCTTTCATGCATAATTGAAATATATTAAAAACAAAATCCGTATTGCAGTCAAGGAGTGGTTATAAACGCACATTATGAAATGGAAATTAAATTAGTGTTTCTAAGAAGTTGTACTTTGAACTTAAAAAATTGTGTTTCTTTGGAGTGTTGATAACTAAAGGATATATGCTCTTGAAATATTAGCTCGACTGGGTACGAATTCTAATGTTGCACTTATAATTAAATAAATTTGTAATTTTTTTTAATGTTTTTAAATTTTATTGAAATATTAACTAATTGTATCCTTTTTTTTGCCAATCTTAATTTATAATAATTGGCACTGATTTTTTGACCTCATAAATTAATAAACTTAAATTATACGCATTAATTTTTTTTAAAGTACTTGTTAAAGGCATCCAATTTTTTTTCTCATTTATTTAACGTTCTATTGAAAAACCAGAGAGGTTTTTTGAAAGTATGTACCATGCATGTTAAATAACTTTAAAAGTTGATATCTGGAAAACATTGTTGCTAAATTGAAAATATGCACGGTCTATTTAATTGAATTTGTATCGACCTTTTTAATGGCATACACTAGATTGTATACACGACAAATAATACTCAATTTTGGTGATATAGTTAGAAAACTTAAATATTTTATTACCATTATTTAATTAATGAGAAAGATATACCTAAATACCTATAAATATTATTCACAAAAAATTAAAAAATTACCAACTCATAAGCTAATAGCACATGAACGGTTGAAAGGACGGGCCTTACTTTTTTATTAAGGGTCTAATGGTTTATTTCTTTTTTCTCTTTTTTCTTATTGCAAAAAAAATAATAGAATAAAAAATATACACATAAAAATATTTAAAAACATTAGACATAATTTTATTTATTTAGTTCCTCTGGAAAGTAATAACTAAGAGATTTCCTTTTTCACTAAAAATATATTGCTAAATTATGATATACTACATTAAAAAGCCTTTCCTATTTCTTTGCATTCGTAGGTATGAGATTTAGTGTTGATTAGAAGTGAGTATTTCTAAAAATTAATTCTATGTCAATCTCCCTCCTTTTTTCCATTAGCTATTGTAGACATAAATTTTCAAATTAAAATAGCTTGTATGCTTTTTTGACGAAAGTGTTGTCACATTCACATCGCGCAAAGAAAAATCAGTGGGCAAAAAGTGTTCCTTTCAGCTATTTAATAACTTCAGTCCTATTAGTAAATAAGTTTGAACTCTGAAAAATATATTTTCACCAATCTGCTCTCTGTGATAGACTCTCTTGAGAAGATTTGAAGACGTCTGACATTTGAAGGTTCCCGTGTTTCCCTAACTTCAATCATTAATTACATCTGCTACCAATTTTTAATCTCATTTATTTTTATGGCATTACTCTGAATGTACAACTGCAGTATGATTAAGTCTTTTGTGGTCCAATGAAATTATGTTCAATGTGTCTTTTAAGTTTTAGTACATATTGGTGTTTGTAGGTCCTTCGAGATTCAATGACAATATTTTCAATTTGTCTTTAAGCTTTATTGGATATTAGTATATAATAGACAATTACATCCGGAATACACATTATATCTGACATATCTTGAAGTTCATGTTGCAAAAGTATAAAATTGAAATGAAAACTAATCATTTTGTATGAATGTTCCATACCTTGGACAATAGGAAGTAACGTTGACGATAATTTTGCGCTCAATAAAATTAAATTTTTGGATTTTTACATCTGATACATACTAAATGAGATATTCAGGAGAAAATGTTTTTTTACATTTTGACGAGTTACCTTCTGTTAAATATTTCTGTCTGCAAATGGCCTTTGTAACTAAAATAATGTAATTTATAAAATTGATGTCCGTCATTTTATGATTTGGTTAGTAGGCTGCGAAATAATATATAAAAAAAAATTTGTAATAAAATCCATGTTAAAGGTTTTTAAATTAAATGTTATCTTATTGGTGAAAACTGTCTTACTTTTTGTAAATTTTTTTGTAAAATAGCAACCTTTCTGATGTAGATTTTGAAGAATAATATATTCGTAAATGTTATGATAATATTAATAAAAATAAGTATATAAAATAAGTAAAATTATCCACTCGGGTTTTCACGCATTGCCCATTACCACCAGCATAAAAATAATAACACTCATGCGAAGCAAGGGCGGATTGCTAGTTTCCAAACATACTAAAATTTATTCAGTCTGTCTAGATATGTAACATAGAGATAAACTAATGTTAAAATTTCTAATAACGAATGACTATCTTGATATTATCATGAATTTATATCAACCTGTCTAGAATAACACGACAAAAATTTCATGAGTAAACTGAATTAATTCAATATATCCAAGTATTCAGTTATGCCGAACTATATAAGTCATTAAATATGAAAGCAAATATAGTTACTAGAAGCCGTCGTGTAGAGAGACAGGTCGCAATTGAGGGGACCTCTATTTGAATGCATATTCGAATTATCGACATGATAAATACTCAGAAAAAAATAGGTCTAATATTATCGATCATAATAAATTCATTCAATGTACAAGGTACCATTTTCATTTGATTAATAGCGGGTCGTTAATCTAATCATAGATAAATAACAATTTAGTATTTGGCCAAAGAAAGTTCCATTTACCTATTTTCATTGCATTTTATCAGAGGTACTGCCTGTATGCTCTCTTCCACATATGACTCACAAATATTACTTTTTTAATGCATCAAATTTATAATGTATCGGATGTTTCAAACAGTCTAATATGAAGCGAAATTTAAATATCAGATTTCAAAAAAAATGTTCGGAGTATAATAGAAAGTTTCACAAGACCGTATAAATGATGCAAGGAAAATATTAAAATTGCCACATTTTGTCGATAAGTATTTAGTACCAGCTCTGTCTTAACAAACATAGTACAACAGCATGGGAATATAAAATTATAACTCATGAATGAATTTCTAAAAATTAAATATCATTATCTATATTTTATTAAAGAAACTCAAGTGACCCATCTTATAAATATGAACTAAGAATAACACCTGTTTTCATTTACAGTAAATTTGCCCGAATTTCGGTAGGCAATAACTATTTAGTTGTCTATGTTTGTAAATAAAGCATAGATATGATATTACTGTTAAGTATACTAAGGAATATATGATATGATGTTACTGTTAAGTTGAAAGATTAATACGTTGGGAAAATTTAATTTAGGTATAATAGTAACGTTTGTTATCATTAGTTATGTCTGTAATGTATTTCTTCAGAGAAAACATTTTTTTAGACAGCAGGAATATATTTTCATTATTGCAGCAAAATATCAAACATACTTAAATAAATTACAAATGTCAAAATATGATTTCAAAGTCTCTTTTATAAGAGCAAACATTTTACAAAATCGTGTCCCTATCACTATCGTTATTATAAAAGTATTATTAATATATTGACACATAATGGAAACATTTTCAATTTAATTACAAAACAAAGGGATAATTTACAAAACTTCGTAAATTAAACGACTCTCTTAATTATATTCACTGTTAAACTAAATGATTCGTGACTCATAATTGTGTCTATTTCAAATTTATTTCTGATATTTGCGCATAAAACACATAATTCAGTCCATAATTTTTTAAATAAGATGATAATAATTGGTTACATTATCATTTAATAAACGAACGGATAAGCGTATAATTTAATTCAAAGGTTAATTTTATCAGACGGCGTTTCTTGACTGAACTGGTCTGGCCAAAGAAAAACAATAAAAATGAACATTAATTTTCAATGTAATACATACGAGTAGAATATAAAATTTTTTATTATGTTGACAATGAGAAAATGAGTGCAAAGTGAAAATTAAAATGGTTATAGATATTATCATATCAAAAAGCGATAGGGAGATGCTAATTTAAATAGTATGTAAATATAGAAAGGGATCTCCAAGTTACTTATATTTGTTGCCTAGTAAATTTTGCAAGAACTTGCCTATTTGCTAGTACTTGCCTATTTTATATAGTTATATTTATAAAGGCAATTTAGAATCTTCATTGCATTTATGACAAGTAAAAAATAATGCCTTTCCCGTTCAAGAATTAATATCTTAACTGTTGCAGGTAATTGAGATGCCGAATTCATATCTCAAATTAATACATTTAAGAAGAATAATTCGTACCCATTTCAAAGACTACAATTCGTAATTGCATTTTCTTTCGCCACCAAAAGTAATAAACTCCAAAAACAAACTTTACGAAAAGTGGGTATCGATTTTTTAAGGACCGCTTTACCAATCACAGGTTTTTACAGGTTAGCAATTGTAAAAATATTATAATTGTTACAAAAGGTGACAAAAAACCAAATACCGGGCATAATAATATAAAACGCATTAAAATGTTTTTCATTTTAAGTTTTGTGGAAAGAAAATAATTCAAGTGGAAAGAAAATAAGGCGGTAGGCGGTGATGTCAATCAAATATTACTTGACCCTCATTTTGCTTATTGAATCGCTCCATGAGAAAAAAGTAATCGGTATTCGATAATTATATATAAAAGTCTCATTAAAAATAAAACATATTTTTGAAAAAAATTTTCACAGAAATGCTGAATAATAGTTTTAATTGTCCTAAAGTTAAATTAATGTTATAAAAATAAAGAGGATATCATAGTCACCTTTTTCATTTTCATGAGATTAATAAAAACATATTCTAGTCGGTATATTACAAGAGAACATAATAAGTAAGATGTTTTCGAATGGCGAAGCAGACTAAAATATTCTAGGTGGTGTGTGCGTCTAATGTTATTAAAAGATTAACATAAATATTATATGAGTAAATGATAGCGTTAACTAAGTTTTGGCACAATAAATCAAAGTCGTTATAAAATAATTCAAAATTTAAAAAAGTTTATTAATTTTTTCCTTTCTCCACCCTTCAAAATTTTACGAAAAAAAATTAAAAGAAAAACAAACATATATCATTTATTAAAAAGTATCCTATTGGTTATTATAATTAGTACCGTTCACTTTTCTAAATATCACATGAATCATTAACCGATTTTATCAAACTTCAGACGAAAACTTTTAAAAATAAAAGTATTTCGTTTATGTTAAAAAATCAGATAATTTTAAGTGTAAGCATTAAATACACCTTATGTATGGTAATCTGCTTTTATATCGCTAACATTAATATATGCATAACCTTGATTCAATTGATCAGCCACTTAAATCGTTGTTCAATAACCTGCATATCGGTTCTTATTACGTAATATAAGTAATTTGTTTTGACTGCTGTGGCAGTTACATTAATTTGACTCAAACTTTTATTACTTACTACTGGATAAATATTACTTGGAAACAGATATAACCATAAAATAGGAAATTATGAATAGGATGTCTTTAGAAAGATATCAGTTTCGTAACACTTCAACAAAGGCAGGGTTGTTAAGATATTAAATACAAAGTGGTTTATTGGTGGTTGTATGTATTTATACCATTCTGAATATATATCTGATGCTTTTTATGTACAGTAAAAAATTTACTTGAAAACATAAAGAGAAATATCGACAAAAGTAAAAATTACAAACAGAATCTTTATGGAAAGATATCAGTTACATAACCGTTACCAAAGTCCACAAAGCATCATTATCATCATTATCAAAGTCCAAAACAAAGTGGTTAATCTCTATTATTCTAACTTTTTAATATTATTATTTCTTTCGTATTTTTAAAGAATATTTAGGGGGCTCTACAAGCCAATCAATAAGGAAAAAATTATATATTTTAAATATTTATTATTAATTTATAAAATGGATAATGTTACACAATTAAAAGAATTGTTATAGAAAAGGATATAAGTAATCTAAGCTAACAATGTGGTTTCCTTTGTATTAAAGTAGTTTCGCTTAAAATTTTTCTCGACCAAAGGAGAGTTTGCTTTTATTCTCTTCAGTGTTTCTTACTACTTTCATTGGACTTACAATGTTTCTAGTAGTTTTATCGTCTTTATTTTTTTCCCACGAACGAAGACAAGCTCCTTTCTTCAAAAATATGGACGAAATTCCAAGAACTTTAAATAATCTTATAGTGATGCTCGATACAAAATCCTAAATTTTTTTTTTCAGAGAAATGTGCCTTATTTCCAATTTAATGATGTAATCTATAATCTCAAATTTTCTTATTCATGCGGTCACCATTTTTGTTTGCATTTCCAAAACAAATTTCACCACCAAGAAAAACAAGTGTGACATGTTCTTCTGGAAAGTAAAAATATCGTTACAGTTTTTTGAACATAGCCTTTTTAAGTTTTTAAAGTCATTAATGTTTTTTAAAAAACCATAAGTCGTTTCTTACTAAACTTGACAGGAGCTTGAAACCAGCATATAACATAAACTGTAACAATTAAAACAAATATTTCAGTTATCCCTTTCAGTTTCTTTCTATCAATTTAAACTAATATTTAAATATGAAAAACAAATAGAATAAACTGCCTTTTCCATCTGTCGAATACATTGAAAATCGTCTAGATTACTGAATGATTTTGCTTTTTTAGGCACATCCAGAAATATTATTGTAAATTTCAACATCTTGTAATTTTCTCGAGATTGATAATCGTTTAGCTGTTCTTTCAGTGAATAAAGTTATGTTACTTGCTATATTTTTTACACACCTTGAAATGTCGGGATCCTAAAAAACTGTGCTGAACTTGTTCTGTTCAATATTATGTCCAACAGTTTTAAATGTTTAAAAACCATATTAAATAAAATATTAGAACATTTCTGGCGCAATCGGTGGAACTAGTGCTTAAAGAATGACTGAATGTAGCATCGTTTCCATTATATTTCGACGGAAAATTAGCCGAAGGACATCTCTTCCCATTTTCTGCTCTAATAATTCTATTAGGAAAAGGACCCCACAAGGATGGAGGAAATTCATTCTTCAACGACTCGTCCATCCTTTTCCTTGACTTCATATATGGGCAATAAATTAAGGATTAATTAGTATTGGACACTGAGAAAATGGCTTCTGTGCTTATGAGCATTGATGTCAAAACAATAGTTGATTTTCTGTCATTTGTTTTAGCAAAGTCGTAGCTTGCGATTAAGCATTCATTCAGGAGGTTCTTCGTGCCGCGTTTACGTTTAGGTGGGGATAAATTTGACCCATCAAAAGTCCTGCTCTCTCACTTATATTTGCGTTAAAAAATCTTTGTTTTCACCATCAGTGCTGGTCCAAGTGCGTATGCGATTATCTGTTATGAATTCAGTACTGCTTTCTTCACGATCTGTATGCTGTTGGAAATGACCTTGTTTCTCCTTTTCCTTAGATATTTTTTTAATTAATTTTTTCCACACCATCTAATATACCAGGATGTATTTTTTCTGCTCAATTAAAAATTAAAGACAATAAATAGATAATTACAACAATATAAGGCACGAAAAACGGCCAACAACGACGTCTGCCTTCATGCCACCACTCCATACTTCCCTCCTCATCAGTCTCATTTTCCATTTTGCTAATTTATGTCGGGATGGAAAACTTTATTGAGCGATTTTAAATCCACATGGCAACATCTATATCATAGTATTTTTGGGTAATAACCACGCGTCAATGTATATAATGAAATTTTTTTTTTTTAAATAAATAACTGACTTACCTACTGATTGAGTGAACCGGTTGCGCCGAATAAAACTAAATGTTCGAATGGATCATCATATTCCAAAAATTTCGTCAAAATTGTATGAGTACTTTTTACGTAACGGGTATACAAATAAACACACAGACAAATAACTAAACAGTCAAAATTAAAAGAAAATAATAATTCATATCACACATTTTTTCTAAATATTTTTGCAGTTTTCCCCTGAGTAATTTATTCATAAATTCCTTTGGGGACCGATTCTACGGTTTTTTACATATAAATAAAAATACTAGCCTAATGCTAACCTTAGGAAAATATCAAGGTAATGAACATATTTACAAGACAACATTTGAATTTGCCACACGCTTTCTGTCAAAATTATATATATCACCGTATTTTTAGTTATGTAGAATATTTTCAATTTATAACTTGCCATAAAATATATAGAAAATTAAAGTCACAATTACATATAACAGATGATTACCTTGACATTTTCACAAATCCGCCTTTTGACTTGAATTCCCTCTAAACCTCCGTAACAAGAATCCCATCGATAAAACCTGACAGTCAAACAATGTGACCTTGACAATCCATTATACTCAAACACTTATATCAAAACACGTCATTTAAAAAGAGAGCAAATATCCGTCATTAGAAGCAAAAGCGTCGATAAATGTCTCCTTGTTTAGCGACGAGGAAAACGACTGTATTTTTGCAAAACGAATGTATTTCTTAAAATTATCTGTGAATATAAATAAAAATCAACACGAGATATAATTTAAGCAATTTCATTTTATTTCAAAATTTTAACTTGGCTTTAGCAGCACATGTGTTCGGAGTACTAGTAGACCTCTCATTAAGTAGTCCCGTAACATTTTAGTGCATCTAAATATTTATGGTGTTTAGTATATCGAATAAAGTATTACCAAATAATAATCTTTTTTCCCATTTATAAGCACGTATGTTGCTGAGTATGTATTTCAAAAACTTCAAAATATCGTGAATTTTTCAAATATTATGTAGTTTACAGATAAATGAACTTTCATCTTAATTTATATCCTTTATTTTTTTAAGGCAGGGTATATTTTGAGGAAAATTTTAATAATCTAGAGATATCTTATAGAAATACTCGACTTGAATTTCTAAAAGATTTTTTTTTCTGTTATGGGATATTTTGATACATTGGACTTATATGAAAATATCCTACTTATATCTTGCGAATAATTTAACTTCTTAAGTAAACCTAAACTACTAATATCTACTGAAAGTTTTGTAAAATTCGCAAAAAATATGAAGAAAAAACAAGAAATAAAAAGGATGTATTAAAAAATTCTATTGCACAAATTTTGCAAGTACGGATAAATTGTCTTATTTTGGCGAAGATTTTAATTGTTGTACCAAAAGCCATATTTACACTGACCTATATTCTTGTCAAATCACTTTTCATGGTTTAAATGCAACATTATGTTAATTCATTGAAAATCTAAAATTTATGTTTCAGATTACTGTTTTTTTTCTTCAATTCATTCCACGATACACAAAGAAAAAACAATGATTTTACCTCAACATTTAAATCTACTTTTTTGCTTAATTGCTTCACATAGTTTTGGTGGGTACATTAAAGGTGGATATGATAAGGTTGTTGTCGAATTGAATATGATGAAGTTCTTATTGAATGAATGAAATGGTAGATTAATATTTAGTGGCCTTATGGGCTATGACAATTACACTTTAATGAGTAATATCGTAATACGATTTTGGCAGGAAATAACCAAAATCATTGAGTCAAAACTGGAGATTTCTGATGATTAGGATGCTGTTTCTAACCCTCCCCTATGTCCCGAAATTAGTGATGACAGTTGAAAATATTCAATTTCTTTGGTCAGAGCGAGAGAGAGAAGAAATTGAATATGCTTCATCGGTCATTGCTTTACCTACTCGTGGTTGTCTAAAAATGTAACGTGGAGAGAGATGAACTCAAAGGTATTCTTGATTCGAGTTGCTGATACACCGAAAAAGTGAATAATTTCTTATCCACAAGAAAATTTAAAAAAAAATTGAATACATGCTCATGATCTACTGGACCGGCCAATATTTTGATCGTATTTCATATATTATTTCAGATATAACGACAATGTCTGGCATTTTTGAAAGCTTGATGAATTTAATAAATTATTAGTATAATTCATTTTTTGAAATATAATGGATATAGATATGCAATATTTACGCCATATCGTTCTATTTTTGTTAGTAACAAATAATATCATCATCGTTATAGTATGAAATACCACCCAGGATGTATCAGATTTTTCGTCTGAATTATCTTCAAAGACCAACATTTTTTGGGCTTTCATATGTTTTAAAAAAACAGAGAGTTTTTTAAAAATATTAACCTCTGCTCAAATAGAGTAAATCTAACAAAGTCAAGCCTTCCCACTTCGTTCCATTTATAAAAAGGCCCTTTTTTATACAAAATTTGAATTTTGCATATAGGTATCGAAATAATTTATTACTTAAGCTGAAATTAATAATTAAACTTTATTTGGATTTGAAGTCAGGCGGAAACTACGAGTTTTTTTAAAAGTGGAGGTAATTTTAGAAAGATGATCTTTTATTGCAATTATTAAAATATGCGTTTATTTCATCGCACTCATTTTTTCCACCGCTGATGCAATCCCTCGTTATTTATATGTTAGCTGACTTTCCCAGTGGTAAATTTGTTATTAAATTATTCGAATCTTCAAATGACAAAAAGATAATATATTATACAATATTGCATCCTTAACCCGGGGGCTGCTGATTTCATTGTACTATGCGGAAAAATTGTTTGCAAAATCACTCGGATTTGTCCTATCCTCAATGTTTTGCTTGTCCGATAAAAATAATTATTTTATATTTTATTTGACCCAGAATTTCCGTGGACAGACCTTCTGTTGCGTTTGTTTGACAAACTTGATTTCATCATGTAAATGACTACTTAGAATTCCTAAGACTTCAGAAATGGAGGTGTACTTATTAGAACGCTAGTATAAAATATAAATATATACATAAGTAGGTTTTGAGTTGGATGGTTGCAGGTAATGGAAATAAAGAGATAAAATACTTGGTTCTTTTTGAAAGGTTAGTATGTACTGTGTAAATATGTATAACCAAACCGTTATGCATATATTCATGAAAGTCAGGAATGAGTCGAATCAATTTATGTAATTCTTTTGAGCAGTGCTTATGACAATAAAAAGCAACTAAATATTGGAAATTTGCGCAGATAATTAGAAAATGGACATTGGCAATTTTGTTACGTTTTTGAGTTACATTGCCATCTATTATAAATACAAATGTGAATCCGATAAGCAGGAACAAGACATACAAAAAATTATTTCGTCGTACGAATAACAAAACTAGGCCTGTAAATAAAAAAAACTTTGTCACATAGTAAAATATATAGAAAAGGATCCTTCAAATATTTAAACTAGTCTAGTATTTAAACTAATAAGAATCTGACGATATTTAGGACCGTAAGGCTAAAATTTCAAAACCCACAAGCACTTCTCGTTAATACAATATGCTTGGAGTGGAATCTGAGTGAAGCCCGGTCTGAGGAATAGTTATCCCATCCCATGCTGAATAATCCAGCCTATTTAAGTTAACTCGAGCACCTTCCCGCCTGGGTTTGAAGATCCCCATCATAGGTCCATGCTCAAACACTCAAGAACTTGATTTGGCTTCTGAGCTCACTTATAAAAATGCTTGTAGAACTGAGATACATGAATGCAGGTGCTCGAAGCAGTCCAACACATGATTCTGACATATCATTTAATAAAATACAATGGGTGACTGGGAGATTTTAAAACTGTGACGAATCTAGCTATGGAATACCCGAAAAACTATAAATTTAATTTACAAGCGGTGTAAATTTTGCAAACCATTTCATAAATTGATAATATCGCGATTTAAACTATTATTTTTGCAAAATGACAAGGTTAATATCTGAGGTGAAGTTTGTCAAATAGTTTTTATTTTAATACGACATAATATTATTTACCTTTATTTCTTATGCTTAAATTATAACGTCATCAAAACAAATAGTACAAGTAACCATAGTGACAGAGTTAAAAGAATGAAATTTTTATTCCAACCTAGGCAAATACAAAAAAATGTTTTACACGTACATTTTAATTGACGATTCCTTGCATGCAATAATGTAACACTTAAGTAATTGTATTTTGGAAATATAGTAGTAGATATCTATCTTAGTGTAAGGTTAAATATAATGGACCTAGGTTGGTATAAATACCACGAAAACAAAAACCTTCTTAGTTAATTATTGAATAATATGTTTAGATGGTAATCTAAATAACAATAAAGTCGTATTTTATTATTGCTAATAAATCATATCACTGTAAAGTATTCTTTCCTTTTCGTTTTTTATAAAATTATTTCCTGCTTGATCTTGGTTTTTTCGTATAAATTTATATAATACTGACGTGAATTAAGGTATTTTTAAATACCGAAAATACCAAAATCAACGTTCTTCAAGTGGATATTTATGTTGTAGAAAAAGAAGGAAAGTTACAGTTGAAGGTTTTGTTTATACTAGTGTTACAATTATATTACTTTAGATAATACTATAACCATTTTGTATTAAATATTGGTTAAAATCATATTATCTCAGTTATCAATCTATAGATTATGATTTTTATTTGTGGTAATGAATGATTTTAGCAATTTCGTAACATTAATATTTTTTGTTTTTCTCGTAACCTCATGGATTCAGTTACGTTCGTTGTACGGCGTTTTGCAACATTTTATTAGAATACATTTTTTTTAAATCATATTATATTTCTTTAAAGAAGAAACAAAAAATATCATCATAAACGTGAACATAATAAAGTTTTGAAACGTCCAAAATTTTAAATGTAACATGGGAATAATAATGAAAATCGAAATATATAACAACTTTTTAGAAGCAATTAATTATCTGATCAATAGTTTTTTTTTAATATTTAGCCATTGCGTAAATTAATTACAATTGAACTGTTAACTGACATTGTTATTCGTTCTGGGTTTTCAAAGTCAATGGCTTTTTCACTATTTGCTAGTTTTACGTGACTTCTTTATTAGCTTTCGAGATCAAATTCGAGATTTGGTAACAGCCAAATAATTGCATGACAATAACCAAGTAAAACCTCTTTCAAACAATGATGAATTTTCTTTGTGATAAAAATTTGTAACACACAGAAGAAATTATAATTTCCTCAATGTATCATCTTCGTTTCCTTCATGAAAAAGTAATGTGACATAAGTTTCGAATCAAGAAAAAAAACACAATTGAACTTAATATCCGATTCAACTATCTGGTTTTGAACAAAGGAAGTAGGTTAGCAATCCATGAATTGATATTTTCTATCAATCTCAAATTTGAAGAAAACTTTCCTTAAGGAAGCCTTTAATGGTACATAATATTCCAGTTAAATTATTTACAAAATTTAATTTTGTTAGGACGAAATAAAAGTTGCCTACCACATTTTTCGGAGACGCGTACATTAAAACATTTTTTTATGCGATATAACTACAAACGACGTAAATAAAAATTTACGATATATAAAAATAATGATAAGACTGCAAAATAACGATTTTTTTCTCCTCTTTTGCTGTGAAATTTTGCTTCTTTCCAAATTTCATAATTCTAGATCAACGGCAAATGCCATTGATCTAGAATCATGAAATATAGAAAATGAAATATATTATAGGTTTTGATTTATTTGCGAGTGTCAAAACAGGCGGCATAAATGGTTATATTTTTAGGATTCTTTATGATTGCGTTGACTAAGAAGTCTGATGTTTACACCTCCAATAGACTGTATGATTAAGTGTTTGATATTAATTTCAACTTGATACCTCCACGCATTCTCGAAAAAGGGTCTTGACAGACCGATAGACGGACAACGAAGTGAACTTATATTCTTTTTTTTACCTTTTGAGGTACCAAACTCTAAAAACGAACTACACCAAATAAAGTCCAACGAATACGGTCGGCGCTTACACGAATTAATGCTTGTTCGTTTTACATCACCAATCTCAAAAATATGACTCGTATGATCGTCGAACTCTCTCACCCCCACCACCTCCAGATGGAAATTATGTCGATCGTAGATTTCCTGAAATAACAGCGGGCGGGTCGACTGCCCCATCGATCTTTCGCGCTAAAGTTATATACATATGTTTTATAACAGCCATAAAATCGGATAAACGGCAATAATTCACCCACGGGCGACCAAGTTAATGGTTAGAGGTCGCACACCATCTGGCACGGGGGCGATTTCTTACTGAAACATTTATTTTTGCCCGCTATTAGGGCGGGGGGGAATAAATAATTCGTCGATCATCCTACAAATCGAGCAACACCTTGGCGCTTTAGTGCGTATTGCGTTTGTGATTTTGTTCGATGGTACTTAGGTAATTGTTTGGGCAAAGGCGGGCGGACTGTTTTTCTGTTGGCCGAAAGTTACGCGGTCGGAATATGATGAATTGTGACTGTTAGGATTTGATTAATAAGAAAATTGGATTCCACTTCGAGGAATGGGGATAATTGCCTTTGTGTTGTTTGGAAACTCTTGGCTGTGAGAAGTTTCGAAAGGGTTTAAAAGAAATATTATAAGTATTTTATATTATACTTATTATAAGTTAGTTGTTGTGATTTTCGTTATAATACTTATGAGATTTTATCTACTAAGGGTGTAGTTATCATGATGCTTGTTATTATGTGATTAAGTAGTAAGAAGTGGGTTGAGATTAAATGAAATATTTATTTTCCGAGCTATAACATGCCCCAAAATTTTAATTAGTACAGTAATATATTAAATTTGCGTTTGTTATATTTCCTATAACACAATTATTTTTGGCGAATATAATACGGAAAGCCGCTATTCTCCGTATTTTAATGGGACAAAAACGAAACTCTCATAAGTTCATCCATGTCTGTCTATCACAGTCTTTTTTCACCGACACTGATTTACGTGAAAACTTAAAACAAGTATTAATAATATATACTGACAAAGAAAAATATTTATATATAAATATTTTTCTGTTTATATATAAATACTATAGAAAAGGAACTAACTAGATATTGATATAACATCAATGTCTAGTTAGTTCCTTTTCTAAAGTTTGTAGTTGGCATTCTGTTTCTTTTAACCATAACATCAATGTCACTGTAGACGTGAAAAAAAATATTTATGGTCTTATTTTGAATGTCTATATAGGTATTTATATTTCTGAATTCTATAGTTACCTCTCTATTTGCATTTTTTTGACCTAAACATAAGTTATGTTGATTACTTATGATGATTTTTTTGTTATTCAACAGGAAGAGAACGGAAACTTCAATTAAGTGCGTGTCGTAATTTATTTTTCACTTCGTATAGCACTATATTAATGGGAAAATAATACCTACATGGTTCTATATAAAGCCTTCATCTACAAAAGTTTAGGTCAATTAAATTGTTTCCCTTCTTTTCCAATATATAACTTTGGAAATGTAACCATGATGTCGGATGATTTACAATAAAATACTCTATTCATATTTATAAAATATTCCTCTGATGTTTTTGGACTTTTTTATTTTACAGGTGATTATATACAAATAATAAAACAGTTTCTATCAACTTAACCTGTAGAGCGCGAAGATCATAATATTGTGATTTAAGTGCTCAGATATTGGAAATTTGGATTGAATAATGGATTGACCAACAAACCACAAGTTGAAAAATTAACTTGGTGAATAAAAAGAATATGATAAGAAATATTAATGGTATTTAAGTAAGGTCGTGTAATATAAAATCTTTGAGTATATGGAGAGAACAAAAGTTTTTTATGCATTCACATACATAAAAAGAATTAAATACAATTAAATGAAACTACGTGATGTAGTATTATTTCTACTATCTTTAATTTCTTTACCACGACCTAGGTTTCGTTGTATTACAACATCTTCAGGTGGGATATTAGCCAAGATATTAGCAAGAATCTTTGCTAATATCCCACCTGAAGATGTTATAATACAACGAAACCTAGGTCGTGGTAAAGAAATTAAAGATAGTAGAAATAATGCTACATCACGTAGTTTCATTTAATTGTGAATAATGAATTTCTACAAAATTAATGCCAAATATATTCAATATAAGAATTAAATAATTAAGGGCGCAAATTATTTCCTTCAAAATAAGTTGAAACTTAAAAATAAAACTTCTTTGTTTACGTGTAGTGGAGAAATGATATGGAGGTTTTAGATTTTCTTTTTCATATATTTAATAAAAAAAGGTTATTGAAATAACATCGACTTTTTACATATTTTTGAATGTAATCAATCGAAATTTACTCTAGAAAATTTAATTACTGGTGCATATATTGCAAATTTCCAGAAAAATTTGTCCCTAAAATTCAATTCTGATTTTAGTTTCTTATAATTGCATTATATATTTGTTATATACATACATAATACTAACCACTGGCCATCCTATAATCACCATTAAAATTGATTGTATTCAATGTTAATTAGAGACTCAAAAAATCAGAGAGATATTTTTAAATACGATATTAAATTTTGTGAGCAAAATTCGATCGTATTCCCAAACACCTTATGCTACAAAATGCTGCCTGCACTTTTCACAATTGAGTTTTGTGGATGCAATTTTGTCTCTTCCAATTTCACAGTCGATCTAAATTGAACGCCAGATTTTCCCGGACGTCCACGTGTGGTATTTAATGATAACACTATCGATTTGCAGTTTCACATAGCGAACTTCAACATTTTTAACTAGCTTTCATTATTATTATTATAACAATGTTCTTGTAAAATGTTAGAAAATGTTTTACCGTTAGTGATACATGATATTATTATAAGAACAGTACACATCTCACGCGTTTCGTTGACTATGTCTCCTCTTAGGTCGATCTCAATGTTGCGTATTTCGACTACCACAGCACCTCTTATCATATTAAACTGCCTTGTCGAAGTCTTATAATTTTTTTCGAATCTTGTGGATAGAAAGCAATACGAGCGATTTCACACGATCTTATTCTTTTTTTACTACTAAAAACAGAAATGTAAAAACAGCGAAGATATTTTCTGTCACAAGTTATGAAATTATATTATAATACCAAATATTTAAAAAATATAAAACACAAAGACTAAGTTTTATATTCGTATTACCCACGTTCTGAAAAAGAACTTTATACACATTAATTTTCTAACATTTTTCATTTACTAAATTTTTCCAATGCGAGTTTAATCAATCGACAAAAGCTAAATATTGTACAAAACGAATTTCAATACTTAAAAAAACACTCCCAGCAAAACAATGCACTACAAGATGCGGCATGATTTGAGCATGTTCTTTCCAAAATATTCCTTGTAGAATTTAAGCAATTTTATGGCAGAAGTTTACTGTACATTACGTATAGTACTTTACATTATTAAAAATGCTAATTTTATGGCGGAAGTTTACTGTAAATTGCGTATAGTACTTTGCATTATTGCTAAGCGTTTTGGGGTTGAAATTCCATCTTAAAACTACCATGTTTTTATTCTACAAGAAATAGTCTTGACGTATGGTGAAAATCGATATTTAATATTTTTACTATCACATGGAATATAATATACCCATAAGGATAAATTATATACGTGCGAGTGAAAAGCAAATGATAAAATAATATTTTGTCATAAAGAATATATTTTGCAATTACAAATATTAACATACATTTTACAACCACGTATGGAATACTTATAGTAATACACGGTTTCTTAAGCAATAAAATACCCAAACGATTAATTTCGCCTTTTACCTTCAAAGAACTATTCGATTTCTTCCTCTAACTTGTAATGGAAGAAATTGTGTTTTTATTAAGGTTTTTAATTACCGACGATTTGTGGCCAGTGTTCTGTGTAAAAGAACAAAATGAAAACAATGGGCTACCCTTAATGACTTTTTGCTTGTTGGAAAGATTCCAAGCGGCAACCGGGAGGAAAAATGTTAAGAAACAAAGAATTGTCTCTGAATATCGATTGCGGAACAATTGATATTTCGTGTTTTTATCTGTTTGAGTGATTGCGGTTGGATGTTGATTATTTAATGTATTTCTGTTGTCTGCTATACTTGGTGTCTTTTAGCGAAGTACGTTTTCTTTTCAGTAAATAAAGTAAGAAATATTGTTAAATTGGTTCCAACATGTAGTGGTTGATTACGGTTTAATCATATTTTTTATTTGGGCGATTTTTTGAATAAATAAAGAAATGTTATATTTTAAATTTTAATAAGCATGAAATTTTGTCGAACACTTATTTGCGACGGTGGTAATATATTGTTAGCTGTGGAAACTAATGGATCACGCCGCTAGTTTCCACAGCTAACTATATTTTACCGCTAGTACTCCAGCTAACAATTTTAGATAAACATAAAAAATTAAATAATGACCACTCGGAATCGATTCTTAAATAATATATATATATATATATGTATATATATATATATATATATATATATATATATACATATACATATTATTTTAATGTATAAAGTGGTAACACCGTGGACTCGGAAACCGGTATTTTTATGTAAGAGAAAGACTTACCCAAAAAATATTTAAAAAAATTCTTTCCTACGGAACTTTTTGATACATAAATATAACATATAAATTATTCTAACTCGTTGTTGTAAGTATTTTAACTCGTACCATTGTATACATGTTTAAACATGTTTTAAAGGGGTGTATTAATTAATTGATTACTTCAAATATTTACGTGTGCGAGTTTTTTCTATAAGATAAATGATATTTAAAATATAGAATAGGGATTAATAGCATATTTCGGTATTTCGGCGTACATTTTGAATATAATGTTTGATTTGCACGGTCTTTTTTTTAATTTGAGCTTAATTTATTATTCAATTTAAATTTTTAAGCACATGATATTGTATACATGTTTATAAATTTTAATGTTATATATTTACTACATGAATGCGTCACATATTTACAAGAGCAAGCTGGAACATGTTTCGGAATGTTACGGAATGAGAAAAAGTTTATGTAGAAAAATTTAATCATGGTAATTTCCATAATTATTAATTTACTTTAAGTGGAATTAGATTTAAATATTGTTATGAACCTATTATTCGATTTTCCTGTATCTTTCTGAACCTGACTAATTCATATTTGTCCTAATAATCCTAATAATGATCCCTAGCAATCTATATTTTTTAATTTACTTTAATTGGAATTATTTTCAAATATTCTTATAATTTTTAAATATATTTTATTACTTTAAAACTATTGCTAGAAAAAGAAAATAATCGTGTTCGCTATGGATACAACTCGTACTACTCTGATACAGACTACTTACAGACTTAAGTACACATATAAGTTTAAGGTTACACAGAATTCACAATCTCAATAATATTATTCTTCACCATCTAAACATATTGCACTATTTAGTGCAATTTCCGACAAGCCTATAAATATCGTGTAGCTCTCAAAGCTGTGAGATTCAGATGTAAATATTTGGAAGTAAATTTTTAATATTGCGTTTTTCATCATTTTGACTTTCAAGTGTTGTAAATAGAGGACGGGAAAATATAACTTGTCCTTTCAGTTGACGTAATGTATTGAATTCAAAAAGATCGATTATATCATATATCTCTTCTAAAACCTACAGTTAAATATAATGGCCTGATCACTTTTGATATGTATCTAAGTAAATACCATTCATAACTCTGCCAAATCTTATTATACCTTTCTATCTCAGACGGTATCTAAGAAAACCGGCTATGTCAGATAGATAGGCAGACTGAAGAATGGGTACATGAATTAACTTGTAAGGGTTTCGTTTTCTTTGTTTTCAAGTAACGAACTTAATAGCGTAACTAGTAAACTAAATTAGGGGCTGAGTATTTATCCCAATTATCCCAATTTACGTTTATTTATCCCAATTTACGTTTTATGCATTTAATAATATAATTGGTTCAATTTATTTTTTATCCCATTTTCCATATTAACAGGTGTGTAATATGTCTTATTTAAAATTTGATATAACTTTTTACTCCCTTTGCTTTCACTAATATACAATAGTAATTATTACGTAAATGTTTTCTTACATGTCATGTTTCTAAGCCCATATATGTGAGTACAATTATTTTAATTCTCGTACTACTTTATAATACTTTGTACTGATAAACTATAACACAAAAATTTATACTTGTTTGATCAAGTACTTTGCTTTTGCTGAATTATGCATTTGATTGTTTTATTGCGTAAATGGTAAATGAATCAATATGTATTATATGTAAAATCAAACTGGCTGTTGCTCACGGCACATATATTTTATATTAATTTCGAGGCTGTATTTCCGTTCAGATATATTTTTATGTCAGAAATACTTTGAGTTAAAATATTTTATAACTTATTTTTATACGTTATATTACGTATATTTATAATAGGTTCTATTACTTTCATTTATTTGCCATAGTAAATGAATTTTAAATTCCTTAACAAAAATTTAATAAAAAATTTAAGTTGGATGTTGAACTGTATCTGAGGAATTAACTCTGTGAATAATTTTAATTGGTTTAACAGTTTTTATATGCTGTTGAATCACACATACATGAAAATGAAAGGCACGGATAAATCGAACGTCCCTTACTAAATATTTATATAGGATTAAAGCTATTCTAAATTTTTATTTGAATTCCGAAGTTTAGTCCAAGAAAGGTTTATTAAAATGAGTCCAATTGTTTTCGTGTAAAACCCAACAAACTGGTACTCAGGCAAAAAAAACAAGTTTTGAATTTAGAGAAAGCGTGAAATATATTCTCCTAATGTTTTTAAAAATACCTTCAATGTACAAACTCACTTGTGTCAAAATTTTATAACAAAAATTCGTAAACATTTAATAATAATCTTTAAACAAAGAGTACATCGAATAACATTGCTCTTTAAAGTGTGACTGTATTTCGTTAATGTTCAAATGTTTACCATTTCCTAAACCACACAGACATTTATTGACGTTCAAATAGTTCATTACAGGTCATTATTCGTTATTGTTCAAGATAACCGTAAACTTTTTAGTATAAAAATCGAGGTTATCAATAAAAAAAGTGTAATGGGAAATATTTTCTCTAACATATGACTTGTGATAAGAGGAATGGATAAGAAGAATAGAAGAGGCGATTTCGAATAACTGAAACTTGATTTACATGAAAATATTGGTCAATGGAGCAATCATTACATGACATTTTATGCTTGTATGTAACAAACGTAAGGAGCTCTATGTGACAAGGAATTATTTAAATTACTGAGCTGCGTCGCTTGAGTTTTCGGTAGAGACGTTAAGTTAAAAATAATATTACACAATTTATAAGATTAAGTTTAATGTAACCTTACCCGACATGTAAGGTTTCTTCTGGGAATAGTAAAGGCAAAAGTTTTGTGGGGAGAATGATTTGATTACTTACTTTTTCTTGATTCCTTTTCGTATCGAAATTGTTGGTTTTGCTTGCATTTCAGAATAAATCAAGTATTTTTTCTTGCCATAAGATAGTCATGTTATGTTTTAAAATCTTTACAATTAAGAAAATTAAAATCACAAATTATCATTGAATGGTAGACCTCCTTTTGCTTAGAAAATAAGTTATTCAAAATATTATTGTTTTTCATTATTTTTAAATTTCCTCAGATTTGGATTTTAGCTCGCCAGTTTGCCATTTGAGCTATTTTAGATTGCTAGGTACAATGAAGCAGTGTGGGTAGTTTATCATTTTGGAAAGGTAATGCTGGTGATATATTAGAAAAAAATACATAAAATATTACGTGCAATCGTACTTCCAGTAAAAAATCCAATATTTGCATACATAATACTATTAATATAAGCTCATTTAAGTGTACCTACATCTAATAATCCTGATCTAAGACACAAATTATGTGGAAAGTAAGTTTTAACATGTTCTCTTTTACGAAAAAGAAGGGTATATGAAAATGATTATGGAATTATATGGAAATAAAAATATAAAGAGTTTAAAATGTATTAATCGTTATAATTTAATGGTCTAATTACTTTGGAAATATTTCAGGGAATATGCTTTAAACAGTTATTTACATCTTAAAGGAATTATGCTGGTTATTCATTTGCCGAATGTAAATTAATGGTTATATATTATGTAATATTTTTTCGTTAACAATTTTAAAAGGAATGCGGAATGAGAGGGAAGAGAAATACATATTTTAATAAGATATCAAGATATTTGAAAGTCAAAATAATAGAAGAATATACATGTTGATATTAAACATATAATTTGGTAAAATAAATATGGGAAAATGCGCAAAGTTCTATTAATTTAAGATCATCACAACACATCACAAAATAAAGATAAAATTATATTAGATAGGTAAAAAAAACCTTACTTATTACTATAAAGATAAAACAAATTTACTAGCAGTAAATTTGTATTTTTAATTTCTACGAAAGAAATGGAAATAAAGAAGTTCATTTTAGAAATTTTCGTTTGACGCTTCAAAGTAATGGCACACGTTTCATTAAAAGCAATTACTTTATTTTGGAACGTCCTAAATATTTGTGCACTTCTATATTTCCTATATTTTCTTATCTTTTTAACTCGATAATTGACCGCTAGTCGTGTTTTACGTTACGTAAGAAGCTCCTTTGCATTTTAACTAAATTATTTTAACCTCTCGAAATATGAATTGCCTGTAATATTTTTTTGTCAGGTAACTTAATTATCTACCTTAAAAGGTTTGTATTCCATTTTCTGTAGGATTATACGTATATTTTAACAATAATTAATGATACAGGAGTGAATTTTTATTCAGTAGAACAAAGAGTTTGTAAAATGTATGTCTTATACATAATTCAAATCTCAAGTATCTTTAAAATTTCTTTAGAATATCTTAAATTTAAAATAATTGTTGGGATATTTTATTGGAAAATGTATTTTATAAATCGTTGTTTAAAACTTTTATGAGCACTGTGTTTATTTTATGATGTTTTTTGTTTAAATCTAACTACAGTTTAAAAATATTAATAGTATTATTGAATATCTTGAATACAACGCTGTATAAACGGTTTTAATACAAATAGTATTGATGAAACGGTTGCATTTCCAACTTCTTGGCTTTGTTTTATTTGATTAATAAAACAAAGCCAAAAAGTTGCAAATGCATCCGTTTCATAGTATTTGCGATAAGAAAATAATTTGACGGCTTACTTCTAAATTGTATGGTCGTGGCGGATTGTAAACGGCATATTAATGCAGAATATTTGTGCAAGGATTAATAATTTTAAATGAAAGAATTAAATTCGCTATGGTTTTTTTTATTTGGTAGAAGGAAAATATACGGTATTAAATAAAAAGTCAAATCATTGTTGGTCTTGCCTATGAATAAGTTTAATTTTTATGTTAAGTTAAGACCATAACCGATAATTCTGTGCAATAATTATCTTTCAACTTTCTTTATAACTATTGTTGCCGGAAGAGTTCTACAAACAGTGGGAAATTATAACAGCAATAGATTTGTTTATAAGTCGATAAACCGATGCAGTACATCATCATAACATGAAGTTCGATGCAAGGCTGTGCAACAAGGGGGATGCATACAGTACGTGAATCAAGCTAGCCGTGGTTGAACGGATGAAAACCGTTATGAAGGCCTCGAATTAGTTGTTTTTATTTTATTCTTTACCCTGTTAAGTAGCGTCGCCTCTGCATGTTTTTTTAATATTTTCTTGTAATGGAATGTAAAATATAATTGATATTTAGTAGGTGATCTCTAAAACTAAATAAGTAAGTTTAAATTTTAATTTATTAATTGTGTAAAAATATGTTCAAAGTTCTAACACACTTTGATATTTTTATGTACACAACAATCCCGAATTAATTTTGAGCGTAAAATGTAATTTGCGATATTTTTTTCCTAGAACCTTCTCATTTTTGCTTTCATGTTCAAAATTACGTTCAATTTACCTTCAAATTACAATTGTTTTATAGAATTTATGTAATAGACAGGAGTTACACATATTTAAGTCAGACATTGACAATATTTTATAAACATTCTCCCCGTTTATATAGGACGGAATATAATTTTATCTGATCAAACTTATATTCCGATCTAAAACCAATGTTCCTGAAAAAGTTTCAAGTTAAGCATATTGATGATAAAGCTCTTATTTTGTGTACACTTTTATAGCCATGGCATTTTTATTATACCAACATCTGGAATCAAATTATATGGTATTTCCCCACTTGAATACGTTACACGACTGTTCCTATCATCAGGTGATCAGGCGTAATAAAATGTGACTTAGTCATGGTGAGTGGGTATAAACTTAAGATACGTACTGGAGTTTCAGTTTGTTTATCAGCTGTCTCGTAATTTTGTACACGGTGTACACGGTCTTTTTTAAGATCAGTCATGCCAGGAATATCAAAAGACACTAATTGGGACATTTTGTCATGTAACATTGTTCATTGTTTTGTACTTGTGTTGTATCAAATCAAATAGATTTGTTACTGTATTACCTATTTCCATAATTGTATAAAAATGCATCAATGAATAAAAATAAGTAAATCCAAATAATTTCTTAAAATTTTTCAGGATCACAACTTAAATTGTAAGAATTGTCTTACGTAAACTATATTTAAGTATATTTGAACCGATTGCCCTAGACTTAATGTGTTTAAAACACTTTAAGATGATGCCAGTCCAGTTATAGTATTACAACTAATAAACAGCAAGTTTTTTTTTAATAGTATTCGTATTTTTTCCGTTTATATTACATAAGTCTTGACGAAACTTTAAATTAACATTATCCTGTTTATAACTTTTACTCTTTAAGCATAATTTTTTCCATTTATAATAGTGAATCATATTTATTATAATGCATATTACCAAGTATCCGAACTAAAACTGTCTCGACTAACAAAACGTAGGGAGGAACGTATATATAATTTTGTCTAACTTTACACTTCTGTTGGTAGTATCAACGCAAACAGTAGTATTTGATGATGTTTACGATTTTGAGAAAATGGGCTATGAGAAATATTTTGCGGAAGGAAGCAAGTTTTATTATTTCAAAGCTTATCTCTAATAATGCATGCTAATTGTTCGAAAGTTTCACAAGCAAAGAAAATTTAGAATTTGAAACAAATAAACCATGCCAAATTTCGGGAATTTTTTCTCCTAAAAATATATGATATTTTTAGAATTTTTTTATGCGATAATTATAATTGATTACAGTCACTCGATTCGCCAATTAATTTTACTACGAGCATTGGTGGGTTAAGGATTCTACAGAAGTGCACCTAATTTATCAATATTGATGTCAAATATATATCTCGCATAAGTACAAACGTGCAAATGTTTTAATTTCTGGTTGATTTTCGTTCAATGTTATGTTCATTTCTTTTAATATATAAAGAATCCCGGAGCCTGTAAATATTCTCTATCTACGATTTTCCGATCATAATATTAGTTATTTTCATTCTTGTTGCATTGTATATGACCGCATCACATATTTTCATATATGTTTCTACTATCACGTGCTACTCTACAAGTGACGCAACGCACGCCGTTGTCAATGCAGCGCGAGCTATGTGTATAGAAATAGGCACGTTATATTCGCCGCACGGTATGTATACGACTTATAATAAAGTAAACGCTCTACCACCTTACTGCAAGTCGTTTTATGCGTTATGTTTTGTGCATTCTAGAAATTTGTATTAATTTTTCACAATAATTTGTCGAAAGGGTAAAACAGAATATAATAGGAAGCATGAAAATATCAATATGGTTACGCGTTCGAAGATGTATAGTGTTGATTCAACACGTCATTAAGTAGCCTATTTTAAAGAAACGGGTAAATTTATGGACTTTTTGTTTTTTTCTGTACCTTAAAAATTATGAAAGTTGTAATTTTTCTTCTAACGCTTATTGCTTTACTAGTGCACAGAGACATAATATAGGTTATACTGTACGTTAGGATTTGTACGTTTATGATAACACTGCGTTCTAAATTCGCTTGATTGTGAAAATTTTCAATATTATTTTCATGGCAATGCATACAAAATAAAACCACATGCAGTGCTATATCAGTTTTTAGAACAGCATAAATTAAATTTATGAATAATAAAAATATCTACAAATTTTTAAAACGAAGAGCAAATTTCATAGAAGTGCTGATGTGAAGGTCGCAAGTTTCTATATAATTCATGAACCAATACACCATATTTTTACGCCGCGTTTTAAGGTAATGCAAAACGTATTTTTAGGCAATTTGACTATGAATACCAGAATAAATGTTTGTTCACTTAGTAAAAGACTGGGAAGACAATAAGAAGAAAAATAATATAACGGTAACCGTACTATGTTTTGCTGTTTTACCCACTTAGAATTATTTTAATTATATTGTCCCCCGCGAATATTAAACATCTCCGCAACGTTTCCCGAATGACATCGATCATCAAAGCTGGAGGTATATCCGCAGGAATATTCGGTATGAGCAGTCTGTTAAAAACCGATCACCATATACGTTGCACCATTTAAGTAGTATTTTCCGAATTTGTTACTTTTTTACACTACTCTGGCTCTTTTATCTTTTCTTAATAATATAAGTTATAACCTTTCTGAATGTACTAGCTTTGTAACAAAAAGTATTATTGAAATTATAGGTATGATTATAGAGTTAAATTAACAAGAGCATATTTTACTAGATTTAATATTTTACTCCTTGTGTTTTACGAATTAGTTCTACATGTTAGTAAAGTGAGTAGGCAGAGTAATAACTTTAACTAACTTAATGTAGCTTTAGTTCTAGTTGACGTCATATATTTGTATCATGAAAACGATAATCAGGATGCTTGTGAATGTCAAGAATGTATACAAAATACACTTGTTATGTTTTGTATCATTGTTGTGGGTGTTTGTGCATGTCATACATGTATAAAAATGCGCTTATGTTTTGAATTTTTGGTGTGTATGTTTATGCACATCGTGCGTATATAAAATAAAATTATGTTTCACATCTATGTAATACATTTCGTGCATGTATTCAAATACAATTCTTATGTTTTCTGTATTTGCAATGCATATTTGTGCATGTCGTGCATGTATAAAATACACCTCTCGAGTTTTGAATATTTGTAATGCATTTTTGTTCACGTCGTGCATTTATAAAAAATATAAGAAATATATTGCATCTTTGATGTGCATGTTTATGAGCATACAAAAATACAATTTATATGTTAGTTACGAATATTTGTGAATATCGTGCATGTATGAAAAATATATACACATGCATAGATTTGCGCACTTCTCATTGATGTTCGTCTTCGTGGGATGGAAGGCTTATATGTTTTTCGACAGCTAATGGCCTGATGTTAAAATGATTCGTAACTAAAGTTTATTTTTTAATTTGTAAAAATATATTATAATGCTCTCGCTTAAAGTGTTCCATGAATAACTATAAGACCTACAAATATTTTTGCGAACATATGAACAGGATATTACAAAAAGGTTTAATAAAAAACGCTGTTGGGTAACGCTCTTTACAAAAGCTATTTAGTAGTGATTTATTACCGCCTTATTATTTTTAGATATTTTTACGACTCTACCCACTTCTTACCACCATCTTACGATATACACCTTTAATGGGAAAAAAAATTACTAATTAATATCTTAAATAAGAAATAATCCTACTATGGTAAAAAAATGTTCATCATTGATGCGATTTGATATGAATATCTAAACGCATTAGCTTAACAATATAAAAGGCATCCATGTCTATCAACAGCCCTAAGTACACATCTTGTTAACTTACGTTGAAATATAGAACTTTAGTTTATCGCTTCTGAGAGCAATTAAGTCGCATTCCGCACCCACGCTAAGCGCTGTTGTGACCAACTAAAAACTTTAGACACGATACCTAACAAGCCCGTGCAACCAGAGCGTCGGATGTGGGGACATTACCGGCAAGCTGTTCAGTTAGTTTTTTTTATCATCACCCATCATTAATAGCGCTAGGCGACCTGATGGCATCAGTTCCAATTAGTCGACCCTAAATTTTACGCAAAAAGGGTGACCAATGGTAATTATTGTGGCTATGGAAACAGTTAACATTTAATATTTCTGGGCCCTTGAAGGGAGATAAGAGGCTCCCTACGAAAAGGGATTACTTAAATTACTCAGCGGTTTTATAAAGTTTGCAGTGACTGTGATTAAATATTCAATATTGTTCAATAGAGTAATAATGATGTCTAAAATATATATATATATATATATATATATATATATATATATATATATATATGTATATATATGACATGAACTATTTATTTAAATTACCGTAATACAGTGTTCCCTCTTCTTTGGGTAGTTTGGAAAATTTTATTACATTGAGAAATTTGGCGGAAGAGCAAAAACAAATGTTGATCGAAGATAAAATTTAATAACTCCCTTTTAAAGAGAATACTTTTTAACTGCTATCTTGATCATCAATAGTTTTTATTTAATTGGGACAGTTATTATCCTTTAATTAATTAATATTAATTCATCTTTGCTGTTAAACATTTCTGGAGAGTATCAAATGTGGTTTCAATTTATTTTTTACCAACTAGGACTATGGGCAATGATGGGATTTAATTCTCTAATATTTAATATTTCTAAGTGTTTACGGCTGGCAAGGGATCTTAATATCGATATAAATTCAAGATTACAACGCATATTATCATAAACTCGAAAAAGTAGTTGCGTGTTTTTGCAACAATATGTACGTACGTATTTTTTTGTCTGTTCATTATTAATAAGTTGGTTATCTCCTCTTCTATTGACCATAGCTTTTAAAAGAATATTTATATTACTACTACATCACTGCTGCATAATCAATCGTTTGTTAAATTCAAATACGTACAATACAACGAACTTGTATACTTTGGGGACATCTAAGGACATCCTAAAACGTGTTCTATTGAGTTGAAACCGCGAGATCACTGCAAGATATTGAAGTATAGCAATAGATTTTCAGCAAAAAACTATTGCATTCGCATCGAAACATAAGGACGTATATGTGTAAAACAAAAAAATTAATCCCGATAGGAAAAAGAACTATTACACGTAGAATTTTCTCTATGCAATGAGTAGCTGTTCATTCACTATGTCTGCAAATGAGTGTCAATTCATTCACCACAAATTCGGCATTAAATGATACAAGCTTACTTTTAGAGTCATGAAAAATAGATCTTGATATAAGGCACAATGTATGTATGTATCGTAATGTATTATCGTCTAAAAATTTTGGTACGTTTAGATCTTACCCTGTTTTGTCGCGCCTGCTAAAATCGATATAGTGAACAACGGATTATGAGCCTACACGTATTATCAAATTGCGGCTAAGAAACTTAAAACATACTTTTGATGAATATCAATATGGTGCAAATTATAACAGACCGACAACAAAATAACCCATCGAAATTTTCAGACATGTCTGAGTATATGTATGGGGTAAAATATAAAAAATCCGTCATGAATGAGCGGGATGGAGTAAAGGAAAGACCAAATGCAATAACAGTGCTGCCTTTCTCGCACTTCTCGCTCTCTTTAAATATAAAATCAATGTATCTTCAAATTTGTGTGTATGCGTGTGTCTATAGTTGATTCAACGAGATAATATACGTGCTTAATAGTACATGGACGAAAAAGAAATCATTCTCTCAACTGGATAGTTATATTGTATAAGTAGGTGTTTTTATTGCATGTAGCGCAATTCGAAAATTATTAGTAAAAATATCTACGGTTTATTACCATATCGGTATTATATTATATTAAATAATAATAAATGATTAATTTTTATAAGCAGTGAGTAAGAAGCTTTGCTTCTGTCGGGTGTCCCACGATACCCGACATTTTTGTATTATTATTTTAATTAATGTTAAGGATTTACCTAAAATTTTACTAGTATTAATGATTTCTTTAATACAATAGCTACCATGTCTATTAAATAAAATATATACCACGTAGATCGGTTAAACAGCAGTATTTCGAGTGACGCTACGCTTAAAAATATTAGCACACAAGCTGTTTTTGTGAGTTATTACTTGGATTCATGTGGGAATATTCGAAATTAATTACTGATTAAAGTAATTTTTGAGCAATATTCACTTTTACTTTAAAAACAAATGGATAATAATTTATCTGTTCCCAAATTTCTTAACGTATTGATTTCTATACTCCGAAGTGAAGTAAACCGCCGTAAGTTCTAACAAAACTGCGACGTAAATTGAAAACTAATCCAATAAATTACAGTTTTGTTTCTTTAAAATTGTGAGTAACTTCAAACATACAACAGAGTTTGCGCTAGAAATGATCTAATAAAGGTATATCGGCATTAATTCATGCTTAATTTTATAGTTATATATATAGTTATATATTATCATTGCTTATAATTTGCTAAAAAATTTAAGATAATTGTTTTTAATTTTTACTTTCTAATAATTATTATTATATTGCAATAAAAAAACATCTCCAAATTTTCCGTTACTTAATAATAAAATATAAAAATATTGGAGACAAAATAATTATTTTTATTTCATGAATTAATTGTAATAGCATTATGTGGTTTAAAAATTTACTTACACAATATTTATGGCGGAAAGAATCACCACAACACATTTCACGCATATGCGTCACGTTTTTAAATACTTCGAATAGGAAGATTTTATTTATAGGTCGAAGATTTTCACTATGTAATTTCATAGAAGACAAAAATAATTAAAAATATAACATCAATATGACATCAATATCGTGCGAATCGAGACTCGATAAAACTTTGGGCCCAGAATATTCCATGTTATAATATTAGGAGCGAAATAATTTTCACGTCACGGGACGTGGAAATAGCTTACAACAAGGTAGGGTAATTTATTCTGGGAGCTATGAGTGTTTTGTTTAATATGGTACTTATTTAGACGTTCTCACAAGAAAATGTTATCATGTGCATGTAGCACTCACTAAACTGAATCTCACCATTCAGCAATTACAATGGCAGGTGCTGTAGCTCCAGGGCGTTCTTCCTCCAAGACTTCTTAGTCACATGGTTCTTTCAATTGTATTTAGATTATCATCCATTTCTCACTCACAAAGTATAGCAAAAATGTAAAGACAACGTATTTAAAGTAATAATATATAAATTGTGGCAAACTCCAAAAACATGCGGTTTTGACACGCGTTACTTGATCATCACACAACAGCAAGTGAGTTAAATTTTTAGATGACTGATCAGAGCGACTTCAGATAAGTGGACAAATCATTGTTAAGTTTTATAATCCATAATCGTAATAGTAGCAAACTATTAGCAAACCGTATTAGTAGTAAAATAGAAAACCTTATCAACAAGTCAATGAATGTATAAATATAAAAGTGAAGCATTAATTTAAATTTTGGGAGAATATTTGTAAAAAATACTTATTAAAACGAAATAATAAAAACAAATCTGAATTATGATGGGCCACCTTAAAAGAATGTCGAAACTTTCAAAGAATAATTGGTGCTTATTTTTTATACTTACATAGCCTTGTTAAATTGTTAGCATGGTCAAGCTTAAATGCGCAAACAAAAGAAAGGAAAGCTTTAGATAATGTAATATTATTGCGTTGGAATCCGACCCACCTTTACAACTGGACGTTTGAAGTTTCCAAATTTTGTTTCCACTATCAAAACGCATACAATTTTCTTAGAACCTGGATGGATTGCAGTAACTACACCCAAAGGCCAACTCAACAGTAGAGAATTATCCTGTTCGACGAGTATAATAGTTCCAACGTAAATGGTAAGGTCAGGAGCCATCCATTTTTATCTAACTTGCAGCGTATATATATATATATTATAAACGCCACTTTTTTGAAAAAGATTGTATCGTATGGTCCAGCAGTTTTTCTCTACTGGGTGAGAGTTACACGTTTCAGACAGATCACGTGATGGTAAATGCTGTAAAGGAGTCGGATATAAGAAAATGCACTGGTATGATAACATTCAATTCGGGATCGGCAGATATGACGTTCAGAATGCACTCAATCTGCACCAGCATAATTTGCAACTCTTCGTAGGTGAGGAACTGGGTAGTGGATTCCACCAAAGTAGGTGAAAGTGACGGAATCATTTTCCAATCAATAGGTCGGTTATCCAGTTCACGACTCAAAGTAACCTAAAATTCTGATCAAATTAAAGATTTATAGAGGTCGTCTAGTTGAGCCTTGGTACCTACGAAATTAATGCGATTATACGAATAGGGAAACTTGAAAATGTGAAATAAAGCTGCAAATGGCTGTAAGAAAAGCATTTGAATTTAATTCAGAAATTGACTCAATATGAACAGCCTTAGTTACAAGGCAAACAAATAAACAAATTTACACCTTTTCCAAATGCTGTCCTCTTTAACCAGCAAGATTAATTTGAAGGGGACCTGCATAGTCTTTACTAGTATGCACAAAGACCTTTTTCTCTGTGACACAATAAGAAAGAAGATTAGCTACTTTCGGGGTAGAAAAGAGCAGGAATGTCTTATTTTAGCCCTAAGAACAGTCTTGGCATCTAATATTTAGTACTGTTGTCACAGGATAGACATAAAAAGTCTTGGACCTGTATGACAGTTTATAGTGATCTATGATGAGATCTACTACACAACCCTATTTAGGTAGCAAGACGGAATATTTTACCTGAAATGGTAAGTTAAATTGAAAAGTCGTCCTTCATTCCTTAAAATATTTTCTTCTTCAATGAGAAGAATAAATTGTGCAGCTTTTTTTAAGGAGACTTACCCTTCTTTAAGACAGTGATATCATCTACAAAATGAATATTCGGGACTGAGAGAAACACAAGCTGCTCAGTTGTCATAAAGTTTAAAATACTCTGCGGTAGTTCGCAGAAGATCTATTGTTCACAATGAAAAGTAGCCACTAACAAATTAGCTTTGTGTTTGGGCAATTCGACATTATTAATTGATGAAAATGGTTACACCGGCCATTAAGAAGGAGGCTTGTGAATCTATAATGAGTCATTTTACCAGAAACTACCTAGAAAGAGCGGTGAAGGTAATTTTTGGCAAGAAAGGCGATTGCTAAGTCTCTGTAATATAAATAAAATCCGGGTATGTATAATAAATAACGCATATTATTTTTTACATCAAAATCATAGCACATAACTCTAAGTGACCAAGAGTTTTTACTTTGGTAGGGGAGACCTTGGAGTTTGTGCATAGCAACCGGATCAAAATATTCCCAAAGAAGTTAGGTGGTATGTAGGCGCTGAGAATTGTTTAATGATGGTATCAAGTGGCTTTACATGTAAATTAATATCATATAGTCCTGTCTTCTTTTATAAGTATTTTGACAAATATATTTACGGAAGATATCAAGCCGAGGACATCAAATAAGCGGCCAACTATAGAAAATATACTTAATTTTGTTCATTATTCTGATAAAAAAGCGCCATAAGCTAATTCCCGCAAAAGGCCTAATACTTTTTATATACTGTTAGAATAAACTGTGGAATCCGCCGAGTTGCGGTTAAATTAGAAAAGCTCGCAAATAAATAAGGAGAATTACCGATCCATTCATCAAAATTAAAGGCACCAGAATTGAATAAGGAGTAAACCTTGGATTCTACTACTTTAGCAGTATCAGAAAAGTGACGACTTATATCAAACTAATTGACGAAATGTACGCGTAGCCAAATGTGGGCTTGATTTAAGACTAAATTAACACAATTTAATTCAAAGGTGCGTATGAGTTCATTACTATTGACCGAAACATGATTCTTAAATATATACGATGGTCTTAGCAACATAAATTTGTGAATATATTTTTGTAATATCAGCAGCCATTGCAGCTGGAAAAAGTAGAAAATTGAGCAGCAGTAAAAATTAATTGGCCTGTAAATTAGGACATGCACGTAGAATGTTATGTGGGAATAACCCTGTGCGCGTTTTTGCTGTTGCATCGAGTATAATCCAAGGGAAATGCTAATTGGGACGCATGATAATATGATGTGGAATATAATATCCATTATCTGCGACACCAAAATCTACGATTTCAAAAAAGTTATCCTCATAAATATACTCTTTTAGAACATTGTTGTAAATCTTATATTCACCTGGAATTTGCATAATTGATTTCTTCACTGCCATAAGTTTTGTGTTAGTCTATAATACGAGAATTGTCTAGTTCTCTTGGTCCCTTCAATAGAATATCTTCCATAATAAGAAAGGCAACAGAATATCTTCCAAAAATAAATCGAATTACAGATAAAGTGATCAGATAAAGACTCTTCCGGTCCTAAAAATTCAAATTACATATCTTGTCTAACTACCAAAATCTTCACACTAAATCATTGAGACGGCTAGTTTGTTTACCAAGCATGGTAAGCAAAGTAGCTAAATATATATACAGAAACTGTTTCCCGCCTACGACGACATTCTCGTCTCCAGGAATATTGCGCTTTAAGTCCGAAAGCAGTATACCCTATAAAAGTTCCGTGACACTCTTGGCTATATAGTGAGCAGGTAGCTGATCAGTACTAAAATTTGAGCGAGTACAAAGGCGATATAACGGAAGTACAGGTAGAGAAAACTGAAATAATTTTGGTAATTTTGGCACAGCCTTTTATATGAACACTAAAATTAAAACCAAAACTAGAAACAGAAATGCATAGAACTTAAAACAGCACACCGCAACAGAGACGGCGATTGCCGAGCGAGATAGCATATCCCACGGAAGTCCCCCACCTACACCGCGGGCTAAATAAAACCCTCCTCTCCCTCCATAACTCATAAATTAACGAAGATTGACATGATGCCACAGTGTCTAATTCACTTAGGAAAGTTACACAATCTCGTTTCGATTTTTTATATTCAAATTGGTCTTGTGACAAATTTAAATCTTTAAACTGAGAATAAACAGTAATCGAGTGATCAGATTTTTTTTAGAATAACAATTATATATTTTACTCTAAAGTACAACGTATCTAAGTCGCTATACTTAGTTTAGCTAGTCGGGTTGGCTGTAACTTGCAAACCGACTATGCTATTCATGACAATTTCAAATTGACAAAGCATTTCGTCTATCAGCTTTGACTGTTACGTGAACATTCCATGACTTTTCGGATCAATCAATGACTTTTCGGATCAAGCAATCAATCGTTCTTTTTTGCAGTTAGTATAAAGAATCGTTTCTTACAAATACCTAAAAAGCATGGCTTTACTATCTTTACTTATTTTTTCTAGCAAGGCGTTATAAAATGTACAAAAATGAATATTTATAATTTACATTATAATATGTTGAATTTTCAAATACCGTAATTATGCCTATACATGTTAGAAATCTAGAGGTGTTTCGAAAATTTTGCAAACTATTATGTTAAAACCTAAAGGTATCCAAGTGTTTACCAGATATTGAAGTATTTCTCAAGGTAGGATGATTTACCTTGGGAAGTAGGAGTATTTTGTTTAATACATTACGTGGCCTATTCAGACGATTCAGACAATATAGCCGTGTGCATGAAACACTCATTAACCTCAATCTCCAACATCACCATCCAATAATTACAGTAGCAAGCGCTGTAAATCTAGTCTCTTCTCATCAGAATTTCTTAGTTACACGATATTTCCAATTAGTTTTCCTCGTAACGAAAGAAAAAAAAGACGTATGATTTTCAAATATGTTACTTTAATATTACGCAATAGTAAGTGAGTTCTAATTTTAGACGGTAAACCAAAGCGACTTCAAACAAGAGGACTAATCACCGTTAAGTTTTATAGACCAAAACCGTAATAGTTCCATCGCGCCATTTTCTGACACTTACAAACAACAAAAGATTAAAAAGCGCTGAATGCGGAAATACAAAAATGGCGCATTAAACTAAATGTTTCGAAGAATATTTGGGAAAAAAATAATCATTGAAATAAAATAATAACAAAAAAATTTAATTACTAGGTTCCTAACCACTGTTAGTTATTGTTGAGGTGAGAAATTATCTATGCAACTAATTAACTTACTAGTTTCCCATGATCAATTCCTATTTTATTTAAAAATGACCCATAAACCTTGTAATAGCTAAAGTGCCCAAATTTTGTCGCTTCTCATTTTCATCTTACTCCCTTTTTTATAATATTGTATTTAAATATTATACCGCTCTTAAATAGTGTGTATTCGTAACTTCATAGATCGCTAAAATGGTTTCATTAACTCTATTAAAATCTTTTGCAATGTTCCATAAAACTAAATTTCCACGCCTGACTATTGTTGTTGACTGGCAAAAATTATCCTTGTAGGATTAAATTATACATTAAAACTCAAATTGGTAAGATGGATTGCAATTGTCCATGTTAATGAGAAATTGCTTAAGACTTATTTTATTGCTTAAGCTTAAGAATAATTAATTTATTGCTTAAGAATAATTTTAATTGCTTCTACTATATTAAAATTTATTTTTGACAAGTTGCTTTGTTCTTGTCTCATTATTTTAGTGGAATGCGCTCTTATTCTTAACTGGCATTGAACGAAGATGCAAAAAATAGCAAATTGAGATTATGTAGAAAACAATAATATGCATTCGAGTGATCTTTTTTAATTTCCAGTGTTAGGAGAAAATTAAATACTAGGAAACTATCTGTACTTATGGGAAGGAAAATAAAATGAGACAGCTTCCAGTTTCTTTATGTAACACTATTAAGTCGCAACGACATCCTTTGTATTAAATTAAATTTTGAAACGAAATTTATTTAGTTTGAATGTCAATAAAATTATTATTCTTTATCTACGTAAGTTACATTTTCGTTATATTTTAATTACACGAAAGTTAAGCCATTCATGAATTAAAAAAGGATTAGAAATCGAATAAAATAAAATGTATTCCATTATGTATCATATAATGATATATTATTTTGGATGTATTTATTTATAAGAGGAACTTTTGTGATTTCATTCTTTACTAGCTACGCTAGAGACTTCATTCACATGTATTTTTTACCGTCTTCAAAAAAAAGGAGGAAGTTGTCAATTTGCCGGAATATTTTTTTTTATATATGTTCAGGGATAATTATTACTTAGTGAAATAATTTCGATGATTCTTTTTTTTAGTTGAAAGAGGGTACTTCCAAGGTAGTCCTCTATAAATATGATGATCTGATGATGAAGTCTACAAATTTATGATGGAGCTCTTTAACGAATGGGAGTAAATCAACTATGATTCAAAATATTTGCTACGGGTAGTGATTGTTTTTCAAAGTAACTACACTATCGACCAAGTCTTTTTCTGATGATATGTTTCGGAGATGAAAAACTCCTTAACGGATATCAGTAAATCAACCACGATTAAATATATTTGATACAAGCAGTCGTTACTTTGTAAAATTACTACACCGTCGAACAGGTCATAGTCCGACGGTGAGTTCTGGAAATGAACAATGGAACTCCTTAACGAATGGAAGTAAATTAAATGTGATTTAAAATGTATGCCACTGATTGTATATGCTACTGATTTAAGATATATGACACTGTTGTTTTGCAAAATGGCTACACCATCGACCATGTCAGAGTGTAGTGATGCGTTCTGAAGATAGACAAAGGGAATCCTCATAGGATGGTAGTAAATTAAAAATAATTCCAGATATTTGCTACTAGCAGTTTTTAATTTATAAAATAACAGCACCATTGACAAGGTCAGGGTTTGATGATGAGTTATGAAAATTAATAATACAACTCTAAACGGATGGTTGTAAGTCAATAGTAATTCATTATATTTGCTACGGATTAGTTTTAGTGGATGACGGAACTCCTCAAAGGCTGACAGCTGACCACTGGCTGTTACTACTGTCGCTTCATTTCTGTGTGTTGTTGATAACTAATTTGCTATAAGTAATTTTGAAAAAAATGAAATTTTATTTTGTATTAGATTTTACCTCTGAATTTTAATAAGTATGCAATTTTCCAAAAAATAATGACAATGTGTCAAAGCTGGAAAATTATTTCAAAACCCTATTCCAAATGTACTTTTGTGCAGTGGAAAGCTACGGAAAATGAAGCAAAAGCTCAATTCTTCAGAAAAATAGTATTATATTTCAACAGCACGTATATTTTCTTTAGGTATAGATAAAAATCTGAACATTAAAGCATCCCTGTCACTCTCTTAACTTCATGCGCTAATTCATATTTTCTATCTCGCTCTAATATCCATTATCTCTGAACTAGTGTTGTAGGGATTAAATGACTTGGATATTAAAATATCGATAAGCTACTATCAAATCTAAAGATAAGATCTAAAGTTACGAAATTAACAATATTAATTTGCATTCTAAAGTATGATTGGTTTAAATAAATTTATGACTAATAAATTGATGATATTATCAAATACTATGAAATTAATCTAAATATTCAGTACTTGTATTATTCATTGAAGTGGTTCACATAAATGGTTTTTATTATTATATTTCAACAAACATTTAACATATCGTACACATATATATATTTCTGAGGAATAACCAATTATGAAGAAAGTACTACCTTTCTTCATAATTGGTTATTTAAATGATAAAAAATGTAAAAAAAATTGTAATGAACTTGAAAATATGATTTCGATTGAGATTACCAATTTTATTATATATGTATAAACATTAGAAATGCAAAATCAACCTTGATATGAAGATATCAATTTGAGGTTAATAAGGATATATACATATATATATATATATATATATATATATGTATATATATATATATATATATATATATATATATATATATATATAAATATATATATATATATATATATTCGCCATAAAATGCCGACAAATGTTTAAGCTTTTCATTTATTGAAATTAAATTAAGACATTTTTTCCTAAAGTTTATCGATTAATAAATAAATCGATGAAAATTCTGTGGATATGCAAGGGTCATATTTAATATTTAAAAATTGGTTCATTTTAAGTTGGACTAACGTTTTAAATATATTTATTTTTACTTCTGAGAGTGTCAAAAATAAATTTTTCCAAATTATTGTAAAGATTTCTAGGAATTGTGCAGGGTTGCACAAAACGAAATGAAAGAGTTTTTCACATATATTTTCTCGAGATTTTGCTACGGACTATTTTTGTTTTATAAATAATCATCACCTATTATTTAGAGACACTTTCCCTGCCAACGTTTTCTTTATCTACTCTACTTCAGATAATAAGAGAACTTCAGATAATAAGAGAACTTCAGATAATAAGGCTTATAATATCTCAAAAAGTTATAAAAATATCGTGAATTTTTCAGAAACCATGAATTTGAGAATTAAACAAACTTTCAATAATGCCACTTCTAAATGTAGGGTATTTTTTATTTTTAGCAATATTTCCAAACATATCTTACACAAAATTCAGGAAAATATGATTTTTGTATCACCCTAAGAAATTCTTTCAATTGTACTTAAACGTGATATGACTTAAATTGTCATATGAATATTTTTAACTGTTTACTGTTGAGATAAATGCCATTTAATACATTATATTACACTAACGGATGAAGGGACAGACAAGTAAACGATTATTTAAAATTATAAAAATAGAACAATTGACAAAGCACTTTACAAATATAGCTCTACCGCTATGCTTTTCTGCTAAACGAGTCGTTGGTACTGCTATAAATTATCGGAGTCTAAATTCAGAAATACTTGGTTTGAATTTTTGAAATATTTTTTGTGTCTTTTTCAACTAAACAAAAACAAAAAAAAATCCAGTTTAAATTACACTGGTAAACATATCTAAAAAAATGTTTTTACTTTCTCGCTAAAACTGCCCGGTTTTGTGACAAGTGACTTATGTAACATTACGTGTTCAAGTATAAGCGAGCCAATATTTTCAAATAAATATATTATAGTGCAATTTGGTATGTCAATTAATTGCTTATACATAAAATGTCATAAAATAATCGACATATCATTATTATCCTTCAATAAATAGATGGGTTAGGGACGTCACATCATTCTCATCATTTGTTCGTGTGCTGTCGTCGAAGTAGACAATCACATGTGGTGCGGCGGAAGGAAACACTATTGATAGCTAACCTTTTGTTTTCATCGTGACATACTTGCTCTCTGTCGATTCCGCATAAAATATTTTATTTCCTGTTTTGTAAAATTTTAATATATTCTGGAATTAAACATTTGCTCCGGCGTACGTAAATGTCTAAAACTTTTCTAAAACTCGCAATTATGCAGATAAAATATATAAAAAGATATAAAACATTTAAAAAGATACAGATTTAAACTTAGCATAGAAAACTATTTTTTTTTGGAAAATTGCTTCATAAAATTTTGATGGGTAAATTGAGGTTGGACCATAATAAGGTGTATTCAATATGTACATAAAATTTTTAATGATGTTGCAAAGCTTTATGAACTATGACGTTAATACCTTAATGAATAATATAATATTTAAATTTTGGCAGGTTTAATAAAATATTTTTGATAATTAGAATGCTGCTTCTGAACCTCCCTCACTTTCAGGATTTAGTGATAACAGTTCAAAAACTTCAGATTTTTTAGTCATAGGAAGAGTAAAGTCGAGCAGATTCTATAATATCTATTTCAGATCTATTGCTTCGCTTACTTTGGTCGTTCAAAAATAAAACGTGAAGTTAGATTAACTTAAAGGTATTCCTGATTCGAGTCTCTGGTACACCAAACCAGACAAAATATTAAACATTTTGTACACATAAGAAAATTTTTAAAGCTTTTTATGAGTCTTCCTGATTTTATAGCCAATGTTTTAATTTTACTTCATATGTATCCCCAGAAAGTACAAAAATTCCTTGCACTTCAGAATCCTAAAAGAATTGCATAAACTATTCATACATTCCTATTTTATAATTATAATAAACTCAGATACAAAATGCTTACGCCACCTCTTACTTTATTATTTTACGTTACATTCTTACCATCATTATGGTTGGAATGAAAGCCCAGGATAGGCCACAGGTTTCCTCTAAAATATCCTCAAACATAGAATTTTCTTGGAAATTTTTGGTTTTGTTAATTCTTTTCTTTTTAATAGTTTCAATCTCTGCTCAAATAGAATTGTTCTAACGTAGTCAAGACCCCTTGTTCATTCTATTTCCTTTAGTTTTGTAAAAACTGCCTTATTTACCGTCAACGTTTATATTTAATAAATTAGATTGATACCATATAGGTATCAATATAATTTATTAATTATGATGAAATAAATATTCAAACCTTGTGTGTTGAGAGTTGGGGTCAGAGGGAAGCTATGAGTTTGTTTAAAATGGAGGTTTTTCTATACAGCTAGTCCTTCACTACGTTTGTTAACGTGTGTTTTTGTTTAATTTTACATATTTTTCCACCATTTATGCAATGCTTTGTTATTAAGTCTCTATAAAGAATGAATTGAAAATAATACCAAGCTAGCTTAGGTCGAAATATCTTGCTGAATAATTCGAATCTTCAAATGACAAATGTAGTACAAAGAAAATAAATTATAAATTATTGTGGGCAGCTGGTTTTATTTTACTATGCGGAAACTTCGTTTCCAAAATTATTCCATTTGTTACTTGTCTGACAAAAATGGCTGTTTCATATTTTATGTAACTCAAAATTCCCGTGGACAAACCTTTTGCCGCGTACGTTCAACGAACTTGAGACAGCCATTTTTATAAGTACTTGGAACACTAGAAACTACAGAAAATTAGCTGAAATGATTAGTATGATTATATGAAATATTAATATAGCAACACACAAGCAAGTTATAAGTTTAATGTTCGTAGTTAATAGAAATAACGAAAGGTTTTTTTTTAAAGGTCAGCATCTAATATACAGACAGGTATAGAAAATCTGCTACGCATTTATCCATGAAAGATGGACAAAATCAAATCAATTTTTATATTTCCATTGAGCCGTGATAATAATCGTTAAAAGCAACTTCACATTATAATTTCGCGCATTTTATTATAAAATGGACATCGATTGTTACGTTTTTGGGCGACGACAACATGTACTATGAATATATATATTTAACTATGACGATTTTTATTATTTTTCAATATGACAAAAAATTCTTTTGTCATATTCCAAAAATTCCTATACTTAGAAATGAAAAATACCTTTTTGTTATAAAGTAAAAAAGATAGAAAAAATTCGTCACAGACCTGAAATAAATAATAAGGATCTGGCAATATTCTAACTTCAAGGTTAAAGTTCGTAACCCACAACCACTTCTCGATCATAAACTAAGCTTGGAGTGGAACCTGAATGGAGCCTGGTCTGAGGTCATCCTATGCTGAATAATCTGACATATTTGAATTGAACCAGATCGCCCTTCCTCTGGATTTGAAGATCCCTTTATATCAGATATACGCTCAACAGTTTAAGAACCGGAATTAGCCACAGAAGCTAACTTATGAAAAAATGGGCTTAGAGTAAATTTGCAACATTCAAATGGGGTTGCTCGAAGCAGACAGTCTAACACATCATTCAAATATATGCTTTAAAAGAACACAAGGAGTCACTTCAAAAGGGAAAGATTTCAAAACTATAACGAGTAATGTTGTGGAATACGTTAGAAACTATATATTTTAGTTATAAGCATTGTAGATTTTACATACTATATCTTTATTAAAAATATCGCAACTTAAACCGTCATAATAGCAAAATAATATGACCAATACCTAGTGTCACATTTGACCTTTTTTCGGATTTTAATACAATAAAATATTACTGGTCTATGCTCCTGATTCTTAAATTATAATGTTATCAAAACAAATAGTACTAATAACAATAGTAACAGAGGTAACGAAATTAAACTTAAAATCCAACACATTCACATACGGATAAAAACAATAAAATTTTACGTATATTCTCGTTGAGAATTAATTGCATACAATAATGTAACAATATAATATTTTTATTGTTGGAGAGAGTAGATGTCTATCTTCGCGTAATGTCGATTACAAGAGACCTAGGTTGGCATAGGTGCCACGAAAAATTTTAAAATAAGCTTGCTTTATTATTTTACAATATTTTAATAAAAACGGAAAAGCCGATTTTTTCATTTTTTGTACTATCTAAATTTATAAAAATTTTGGAGTTAAGGTATAAATTTTAGAAAAAAAACTATTATTTAAATTATGTAAAAGTAACCATATTAAACTCATTATATTAATGTTGAGCTTCCTGTTTAAATAAGGTTAAGAAAACGAAGAACAAGCTATATTTTTCTAAACAAATCATCACCATATTTTTTGTCATAAACGATGACATAATGACATAAGTTTCGAATAGAAAAACAAGACAATTTAAATTTACATGTGATTTAAAATATCCGCTTTTAAGCAAAGAAATAGCTTAGCAGTTAAAAAATTTATATTTTCTAATATGAATTCGGAATTGAAAGAAAATTTCCATTAAAAGAACACAGAATATATTAGATATAGATCAGGGTATTTTTAAGTCTGCGCTCACAGTTTTATTGCTAAGTAGTGGAAGCTCGTGTTATAGGTGTATTTTAAAATTTAATAAAACCAACTAAAGTATAACAATTACGATCTGAGCTTACATGAATTAATGCTTGCGCATTTTACATCACTAATACCAAAAATATGACCCGCGGGATCGCAGAACTCTCCCACGCTCTATCACCTCTTAAAGGAAATTGTGTCTATCATAGATTTTGCGAAATAACGGCGGGCGAGTCGAATACCCCATCGACCTTTCGCACTAAAGTTATGTACATACGTTTTATTCCAGCCATAAAATCAAATAAACGGCAATAATTCACTCACGGGCGACCAAGTTAATGGTTAGAGGTCGCACACCATCTGGTACGTGGAGCGATTTCTTACTGAAACATTTATTTTTGCCCGCTATTAGAGCGGGGGCGGAATAAATAATTCGTCGAACGTCGGCGCGAGTCCTACAAATCTCCGGCAATACTTTGGCGCTTTAGTGGGGCATGTGACTTTGTTCGACGTTACTTGGGTAATTGTTTGTGCAAGGGCGGGCGGGGTGTTTTTCTGTTAGCCGAAAGTTCCGTGGTCGGAATATGATGAATTGTGACGGTTAGGATTTGCTTAATAAGAAAGTTGGATTTCACTTCGAGGAATGGGGTCAGTTACCTTTGTGTTAGTAGGAAACAAATTTTTGGCTAGGGGAAGTTTCGAAAGGGTTTAATGGGAATGATTTTTTGTTATAAGTTAGTTCTTGTGATTTTTGCTATTATACTTATGAGAATTTATCAACTTTGACGGTAATTATTATGGTGCTTATTCTTGTGTGATTCACTGATAAGAAGTGTATTCGTAATAGATGAAAATTGTATTTTCCAAGCTATATAATCGCGTAAATATAAGTAGGGTAATATATTGAATTTGCATATATATGTATGTATATATATATATATATATATATATATATACATATAGATATATATATATAGATATATATGGCATTTGCTAAAATAAAATATATTGGGGAATGCAAATAATATACTTGATATTGGTACATTGATTTTATTTATCCTGTAAAGTATCGCTTGTAAAGGCTAGTAGAAAATCTATAAAATATTTGTTTCTTCGTAATATTAAGCAATATTTATGAAGAGGTGAGTTTTAAATTAAAAACAAGAAGGAATTCTTCTACCCATTTTCCGATAATCATTTAAAGTAAAATCATGGAAATGAAAATGTTTTTAAAGCTTACTTATTACTTATTTAAAAATAAGAAAAAAAGACCAATAATTTTACATCGAAGTTTTTCTTTTCGGAAAGTGACCATTTTATACTTGTAAAGAACATACTAGACAATATGTTTACAGAATAAATATAATTATTATTTTATTAGCTTAACAGAAATACCCTGTAGCTTAAAAGAATTACCTTTCATAAGCTAATTCATTACTTGACGATCATGTAGTGATATTGTTCTCCTCATATCATTTAATATTTTCAGAGGACCGAACCGTACTGCCTCCTATCCTTATTCGCAAGTGGAAATGTCGATCCATTATTTTACCATTTTTAATAACATATTATCAATGTCCTGTTACTTTTTCTTCCGTATTTCGTAGTTATTATTCTCATTTTTTTTAATTGGAACAACAACGTGGCTTTAGATGACGTTCTAATTTTTCATGGTTGTTTTTAATATTTGTCAAAGTATCGAAGCTTCTGAAGCTTGAAAAGTTTTTATGTGATTCTGTAATTACATCTGTGTTTGAATTTTTTTTAAATAAACAAAAGTTATTTTGATTATTTGTTTTTATTTCTTCTTTCATTTGACAGGAAGAGAACAAATGTTTGGGAAGAACCGTTTTTGAGAAATTAACCATATTTTTACGCCAGAGAACAACATACTAGGCAATGTGTTCATATAGTAAATAAGAATATTTTTTTAATACCTTTACAGGAATGCTATGTGGCTTAATAAAAATATTATTCATGTGTAGATTCATTACATAACGATCATATAGTGGACTTAGTTTTCTTCATATCTGTAGTATTATCTAGCAGATAATCGAATCGCACTATCTAATATCGTTATAGTCAAATGAAAATGTCGATAAATTATTTTCAAATTTTAATAACATGATATCGATGTCTGGTTAGTTCCTTTTCCGTATTTCGTAGTTAGTATCCTTTTTTTTAACGAAACATCAGCTTGCAGTGTTTGCCTCGTTCTTTGGTCTCATCTGGATTTGCATTTTATTTAAATAAATACGAATTACCTTGATTGTTATGATTTTTTTAACGAGAAGAGAATAGATATTTGAATGCATGTCGTAAATGATTTAATATATCATACTTCTGTAATACCCACAGAGTGCTTACTTAGTTCTATATTTCGCTTTCACGAACAATAAATTTAGCTCAACAGAGATTTTTAAATTTTCTCCTTTATTTCCAATATCCTAACTCAGGAATTATAACCGTGATATTGGAGAAATTATAATAAAATAACTAATATTCTACTGGATTTACTGTTCAAATTTATTTATTAAGCTGTTATTTACAAATATTACAAGAGTTGTGGTCTCATTAACCCCTAAAGTGCAAGCATCATAATATTATGATGTTAGTGCCCAGATATTGTTAATTTGTACAATCAAAGGGTTAATGGATTGGTCAACATGATAACATAAACTGGTCCACCTAATTAATTCATCCCTGGTTTTAGGTCATTATATTTATCATTATAGATTTGTTACTTCCATACATAATACTAATTATTGAACATCTTATACTTACCATTAAAGTTAATTTGAATCTCATAAAATTACAGAAACACTTTTAACTACATCATTAAATTGTGTAAGTAAAAATACAGGTACGTTCCCAAAAAATCGTGCTACAAAATAGCTATATTTTTCACAACTCTGTTTGGTGGTTGGAATTTTACCTCGTCCAATTTCACAGTTGACGTGAACTGAATGCCAAATTTTCCTGGACGTAGACTAGTCGTTTTTAATAGTATCCCTATTCATTTACGACTTCGCGTATCCAACTTTAAATTTTTGATGAGTTTTCATTATTATGATCATTGCATTAGTCTCGTGAAGTGATACAAAATAGTTTACCCTTATTGATAAACATATGATATTATTAAAAGAATAATAAAAATCTCATGTGTTTCATTGATTATGTTTCCTATGAGGTCCGTCTCGGCTTTCATGTCGATGTTGCGTATTTTGACTCTCAGAAAATCTTTGATCGCGAAGATAATTACATCTTATTAAACCGCCTTTTCGAAGTCATATGCTTCTTCTTTTCGTATCTTGCGCCAAAAAGCAATACGTGCGAGTAGGTAATTATATATATTCTTTTATTTCTCTATATTCTTTTATTTCACGAATAGCACGTCCAGCCCTCAAGTATGAATAAACCATTGGCAGGACGCCCTTGCGCCGAGATTTTGAAGTAGTTTCAATTCCATTCATGTTCAAACATTCCATGTTCAGAGTTTGGGTCAAAGGGAAGCTGTGAGTTTGTTTAAAATGGATGTGATTTTAGAAAGTCAGTCCCTCACTTCATTTATTAATGCTTTTTTTTAGTTTCATTGTAAATAATTTTCCATCATTTATGCAATGCTTCGTTATTAAGCCCGTGGACAAACCTTTTGCCACTTCCGTTCCACAAACTTGATACGGCCATTTTTATAACTACTTGGAACACCTGAAGCTACGGAAAAGTAGTTGGAATTGCTAGTACGATTGCGTTAAATATTAATATAGCTACACATAAATAAGTCTTAAGTGTATTGTTTACAGTTAATGAAAATAGGGAAAGGTTTCTTTTTAAAAGTCCGCATCTACTATACAGATAAGTATAAAAAACCCGCGAGTTTATGCATGAAAGATGGATCAAGTCAATACAATTTATATAATTCCTTTAAGCGGTGATAATAATGGTTAAAAGCAGCTTCATATTGGAATTTCGCGCAGATATTAAAAAATGGGCATTGGTAATATTGTGACCTTTTTGGGCTATGATTTCATGATAATTTTTTATTATATTTGTGTATAACGAAAAATTCTTTTGTCTTATTCTAAAATATCTACACTTAGAAATGAAAAAAATATTTTTGTTATATTATAAATATATAGTAAAATAGATAGATCTGAAGTCAATAATAAAGATCTTACAATATTTAAGACCACAAGGTTAAAGTTCCGAGGAACTTCTCGCTCATATGAAGTGAAAAAATTTTAATAGTGATAAGGTATACTAACTAGCATTCATCTCAATAGTAAACAGTTAAAAATATTTATATGACAATTTAAGTCATTTAACGTATAGGTCCAATTGAAAAAGTCACTTATATTGACTCCTAAATCATATTGTCCTGAATTTTGTGTAAGATATTGCTAAAAATAAAAAAAAATAACCTGTATGTACGAAAGGCATTCGAAGCGTACAGTTGACCACATCATTCCAACACATCATAATAGCAAAGTAATGTGATCAATACCTAAGGTAAAATTTAGCTTTTTTGAAAATTTTAATGCAATAAAATGTTATAAGTCTTTGCTCCTTATTCGTAAATTATAATGTGATCAAAACAAATAGTACTTGCTAAAATAGTAACAAAGGTTACGAAATGAAACTTAAAATCCAACACATGTACATACGGAAAACATTTTTTACCTATATTCTCGTTGAGAATTCCTTGTATGTAATAATATGTATGTGAATAGTGTAAAAATAAAATAATTGTATTGTTGGAAATAGAGTAGATGTCTATCTTCGCATTATATCGATTATAAGAAACCTAGGTTAGGATAGGTGCCACGAAAATATAAATCCTCTTGCTTAATTATTTGACATACATTTAATAAAAAAGGAAAAGCCGATTTCATATATGGATAAAGAATATGTTATTATTTTTTTATTGTTAATTAATTGTATCACTGTAAAGCAATTAATTTTTTTATCCTTTTCTTGAAATTATTTCCTGCTTGGATCATTCCCAGATCCAGATCATTCAACACACACACACACACATATATATATACATATATATATATATATATATACATATACGTATATACATATATATGCATATATATACATATATATATATATAATATGTTCGTTTGAAATACTAAAAATACAAAACACACTGCTTACCAAGTGGAGATACAAGAGGGAAAGCTGCAGACGAAAGTCCCGTTTATACAATTGACACAATTGTTTTAAATAATATTTAGAAAATAATTAGTTTGTATCAAATGAAAAAAATATTTTACAAGACAAACATTATCTCACTAATTAATCTCAGAATTATAATTTTCTTTGCAGTAATGAATGGTATTAACTACCGTGTAATTATAATGTTTTTCTTGTTGTAAAAGCGAATATCTACGCTGTTTTCGAGTTTTAAGTATTTTTTTTCATGAATCTCTCCTATTTGCGTGTTTCATTGATTAGTTAGTCACATCTGTAAATTAAAGATACATTGGGTTACAATGGCTATTTTTTTTGTATTCTAAGTTTCTGAAAGTTTTAGAGTTCAGGTATAAATTTTAGAAAAATTATAAAAGTAGCCAGATTAAACTTTTTCTATTAATGATCAATTTTCTCTTTAAATAAGATTTAAAAAAAAACAAAGAATAGACTATATTTTTCTCGACAAACCATCATCATATTCTTTGTCATAAGCGATGACATAATGACGTAAGTTTCGAAAAGAAAAACAAAAGAAAATTTAAATTTACATGTGGTTTCAAATATCCGCTTTTAGGCAAAGAAGTAGCTTAGTAGTTAAAAAAATTTATATTTTCTGGTATGAATTCGGAATTTGAAGAAATTTTTTTTAAAACAACACAGAATATATTAGATATAGATCAGGGTATATTTAAATCTGCGCTCACAGTTTTATTCCTAAGTAGTGGAAGCTCGTGTTATGGGATTATTTTAAAATTTAATGAAACCAACTAAAGTCTAACGATTACGATCTGAGCTTACACGAATTAGTGCTTGCGCATTTTACGTCACTAATCCCAAAGATATGACTCGAGGGATCGCTGAACTCTTCACCTCTTAAGGAAATTGTGTCTACCATAGATTTTGCGAAATAATAGCGGGCGAGTCGAATACCCCATCGACCTTTCGCGCCAAAGTTATGTACATATGTTTTATTCCAGCCATAAAATCGGATAAACGACAATAATTTACTCACGGGCGACCAAGTTAATGGTCAGAGGTCGCACACCATCTGGTATGTGTGGCGATTTCTTATTGAAACATTTATTTTTGCCCGCTATTAGGGCAGGGGTGGAATAAATAATTCGTCGAACGTCCGTGCGAGTCCTAAAAATCTTCAGCAACACTTTGGCGCTTTAGTGGTGCGTGTGATTTGTTCGACGGAACTTGGGTAATTTTTTGTGCAAGGGCGGACGGGGCCTTTTTCTGTTAGCCGAAAGTTTCGCGGTCGGAATATGATAAATTGTGACGGTTAGGATTTGATTAATAAGAAAGTTGGATTTCACTTCGAGGAATGGGGTCAGTTGCCTTTGTGTTAGTTGGAAACTGATTTTTGGCTAAAGGAAGTTTCGAAAGTGTTTAATGGAAATCGTCTTTTCTTATAAGTTAGTTCTTGTGGTTTTTACTATTATTATACTTATGAGAATTTATTAACTTTGATGGTATTTATTATGATGCTTATTCTTATGTGATTCACCGACAAGAAATATACTAGGAATAGATGAAAATAGTATTTTCCAAGCTATATCACCCCATAAAAAATAGATAGAATAATATATATATATATATGTATATCTACCTATATATTTTTATGTGTGTATAAATATATATATTTATATGTATATATATATATATATATATATATATATATATATATATATATATATATATATATATATAAATATATATATATATATATATATATATATATATATATCATAAAATAAAATAATTTTTAAAGAGAAATAATATGGAAACCGGCTAGTCTCCTCTTTTTTTAATAGAATAAAAATATAACTCTCAAAAGATCATTCATATCTGTCTGTCACAGACTTTTTTCTCAGAAATCGATAAATGTAAAAACTTAAAAGAAGTGATTATAAAACCTATTACCACAGAAAAACAATTGTATAAAATTTTGGAGAATAATGTAGTTGACATTGGTATCTTAAGTTATTTTTTATGTAAAGTATCGCTTGAAAAGGCTAATTATAGGAATCAAAAAGAAAATTTTTTCATAATATTGAGCATTATGTGAGATAGTTTTAAAATTAAAAGCCAGAAAAAAATATTGTTTCCCTTTTCCCGTAATCTTTTAATTTAAAATCATGAAAATAACAAGGTTTTTAAAGATCCTTTATTACTTATTTAAAAATAATAAAAAAGATCAGTAATTCTGTATATCAATTTTTTTTTTTGGGGAAGTGGCCATATTTTTGTACCAGTGAAGAACATACTAGACAATATGTTGACAGAAAAAATATTAATATTTTTTTAATAGCTTAACAGAAATACTATATAGTTTAATAGAATTGCTTTTCATAAACTAATTCATTATTTGACGATCATATTAGTTTTCTTCATATCTTTTAATATTGTCTAACAGAGGACCGAACCGCATCCAATATCCTCATTCTGAAGTGAAAATGTCGATCCGTTATTTTAATATTTTTAATAATATATTATTAATGTCCTGTTACTTTTTCTTCCGTAATTTGCAGTTATTATTCTCATTTTTTTAATAGAAAAATCAGCGTGGCTTTAAATGACGATATAATTTTTCATGTGCTTCTTATACAACTTGTTAGACAAATATTAAATATTTCTAAAGTATCTGAATTTTTAGAAGTGTTTATGTGATTCTCTAATTGCATATTTATTTGCATTCTTTTTTAAATAAACGAAAATTATTTTGATTATTTGTTTTTATATTTTCTTTCATTTAACAGGAAGAGAACAGATTTTTGAGAAATTAACCATATTTTTAAGCCAGAGAACAACATACCAGGCAAGGTGTTCATATAGTGAATAAGAATATTTTTTAATACTTTAAAATAATGCTAGTTAGCTTAATAGAAATAAGATCAATGTATTGATTCATTACACAACGAACATGCAGTAGTCTTAGTTCTCTTCATATCTGTAGTATTGTCTAGCAGATAGTGGAATAGCACTGTCTAATATCGTTATAGTCAAGTGAAATTGTCGATAAATTAGTTTCTAATTTTTAATGACGTAATATCAATTGGTAGTTAGTTCCTTTTTCGTACTTCATAGTTAGTATAGTTTTTTTTTAAGCAGAACATCAGCTTGGATTTAGACTCAAATCTATTTTTAAGGCCATATTTTCATAATGTTTTTAACAAGAAGAAAGTAGATGTTTGAGTGCATACCGTAAATTATTTAATATTTCATACTGGTATAATAGTCACAGAGTGCTAACTTATATCGCTTTCACGTTCTGTATATCGCTTTTATGCATAATAAATTTAGCTCAACAGAGATTTTTAACTTTCTCCTTTTTTTCCAATACATGACTTATGTAACATAATGGTGATATTGAAGAAGTTATAATAAAATACCTAGTATTCCGCTGGTTTTACTGTTCTTTTTTATTTTATAAGCTGTTACAAATATTACAAGAGTTGCAATCTCATTAACCCCTAAGGCGTAAATGTCATGATATTATGATTTTAGTACTCAGATATGGTGACATACACTGCACACTCAAGGTGTTAGTGGATTGGCCAATAAGATTTAAGTTAAAAAATTCATTTGTTGAATAAACTTGATATAGTAGGAGATGTTAATGGTATTCAAATAAGGTCGTATAATGTAAAATTGGGGAAGTACATGAAGAAAATAAAAGAGTTCCTTACATATTCATGTGCATATAAATATTTATATATTTATAGGTGCAAATTATATCTGCTTTTAGGTTATTATATTAACCATTATAGAGTTGTTACTTCCATACATAATACCAAACATTGACCATCCTATACTTACATGAAAAAAATAAAGATTTAATCGTAGCGAAGAAATCTATTTTCTTTTTTTCAAATGCTTCACATCTCTTCATAATATTTTGATGAGTAAATTGAGGATGGGCATAATAAGGTGTACTCGATATATACATGACATTTTTTTAATGATGTTGAAAAGCTATATAGACTGTGACTTTAACATTTTAATGAGTTATGTAATATTTAAATTTTGGCAGGTTTAATGGATATATATATATATATATATATAACCGAAAGCTTTAATGAATCGAAAGTAAAATTTATGATGATTAGAATGCTATTCCTTAACCTCCCTCAATCAGAAATTAGTGGTGACAGTTCAAAAACTTCAGATTTTTTAGAGTCATAGACAAAATTAAGTCGAGTTGATTCTATAATATCTTTTGCTTAATTGACTATTGCTTCGCATACTCGGGTCGTTCAAAAATAAAACGTGAAGCTAGATTAACTTAAAGGTATCCCTAATTCGAGTTTCTGATACACCAATCCAGACATCTTAAAAATTTTGTACACATAAGACAATTTTTAAAGCTTTTTATGAGTGTTCCCGATTTTATAGCCCATGTTTTAATTTTGTTTCATATGTATCCCCAGAAAGTACAAAAAATCCATGCTCTTTAGAAAAAGAATTGCATAAATTATTGGTACATTCATATTTTATAAATACAATAAACTCCCATACAAATGCTTCCGCCATTTCGATCTTTAATATTTTACATTATTATCATCTATATAGTTGGAATAGGCCAGAATAGGCCAGAGTTTTCCTCTGAAATATTTTCAAAGATGGAATTTTCTTGGTTTTTATCTGTTAATTCTTTTTTTTAATAATTTCAACCTCAGTTCAAAAAGAATTGTTCTAACGTAGTCAAGACCTCTCGACACTTCCATTTTCTTTAATTTTGTAAAAAACCTTCTTTTTTACCCTTAAGGTTTATATTTAATAAGTTAGATTGATTCTTATATGCTATCAAACTAATTTATTAATTAAGGTTAAATTAATATTCCAACCTTGTTTGTTCAAAGTTGGGGTCAGAAGGAAGCTATGAGTTTATTTAAAATGGAGATGATTTTAGACAGCTAGTCCTTCACTACGTTTGTTAACGAGTGTTTTTGTTTCATTACATATTTTGTCCACCATTTATGCAATGCTTTGTCATCAAGTTTCTATAAAGAATGAATTAAAAATAATATCTAGCTAGCTTAGGTGGAAATTTCTTTCTGAATAATTCGAATCTTCAAATGACAAATATAATAAATTATTGTTTCCTTAATGCGGAGGCGGCTGATTTTATTTTACTATGCAGAAACTTCGTATCCAAAATGATTCCATTTTGTTACTTGTCTGACAAAAATGGTTGTTTCATATTTTATGTAATTCAAAATTCCCGTGGACAAACCTTTTGCCGCGTCCGTTCAACGAACTTGAGACAGCCATTTTTATAAGTACTTGGAACACTAGAAACTACAGAAAATTAGTTGAAGTTATTAGTATGATTATATGAAATATTAATATAGCAACACATAAGCAAGTTATAAGTTTAATGATTGCAGTTAATAGAACTAACGAAAGGTTTTTTTTAAAGGTCAGCATCTAATATACAGATAGGTATAGAAAATCTGCTACGCATTTATCCATGAAAGATGGACCAAGTCAAATCAATTTTTATATTTCCTTTGAGCCGTGATATTAATCGTTAAAAGCAGCTTCACATTATAATTTCGCGCACTTTATTATAAAATGGGCATTGATTGTTACGTTTTTGGGTGACGACAACACGTACTATGAATATATATATTTAACTATGACGATTTTTATTATTTTTCAATATGACAAAAAATTCTTTTGTCATATTTTAAAATTCCTGTACTTAGAAATGAGAAATAACTTTTTGTTATAAAGTAAAAAAGATAAAAAAAATTCGTCATAGACCTGAAATAAATAATAAGGATCTGAAAATATTTAAGACTTCAAGGTTAAAATTCGAAAGCCACAACCACTTCTCGCTCATAAACTAAGCTTGGAGTGGAACCTGAATTGAGCCTGGTCTGAGGTCATCCTATGCTGAATAATCTGACATATTTGAATTGAACCAGATCGCCCTTCCTCTGGATTTGAAGATCACTTTATATCAGATATACGCTTAACAGTTTAAGAATCAAGATTAGCCACAGAAGCTAACTTAGAGTAAATTCGCAACATTCAAATGGGGCTGCTCGAAGCAGACAGTCAAACACATTATTCCAATACATGCTTTAAAAGAACACAAGGAGTCACTTCAAAAGGGAAAGATTTCAAAACTATAACGAGTAATGTTGTGGAATACGTTAGAAACTATGTATTTTAGTTATAAGCAGTGTAGATTTTACATACTATAACTTAATTAAAAATATCGCAACTTAAACCGTCATAATAGCAAAATAACATGACCAATACCTACTGTAACATTTGACCTTTTTTCGGATTTTAATACAATAATATATTACTGATTCGTAAATTATAATGTTATCAAAACAAATAGTACTAGTAACAATAGTAACAGAGGTAACGAAATTAAAATTAAAATCCAACACATTCACATACGGATAAAAACAATAAAATTTTACGTATATTCTCGTTGAGAATTAATTGCATACAATAATGTAATAATATAATATTTTTATTGTTGGAGGAGTAGATGTCTATCTTCGCGTAATGTCGATTATAAGAGACCTAGGTTGGGATAGGTGTTACGAAAAAATAAATCCCCTTGCTTTATTATTTTACAATATTTTAATAAAAACGGAAAAGCCGATTTTTCATTTATTGTACTATCTAAATTTATAAAAGTTTTGGAGTTAAGGTATAAATTTTAGAAAAAAAACTATTATTTGAATTATGTAAAAGTAGCCATATTAAACTCATTATATTAATGTTGAGCTTCCTGTTTAGATAAGGTTAAGAAAACAAAGAACAAGCTATATTTTTCTCAACAAATTATCACCATATTTTTTGTCATAAACGATGACATAATGACATAAATTTCGAATAGAAAAACAAAAGACAATTTAAATTTACATGTGATTTAAAATATCCGCTTTTAGGCAAAGAAATAGCTTAGCAGTTAAAAAAATTATATTTTCTAATATGAATTCGGAATTTAAAGAAAATTTCCTTTAAAAGAACACAGAATATATGAGATATAGATCAGGGTATTTTTAAGTCTGCGCTCACAGTTTTATTGTTAAGTAGTGGGAGCTCGTGTTATAGGCTTTTAAAATTTAATAAAACCAACTAAAGTCTAACGATTACGATCTGAGCTTACATGAATTAATGCTTGCGCATTTTACATCACTAATACCAAAAATATGACTAGCGGGATCGCAGAACTCTCTCACGCTCTATCACCTTTTGAAGGAAATTGTGTCTATCATAGATTTTGCAAAATAACGGTGGGCGAGTCGAATACCCCATCGACCTTTCGCACTAAAGTTATGTACATATGTTTTATTCCAGCCATAAAATCGGAAAAACGGCAATAATTCACTCACGGGCGACCAAGTTAATGGTTAGAGGTCGCACACCATCTGGCACGAGGGCGATTTCTTACTGAAACATTTATTTTTGCCCGCTATTAGGGCGGGGGCGGAATAAATAATTCGTTGAACGTCGGCGCGAGTCCTACAAATCTCCGGCAACACTTTGGCGCTTTAGTGGGGCATGTGATTTTGTTCGACGTTACTTGGGTAATTGTTTGTGCAAGGGCGGGCGGGGTGTTTTTCTGTTAGCCGAAAGTTTCGTGGTCGGAATATGATGAATTGTGACGGTTAGGATTTGATTAATAAGAAAGTTGGGTTTCACTTCGAGGAATGGGGTCAGTTGCCTTTGTGTTTGTTTGGGGAAGTTTCGAAAGGGTTTAATGGGAATGATTTTTTGTTATAAGTTAGTTCTTGTGATTTTTGCTACTATACTTATGAGAATTTATCAATTTTGATGGTAATTATTATGGTGCTTATTCTTGTGTGATTCACTGATAAGAAGTGTATTAGGAATAGATGAAAATTGTATTTTCCAAGCTATATAATCGCTTAAAAATAAGTAGGCTAATATATTGAATTTGCATATATATGTATATATATATATATATATATATATATATATATATATATATATATATATATATATATATATATATACATATAGATATATATGGCATTTGCTAAAACAAAATATATTGGAGAATGCAAATAATATACTTGACATTGGTACATTAATTTTATTTATCCTGTAAAGTATCGCTTGTAAAGGCTAGTAGAAGAATCTATAAAATATTTGTTTCTTCGTAATATTAAGCAATATTTATGAAGAGGTGAGTTTTAAATTAAAAACAAGAAGAAATTCTTCTTCCCATTTTCCCATAATCATTTAAAGTAAAATCATCGAAATGAAGAGGTTTTTAAAGCCTACTTACTACTTATTTAAAAATAAGAAAAAAAAACAATAATTCTATATCGAAGTTTTTCTTTTCGGGAAGTGACCATGTTTTTATTCTAGTAAAGAACATACTAGACAATATGTTTACAGAATAAATATAAATATTATTTTATTAGCTTAACAGAAATACCCTGTAGCTTAATAGAATTACCTTTCATGATCTAATTCATTACTTGACGATCATGTAGTGATATTGTTCTCTTCATATCATTTAATATTTTCAGAGGACCGAACCGTACTGCCTACTATCCTTATTCTCAAGTGGAAATATCGATCCATTATTTTACCATTTTTAATAACATATTATCAATGTCCTGTTACATGTTCTTCCGTATTTCATAGTTATTATTCTCATTTTTTTTAATTGTAACAACAACGTGGCTTTAGATGACGATGTAATTTTTCAAGTACTTGTTTTTAATATTTATCAAAGTATCGAAGCTTCTGAAGCTTGAAAACTTTTTATGTGATTCTGTAATTACATCTGTGTTTGAATGTTTTTTTTAATTGACAAAAGTTATTTTGATTATTTGTTTTTATTTCTTCTTTCATTTGACAGAAAGAGAACAGATGTTTGGGAAGAACCGTTTACGAGAAATTAACCATATTTTTACGCCAGAGAACAACATATTAGGCAAGGTGTTCATATAGTAAATAAGAATATTTTTTTAATACCTTTGCAAGAATGCTATGTAGCTTAATAGAAATATTATTCATGTGTAGATTCATTACATAACGATCATATAGTGGACTTAGTTTTCTTCATATCTGTAGTATTATCTAGCAGATAATCGAATCGCACTGTCTAATATCGTTATAGTCAAATGGAAATGTCGATAAATTATTTTCAAATTTTAATGACTGGATATCGATGTCTAGTTAGATCCTTTTCCGTATTTTGTAGTTTTTTTTAAATGAAACATCGGCTTGCAGTGTTTGCCTTATTCTCTAGTCCCATCTGGATTTGCATTTTATTTAAATAAATACGAATTACCTTGATTGTTATGATTTTTTTAACGAGAAGAGAATAGATATTTGAGTGCATGTCGTAAATGATTTAATATATCATACTTCTGTAATACCCACAGAGTGCTTACTTAGTTCTGTATTTTGCTTTCACGCACAATAAATTTAGCTCAACAGAGATTTTTAAATTTTCTCCTTTATTTCCAATATAGGAGAAAATTCTAAGTCATAGGAAATATAACCGTGATATTGGAGAAGTTATAATAAAATAACTAGTATTCTACTGGTTTTACTTTTCTCTTTTTTTATTATGCTGTTTTTTATAAATATTACAAGAGTTGCGATCTCATTAACCCCTAAAGCGCAAGCGTCATAATATTATGATGTTAGTGCCCAGATATTGTTAATTTGTACAATCAAAGGGTTAATGGATTGGTCAACATGATAACATAAATTGGTCCGCCTAATTAAATCATCCCTGGTTTTAGGTTATTATATTTACAATTATAGATTTGTTACTTCCATACATAATAATAATTATTGAACATCCTATACTTACCATTAAAGTCAATTTGAATCTCATAAAATTACATCATTTAATTTTGTAAGTAAAAATACAGGTGCGTTCCCAAAAACATAATGCCACAAAATAGCTGTACTTTTCACAACTCTGCTTGGTGGTTGGAATTTTACCTCGTCCTATTTCACAGTTGACGTGAACTGAATGCCAAATTTTCCTGGACATAGACTAGTCGTTTTTAATAGTATCCCCATTGATTTACGACTTCGCGTATCCAACCTTAAATTTTTGATGAGTTTTCATTATTATGATCATTGCATTAGTCTCGTGAAGTGATACAAAATAGTTTACCCTTAGTGATAAACATATGATATTATTATAAGAATAATACAAATCTCATGTGCTTCATTGACTATGTTTCCTATGAGGTCCGTCTCGTTTTTCATGTCGATGTTGCGTATTTTGACTTCCAGAAAATCTTTGATCGCGAAGATAATTATATATTATTAAACCGCCTTTTCGAAGTCATATGCTTCTTCTTTTCGTATCTTGCGCCAAAAAGCAATACGTGCGAGTAGGTAATTATATATATTCTTTTATTTCTCTATATTCTTTTATTTCACGAATAGCACGTCCTCCCCTCAAGTACGAATAAACCATCGGCAGGACGCCCTTGCGCCGAGATATTGAAGTAGTTTCAATTCCATACATGTTCAAACATTCCACGTTCAGAGTTGGGGTCAGAGGGAAGCTAGTTTGTTTAAAATGTATGTGATTTTAGAAAGTTAGTCCTTCACTGCATTTATTAACGTGTGTTTTAGTTTCATTGTACATAATTTTCCACCATTTATGCAATGCTTCGTTATTAAGCCCGCGGACAAATCTTTTGCCGCGTCCGTTCCACAAACTTGATACGGCCATTTTTATAACTACTTGGAACACCTGAAGCTACGCAAAAGTAGTTGGATTTGCTAGTACGATTACATTAAATATTAATATAGCTACACATAAATAAGTCTTAAGTGTATTGTTTACAGTTAATGAAAATAAAGAAAGGTTTCGTTTTTAAAGGTCCGCATCAACTATACAGATAACTATAAAAAACCCGTCACGAGTTTATGCATGAAAGATGGATCAAGTCAATACAATTTATATAATTCCTTTAAGCGGTGACAATAATCGTTAAAAGCAGCTTCATACTGGAATTTCGCGCAGATATTAAAAAATGGGCATTGGTAATATTGTAACTTTTTGGGCTATGATTCCATGTATCCACCATGTATGTACCATGTATAATCATAATAATTTTTTATTATATTTGTGTGTAACGAAAAATTATTTTGTCTTGTTCCAAAATATCTACACTTAAAAATGAAAAAAATATTTTTGTTATATTATAAATATATAGTAAAATAGATAGATCTGAAGTCAATAATAAGGATCTGACAACATTTAAGACCACAAGGTTAAAGTTCCGAGGAACTTCTCGCTCATATGAAGTGAAAAAATTTTAATAGTGATAAGGTATACTAACTAGCATTCATCTCAATAGTAAACAGTTAAAAATATTCATATGACAATTTAAGTCATTTAACGTATAGGTACAATTGAAAAAGTCACTTATATTGACTCCTAAATCATATTATCCTGAATTTTGTGTAAGAAATTGCTGAAAATAAAAAAATAACCTGTAGGTACGAAAGGCATTCGAAGCGAACAGTTGACCACATCATTCCAACACATCATAATAGCAAAGTAATATGATCAATATCTAAGGTAAAATTTAGGTTTTTTAAAAATTTTAATACAATAAAATGTTATAAGTCTTTGCTCCTTATTCGTAAATTATAATGTGATCAAAACAAATAGTACTAGTTAAAATAGTAACAAAGGTTACGAAATGAAACTTAAAATAAAACACATGCACATACAGAAACACATTTTTTACATATATTCTCGTTGAGAATTCCTTGTGCACAATAATGTAAAAATATAATAATTGTATTGTTGGAAATAAAGTAGATGTCTATCTTCGCATTATATCGATTATAAGAAACCTAGGTTGGGATAGGTGCCACGAAAATATAAATCCTCTTGCATAATTATTTGACAATATTTTAATAAAAAAGGAAAAGCCGATTTCATATATGGATAAAGGATATGTTATTAGTTTTTTATTGTTAAATAATTGTATCACTGTAAAGCATTTAATTTTTTTATCTTTCTCTTGAAATTATTTCCTGCTTGGTCTTAGTTTATCCCAGATCAGTCAACACACACACACACATACACACATATATATGTGTATATATATATATATATATACACACACATATATATATATATATATATATATATATATAATATGTTCGTTTGAAGTAATAAAAATACAAAAAACACTGCTTACCAAGTGGAGATATAAGAGGGAAAGCTGCAGACGAAAGTCCCGTTTATACAATTGACACAATTGTTTTAAATAATATTTAGAAAATATTTAGTTTGTATCAAATGAAAAAAATATTTTACAAGACAAACATTATCTCACTAATTAATTTCAGGACTATAATTTTCTTTGCAGTAATGAATGGTATTAACTACCGTATAATTCTAATGGTTTTCTTGTCGTAAAAGCGAATATCTACGCTGTTTTCGAGTTTTAAGTATATTTTTTCATGAATCTCTCCTATTTGAGTGTTTCATTGATTAGTTAGTCACATCTGTAAATTAAAGATACATTAGGTTACAATGGCTATTTTTTTGTATTCTAAGTTTCTGAAAGTTTTAGAGTTCAGGTATAAATTTTAGAAAAACTATAAAAGTAGATTAAACTTTTTCTATTAATGATCAGATTTCTGTTTAAATACGATTAAAAAAAAACAAACGACAAACCATCATCATATTCTTTGTCATAAACGATAACATAATGACGTAAGTTTCGAAAAGAAAAACGAAAGAAAATTTAAATTTACATGTGATTTCAAATATCCGCTTTTAGGCAAAGAAGTAGCTTAGCAGTTAAACAAACTTATATTTTCTTGTATGAATTCGGAATTTGAAGAAATTTTTTTTTAAAACAACACAGAATATATTAGATATAGATCAGGGTATATTTAAATCTGCGCTCACAGTTTTATTCCTAAGTAGTGGAGGCTCGTTTTATGGGATTATTTTAAAATTTAATAAAACCAACTAAAGTCTAACGATTACGATCTGAGCTTACACGAATTAGTGCTTGCCCATTTTACGTCACTAATCTCAAAGATGACTCGTGGGATCGCTGAATACCCAGTCGAATACCCCATCGACCTTTCGCGCTAAAGTTATGTACATATGTTTTATTCCAGCCATAAAATCGGATAAACGGCAACAATTTACTCACGGGCGACCAAGTTAATGGTCAGAGGTCGCACACCATCTGGTACGTGTGGCGATTTCTTACTGAAACATTTATTTTTGCCCGCTATTAGGGCAGTGGTGGAATAAATAATTCGTCTAACGTCCGCGCGAGTCCTACAAATCTTCAGCAACACTTTGGCGTTTTAGTGTTGCGTGTGATTTTGTTCGACAGAACTTGGGTAATTGTTTGTGCAAGGGCGGACGGGGTCTTTTTCTGTTAGCCGAAAGTTTCGCGGTCGGAATATGATGAATTGTGACGGTTAGGATTTGATTAATAAGAAAGTTGGATTTCACTTCGAGGAATGGGGTCAGTTGCCTTTGTGTTAGTTGGCAACGAATTTTTGGCTAAGGAAAGTTTCGAAAGTGTTTAATGGAAATCGTCTTTTCTTATAAGTTAGTTCTTGTGGTTTTTACTGTTACACTTATGAGAATTTATTAACTTGGATGATAATTATTATGATGCTTATTCTTATGTGATTCACCGATAAGAAGTATACTAGGAATAGATGAAAATTGTATTTTCCAAGCTATATCACCCCATAAAAAATAAATAGAATAATATATATATATATATACATATATATATATATATATATATATATATATATATATATGTATATATATATATATACATATATATATCCAAAAATAAAATAATTTTGAAGGAAAAATAATGTGGAAACCGGCTAGTCTCCTCTTTTTTTAATGGAACAAAAATGGAACTCTCATAAGATCACTCATCTGTCTGTCACAGACTTTTTTCACAGAAATCGATAAATGTAAAAACTTAAAAGAAGTTATTATAAAACCTATTACCACAGAAAAACAATTGTATAAAATTTTGGAGGGCGCAAATAATGTAGTTGACATTGGTATCTTAATTTTATTTTTCCTGTAAAGTATCGCTTGAAAAGGCTAATTATAGGATTCAAAAAGAAAATTTTTTCATAATATTGAGCATTATATATGAGATATTTTTTTAAATTAAAAGCCAGAAAAAATTATTGTTTCCCTTTTCCCGTAAACTTTTAATTTAAAATCATGAAAATGACAAGGTTTTTAAAGCTTATGTATTACTTATTTCAAAATAATAAAAAAAGAGCAGTAATTCTATATATAACAATTTTTGTCTTCGGGAAGTGATCATATTTTTGTACCAGTGAAGAACATACTAGACAATATGTTTACAGAAAAAATATTAATATTTTTTTAATAGCTTAACAGAAATACTATATAGTTTAATATAATTTCTTTTCATAAACTAATTCATTATTTAACGATCATATTAGTTTTCTTCATATCTTTTAATATTGTCTAACAGAAGACCGAACCGCACCCAAAATCCTTATTCTTAAGTGAAAATGTCTATCCTTTATTTTAATATTTTTAATAATATATTATTAATGTCCTGTTGCTTTTTCTTCCTTATTTCGCCGTTATTATTCTCATTTTTTTAATAGAAAAATCAGGGTGGCTTTAGATGACGATCTAATTTTTCATGTGCTTCTTATACAACTTGTTAGACAAATATTAAATATTTCTCAAACAATCTGAATTTTGAAAAGTGTTTATGTGATTCTGTAATTACATGTCTAGTTACATTCTTTTTAAATAAACAAAAGTTATTTTGATTTTTTGTTTTTATTTTTTCTTTGATTTAACAAGAAGAGAACAGATTTATGGGAAGAACCGTTTTTGAGAAATTAACCATATTTTACGCCTGAGAACTACATAATAGGCAAGGTGTTCATATAGTGAATAAGAATATTTTTTAATACTTTACAATAATGCTAGTTAGCTTAATAGAAATATGATCAATGTATTCATTCATTACATAACGATCATGCAGTAGTCTTAGTTCTCTTCATATCTGTAGTATTGTCTAGCAGATAGTGGAATAGCACTGTCTAATATCGTTATAGTCAAGTGAAAATGTCGATAAATTAGTTTCTAATTTTTAATGAAGTAATATCAGTTGGTAGTTAGTTCCTTGTTCGTATTTCAAAGTTAGTATACTGTTTTTTTTAAGCGGGACATCAGCTTGGATTTAGACTCCGATCTATTTTTAAGGCCATATTTTCATAACTTTTTAACAAGAAGAAAATAGATGTTTGAGTGCATACCGTAAATGATATAATATTTCATACTGCTATAATAGTCACAGAGTGCCAACTTATATCGCTTTCACGTTCTATATATCGCTTTTATGCATAATAAGTTTAGCTCAACAGAGATTTTTAACTTTCTCCTTTTTTTCCAATACATGACTTATGAAACATAACGGTGATATTGGAGAAGTTATAATAAAATACCCAGTATTCCGCTGGTTTTACTGTTCTTTTTTATTTTATAAGCTGTTACTTGCAAATTTTGCAAGAGTTGCAATCTCATTAACCCTAAAGCGCAAACGTCAGGATAATATGATTTTAGTACTCAGATATGGTGACATACACTGCACACTCAAGGGGTTAATGGTTTGGCCAATTAGATTTAAATTAAAAACTTCATTTGTTGAATAAATTTGATATAGTAAGAGATGGTAATGGTATTCAAATAAGGTCATATAATGTAAATTTGGGGAAGTACATGAAGAAAATAAAAGAGTTCCTTACATAATCATGTGCACATGAATATTTAAATATTCAATGGTGCAAAGTATATCCTTCTAATTATGTTAAAAGTTACAAAATAACATTTATTTGTGTTTGCATAATGCATTAATGACATAGATAAAGTAGAGTTTCCCTTGTATAAATTTTATAAAAACGATACGTAGACACGCTATTTTTTTTAAATTTTGGGTACCATAAGTCCAAATTAATATTAGCAAATTTAAAAAAATTTTCTTGGAATGGAGATACACATAAATTGATCCGCCTAATCAATTCAGCCCTGGTTTTAGGTTACTATATTTACCATTATAGATTTGTTACTTCTATATATAATACTAACCATTGACCATCCTATACTTACATGAAAGAAATAAAGATTTAATCTTAGCATAGAAATATATTTTTTTTTGGAAATATGCTTCACATCTCTTCCTAACATTTTAATTAGGAAATTGAGGATGGGCATAATAAGGTGTACTCGATATATACATGACATTTTTTTAATGATGTTGAAAAGCTTTATGGACTTTGACATTAACATCTTAATGAGTAATATAATATTAAAATTTTGACAGGTTTAATGGATAAAGATATAACCGAAAGCTATAATGAATCAAAAGTAAAATGTTTGATGATAGAATACTACTCCTTGACCTCCCTCAATTTTAGAAATTAGTGATGACAGTTCAAAAACTTAAGGTTTTTTAGTCATTGAAAGAATACAGTCGAGCAGATTCTATAATATGTTTTGTTGCAAAATCGACTTCTGCTTCGCCTACTCGGGTTGTTAAAAAATAAAACGTGAAGCTTGATTAACTTATAGGTATCCCTAATTCGAGTTTCTGGTACACCAAACCAGACAACATTTTAAAAATGTTGTACACATAAGAAAATTTTGAAAGCTTTTTATGAGTTTTCCTGATTTTATAGCCCATGTTTAATTTTATTTCCTATGTATCCCCAGAAAGTACAACAATTCCTTGCTCTTTAGAAAAAGAATTGTTTAAGTTATTGATACATTCATATTTTAGAATTATAAGAAACTCCGATACAAATGCTTCCGCCACTTCGTTCTTTAATAATTTACATTATTATCATCATTATAGTTGGAATAGGCCATAATAGGCCAGAGTTTTCCTCTGAAATATCTTCAAAGATGGGATTTTCTTGGTTTTGATCTCCTAATTCTTTTTTTTAATAATTTCAACCTCTGCTCAAAAAGAATTGATCTAAGGTAGTCAAGACCTTCCAATTCCTTTAGTTTAGAGCCTTCCAATTCCTTTAGTTTTGTAAAAACCTTCTTTCTTACCATCAAGGTTTATATTTAATAAATTAGATTGATTGTTATGATCTATCTTGATGGCATCACCAAATTAATTCATTAATTAAGATGAAATTCATATTCAAACCTTGTTTGTTCAGAGTTGGGGTCAGAGGGAAGCTATGAGTTTGTATAAAATATAGGTGATTTTAGAAAGCTAATCCTTCACTGCATTTATTGACGTGTGTTTTTGTTTCATTGTACATATTTTTCCACCATTTATGCAATGCTTTGTCATCAAGTCTCTATAAAGAATGAATTGAAAATAATATCAAGCTAGCTTATGTCAAAATTTCTTACTGAATAATTCGAATCTTCAAATGACAAATGTAGTACAAAGAAAATAAATTATAAATTATTATGGGCAGCTGGTTTTATTTTACTATGCGGAAACTTCGTTTCCAAAATGATTCCATTCGTTACTCGTCTGACAAAAATGGTTATTTCATATTTTATGTAACTCAAAAATCCCGTGGACAAACCTTTTGCCTCGTCCGTTCAACGAATTTGAGACCAATTTTATTAGTACTTAGAACACTAGAAGCTACAGAAACTTAACTGAAATTAGTAGTACGATTATATGAAATATTAATACAGCAACATATAAGCAAGTCATAAGCCCAACATTCGCAATTAATGGAAATAACGAAAGGTTTTTTTTAAAGGTCAGCCTCTAATATACAGATAGGTATTGAAAATCTGCTACGCGTTTACCTAAGAAAGATGGACCAAGTCAAATAATTTTTTATATTTTTTTTGAGCCGTGATAATAATCGTTAAAATCAACTTCACATTATAATTATTAAAAAATGGGCATTGATTGTCACGTTTTTGGACGATGACAACATGTACTATGAATATATATATATATATATATATATATATATATATATATATATATATATATATATATTTAACCATGACGATTTTTATTATTTTTCAATATGACGAAAAATTATTTTGTCATATTCTAAAATTCCTATACTTAGAAACGAAAAATACGTTTTTGTTTTAAAGTAAAAAAGATAGAAAAAATTCGTCACAGATCTGAAATAAGCAATAAGGATCTGACAATATATAAGACTTCAAGGTTAAAGTTCCGTAACCCGCAAGCACTTCTCGCTCATATACTGAGCTTGAAGTGGAACCTGAATAGAGCCTGGTGGATGCTGAATAATCTGGCCTGTTTGAATTGAACCAGATCGTCCTTCCTCTGGATTTAAAGATCCTTTTATATCAGGTATACGCTCAACAGCTTAAAAACCGGAATTAGCCACGGAAGCTTATTTACGAAAAAATGAGCTTAGAGTAAATTCGCGACATTCAAATGGGGATGCTCGAAGCAGACAGTCTAACACATCATTCCAATACATGCTTTAAAAGAACACAAGGAGTCACTTCAAAAGGGAAAGATTTCAAAACTATAACGAATAATGTCACGGAATACGTTAGAAACTATATATTTTAGTTATAAGCAGTGTAGATTTTACATGCTATATCCTAAATTAAAAATATCGCAACTTAAACTGTCATGATAGCAAAATAAAATTACCAATACCTAATGTAACATTTGACCTTTTTTCTAATTTAAATACAATAAAATATTACTTGTCTTTGCTCCTTATTCGTGAATTATAATGTTATCAAACCAAATAGTACTGGTAACAATAGTAACAGAGGTAACGAAATTAAATTAGAAATCCAATACATTCACATACGCTTAAAAACAATAAAATTTTACATATAATCTCGTTGAGAATTTCTTGCATACAATAATGTAACAATATAATATTTTTATTGTTCGAGAGAGTAGATGTCTTTGTTCGCGTAATGTCGAGTATAAGTTGGGATAGGTGCCACGAAAAATAAAATCCCCTTGCTTAATTATTTGACAATATTTTAATAAAAACGGAAAAGCCGATGTTTTTACTTTTTTGTATTATCTAGGTTTATAAAAATTTTTGAGTTCAGCTATAAATTTTAGAAAAAAACTATTATTTAAATTATGTAAAAGTAGCCATATTAAACTCATTCTATTAATGTTGAGCTTCCTGTTTAAATAAGATTAAGAAAACAAAGAACTAACTATATTTTTCTCAACAAATCATCATCATATTCTTTGTCATAAACGATGACGTAATGACATAAGTTTCGAATAGAAAAACAAAAGACAATTTAAATTTACAAGTGATTTAAAGTATCCACTTTAGGCTAAGAAATAGCTTAGCAGTTAAAAAAAATATTTTTTCTAATATGAATTGGGAATTTGAAGAAAATTTCCTTTAAAAGAACACAGAATATAATAGATATAGATCAGGGTATTTTTAAGTCTGCGCTCACAGTTTTATTGCTAAATAGTGGAAGCTCGTTTTATGGGATTATTTTAAAATTTAATAAAACCAACTAAATTCTAACGATTACGATCTGAGCTTACACGAATTAGTGCTTGCGCATTTTACATCACTAATCCCAAAGATATGACTCGTGGGATCGCTGAACTCTCCCACGCTCTATCACCTCTTGAAGGAAATTGTGTCTATCATAGATTTTGCGAAATAACAGCGGGCGAGTAGAATACTTTATCGACCTTTCGCGCTAAAGTTATGTACATATGTTTTATTCCACCCATAAAATAGGATAAACGGCAATAATTCACTCACGGGCGACCAAGTTAATGGTCAGAGGTCGCACACCATCTGGCACGTGGGGCGATTTCTTACTGAAACATTTATTTTTGCCCGCTATTAGGGCGGGGGCGAAATAAATAATTCGTCGAACATCGCTTTGTGGGGCATGTGATTTTGTTCGATGGTACTTGGGTAATTGTTTGTGCAAGGGCGGGCGGGGTGTTTTTCTGTTAGTCGAAAGTTTTGCGGTCAGAATATGATGTATTGTGACGTTTAGGATTTGATTAATAAGAAAGTTGGATTTCACTTCGAGGAATGGGGTCAGTTGCCTTTGTGTTAGTTGGAAAGTAATTTTTAGCTAGGGGAAGTTTCGAAAGGGTTTAATGGAAATCGTCTTTTATTATAAGTTAGTTCTTGTAATAAAAGACGATTTCCAAGTTACATCATTCCACAAAAAATAAGTAGAGTAATATATGGAATTTTAATATATATATATGTATATATATATATATATATATATATATATACATATAAATATATATATATATATATATATATATATATATATATACATATATATATATATATATATATATATATATATATATATATATATATATATTTATATGTGTGTGTGTGTATGTGGCATTTCCTAAAATAAAATAATTTTTAGGGAAAAACCGGCTAGTCTCCTCTTTTTTAATGGGACAAAAAGGGAACTCTCATAAGATCACCCATACCTGTCTGTCACAGACTTTTTTCTCCGAAATCGATAAATGTAAAAACTTCCGAAATCTATAAATATAAAACTAAATAAAAGAAGTTATTGTAAAACTTATTACCACAGAAAAACAATTGTATAAAATTTTGTAGGGAACAAATATTGCAGTTGACATTGGTATCTTAATTTTATTTTTCCTGTTTAGTATCGCTTGAAAAGGCTAGTTACAGGAATCTAAATTTTTTTTTTCGTAGTATTGAGCATTATATATGACGAGATATGTTTTAAATTAAAAGCAACAAGAAATTCTTGTCACCCTTTTCCCGTAATCATTTAATTTAAAATTATGAAAATGACAAGGTTTTTAAAGATTATTTATTACTTATTTAAAAATAATAAAAAAAGAGCAGTAATTCTATATGTAAAAATTTTTGTTTTCGGGAAGTGACCATATTTTTGTAACAGTGAAGAACATACTAGACAATATGTTTACAGAAAAAATTTTAATATTTCTTTAATATCTTAACAGACATATTATATATCTTAATAGAATTACTTTTCATAAACTAATTCATTATTTGACGATCATATTAGTTTTCTTAATATCTTTTAATATTGTCTAACAGAGGACCAAACCCCACCTAATATCCTTATTCTCAATTGAAAATGTCGATCCAATTTTTAATATTTTTAATAATATATTGTTAATGTCCTGTTACTTTTCTTCCGTATTTCGCAGTTAATATTCTCATTTTTTAATTGGAAAATCAGCGTGGCTTTAGATGACGATCTAATTTTTCATGTACTTCTTATACAACTTGTTAGACAAATATTAAATATTTGTCAAAGTATCTAAGCTTGTGAATTTTGAAAAGTGTTTAAGTGATTCTGTAATTACATTTATATTTGCATTCTTTTTGAAATAAACACACGTTATTTTCATTATTTGTTTTTATTTTTTCTTTCATTTAACAGGAAGAGAACAGATGTTTGGGAAGAACCGTTTTTGAGAAATTAACCATATTTTTATGCCAGAGAACAACATAACATAGTTCAATTATATGAAATATTAATACAACGACATATAAGCAAATCATAAGCTCAATGTTCGCGGTTAATGGAAATAGCGAAAGGTTTTTTTTTAAAGGTCAGCATCTAATATACAGATAAGTATAGAAAATCTGCTACGCGTTTATCCATGAAAGATGAACCAAGTCAAATCAATTTTTATATTTCGTTGAGCGGTGATAATAATCGTTAAAAGCAGCTTCAAGTTATAATTTCGCGCACTTTTTAAAAAAATAGGCATTTATTGTTACGTTTTTGGGCGACGACAACATGTACTATGAATATATATATTTAACCATGACGATTTTTATTATTTTTCAAAATTCTTTTGTCTTATTCTAAAATTCCTATACTTAGAAATGAAAAATACGTTTTTGTTATAAACTAAAAAAGATCGTCACCGATCTGAAATAAATAATAAGGATCTGATTGAATATTTAAGACTTCAAGGTTAAAGTTCCGTAACCCACAAGCACTTCTCGCTCATAAACTAAGCTTGGAGTGGAACTTGAATGGAGCCTGGTCCGAGGTCATCCTATGCTGAATAATCTGACATATTTGAATTGAACCAGATCGCCCTTCCTCTGGATTTGAAGATCGAAACTGCTCGAAGCAGACAATCTAAAACATCATTCCAATACATGCTTTAAAAAACACAAGGAGTCACTTCAAAAGAAAAAGATTTCAAAACAATAACGACTAATCTTGTGTAATACGTTCGAAACTGTATATTTTAGTAACAAGCAGTGTAGATTTTACATACTATATCTTAATTAAAAATATCGCAACTTAAACCGTCATAATAGCAAAATAACATGACCAATACCTAGTGAAACATTTGACCTTTTTTCGAATTTTAATACAATAAAATATTACTGGTCTTTGCTCCTGATTCGTAAGTTATAATGTTATCAAAATAAATAGTACTAGTAACAATAGTAACAGAGGTAACGAAATTAAATTTAAAATCAATTAAAACAAAAGACAATTTAAATTTACATGTGATTTAAAATATCCACTTTTAGGCAAATAACTAGCTTAGCAGTTAAAAACATTTTATTGGCTAATATGAATTTGGAATTTAAAGAAAATTTCCTTTAACACAGAATATATTAGATATAGATCAGGGTATTTTTAAGTCTACGCTCACAGTTTTATTGCTAAGTAGTGGAAGCTCATGTTATAGGCTTATTTTAAAATTTAATAAAACCAACTAAAGTCTAACGATTACGATCTGAGCTAACACGAATTTGTGCTTGCGAATTTACATCACTAATCTCAAAAATATGACTCGTGGGTTCGCTGAACTCTCCCACGCTCTATCACCTCTTGAAGGAAATTGTGCCTATCATAGATTTTGCGAAATAACAGCGCGCGAGTCGAATACCCCATCGACCTTTCGCACTAAAGTTATGTACATATGTTTTATTCCAGCCATAAAATCGGATAAACGGCAATAATTCACTCACGGGCGACCAAGTTAATGGTCAGAGGTCGCACACCATCTGGCACGTGGGGCGATTTCTTACTGAAACATTTATTTTTGCCCGCTATTAGGGCGGGGGTGAAATAAATAATTCGTCAAACGTCGGCGCGAGTCCTACAAATCTCCGGCAACACTTTGGCACTTTGTGGGGCGTGTGATTTTGTTCGACGGTACTTGGGTAATTGTTTGTGCAAGGGCGGGCGGGGTGTTTTTCTGTTATCCGAAAGTTTCGCGGTCGGAATATGATGAATTGTGACGGTTAGGATTTGATTAATAAGAAAGTTGGATTTCACTTCGAGGAATGGGGTGAGTCGCCTTTGCGTTAGTTGGAAACAAATTTTTGGCTAGGGGAAGTTTCGAAAGGGTTTAATGGAAATCGTCTTTTGTTATAAGTTAGTTCTTGTGGTTTTTACTATTATAATTATAAGAATTTATGTGATTCACTGATAAGCAAGTTTATTAGGAATAGACGAAAATTGTATTTTCCAAGTTACATCATCCCGTAAAAAATAAGTAGAGTAATACATTGAATTTAAATATATATATATATATATATATATATATATATATATATATATATATATATATATGTATATATATATATATATATGTGGAAACTTGAAAGATGTGATTATAAAACCAATTATCACAGAAAAACCACTGTATATAATTTTGGAGAGAGCAAATAATATACTTGACATTAGTATCTTAATTTTGTTTATCCTGTAGAGTATCGCTTGAAAAGGCCAACTATAAGAAACTAAAAATTTTTTTTTTTCATAATAATAATGGTTATATTTTTTATCATAATATTAATCATTGTGTTTTAAATTACGAACAAGGACAAATTCTCCGCTCGCTTTTCCCGTAATCATTTAATTTAAAATCATGAAAATGACAAAATTTTTAAACCTTACTTATTTGAAAATAAGAACAAAAGCGCAATAATTCTGTATAGACATTTTTGTTTTCGGGAAGTGACCATATTTTTGCACCAGTGAAGAACATGCTAGATAATATGTTTAAAAAATAAATAATAATATTTTTTTATTAGCCTAATAGAAATACTATATAGCTTAATAGAATTACTTCTCATAAACTAATTCATTATTTGACGATCACGTAGTAATATAGTTCTCTTCATATCATTTAATATTATCTAACAGAGGACCGAACTGCACTACCCAATATACTTATTCTATATAAATAAAATATCAGAAATATTATTCATGTATTGATTCATTACCTAACGAACATGCAATGGTCTTAGTTCTCTTCTTATCTGTAGTATTATTTAGCAGATAGTCGAATTGTACTGCGTAATATCGTTATACTGCAGTGAAAATGTCGATAAATTATTTTGAAACTTTTAATGACATAATATCCGTTTCTAGTCAGTTCCTTTTTCGTATTTCGTAGTTAGTATCCTGTTTTTTTTAAGCGAAACATCAGCTTGGTTTTAGGCTCCCATCTATTTTCAGGTCATATTTATACACAGCAAGAAGAGGATAGATGTTTGAGTGCATACCGTAAATGATTTAATATTTCATACTGGTATGACAGCCACAGAGTGCTTACTTATATCGCTTTCACGTTCTATATATCACTTTCATGCAGAATAGGTTTTTCCCCTTTATTTCCAATAAATGACTTAGGAAAAATAATGGTTTTATTGGAGAAGTTATAATAAAATACCTAGTATTACATTGGTTTTACTGTTTTTTTTTTATTTTATAAGCTGTTACTTACAAATATTGAATTATAAGAATTGCAACCTCATTAACCCCTAAAACACAACCGTCATAATATTATGATTTTCTGCTCAGATATTGCGAATATATTAATGGATTGGCCAACAAGATTTAAGTTGAAAAATTCATTTGTTGAATCAACTTGATATGGTAAGAAATTTTAATGGTATTTAAAGAAGGTTATATAATGTAAAATCGGTTAAGTACATTAAGGGAATAAAAGAGTTCCTTACACTCCATGTGTATATAAATATTTTAATATTCAATGGTGCAAATATTATCCTTTAAACTAAGTTAAAAGTTACAAAATAACATTTAATTGTTTTTGCATAGTGCATTAATTACATGGATAGTGTAGATTTGCCCTTTTATGGATTTAAAAAAACCATACGTAGGCAAAGCTAATTTTTTATAATTTTGGATGCATTAAATATTAGAATATTTCAAAACTAATATTAAACATATAATATTAGAAATTTAAACACTTTTTTCTTGTAATGGAAATACACATAAATTGGTCCCCCTAATTAATTCATCCCTGGTTTTAGGTAATTATATTTACCATTATAAATTTGTTACTTCTATACATAATACCAAATATTTACCATCCTATAATTAGCATTAAAGTTAATTTGAAACTTATAAAATTATAGAAACACTTGTAACTCCATAATTAAATTGTGTAAATAAAAATAAAGTTGCGTTCATGCTACAAAATAGCTGTACTTTTTACAACTCTGTTTGGTGATTGGAATTTTGCCTCGTCCAATTTCACAGTCGACGTAAACTGAATGCCAAATTTTCCTAGAGGTAGACGAGTCGTTTTTAATAGTATCCCTATTGATTTAGACCTTTGCGTATCCAACTAAAATTTTTTGATGAGTTTTCATGATTACGGTCATTGCATTAGTCTCGTAAAGTGACAAAAATAGTTTACCCTTAGTGATAAACATATGATATTATTATAAGAATAATACAAATCTCACGTGTTTCGTTAACTATGTTTCCTATGAGGTCGGTCTCGGTTTTTATGTCGAAGTTGCATATTTTCACTTACGGAAAACCTTTGATCGTGTAGATAATTACATCTTATTAAACCGCCTTGTCAAAGTCTTATGCTTCTTCTTTTCGTATCTTGCGCCAAAAAGCAATACGTGGAAGTTGGTAATTTTATATATTTTTTTTTATTTCACGTGATCATGGGTCACTCAGGGTTCAAACCTCGTACATTTGCTATTCGCTTTTCTGGTAAATCATATCGGTAATATGGATAAAACCTCTCCTTACTTTCTACTTTCTCACCTATTGGAACTATAGTAAATTGCAAGTTGCTGCACCATAATATTGATGCTATTCACGTGTAGAATATTGCAAGTCGTCTGCGCTTCACATCAGGCATATGCTGTGCGATGAATTACGGTGGAGCACGTCCTCCCCTCAAGTATGAATAAACCATTGGCAGGACGCCTTTACGCCGAGATATTGAAGTAGTTTTAATTCGATTCACCCCTGAACTTTTGCAGTCAATTGGTTGATGTAGTGGAAAAGTTATTGAGAAGTCTTGGATTTATGTAGTTTAATACTAGGGGTATACAATGTGTTTTTAAATTAATTTATTATATATGACTTTATTGCAAAACAAGAAGGACGAGAAGCAAGCTGATAACTTAACGAGTTCAAAATGTTCCGACTATATTGATACATGACACGATACGATTACTTTCATTTTCTATTTCCTACCAATTTTCCATTGGGTCAGCAGGTCTACCATATGTTTTAGCACGAAATAGAATTCTTTTTAATTAGGTTTATTTTGAGTGGAAAAATTGTATGCCTACGTTATTAAAAAATTCTTTCTGATAACTACAAGCGCTCGGGTAGCCATCATATTTTTGGTACACTTGTATATAAAACGGCTTTATATCAAAATTATTTATTTTCCCACAGTTGCCTGTTGGCAGTTGCACCATAGTATGAATTTATTAAAATGTGATAATATTTTATATTTGAATGTTGCTCAATTTTATTAATTGTCATATTATCGTGATTGACATGCAAGGAAAAATTAATGTTGAAATCTTTTGATACCACCTGCACTTCACATCTTCTACGAATACCAAGAATATTATTCAGCATAAATATTTGGACTGTGCGGTTAGAATATTTATGTTGAATAGCACTCTTCGTATTAGTTTCCATGATGGTCACACAAACGAAACCAGGCAAAGATTACCCTCGAGTTAGTGAACCGTGAAGCAATTTCTTCAGTTATTCTCATCCTTGGCATGACACTTTCATAGATACCTGGATTAGTGAACGCTTATTCTCACCACTTACAGCCCGGGTGGTCGTCGGTGTAGTCTAAATCCTTTTAAACTTCTGAAAATCCTAATTTAATTTTGGCATGTATAATAAATTGTTTGGATTAGTTTTACTACAATCCAGTGAAAATGACATGTTCGTCATAGTTTTAGTCATTTGTATTAAAAATTTCAAGATCCAAATATTCTTTAAAAGGGCCAGATCTGTCATCGTCTAATTCAATATCTTAACCGGTTTGGTAATTTCTATAGACGTAGAAATTTGGAATTTTACAAATTTAGATCATTTTGTATAAGTAAAGGAAACAAATCAGGGAGATTAGTTTTCAAATTATTTTAAAAATAAGTAGTTAAAAGTGTGCATCCGAAAGTATGTATCCTAAAATATGAAAAACGGTAAGTTGTTAAAAAGGGACAAAATTCCTATGACGTAATTATAACTTGATTTACTTTTAAAATCTCAATGTTAATAACTGCAATATTAATAAAAGATATGGAATAAATGCTACAAAAATTTGTTAGGAAGCTCAATTTTTATAAAAAGCATCTTTATTAGAATATTTAGAACCTTAAATAATTTATTATTTTCGCATCAAAAATATAAATGTGGGAAAAGCTATGTTGATTTCTGTCGTTCCTGTCATAAGTTGTGAATTTAAAATAATGTGAAATGTTTAAAAAATTCAAAACACAAAGATGAATTTATATATTTCAAACAAAACTTAAACATATTTTCATTTTCGTATATATTTTTTTTTGGAAATTTTTCCATTGTGAGTTTAATAAATTGATAAAGACTTAATGTGACACGCAACGTATTTCCACAATTACAAAATCACACCAAGCAGAACAGAGCACTACAACTCGTGATACAGTTTGAGCTTATTTTTTCCAGAACATTTCTTGTAAAATATAAGCAAGTATGCTAATTTTGGTTTATCGCTCAGCGTACGGGGCTGAATATTTACATCCATTTTAACGTTAGCATACCTGCTTATATTATATAAGAAATGTTCTAGATGCATTGTGGAAACTGACAATAAATATTTTCGCCAACTCATAGAGTATAATATACCAAGTGTGATAAATAAAATTTATGCTAGTGAAGACAAATTAAAGAATAATATTTTGTCACGAAGCATACATTATTTATCATCATCATACACGAAGCATACTTATTGCCAATATAAAGTAATATTTTAACGGTTAAAAAAATGAAATGTCCAAATGACCGAAGATTTGTGGTCAGTCTTCTGTGTAAGAGAACAAAATGAAAACAATGGGCTACCCCTAACGACTTCTTATTATTTGGAGACTTTTTAAGTAGCAAACTGTAGGAAAAATGTTAAAAAACAAAGAGTTCCCTATGAACGACGTTTGCGAAACAATTGCTATTTTATGCCATTAACTGCTTGAAAGTGATTGCGGCTGAATATTAATTATTTAATGTATTTTTACCATCTGCTATAGTTCGATGTCTATTAGCGAATTATGTTTTCTTTTTAGTAATTGTATTAAGAAAAATAATAAAATTTATCTAGGATTTAGAGATCGATTGCAGTATAACTAGTAACCTATAAGTATCATGGATATCTTAGTTTCATTACTGAAATATAGCTCATTTTAAGTCAATATGAAATAAGAAAAGCGGTTTAAATGCAGGTTTTCTTCTATTTTCTTTAAAACTGTGGCCATTACGCGTTACGTTAAAATACTCTTGATTTGGAAAATAATACTAACCTTAGTAGAAATCAGTACTTTAAACTCTACAACGAACGGTGTATCGAATAACCTCTATCGTGGTTTTTGTGGAGTAAAAAATAAATTAGTGTATATTTACTGGGATGAATATTTCTAAAACTGTCTGAGGATAATAAAACTAGTTGTATATTGTATGCAATTGCGTAGATTGTAGAGAATTAACCTAAAATATCAACATATGTATATATATATATATATATGTATATATATATTCTCGATATTATCTTCAGAAACTGAATTTCAACGAAAGTGTGTAGTATCTAAGCAATGAGAACATATATAATACAGCTAATTACTTTATTCAATTCGTCTTTGATATCACATGTCCATACGGTAAATTTATTATTACGAGAACAACATTTTCAAGTGAAACATAACTGTGGGATGCAACAATTATTTCCAAAGTAAAAAAGACTGTAATTATGTTGAAATTTTTTTTAAATAAAATTAATAAAATGAAAAGTGAAGTTATTTACCAAAATGTTGGCGTGTCGAGATGATAAAGGAAAAAGACGAGTAAAACAGGATGTCAATGGAGGGAAAATAATGATATTCAAGTCGTTAGAGGGACGATATTTTTAAACGTCTTATTGTCGTGTATAAATATTTGATTCTGGGTTCCAATGAATCATGGTAATTATCATAATTATTAATTTACTTTGAATGAAATCATTTTTCAGCCAGCAACAGCCAGATAAATCATACATTTTAATACATTTACTATTTACGCAATTAAATAAAATTATAAAATAGTCAAGTATAGAACGTAGCAACAGGAAAGTAGATAATCAAATATTTACATATTTTTTGGCTGTAAATTATTTGTAACAAATATCATAAAGTAGTACTAGAAGTAGGGTTAAGATAATTTTATATACATATGTGGGCTTCGAAAAATAGAAATAAAGAAAAATTTGAGTTAATAATTAAGATTTTAGAAGGTTTTGCTTAATTTTTAGCCCTAGTTTTTAGTTATTTCTCTTTCATTTTTTCTATGATATATCCGTTACTACAAAGATGATGAAAAGCGGTTAATGAAAAAATTAGATATTACGCCTATTTATTGACGCATAGCATAAAGGATCATCTAAAACATTATATTATTAAATTAAAATACAACTTAAATTGCGATAAACGAATTAACCGTCAAATGGTAGCCTATGAATTAGTTGATTAATCGTATTGTTAGTATAATTAACTCAAAAGGAAAAATAGAACCTGTATCCACCAATCCGTCTCTCAGAGCCTGTTTTCTTTGAAATCGTTTATTGTAGAAACATAAAATTTTACAGAGGCTGAATGACATGAACTTGGATATATATCAATAGTTAGTGGCCATAAATACTTATTTAATAATTTTAGAAAGGATAAATGATGTAATTATTTTTTTTTAATTCAATATATCACATCAATTAAAAGAGCAAGCTAGATTGTTTCCCGCCTTCTATCTATAAAATTGTGTAATCTAAATAATGAACAACACAATATTACAAAAGTTTTCTTCTAAATATTAGTTTCTAAATCACACAGCTTTAAGAACTATAGGATGCAATATAATTAGATTGTCAAAAATAATATTTCTAATTACGAATACGAATCCTATGTATCCTTTAACTTAAGTGTGTATAGAAGTATGAGAGTAGCGCGAATTGTATTCGTATCTAGTAAAGTGATTCCCTTATTCAAAGAAAAGTTCTTATGTTACATAAAAGAATTAATTAGGGTTAGAAAGGTATAAGAAAAACGACTAAAGTTATGTAATATATATATATATATATATATATATATATATATATATATATACATATACTCTCTCTCTCTCTATATATATATATATATATATATATACTAAATATATAACTCATTTTGCTTTTAATTATTTTTTTCAATTATTTTAATTTTAGTCGCTTTCTTTATTAGTATGTAAGCTTTAAAGGTATATAAACGTTTAGCGGTTTTTCTTGTATCTTTCTAACCCTAATTACTAATTTTATGTACCATAGGATTTTTTTCTAATTACGTATCGAAATTGTTTTGAAGAAGAAAAAACCTTGCTACATACGAATACAAATCGCGCTGCCCTCACACTTCTCTCTACATTTAATGTATATACATAGGATTCGTGATTACAATATGATTTTGTCACTATCTAAATATATTGCCTATTATATTTCCCACAGGCGTATAAACGTATTAGAGTTTTCAAAGCTAATAAGTTTAGAAGCTAATATTTCGAAGAAAACTTTTGTAATATTATGTTGTTCATTATTTTGATTTCCCAATTTTGTAGATAGAGGGTGTAATATTTGTTAGAAATAAATTATAGCCCAAAAAAATTTAATTATTTGATTTTCTACTTCACTTTTGCTGAATTCTATACTTGACTGTTTTACAATTTTACTTAATTGCGTAAATATTAAATGTAAAAAATGCATAATCAATCTGGCTGTTGCTCGTGGAACATATATATATTTTTCTTTTTGCAGCAGTGTTTACCTTCAGTTACATTTTCATCCCAGAAATATCTTTTACAGGGATTAAAATATTTGATAATTTATTTCATAAAACATTTAATATGTATTACTTTATTAGTCTCTATAATTTCTATTCATCAGTTATGGTAATTGAATTTCAAATTCCTTAGGAACCATTTGATATAAAAAATTAGTTTAAATATTGAAACTCTGTCCGGGAAATAATAGTGGAGAGAACGATTTTATTACTTTTTTTTTGGGGAAGTTAAGTTTTTTTTTGGTTTAAGAGAATTAACGTTGTTATGACCAGAACAGAAAAAATTGTTTTTTCTTTTATTTAGAATAAATCAAGCAATTATTTGCCATAAGATATTCAAATGGTCGTGTTTTAAAATCATCAATATTAAGGAAGATAAAATCATAAATGATCATTGAATTGTAGTTTTCCTTTTGCATAACAAGTATATAAAAACGCCAATATACTTAACATTGCTGTTTTTCATCATTTTAAATTTTCTAGCATTTAAACTTAAGTTCGATTGTTTGCCGCTTGAGTTATTATAAATTACAATATACAGTGGAATGATCAGGATAGTTTATGATTATCGAAAGTCAATATTAGATATCCGACAGAATAAAAGTAAATAATATAGTATTAGTAGCCTAATCTATAGCAGTAAATCCAACATTTATACACATAGTAATATTAACCTAAGTTTATGTACGTGCACCTAATAAGCTTGATTTAATGCACAGCTTACGTGGAGGGTACAGTTCTAACATACTTCTTTTAATAAGAAACAAGACTGAGATACCAAAATAATTTTGGTTCGTGGAATATATGGAAATTAAATACGTAGAAAGATTTGTAAACTTTCAAGCATTGTGACATGATGGTTCAATTACTTTAATAACATTTAAGGAAGTTTCGAAAAAAAGCTGATTTAGCCGCATCAAAGTTATGTTGGATTTTTATTTGACGAATAGTTATTCATTTTTACATATGTATAAATTTTTTCTTTTGTGACTTTTCCTTTTATTAAAAGCAATTTATTTATTTTAGAACGGTTTAAATATTTGTACACTTAGATGTTTCCTACGTTTCATTATTTTAATTCGATACGTGTTGGATTGTCGTATTTTAAGTTAATTAACAAGTTCCTTCATTTGAAGAAGAGGCTTTTTAATACCTTAAAGGGCCGTAATATTTTTTTGTAAGGCAATATTTTTTTTTGTAACTTAGTCGCATCTAGTAGCTGTTTTATTATTTATTATAAATTGAGTTGACAATGTTAAATGTAAGATATTTGCTGTGACATTTTTTTAATAAATTGTATTGTACAAAACAATGTTAAAAACTTAAAATTCTGTGTCAAAAAGTTTTGTGTGTTAATGACAATTGTGTTTATTTGATGACGTTTGCTGTTTAATTGTAATCGCAGATAATTTAAGAAGGTCGATATATTTATTAAACTTTGACGCAAATAAAAAGATTAAAGAGTTATAATGCTAATAGATTTAATAACCTATTATACTTGTAATTTTTTGACTTAATTTTGTTTGATTAAATTTGCCAATTATAGAATTTTTTTTTGCTAATTATAGAACGAGTTATACTTGGATTAATTAAGCACATAATCACAATTTATATGTTCATTAGTGTTTTCTCTTCAAGATTTTTTTCATTCTTACCATATTTCATTTTACACAGCTTTTATTAAGTTTTTTTACAATTATGTGTTTACTATTTTACTATAATTTGTATTTTCATATTTGCAATAAGTCCCGGGTATCAGTAAAATATCTAAATTCATGGTTTTTATTAATATATTTTTTAGTTAAATGAAAGAAATTGATCGTCAAGTGAAACTAGAAAAGAAAAAAATTCTTAAATAGATGGACTCAACGAAGTCTTCATTCAAGTGTAGCTACTAATTTTCTTACATCTGTAGTTGCAACATATGTCGCTAATAAAATGTATGGAACTGATTCTGAAATAATGAATATAAAACTTGATATGACTGTTAACAATTGAATAATATAACATCTCTATAATAACTTTTTGGCTTGAAATATTTTTTTCTTGTGAGAAGTAATGTTATCATTATGTAAATATACAGCAATATTAGAAGAGATATTTTGGAATAGATTTACGTTGAATATATATTCCGCAGTTCAAATATAATATTTCCACAAAACAAATAATAACAGGAGATATTAGATGTAAATTCACAATTATATTATAGTATTATGAATGTAGCGAAATTTTCTTGAGTCTCGTACATGTTGTGTCATTAGCTAATATGTGATTATAACTGTAGTTCTCTTTCCGATTCGTAAATAATTTTATTACCTTCTTTTCATGTTTTTATCAGTATGCCACGACATTGAGAGCATTATTCAATTGAGCAATGGCACTATAGTACGAGATATTAGATTTTCAATAAGGGATTCTTGTGAAGGTTTAGTTACGTCCAGATTTTTAGATTTGCGATTCCCAAATTTTCTGGTTTTGGGTTTTATTTGAAAATGTTTCTTACCATTTTTATTACTAAGAAAGTTATTAAAGATAGTAGTTATTCAAACTTGACACTTAAAACTAAATAACAATCAATTATGAAATTATGTCATAAAACCATAATTTTCCAAGCATGAGACATTAGATAATATTTTGATGATTCTAGGTAACACTCGTGATATAAGATAGTGTCATCCTTCAGTGTGTAATCAGTGTAGCACAAGTACCCCCGCTATCACCTGTTTTCAATATTTTGTAACGTTCCCTAAAATGTCATTTTTAATTTTTCAGTCATGAAACGTTTCAATTTATATGAAATTTAAATACATCTCATATTTATAAAGGAAAATAGACCAAAATAATTGAATTTTTAAATATATTTTTTTAAATACATGAAAATTATATACAATTTTTTTTCTATGTGGGTCTATTTTAAGCATATTCATTTTTTTATTTGTCCAAACTCATGGGATGACATAAAGAGCAAATGGGGCCGGAATGTCCCCTCTGAAACTAAAAAATGCGATTTAATCATTAATATTGGAACGAATTTTTTCCAAAATATATGCTGGTATTCAATCAACAACCTTTTTATGATAGTGTTATTTATTTATTTATTTCTGTACTTTAATGTATCTATTTGATACATATGGCGGACTTATTGCTACAATAATCATCTCTTACAGCCAACTAGAACACCAGTCCTGCGACACTCAACTAACGGCCGGGAAGAGAACCCGGGTTCCCGCGATGCGCCTCTCATCCAAAAGTCGTATGCCTTGTGATTAACTCAACATACCACGGTGACGAGTAGTTTTGAAGAATGGTAACATAAATATTTTTAAATGCTTTTTTGGTTCATATTCTATTTCTTTATATATATTTAAAAAAAATATTTAAATATAAATTAAATTAAATTTATAAACTTTCAAGACAAGTAAACAAATTTTATGTAACCACTAAAAAAACAAGTAAGAAATATTTTATCTGCAATAAAATTTAAAATAGTAAGATTATTTCTAGCAACCAAGAATTAGATCATCAATCAAGAAGAATGAAATCAGATTAAATAAAGAAAATAGAAAGGAACATAATCAGAAGTCTTCTGTGGCCTAATTCCAACCGAATCAATTACCAATTTATTAACACAGATTTGAAACCTTTCTACATTCTATCGTTTCCCGTTTTCTGTAACTTAATTTTTTGTTCCATTTGTCTAATGCATTGTTGTAAATAATTTTTTTATTTAATGGAAATGCATAATCCTTTTAATAATGAAAGATTTCCATTTTTTTTACATATAAACAACATAATTAAACAGTATATGATTATATTAATGTACACGTCTTTTACCTGTAGAAATTCAAAAATCTGTTAATGTTTTTCCGTCATGTGTTAAGAATTTTTCTTTTGGATTAGAATTGACGATAAAATTTAAAAAATATTATTTCAATTAAAAATGTGTTTTTATGGTTCCATACCACAAAAAAACGCGTCCGCGTGAAAAATCACAGACTAGTTCATCTATCTGCCGCAACAATTTCAAAATATTCTTGATAAGGGCTGAAAAAATTTGTTTAATATTTTTGAATTTTATTTTACCATAGATTAGTTAAAAAAATTCTCCCTTCATTTCTGAAAATATTCGGCTTTTAATTACGGAAAACAGGGTTGCTGTAAATATTGGAAAACTACAGAAATAATTTTTAATCTAAAAGTTTTTTTAATATGTGCGATATTTTGCACCTAAAACTGTATCAGCTACTGGTTCCGCCCGCGACTTCGTTTGCGTGAAATTGCATATAAGAAGATTTATGGGGAAAAGTGAGCATTAGCATTCCATTATTTTTTGTGTTTTTTTCACATATTATATACTTTTTCTGTTTTGTTTAATAGAGTAATATCAAAAACATATGAAATATTTACGAAACTTCGTCATAATCTACATTAGTGTAATATTGTTTTGACTTCTGACATAGAAATTTTCTGATTTCTTTACATAGAAGAGTGCAACATAAAATTGTCCGTGAGAAAAGCAGGAACCACTTCGACCTATGCCTACGGTGTATAGCATCTGCCATTACGTTTTATTGATAATCGTAGCAAAACAGGCGTTGGTTGGGAATTGCACACGTTGAACAAGTTTACTTGAGTTTGCCCGGAAGCCTTGTTGTGCAACTTCTATTAGTACTTAACAGGCATATTTATGTTGATATTTTAATTTATTATTTGGTCTTCGATTTCAGTGATGTATATAATCGCACCTTGGTTGATTGACAAATGAACAGAGATCAGTGATAGTAATTTTAAATTTAGATCAATTTTTTGCCTGTGCATTAATTTGATGTTTCAAGAACACAAAATTCAGATATGAGCTGTGGAATGTTTTTCTCATCGCAATAATTACATACTTATTTACTTAAAGTAACAAAGTATTCACTTCTTATTTCTTACAGTTTTCCATAAAGAACGATGACATTATCTGTTATAATGAGTATTACCTATAATCATCAGAATATTATCTAAAACCCACATGAGGCATTTGCTTTAATCCATGATGACAGTTGATATATATCGCATTGCACCAATTTTGAATTAAATGAAAGCTAATATATTTATTTCTCAAAGAGAGATAGAGTTAAAAAAAATAGTCAAATATCCGGTAGTCAAGATATTCTTATGAAAATTATTGCCAATATTCGCTTGCATTTTTCGTGACTAGCCAGTTAAATAATTTTTCGACAATAACATTTTTCAGCCAACACTAGATTAAGAAAACATTCTGCAGGGTAAAGAGGTAAATTTTACGAATTATATGAAAATGTATTCTGAAATAGTTATAAAATTTGCCTATACTCTGATTGTGTGGAATGCTCCAATAACTGTTCTTCTACCTTCATACTGAGACAATATGTTAATTACTGCACACAGTCACTTGTATTTTATATTGCTCACTTATGTCATTAAATTAATAATCGTGAAGTTATATACTTAAAATTCTAGTAATATTCTGGGGATAACGTATTATGAAATTTATCTTTTTTGGTTTTATTGTCATAAGAAAAATGCGTTACAACATTTCATTTTCATACAACACTTATTTTTAAAATGAATATCGTAAAATGCATTTCTTTATCCTGTAGAATGTTTTCTCGATCTAGTGTTGGCTGACAAATGTTATTGTCGAAAAATTATTTAACTTGCTAGTCACAAAGAACGCAAGCGAACATTGACAATAATTTTTATAAGGGTAACTTGACTACCGGATTGGTGCAATATATGTTAACTGTCATCATGGATCGAAGCAAAAACCTTGTGTGGGTTTTACTAAGTCGCTCTATTGGAACAAAAAAGTTATTTTTATCGGAAAATATTATCTTACACATAAATTTAAATAAATATTAATTTGATTTTTTAAGCGTAAATATGGACATTTTTTTTTCTGAATCTGTGTTCGTGTAACTGTCAATATATTTCTGAAATTTGTGACACCTTAGGTAAATTTCCCTATTTATTCTACAAAGTATTTCCTCTACTCTGGATTGGTGAAAAGTTTTATTGGCTGGAAATTATTTAGCTCGCCATTCGAGGGGAGCGCAAGTTAATATCGACAATAATTTCCGGACGAGTGGTCTGGAATCGGATATTTAATTTTTTTATCGAAATTGTTTTACTTCAAAAAACGAATATGAGCTTCCGTGCCAGTATTTAATTCAAAATTCGATAGAGATATTTGTTAACGTTCATTGTAGATCAAAGCAAATAACTAGTATTTGTCTGGCTGTGGTTACTTTTATAGGAATTTATTATTGTAAAAACTTTATTAATAACATCTCTCTTTTTCATAATTAGTTCTTTTGTATTTCAATGACACATTGGTATTTATGAACAGAGCAATTTTAACACTAAAGCAACCTTGAATGATAACTACTTTTTCATTATATATTTGTAAATATAAATTAATTAACCAAGCATACGTATTATCTACGGTCATAATATACGAGTATATAAATACGAAATTTGGGGTTGGAGTAGTTTTACCACAATTGGATCATTTTCTGTATTTTCTGGTTTATTTACCTTGGTACGACCAACATTACTAATTAACTTCATCAATCTATCTTTGGCGAATTATTAACGATCAGACTTTAAAAAATATTTTTAATGCGCGCTTGACTAAAAGTATGCCTCAAAATACTGTAAAATATCATCGTTTTTGTATGCATTGGAAGTCGTTTGAAGTTCGCAACGTCTCAATTTAATTGTGATTTGATTGGTTATAATGAATAAGTTGGCATGGTATTCAATTAAGGAATTATTTACAGAAAAAATGTGTAAAAATTTGATCGTTGTATAGCTGCATAGGACTTTCATCACATATAGAATGTACCAATGTTTTTTAAAGCTACGGGTATATTTTTCTTTATTTACGCCGTGAGATCTTGTATCTTGCCGAATTTCGTGATTCTAGATCAACGTAAAGTTCCTTATAGGTTTTGATTTATTTGCGAGTGTCCAAAAATGCTATAGAAATGATCGTATTTTCAGGTTTTTTTTAAAATCACGTTGATTTAGAAGCTTCAACCTAAGTACTTGTTATTATTTTAACTGTATATCTCTACGCGTTCCTGGAAAAAATAGTCTTGAGAGGAAGGAACAGGACAGGTAGACGGAACAAGTCGGACAGGTAGACGGAAAACGAAGTAATCCCATAAGGGTCCCTTTTTTCTTTTGAGATATGGAACTTCAAAAAATTACATTGATTCGTTTTTCAGTCGGGGCATCACTAGTTTAAAATAATTTTTACTTGTATTAAATATATTAGAATTAGAATATTGTTCTATTTCTAATTTAAATTGAAATTAATGCTGAAATTAGAAAAAATGGAAGATCATATATAACAATTAGAAGACACAGTTACTAGTTGATTTAAGTGATATTACTTTGCACCTCCCATTATGTAAATAGTAATTAAGTTATAATCTGTCTTTTTCACATTTATGTAATGTAGTTGGATATCGACTAAGCTTACGTACCTTAGTCGATATCCATAAATTTTTTTTGAATAAAGAATTGTTTCAAATAAAGTATAATAAGTTTTATAAAAAAAATAATCTATAAAACCAACATAGATGTATAGTTAACTTAATAACATAGTATATTCAGACTAAAGTAAAATTTTTAATTTTTAAAAACAGTCTAAATTATAAAAGACACAAGAAAATAAGAATTGTCAACAATGTTTATACATGTATTTTCATTTTTCTATTTTAAATTCTGCTCAAAATATAAATAGAAGTTTTTCAATCCATAATGTTTAATAATGAGTCAAAAATATATTTGAAGATCAGAGAGAAATAGGACATAAGACAGCACCTGCTCGATTAGCAGAGTGCTCATCTGGCGCATGCTTATATCTATGGGTCCTCTACTACTGGTTACATGCTTATAAACTGTCGTTTACTTTTTCCCAGTTTATCCAGTGAAGCCAAGTGCAACTTTGTGTTTCTTATTCCTATTCTTTTATATTATTTAAAAAATATCCTTTCGTTGCGGTTAGAATAATAATTATTATTTAATATATGTGAACAAATCTCAGAGCTATTCATCATAAAATTAATTTCCAACTAACTTTGTAATATTTCGTTCCAAATAACTTTATAACATTTGCTATAAATCGTTTTTTTTTAATTAATATCGGATCATCTATTGTGAATTTTTATCTTTCATTATCATATTCTTGTTCAGTGACCTCAAAAACCTCTGAGATATCCGTTTTAGTGAAATTTATTGTTTTCCAAAGAACTTTGCGATATTCTATTTTGTAAACATCCGCCATATTTAATGGACCGTTGTTTATATAATTAATAAAAAAATAGCGTAACATTATAAATGTATGATTTTTTTCTATTCGTTATTTCCAGGTGATATCGAAAGGTTAAAGGAAATATAACATCATCATAACCAAATATGCGACGTAACAAATATATATAAAGATGAGAGCATATTAATAAGCGTTAGTTGAAAACGTATTTTTTTTGTTTTAATAGAATTCCTATGTAAGACAATCTTGAAAATCGTTCTCCTAAAATAAATAATTCTATTTCAAGAAATATCGCTTTGAAAAATGTGGAAAAATCTAGGTAAAAATGAGAAAAATAATCAGTAGTATATTACATTAGAAATATATATTTTTAAGACTATCGTAACTCAAAAGGACAAAATGACCCTTATAAGAACCGATTGTTTGTCGGACTTTCATTTTCATCAAGAAACTGGTTGACGCAAAAACTTAAAATTTGGCACAAAAACGATAGCTAGCACTCAAAAATATTCACATTGAAATTTTAGAGATCAGATTAAGTATTCAATATTTTTTTTAGTTTCGTACATAGTGCGAGATGTCGTTTGAATAAAATAATACTAAGGGGTTTAAACATTTTTTCTCACAATTTTGGCTAGAGTGCATCTTCAGAGATGTTCTAAAAATATGCTAAAATATATCGTCCCCTCTTACGCTAATGTACGCTTATGGAATACATACGCAACACAGACTTTACAATTAAAGTATTGTAACAGTAGCAAAAAAATCGTCGATCTATCAGTTTTCTGTAATATCACGACACGTCTAACAAGAAATGATTTATATTCTTAAAAACATAATTTTTCAAACCTATAAACAACACGTGTTATAAAAAACGTTAACCTATCTGTGATGCTGTCATGCAAAAAAAAATTTAATAAAATTATTTCACGTCTAAACACAAATTCTTAATAATAATTCGTGCTATTTTTAGAAAAACCTCTGACTCGACAGATAATTTTTAATACTCTTGTGGGGGAAATGATTTTTGTTCGCTCTGCAGAACATTGTCGTTGCCACATACCAATGCAAACGTATTATTGACTGAAAACGTGCGTCACGGCATTCGCACATTTATTTATTTTTTTCTTTCTTATTGTCTTCGCAATCTTTTAAGAAACGAGAGAACATTGATACTGGTATTTATATTTAAATTGCCTGAAAATACAAGATGTAAAAAATCCTTCAACACTACGTGAAAATACGATGAACGAGTTTCGTTTTTCGTAAAATATTTGCCTAATAAATTTCATTATCAAAAGTTTTTTGGAATAAGCAAGACTCGTGGGATTCGTATTAGGGTTTCAATTAATATAGACGTGTATTTTAAAATTAAATACATATTTTAATTATCCTTAAAATTAATTTTATTCAATAGTTTTCATAGGGAAGCGGATTTGACAAGGCATGCAGAAATGATAGTGTTGAACAAGTTCTGTAAATATTTTACGGAACAATAATTTAAAAAATTACAGCTGCTTATTTGTTCGCTTAATACATTGATTAGTGCAAAATTTAATACAAGCCGATAGTGAGTAGTTTCCGACGAGTTTCAACATAATTGTAAAGTGCTTAGGTATGATTTCAAAATGAATTTCGTACAATCCGTGCGACGAAAATATCGGGCTTTTTTTAGTACCCAACACCCTTGGATACAAAAGACAATCACATTATAGTACCGCGTCCGTCGTCGATTGCTTCTTAACAAAAAAACATATTTAAAAAGTATGACATAATAGAAACTTGTGCGAAAATATGAATTGATGGAAATATATCGCGTACGATACTGTTAAAAAGTAACGATCTGTACCAAATGTCTTAAGATTAAAAAGCAATGCCTCAAATAATGTAGCTTTTCACTAAACATTGTATATTCAAGCAGATATATCTATGTCTAATCCTATCGAATAAATTTAGTTTATTTATTTATTTTGTAACTCTTTACAAATTGCAAAACTATCGTGATGGCGAACATATTGCAATAAAACGATTCTTTACTCTCATCCATAAAACGAGAAGTATGATAATGAATACCGTTGCAGATTGAAGAATGTACATATAAACTAAGTATCACAGCTTACTGTAGGAGGCCAAAGAAGAATGGATGGACTGGATAAAGTGCAAAATTTAATGCAAAATCACATAGAATGGACATTTTTTCGGGAAGCCCGTAAGTTTTGACTTGGAGTAAAAAACCTTATGCAGTATTTAAAAAAAATCAACGAGAAATAAAGATTGTACATGTGTATGCAAATGCCATACACACGCATCCGAACGCGGACGTGCGCACGCTCACGCGCCCGCGCACGCACACACTCACACACTGTTTGTGTTTGTATGCGTGATAAAGTTAGTTATATTTACATATATATATATATATATATATATATATATATATATATATATATATATATATGTATATTATATATATATATATATGTATAAATATATTTCTTTGCTCTTTTCGAACTTCACGTGATTTTACTTATTCGTGTTTCCTGGATTAGGAAGTCACATCTGTTGTTGAAGGCTACATCGAATCACAAAGAATATTTTTTATATATTCCGTAATTTCTCAAAAGCTTTCGAGATTAGAAAAAAATTGTAGTAGAAACTATTATTATTATGGTTATTCCCTGAAAATTACATAAAAATTGCCCGGTAGAGCGTTCTTCTATCAATTATCAGTTTTCTATTAAAAAAAATTAGTCTTACAGAGAACAAACCTCAAAGAATCATCATCATTGCTTTTGTCATAAAATAGCATGATTTAAGTTTCGAATATAAAATCAAAAGATAATTTAAATTAATATGTGATTCAAGTTATCTGATTTTAGACAAAGGAAGTAGATTAACTGTTTATAAATTGAGATTTTCTAATGCGAATTTCAAATTTGAATAAGACTTTCTTTATAAAAACATAGAGCATATTAGATATAAACTAGATATTATTTAGATCTATCTCACAGTGTGACTAATAAATAGTAGAACTTTGTTTTGATGGGAATAGTAAAGAATTAACTAAATTTAAATAAATTTCTTAAGAATAGGATCTGAGCTTACACAAATTAATGCTTGTTCTTTTAACGTCACCAAAACCCTCTACCAGCTACTGAAGAAAATTATGTTGATCTTAGATTTCGTGTAATGACAGCGGGCAACTCAAATACCCTATCGACCTTTCGCGCTAAAGTTATGTACATATGTTTGATTCCAGCCCTAAAATCGGATAAACGGCAATAATTCACTCACAGCCGACCAAGTTAATGGTCAGAGGCCGCACACCATCTGGCACAGGGGATTTCTTATAAAAACATTTATTTTTGGCGGCTATTAGGGCGGGAGCGAAATAAACATCTTCGAACGTCAGCCGATTGCTACGAATCTCGGGCAATACCTTAGCGTTTTATTGCGGCGTGTGATTTTGTTCGACGGCACTTGGGTAATTGTTTGGGCAAGAGCGGGTGGGGTGTTTTTCTGTTGGCCGAAAGTTCCGTGGTCGAAATATAATGTATAGTGACAGTAAGGATTTGATTAATAAGGAAGTTGGATTTCACTTTAAGGAATGGGGCTAATTGCCGTTGTATTGATTGGAATTTTTTTAAGAAAATTTTTTTTGAGAAATTTTATAAGAATTTAATAGAAACTTCTTTTATTATAAATTTGTTGTGATTTTCGTAAATACACAAAAAAATACGTCCATCAAATTCAGTTCTGGTTATAGATTATTACAATTACATTATATATTATATAAATATATATATATATATATATATATATATATATATATATATATATATATAATACTTTCCATTGACTCATTCGCTTATAACCATTAAAATTTATGAAACTCAGTGTTAATTAGAAACTAAAAAAACCACATTAAAGTTTTTTACTACTATATTCAATTTCATGAGCAAAATTTTGTTGCATTCCCAAGAACCTCATGCTACAAAATGCTCCACTTTTCACAATTGAGTTTTATGGATTGAAATTTGCCTCGTCCAATTTCATAGTCAACCGGAATTGAATACCAGATTTTTCTGGATGTCGACATGTGTTTTTTAATAACACTATCGATTTGAAGCTTCACGTTGCAAACATTAAAATTTTTGACAAGTTTTCCTTAATTTGGTTACGGTAATGATCTTGTAAATTATTAGAAATTGTTTGACCCTTAGTGGTAAATGCTTATTATTATAACAATAATAAAAATTTCACCAGTTTCGTTAACTATATTTCCTATTAGATCGATCATGGTTTTCGTGTCGATGTTGCGTATTTCGACTACCAGATAACCTTTGATCGTGTGGATAATGGCATCCTGTGAAATTGTCTAGTCAGTCTTACGCTTCTTGCTTTCGAATCTTGTGGACAGAAAGCAATATTTCATCCGATCCGCAGTTAGTCATGGTTGGAATTTTTGGGTATTTACTGTTCATATGCTGGTAAATTATATAAGTAATGTGGGTAAAACTCCACATTATTTCCTATATTCTCGTCTATTAGAACCATAGCAGATTATAAGTTACTGCAAGATGATACTGATGATGTTATGGAGTTCAAATCAAATAAATCCTCTGTAATGAATTACGATGGAGCGCGTGTTCCTCTCAAGTATGAACGAGCCATTGGTAGGACGTCCCTATGACGAGATATTCGGGCAGTAGAACTAGGATTTCAATTCGATTCACGCCTGAGTTTTTGTAGTCGATTGGTGCATATAGTGAAAAAATTATTGAAAGGACTTGGATTTTCATAGTGAAATGCTTTCAATGAAATAAACATCTTCGAACGTTTTTGAATGCTTTCAAATATTTTTATTTCATTTAATCTGTTATATTGACTATGATATGAAGCAAGAAATACACAAAACAGCCCGATTACTGAAATAGTTCAAAAAGGTTTCTTCCATATTGGTATATGAGCCGATATGATTAATTTTCTTTTAATATCTAGACAATAATTTTCAAAGGCAGCGATTATAAAAGACTTGGATCCGCTGCGTAAGACCTTTAGTTATTTTCTATATCTTATATCTTCCTTGAATACGAGGGTGTCACTTAACATACATATTCCAATTGGGCAGATCCTATTATTTTCGTGACTGTCACACGAAACAGTGTCAAGACCGAGCTTCTTCTGCGTGAGAAATAATAATTAAAATAGGGAAGTAGGAGTAATAAACTATTTTCGTTGTAACTGCATGCATGTTCAGTACATTTTCAAAAATATTAGGCGGTTTTTTCTTTGAGCGTAAATTATCATTTAATATATATTTTAACTCGTGGCACTGCAAAAATATTGAAATATTTTTAATATGATATATTAATTATTTTGATATATAAAATATATAGAAGCGCGAACTTCTTCCGTGCACGAAAGGATAATTAAAATTAAAAAAAAAAGTGGAAGTTACAGTGTATTTACGTTGTTACTGCATACATTTTTGATATATGTATGTTTTTTTTAATTTGAACTTGAAATGTTATTTAACATATATTTTAACACATGTAATTTTTTATAGATAATAACATTTTTAATTATTTAATTGTTTATTGATTTAATGATATCTAATATTTACAATGCAGAGCTTCTTCTATGTTAAAAGTGATAATTGAATAAAGAAGTAGGAGTGATATTTTTTATAATTCTGTCGTTACTGAATACATTTTCAACATATTATCTAAAATATTAAGTGATTTTTTTTAAGTTGAGCTTAATCTGTCGCTCCACAAATATTTTGATACGTGACTTTTTAAAATATATTAGAACATTTTTCATGTGATAACGTAATTATTATAAGACGCCAAATATTTAGAATATCCAGCTTATTTTATTTAAAAATTTATATAATTAAAAAATGAGTGCCATAGCATATTTTCTTTGTTACTGCATGCATTTCGACATATATTTTCTGATACATTAAGCTTTTTTTAACTTCAGCCTAACATATAATATATACTTTAATACGTATATTATACTTTATTTGTATAATATACGTATTAAAGTATGTGTTTTATACTTTAATATATACTTTAATACGTAAAATTATACACATATTTAAATATTTATAATATAACACATCAACTACTTGTATACCTGAAACATTTACGAGAGATAGTTTTTCTATGTGAGAAATAATGTATAATGTAAAGAAGTGGGCACAGAAGTATATTTCCATTGTTACTGCATTTTTTTAATAATTTTTTTTTATTTCTTTATAATTAACACAAAAATTTTTTTCGTTAAATAATCTTGATAAAATCACAAAAACCTAAATTTCAATGAAATTATATGATACCTAAAAAATTAAAGAATATATAATACAGCTATTTACTTTATTTGTTACATCTTTAGTGTACCATGTCTACATAGTGAATTTATTGTTAAGACAAAAAAATATTCCAGTCAAAGATGGCTGCGGGATGCAAACAATTACGAGTATTTCCGAGGTGAACTCTAGAAATTGTCAAAATTTAATTAATAAAGTTGAGAATTACAAAAAACTTATATTTTCCAAATATTTTGACTAGTCGAGAGGAAAAAGAAAAAAGTAGACGAGAATAGGACGTGAATGGAAGGAAAATTATGCGTGTCACTCTTTTTTTAAAACTCTTTTCATGGTGTATCGACGATTTATTATCACTGATAGTCTGTATTTATTAATTTACATTAATTGGAATTACATTTAAATACTGTTATAATTTTAGTGGCCTTACAAACATTTTAACATTTTTCTTCTATCTTTCTAACCCTAAACAATTCCCTTACCTAATATAGTGACTTCCCTTCTTGTCTATGGACATATATAACGCTTGAAGTAAACTAAAGTTTATATAGGTTTATCCAGTGTCTCCAAAATATACTTTTCTTATTTTAGCTTCATTGTTCGAAGAAGGAAATCGTCTTGCTGGATATAAATTTAATTAGCTCTACTGTCATGCTTCCACACACATTTAATTTAAAAGTTACAGAAGATTCGCGATTACAAATATTATTTTTCACTATTTAAATATCACTGCCTAGTATATAACACGCAGGCATATAAGTATCGTATATTTATAAAAGTTAAGGGATTAATATTCGAATATTTATAAGTAAATTTATTTTAATATTCTGTTGTTTATCATTTTGATTTTCAAGTTTTTAAAATATAGGGCGGGCGTCATATAGCTTGCTCTTTCATCGTCGCCCTTTTTCTCTTATAATATTAATTATTTAATTTATATTCACAACTAAATAGGACTACGTGATGTGGTATTATTTCTACTTAAGTTAAATTCTTAACCACGACCTGGGTTTCGTTATATTGCAACATTTTCAGGTGGGCAATTTGTAAGACCTTGAAAATTGATGTCGTCACACAACGAAACTCAGGTCGTTGTTTAGAATTTAAACAAAGTAGAAATAATACTACATAACGTAATCTCATTTAGTTGTGAACAGAAATTAGGTGATAATGAATGTCTAAATAAATAACGCCTAATATATTCAACCTACAAAATGATTAGAGAAATATCTTTGGCTGCTAACTATTGATATATATCCAACCTAACTATTGATATATAGCATTTATAATTCTGTCAAATTTTATGTCTCCACATTTGTTGTGGGTTTTAAAAAAAAACCGGCTCTAAGAAACGTGTAGATGGACAAAAGTTCCGTTTCTTCCTTTTGAATTTCGAAACCCTAAAAACATAACTAGTCAAGTAATTTATATATAGATTTATTCCCTTGTCACAATTGATGTTTCTTGAATTTAATAATTTTTTTTAATTTATCCTTTATGCCGTTGTTCAATAAAATGCATCTTGTATTTTTTTTTTCATTTAAAATTTGACACTCTTTTTCATCACCTCTGCATTGACCAATATATCATAAAAGAAATGGAAGAGAGTAACCAGAAACTGGGACAAAAACTAGGCAAAATTTTCTTTTTACGTTAAATTTTCCTCCATTCCACTTTTTTAAGCTTTAATATGTATGTGGAATTAAACTATTTTATAAATAACTTTGTAGTTTTTATAGTATATATTGCTGTAATATTTTTTATAATTTACATTTATTAGTTATAATGATTTAATTTCAAGTACATTAGGAAAAATTTTATTAAAATATTAAATTAAATACAATTAATTGAGAATTGCCTACCTAAAGATATTGTAATACAACGAAACCTAAGTCGTGGTGAAGATTTTAAATATAGTAGAAATAATATTACATCACGTAATTTCATTTAAGTATGAATAATAAATTTCTACGAAATTAACGCCAAATAAATTTAATATTAAATTAAATTTTAAACCGTATCTGAGACATTACTTCAGTGAAAATATAATTATAATCGGTATAGTAATTTTATATTTTGTTCAAACCTACATATTGATATAGAAAACAGACGGATAAATCCTTAACAAAATATTTGTATTAGTAAAGATGCTAACTAATATTCTAATATCTTATTTGTTCTAAGATCCAATTAAAGTTTATTTAAATCAATCCAGTAGTTTTGGTGCAAAACTCGAACAAACGAGCACTTACGCAAAACTTGTAAAAGAATGAGTTTTGCGTTAACCTTAAAACATATTTCAAGAATATTTTCAAAAATTCCTTCAGTGTACACAGTACAAATTCATAGAAATATTTTGTTAAGCATTAAACAAAATACATATCGCACAATTACCTCTTCAAAACCCGACTTCACTTTGCCAATAGTCGAAGTCTCCAAATTCATGAATTTTATAGGCATTTATTGACGCAAAGTTAATATCATCATGTCATTATTTGTTACTATTTAAGATAACAATACGAATATTCCCGCAAAAATCTACGTTGAAAATAAAACAAAACTCTTTAACTGGAAGTATTTTCTCTGTGAAGCAACTTGTGAAAAGAGGATGGGAAAAAAAGAATAGAAAAGGCAATTTCAAATAACTGAAACTCTATGTGGTCAATGAAGCAATGATCACGCGGAACATGATAATTGCTTCAAACCCGTACTAATATTTAATGGTTGTATGAAATATACGCAAGGACCTTTGGATGACGAAAGATTATTTAAATCACTGAGTGGCGTCGTTTGAGCTTTCGTTAAAAGAGTTAAATTTGCAAAACTTTTGGACAATTTACGAGCGTAATGCATATTATTATTCAAGCTTATTGCAAATAACAATGAGCCAACGGTTAAAATGCAGAGATTAATTAAGTGCTTATATTTTATATTTTTTTGACTTCGACTTTTTGGTTAAATTGCTCGATTTTACAGATTCCTTTTAGGTTTAATAAATGATCCTGAAACGGCTTAATTTTAATACTATATGCCTTCTTTGCAACCTTTTGAAATATACTTGTGTACTTTGTACTTTACTTGTGTATATAAATATACTTGTATTCTGTAGTTATATCCAAATTCGTAATTATTAAAATCTAATTATTTCCAAGTAATATTTTTACAAATTTACGAATTTGTTCTTAAATGAGTATATCATTATTTGTTATTTGTGTTTTCTTATAACAACCAGATAAAAATTTAATAGTATAACATCTTGATAATAAATTCTCTATCTCAAATAAAGGTTTCTTTTTTAAAGATATTTTCTCCATATATGAGTAAATAATGTTCTTAAAAGAGATATATTTAGAATGAATATAAGTTAAATATTTTTTCTTCAATTCGATTATAATATTTGCAGTAAATAATGAATCAAAATTTTAGATATGAATTCACAATTGTATTCTAGTATTATCAATATAGCGAAATTTGTCTGAGACTTTATATGTGTGTCACACACTGATTTGTTAGTGTAATAAAATTGTAATTTTCTCTTTGATTCCTAAATAACCACCTTTATTAGGGTTATTACCCTCTTTTTAAAAATTTACCGGTAAACTATGAAACTGATATCTTAAGCAGTGACAAATAATACAATAACGCTATAGACCGTTATACGACATTTTCAATAAAACATTCTTGTGATTATTAAGTTACGTCTAAATTTACCATACCAAGATTTGCGGGCCTTAGACTTTATTCCAAAACGTTTCTTGCCCTTTTTATTCCCAAGAATATTATTAAAAATGGAAGTTATTAAAAATTAAACTTAAAACTAAGTAAAGATAGATAATGAAATTGTCACAATGTAATAGCTTATCCAAGTATGAGAAAATAAATAATATTTTGTCGATTCTAGCTAATATTCGGTTATAAGGTAATGTCATCCTTCATTATGGGAAAATAGTACGAAATTAGAAGTAAATATTTTGTTACTTCATAATTTTTTTCGAAACAATGCAAATAGCTCAGTACATAAGTATGCAGTTATTGAGATGAGAAAAGACTTTCACAGCTAATATATTATTTTACATTCTTAAAGGATTTTAAACGACGAATTAACACATAGGTAAAAATTTAAACAAATAAAAATTATCACCACTAATCTCTACAGATCACTGAAACAGGAAGCTAAATAATATATAGAAATATAAACCACATAAATCTAAGGGTTAAGTAGGAATAAAATTTGTAAAACAAAACTTCCACGCAAACTTAGTTTTAGAAAAATTTCAGTAATCAATGTTCTTTAAAAAATCCATAAGTAATGGTATTATTTTTAGCTATGAAAATATAATATACATATATACATGTAATAAAACTGTGAGAGAATGCATTCTGTACATGGAAATGGTATTTTAAAAAGAGCAATTGATTTAGCCTAAAGATTGGTGATACAGATCAAAAAATCTATTCTCAGAACTTTCTTTTTGTGTCTGTTAATTTGTTCCTCAATCACGCAAAATCTACTGGACGGGTTTTGAAGAAATTTTATATGGTATTAGTTTTTTACAATATATAGAATAGAGTAATTATAGATTTAAAAAACTTTGACCTGATCAATATCACGATATTTGTACTGCTAACGCCACCTATTAGCGTTTCAATATACTTTATACTCATAGATATATTACGACTAGGTACTACCAATGCCATCTGTTACCGCTATGGAAGAACGAGTATCGATTCCTCATATTCCGTCGATCCAAAATTATCCTTTCCAATTTAAACCTGTGCAATTCCCAATACGTGCCTGCTTTATCGTTATTATTACTAAGTTTTATTGTTATTATTACTAGCACTTGCAAGTACTTGCTTTATTACTAAGCTTTATTGATATTATTACTAGTACTTGCAGCCGCAATCACAGGTGTGAAACAAAGCGCCTCCCGCTTTCCTTACGGACAACTTTATGTCGCATTCTCCCATGTAAGTAAATTTTGTTGTCTACAGTCAAAAAGTACTACACTAAATGCTATTTATAACAAAATTTCGTAAATCTTTGATTTGTCCTTTTAATATTACCATATTAAGCAAAACAGAAAAAAGTATTTAATATGCAAAATAAATTAAAAAAAACACAAAAGAAGCAAAGAAAAACAAAAAAGGAGAAATATCGATTTTCATTATTCCTAACAAATTTTCTTCTTCCGAATTCCATGCGAATGAAGTCACAAGCACAGATGTAACTCTTATACGTAACTCTTATAGATGCAAAATATGAGAAATATTAATAAAAATACTATTAGATCAAGATTTATGCCGCAATTTTCTGATACTTATAGTAACCTTATAATTATAGGCCCATTATATTTAGAAATGAGGGCAAGAGGGATCGCATTTTTAGCAGGTCTCTGGTGGTATATTATTTCCTATTGGTTTCTATTTAATTGGTCAATTAAGCATTTTTTTGTAAATGAAAAGACTTATAGAATGGGAAGTAAATAAAAAAGATTATTTTTATTAACTAATGATAAATTTAACCAAAATCGAAAAGGCTGTCGATTAATAGAAAAAACTAGTACATCCAAAATGCGCCCACCGCAAAAAAAAAGTAAATAAAATGTATATCATTTACATGCATTAAAAGAAGACATTAAAAAGTATTATTATTTTTCGTCTATTGTCTTCTTTAATAGGAGGTGCATATAAATTCCTTATTATTAAAGCGTTACGTGACTGTGACATAATAAATGACGTTTGAGCGACCGTTACATAATATTGAAAACAGGTAATCACTGGTGTACTTGTCCTTTACTGGCTGTCAATTATTTTTTTTCATATCATTTTGTTCGTCTCACCATCGTCGCTGTATACGGAGTACTAGTGGATATAAAATAATTTAATTGTTTTTAATGATGTGGTACGATTCCGATGTGTATATTGTTATAATAAAAAAATGACTCTAAATTGCTTCAAGTGTTTTTTTATTTTGTAACAAAAAGTTGGAAAAGAATATTGGCTGTTTATAAAATAACGTTTTTATTTCGTAGTACTGCTCAGTACAGTATCAATAAATTGAAATACTTTCAGCGTAATTTCTCATTGTATCGTCTCTTGGTAAATATTATTTACACGTACGAGTGTATAAGAGATTATAGTGATGGGTACAGTTACTATGAATCAGACGAAATACGAAATAAATTTTAAATTATTTATTAAATCTAATTTATTTACATACCCATTAATTACAAAGTATATACAATAAAATAATATCACTGTTATTTGCAAATATCATTCTCATGTAGTGTCGTATTTAAATGTGAAAGTTATTGAAATCATCTAATTCCTGCAGACGATTACAAAAAGAATTACTCATAAAAAAAGTGTCGTTAGTCTTTAATCCATAGTCCAAATTTCAATATTTGTTTTACTGAATATTTCAGATAGCACTGTAAACTATTTCCATACATTAACAGTAGATGGCGCTAAAATCGTGTAATATATCTATGAAACTCTGTAAAAATTCCTAACGTTTTATATATCAATAGAAAAGAGAGTTTTACTTCAAAAAGTATTCAAAAAGTCCTTCATAAATTCGTAGTTACATATCTATAGAATTATTTTTACCGGATTAAGCCAAAGCTAAAAAGGAAGTGCAACCAATTTAACACTCTATGTATACATGTATGTATGCGCGCGGGTGTATATATATATTTATATATATATATATATATATATATATATATATATATATATATATATATATATATATATATATATGAATATAAAAAAGGGCACTTATAGGAATAAACCATATCAGAGTTATTTTATTATTATTTGATGCATTTTATATGGCGATATGATGAAAATATTGTTATTCATTATTGAGATATTGTTTCTATCTACTTCAGTCATTAAAAATGCGAATAAATAAAAAAAACGATGTGAAGTATACCACAGACGAGCGTTTTCATACTGGTACATTAAAAATGGCTAAAGTTTATTTTTTAATATTTTTTATTAATTTAACATAAAATTTAAAAATTTAGTATCGAGTATGGCCTCCTCTGGCTAAAATCAATGCGCTTAATCTGCTAGGCATGCTGTCGACGACGTTTTGTATCATTTCCTGAGGAATACGTTCCCATTCAGCGACGATCACATTTTTAAGGGTCTGAATGTTTTCTGGAACTGGTTTTACGGCTGTGACGCGTCGTTTGAGATAATTTCATATGTGTTCTATCATATTGAAGTCGGGACTTCTAGATGACCAGCCTAACCGACGAATTCCAGCCTCCTGCATATACGCATCAAGAGCGGTGGGCGTGAGCGTTGTGGTCCATAAAAATGGACTCTCCTCCAATTGCTGTTAATGCGGGTGGGGCATGAGAAATAAGAACCTCTATTATGTGCTTTTGCGCATTAACTGTGTCATTTTTAATAAAAACTAACTCGGTACCGTCATCTGAGTTAATACTAGCCCAAAACATTACGGAGCCTCCACCGTAGTTTTTATCCCGTAATTCCTCAACTACCTCGAAAATATTTGTATAATGGGATGCTATTTGAACTACTTTTAAATGCAAGTGTTACAAATTGGATAATGCACATTCAAAATCACATGGTGGCAGAATGAAAAGTGTATTCGGTATATCTAACAAACTTACAATAACACAAGCTTTCCTTTGATAATTCTTCATAGCTAACTAATTAATACTATCTACTAAAAAGTTAAGTGAACATTAAAGTAACTGAAACTCGGCTACTGAATATGAAAAAAACATTAAATTAATTTTAAGATCTTTAACGAGCAATACAAATTCTGAATATTTTACAATGACAAGAAATAAAATTCCAAATGTTTGTCACTAAAATTTTGTTCCTTTTTATACTCGAAGGCATGATTTTCACGTTTCCCCAGCAATGTATGGCTTACGACGACCTGCGTCGTGGAATAGATATATTAATTGAAAACGATGTGTATGACAAGATCCGTACATTAGAAATTAGTGTCATCACTCAGAGTACTGTCAGTCCCTGCGATATAAACAATGCTTGGTGATGAAGAAACAGCTACAAAATTTGCCTGTACTGTCGTCGTGTTGGGTGATCCAAGAATTACGTTTGAATTAATTTTAGAAAAAAATATAGCAAGGTTTTAGAACCGTTTAACTATGGTGGAATGGAATAAAGTGTTCATTAAAAATTCACTTCAAAATGAATATGAGGAAATATGTTGGTTATGTCTTAAGCTGTACTATTATTCAAAAAATTATCTTCAAACTTCTTCTATTTTAATCTTAAGCAAATGAGTTAATTACTTTACATAATCAACCGTATTTTACTAACGAAAATTTTCTCGGTAACCATAGCTGGCTCACTTATGTCATTAAATTAACAAACGTGAAATAATGTTTTCAAAACTGCTCTGGACATACATTATGTATTATGAAATTTATATCTTCTGATTACATTGCTATAAGAAAAATATATTATAACCTTGCATGTATTATTTTTTTTCATTTAGTGGACAGCTCTACTCTGAAAACATCATCAAGTTCGCCAAATGTGTCATTTCTGTACATGGTCATTTGTAGCCGCTTTTTCATCTCATGTGGACACGACACAAACCAACCAACCAAATTTAAAATTAGTATAAAGGCGATATATATTAACTGTCATCGTATATCGGAGCACATATATTGCATTGGTTTTATTACGTGGCTCTATTAGAATAAAAACATTTTAATTTTTACCTGAAAATACTGTCTGGCTCATATCTTCAAATGAATATTATTTATACTTATAAAGCGTATGTGTGGTTACTATTTTACTTGATCTGTGTCCGTGTAACTGTTAATATATTTTTGAAGTTTAAAAATTACCTTTATAACTATGGAATGACTCTGAAACCTCGTCTAAATGCATGAAAGGTTGAAAATTTACGTTTAATATAACCGCGTGTCCTATACAATGCAAAATAACACATGTACTTCACACTAAGTTCCATTTAAAGAAAAATTCGACAGATCTACAAGCTTCATTTCCAAAACAATGTAAATGAAAAAATAGATTAGGAAGGGAAGAGAAAATTTAAATTTTGTTCTAATTTAAATAATTTCCCAATACCATGTCCAAGTTTTATATTCGGTGCAATGTATATTAAAAAAATATAATTAGATGAGGTGAAACAATTACATATCAGAAATTTATGAAGAATAATATCACTTCATTTTGTTGGCAAAAAGTTTTAGCCACGATTTTGGGACTTTTAAATGATATCTAAATTTTCAGAATACTTATTACAAAGAGACTCAGTTAATAAGAGTTGCCAAGCATTAAAATGCAATAAGTCAATGAAAATGCATTTATATTGATGTGAAGTACAGATACTTTCACTTTAAAGATTATATTTATCAACGAATGATATTAAAAGATTTCTTTTACCTAAGGCAATTGCTAACTGGTAATGGGAAGTAAGTTATTACGTTAATCACAAAGGTATCTGACAACGACCTTATGTGGCACAAACAGAAATTTCAGCAATGTAACTTGAACTGTACTCCAGAAATATATTTTTTAGCTGACATTTTAATTTGCAAGTTGAATTTATCAATTAACTCAATACTTAATCCGACATTATTTATCCTAACTAATATTATAAATGCAAAAATCAGTATCTTTATTTATTATTATACCTAAACCACTAAACCAATCTATTATATGAAAATTAGATTTTCTCACGGAGACAAAAACCTAGTTATCCCAATGCATTATCCGAAGTTATAAAACATTTTTTTGAAAATGAAAACAATTATCTCATTAAGGATAAGCGCGAACGTAATTAAGATTGTGGACGAAGATACATTATATCACATTACAGTTATATGATTAATTGATTACAGAATTTTTAAGACAGGGTGGAACCTTACGCAGGAATTTATCCTACTTTATAATTTTGTTAATTTTAATACGTCAAATTGAATTCAATTACGGGTACGTTTTAAACACTATTGCAATTTGTTAAAATAGGATGTGATACAGTATAGTTAAAAAAAAATTTTATGTTATGGACAAGCGGATATAATAAGGTTCTGCGAGCTTCCCAAAGTGATAATTTGAAAATGAATTAATTCACGTATTTATTCTGCAAAACATTTCCTCGACTCAGGGTCATCGAAGAGATTTATTGGCTGGAAATTATTTAGCTCGCTATTCGACGGGAGCACAAGTCAACATCGACAATAATTTCAGAAAAAGTCACCTTGAAACCGGATATTTGATTTGTTTTTTTCATAGAATTTGTTTTCGTTCGAAAAATAAACATAAGCTTCCGTATCAGTGTTGAAATTTAAATTGGTGGAGAGCGATGTTTGTTAACGTTCATCATAGACCAAAACAAATATTTTGTATTTATCTCGAATTATATGACTGTTGATATTTTTATGCGAATGTATTATTTTACAAATAAATTATATGTATTATTTTACTATAATCCATCTTTTTCAAAATTCATTTTTTGTATTCAAATAATACGTTGGTATATAGCAACAGAGTAATTTAATGTAAAGAAACATTGAATATTGAATATTTTTTTTAATGAATCTAACAATTTTTAATTAAACCGACATATATTTTCATTTTGATTTCTAAAGAATTTCTAGAAATTTTGCTTTAAGCCAATTTAATAAATTCCTATGTCGGCACAAATCCATATATTTGTTCTAAAAATTAAGAAGAAAGAAAGAAAACACTGAGTCTTTAATTGCTTTTAGTTTGTCAGAAAATTTTCTCGATATTATGTTACCTTCCACTCAAATAACGAAATTAGTTATTTAGAGGGAATCAATCCTTAAAGCTCAGATTATTTCTAAGAAATATATTAAGCAGCAAGTAAATTAAATTATTTTTACAATAATTAAATTATATTGGAATTATATTTGAGTTGGATATAAAAGATGTTAAGTATCGAAGTGAAAAACTTTGATGGAAATTGGTGAAATTTTTTTGGGCAAAAATTTTCAATAATATTTTATCAATAATATTTAGTTTTTATAAATAAATATATAGCATATTTTAGAGTAGATTTATAAACTTTTTTACTTTTTACATTTTACAATATTCTTTTGGTAATTTTTCTAAAGGAAAAGTAAGTAGACGAATTTAGTTTTATATTTTTCGTCCGATATTATGTTTAACGGACATTTATTAGGAAAGTAACAATATAATTTTCTTAAATTTGAATAGCATGAAAGATACGCATTAAAAGGTGATAATAAAGAATTTCTACCCACGCTACCTGCAAAACTAATTAAATAAAAATCATGAACAAACCAAGGTTTGTGGAATCTGATTAGGAAACATATGAAAAAATGTTTGTAATTATCTTAAGTCTTTTAGTTGGTGAAGAATTCTTGATAGTTTACGTTATATGAGAGATATGCCAGGCAATTTATGATTACCGTGAAAAATAATGTTACCATTTATAATTAAATATTAGTTTAATAGAAACACTTTGTTCCCTTAAATGTTCCAATTCTTCATATTCTATACATAATCCGTATTTAAACATTCCGTACGTAGGTATGTACTTACAGAACATATTTCATATGTTCTGTACGTGCTAAATTATTTATTCAAGTACTTTGATGTATACAATTGATACATACGGCGGACTTATTGCTACGACAGAAATCTCTTAGTCAACCTGAACATCATTCCAGACCCGCTCGACGAGCGGCCGGAAATGGAACCCGCATCCCCGCGATGAGCGGCGCCATCAAAACCGGTAGCCTGGTGATCAATCTAACATACTACGGTGAAATCATGTTAATACGAAAATCGTGCCTTATATTTTTGCTGAGAGTTCATCGAAATAATAAATATATAGGTATAATTACAATAAATATATAGGTACTTACATGTTTTACTCTTATAACTATTCGTTTGTCCTAATAATTTTAATATTTACTTCCTTTTAATTCCTATCACGCCTTGTAAGGGTTACATATGTAAGAAATATGTGAAATGCTACGAAATTATATTTAGGCGGAGTAAGCTCCAAATATAATGTGAAATTAATAATGATTGTATAACGTAATATCGTGAGGTGATTAGAAAGAAAATATATAAAAAGTTACCAATCGTCGAGGATACGCTTGATTATTTGTTTAAAAATCAGTTGCGAAATCGCATTTTTGTAGAAAATCTACGTAAATAAACGTTTTTATTTTGGAAAATATATTTGTGCTATTGGAAAGAATGGACAATTTGACTTCAAAAATTCATAAACATTTTTTTTGGTAGAATAAAAACTGTGAATTTTCACTGCAATCAGTGAAATTTCTTGCTAAAAAAAGGTTAAAAAGTTTTGTAAAATTTCTTTCATTTATAAAACCAACATAGGTTTAAAGTGCAAAATTAAACAAAGTATATTCGGGGTAAAATATTTCCTTATTTGTTAATACGAGTGTAATTAATAAAATGTACACGAAAATATGATTTATAAATACATCTACGCAATATCCATGTTTATATATGTATTTTCCTAATTAAAATTCTCGCTCAAAATATAAATAGAAATTTTTGCATGGATGTAGCTTAGTCATAGGATAAAAATATTTTTGAAAATCAGAGAGAAATAGAATATAAGGGAGCACCTGCTCCGTAACCATACTACTCAGCTGACGCATGCTTATATGTGTGGGTCCTCTATTACACGCTCCATGCTTATACGTATTATACTTAAACCTTTCTAATATACAGAAGAGAGAATTTTAAAAGTGGTTGTTTACTTTTTCACAATCAGTCCTATGAAGCCAAGCACGACCACGTACACCACGAACCAAGCACAACCGCAATTCTTATTCGTTATTTAGAAAGTATTTTTTTTACATTTAGAGCAACAATTATCATTTAAGAATATATGAGTACAAATCTGATAGCAATTCACTATTTTCCGAATTTTTTGCAATATATCATTTACTATAAATGTAAGTTTTTTTACAAATTCTTAACGAAATATCGCCCATATAGAATTAGCTGTTAGGAATTTTTATTTTACAATATTATATTATTTTTCGGGAACCTAAAAACTCCTGAGATATGCGTTTTAAAGAAATTTATTATTTTCCAAATTACTTTGCAATACTGTAATTTCTAAAAACCGGTCATGTTACACTTTGTAATTCTTCTGCTTTAATATTGAATTTATTTTTCATATCAAAACCTAGTATAGAATGTTACTTTGCACAAAATTTCTTATGTAAATGAAATTATTAATAAATTGTTGCCAAAGAGTCGACCATATTCGATTAGCCATTTTCAATTTCTATTTTTCAATATCATATTCTTGTTCAGGTACTTCGGAAATCCTTGTGAATCACTTTCAGTCAAATTGCTTTTAAATTCATTCAGTTATTTAAAATTTTGCTTTAATTTACTTTTATGGTTTAAATTAATAATAAATATCCAGTGTAAAATTACAGTTTTATAACTGTTTTCTGTTATCTATTTCAAGTTGATATGAAAAGGTTTTAGGGAAATATACGTCACCCCACATTATTCCAAAATAATGAATATGTTTGTGCTATCTTTACTCCATTATGTAAATAGGGTGGCGTGTTCGTTTAGAAATTATACATTTTAATGAAAAATATAATAATTGTGCATATATCTGTCGTTACGTTATGAATAAATGAAAAAAGAGAATTGTAGAAATTTGTATCTTCACTGCCCGTCCGGCTTTGTCTGGGTACAAAGGGTCCATAACATATTTTAGTTTACTCATATTTTACATAATAATATATCTCCAATTTTAATATCTACTTTCTAAATCTTCACTGAACCTTCTCCATCACTAAAAACGTAATCACAACAAAACCAAATATTATATGGGGTAACATTAACAGTTGATTGTTCATGTTTTTAAAACAGTACTATTATTGCCGAACAACTTGTAGACTTTAGGTTTTGAGCACAAGTTCGTAAAATAAAAATTGTTCTTTTTTACACAATAAAGCTACCGTGGATTAGATATTATCTTTATAAGCTTGATAATAATTAACGTGAAGACGCTCTAATTATTAAATCGATGGTCAGATTTGGCAAAATCCACTGTAAATTGTAGTAACACTGTAAGTATACAATATTCTCATATACCCTACGATTTGACACATTAAAAACCTTTCGCTTTTCATTAAAATATCGTGTGTGACCTTCCCTTATATCGAATTGGGATTGCCACTTCCTTACTGTATTAGAAACTATAGCTACTAATGATCTTAGATGATGTTATAAAATCGATATTTTTTAACAGTTGGTTTACTGAATGATGAAATAAAAGTATGGAATATTTAAAAAGCTATTATTATGCGTAATTGTATAGAGCGGTGGCTTAACTATAGAAGTACAGTATTAAAGTTGTTATTTTCACTTTGGCATTCAATGTTGTAATAAAAAGAAATAACTTTTTTCATGAACACATGTGAGGTACCAAATGTGCATAAAGATGATAGCATGTTAAAAAAACATATTTATTTGTTTTTATTTTAGTGGCATTCGTATATGGGAAAGCTTTGAAATCGTTCTCCTATAATAACTAATCCTATTTTGAAAAATATTGATTTGGACTTGTAAATAAAATTAGGTGAAAATGTGAAAAATTATGAGTATTGTATTAAGTCAAGCATATATATTTTCAAGGTTATCGTAACTCAAAAGGACAAACGGAAATCTTACAAGAACATACGGTTTGATTGTCTGCCTGTCACTGTGTCTCTGTTGCCTGTGGTTTGTTTTTTCAAGAAATTAGTTGACACAAAAATTTTAAGTTTGGGAGATTAATAAAACGTATTAACCCGCATACATTTTAACAGCTAACTCTCAAATATATTCACATTATGATATCACAGGGCAGATTAAGTATTCGATACTTTCTTAAATTCCATTTGTAGTACGAGATATCGTTTGAATACACTAATACTAAGGGCCTTGTAAATGTTTTTTTTTCACAATTTTAGCTAATGCATCTTCAGAGGTATTCTAAAATATAACTCCCCCTCTTACGCTGAGATATACTTATGGAATACATATGTATTACAGTTTCAAGTAAAATTCGCCGATCTATCAGTTTCCAGTAATATGAAGACACGTCCAACAATAATTGACTTGTATTCGTCAAAATAGAATTTTTCAAATAAATGATCAAGTATTATAAAAAAAATGTTAACCTATCTAAGAAGCTTACTTGCCAAAAATATATTTTAATAAAACTATTTCAAATTTAAACCATAATCCAAAATAATAATTTGCGCTATTTTAGAAAAGCCCCTGACTCCACAAATAATTTTTAAGTCTCTCAGAGGGGAAATGTTATTTATCCGTTCTGCAGAATATTTTCTTTGTCAAATCCGCAAAGAAAATGTTATTGGCTGAAAATAATTCGAATTACTGTTCAAGAAAACGCAAATCAAGTCAACATTGGGAAAGTAATTTGAGCGAGCGCCGCGACATTCGGACATTTATTTATTTTTTCTTTCTTATGGTCTTCGCAATTTTTCACGAAACGAACGAACATTTATACCGGTATTTATATTTAAATCCCCTGAAAATAGTATCTATAAAAATTCCTTAAACACTACGTAAAAATACGAAGTAGGGGTTTCGTTTCCGAAATTCGGTACAAAAAGTATTAATGGATTAAACCAAGACTTTTAATATTCATACTAGTATTTGAATTTAATTGGCAATGCAATTTAAAAATTTTTTATATATTTTTGTTGTTCTGAAAATAAATTTATATTCATTTGTTTTCTTAGAGAAGCGGATTTAACACTGCGTCCAGAAATGATGAAATGTTAAACAAGCCTTTCAAAACTTCTAAGGATCGAAATTTAAAAATCACACACGGATATTTTATTCATACTTTTAACGAATTACTGGGAAGAGTTCAATACATGCTTGTAGCGAGTTGTTTTCAACGAGTTTCTTACGTTTGTAGAGCGCTTAATTAATATTTTAAAATCAATCGCATACATCTTGTGCGACTAACATAACGAGGCTCTTTCCGACCCAACCGCCATGGATACAAATGAGAATCGCGTTGCAGTACCGTGTCCCTCGTCTGAGTAGTTCTGGATAATAAGAACATGTATGGAAAGTATGATAGAATCGAAACTCATGAGAAAATGTGCATTGATATACCAAAATATGGCGTACGATACTAATAAAACGCAGTGCTCTTTACCGAACTTACCACCATTAAAAAATCATGCTTCATATCCCATAGCTTATTATTAAACTTTGTTACTGTTGGCAGACATATCTATGCCTAAAAATATGCAGTAAAATTACTTTCTTTGCATATTTTGATACTTTTTAAATAGAGAACTGATACGTTGGCGACCGTATTGCAATAAAGCAACGTCTTGCTATCAACCATAAAGCGAAGAGTATGAAAATAATTTTTGTTGCAGACTGAAGAATAAATATACAGTTTATGTTTCTAGCTTCTTGTAGGAGGCAAAAGATAAAGGAATGGACTGGAGGACTGGAGGATTACTATATTTGACAATAATCAACGGGAAATTATGGATGATACACGTGTGTACTCAACACACACACACACACACACATACATATTGTCTTCAATATTAATAACTTAAGTACACTTTAATAATAGTTTATTACATGAATACTTTGGTGAAAAGTGGGTTAATTACTATCTTTGGTGAAAACAATTAATTACTATTAAAATATTCTGGGTAACGTCATAACAGAAATAAATTTTCATCAAATAATATCTTATTTTTACAACGCTTCAATTTTCTCTACTTTGTAAGCTACTAAACGTTGGTAAAATAATGAATTGTATTAAGATAGTTTGGAGAATATAACAGATATTCCAAAGTAATTTTGTTAAAATTATAAACGCTATACTATATACTACCGTAGAATTGATAGGCAATAAGAGTATAGATACAAAATAATATTATATGCCCGGTCCTCCATCGCTGCTTTTGGTAGATATGATTACCATCCCTTGGTAGTAATAAATAAACTTTCACTATTAATAATGAGAGAAATTACACTTCTATGGTAATAACTATTAACAAAGTTCTACGAACGATAAGTTCAGTGGAGATCCTTGCAATGTATAAAAAATCGGTCATAATTCTTTGGTAAAGAACAAAACATATTCTGTAGAAAAAATATCCGTTTTAATCTTAATATTACACTTATTGATTTGGAAAACAAACATTATTTTCCATTCATTAATTATCACATATTTTGTACTACTGTAAGCAACTTTAGTAAACATAGTCTTTTCAATGAAGATTATTAATAGTTGCCCAAAAATTTTGTAAATCTTTATATAAAGGCATTTTTTACCTTTGTATTGCTAGTACATAAAATATTAAGGAAAGTCTGTAAGTGCACTAGTACTGGTCCCTTTTTTATTGAACGACAGTCGACCTACTGGAAACTAGTGCAGCCACTGGTTAAATAGGTCACGTAATAAAGTCTGTAATGTCGCTGCTTTACTGGCTCCGAGCCTTGTGTTTAGCGTTTTTAGGTAAACGTAATGGTGTGTAACGAGGGTTGCGGCTAATTGCTCTCGAAAATAATGAAGCGAACACTCTCTAATTTAATATAAGTTAATGAGATGTCTACTTAAGGCATGAATTGCTAATACTTCAAAAGTTTTTACTAGTTGTGCTCAAAACGAATAAATTATTTAAGAAATTAATAACGTTAGTTTTAATATCGGTGAGTTATATATATTTTGGTGATTAGATACTTAATTATTTTTCTGTCGCATATTATTTAATAACTCACTCGTGCCATTCTTAAAATTAATATTTGTTTACAAATTGAAACTTTAAATGAGTTATTTTATTAAAGTTTTAAAAATTAATTAAAATAATCTCTGTACAATATACGTTAAAAAGGATTTGTAATTGATCACGCTCGTAAATACCTAAAGAGTAAAAACCAAAAGTAGTGTGTTTTAATATTAACTTACTGTGATGAGGGACAAAATCAGCTTGCTTATTGTTACAGACACTTTTAGTATAAATAGAAAGATAATAAAGTGTAACATGTCACGATTCTCGTGATGCGATTGTGAAGTGATATCGAATTATTTCATAGTAACTGTGTCTTCGAACTTGTTTATACATTTTTAAATCCCTTCGATATTTTATATAGAAATCTTCGGAATTAATTATGATCGATTCTATTATATTTATATTTCTATCAGTCATTATTATTACGTATTACCTACTGGGGCGTACATACCCTATTCTGTTTATTGCTATTTCAAGCAGTAATTTAATTTACAAATTGAACTTGTATTTAATTTAGAATTGGACTTTAATTAAAAACAATTCAGTAATTTCAACAATTTTAATACCAGTAAAACTGATCTCAATCTTATGTAATTGAATAATTATTTTTTCTATTTAAAAATTATTTATTTTGTTCTGTGTTACTGTGCCAGCGAATTTGTGTTTCACTCATCCCGTCAATGTGTGTCCAGGTGGAAATTTTGATTGCGCGATTTAAAATATCCGTAGTGCCATCTGTTAATATCCATGGTATACACGTTGTACCATCCATTGTTGTAAATTTTTCGTTGTTGTTGTACTAATACAATATAAATTGTTTTTTTAAATATTATATTTACACATATTCTGAATGAATGAATTGATTGAATTAAAAAATATAATATTCAATTAAACACTATGTCGCTCTAAGAACTTTATCGAAATTGGACTAATTATTTTTACGTGATGTATTTACCGTTACAAAACTTACTGCTTTATTAAATGTACAGATAGTCGAGAAAGCTATTTACAAATTGTTAGACGTAGTTAGTGAAAATATACAAAATATTTTATAACTTTTAAAACTACCCTTAAAACTTTTCACTGGGTACATAAATATAAACCATCGTGTATAATTCTTGGCAGTACAAAAACTGAAACACAGGGGGAAAAGAGTAAAGGGTGTAACAATTACATTAGTCATATAAAATGGAGTAATATTTTGGTTCAGGCAAAACAAAGCACCCACAACGACCTATGCGGCGACTGCTGCATATGTTATTTGTTAACTATAGGTATAACAAAGAAATGATTGTTATGATAACAACAAAGCGCTCGACCGTGATACAGGGGACGAGGCCAATCGTTATAATTTCCGAGTAGTTTCCTATGTTTAGATTGCGGCAAGCAAAACATTTCACTAGTTAAAAATTGCTTGCGATAAATATAATTATTATTAAGATAATGTAATTGATTATTGAACCATTTAACGTATCTTGTTCATAATCACAATTGTATATTAACTTATTCAAGTTAGCATTTTTAATTCAAGCAAAAATATGTACCTTACAAGTCTGTCATGATCGGATGTTAGTCGTTTACTGAATATGTAAAATATGTAACGATATTCACATGTATATTACGGCTGGTCCTGTACCAGTATCAGCTCCTAATACACAAAAAATGTTATACGTCCGTTCTTTGTGCCTACAAATGAGTGGGTGAGACCACATCGTTTTATTACAGTGCGCGATGTTTGCTGTGAGGACTAGAAAAGCGCTTGGTTCTTTTGCATATGTTTTTCCCATGTATAGCATCTTAATACTACTACACGTCCGTTCTTTGTGCCTGCAAATGAGTGAGTGATACCACATCGTTTTATTACAGTGCGCGATGCATGCTGTGAGGACTATAAAAGCGCTTGGTTCTTTTGCATATGTTGTTCCCATATATAGTATTTTACGTAGATAAACTGCGAACTACATTCATCTGTCGACTGAAATATTCAAGATTCACTTTTGTACATCATTTTTTAGGATTATGTAATAGGAAATTGTATAAATTAATTAAGCGTATTTTCATGCATTAGTAAATCTTAATTATAATGATATGGCCACAGCTCGGAAAATACTGCAGCGAGGTCCTGAAGAACTGACGTGGAGAAGAGTTCCGCGTGAACACTAGTTGCTCGCCAGACCATAAATTAATCAAATAGCAAGATGTGGACTGCATTTAAATATATTACTTAATTTTACAGCCAGGAGTTTATTTGAAAGCCCAAAAAAGAATGATCACTTTAATATTTTTGCTTAGAGCGAACATGGATTACTACAGCGGTTTTTAAAATAGTTGTAAAATATAAGTTTATGGAAGATCGATTTTCGTGGAAGGATTTTTGCTTGATGATTCCGATAATAAAAAATGAAATATTAAAGCAGAAATTACTTGAAATAATTACCTACAAGTAACAAAGTAAACAAACTTTACATCGTGTTAAATGTTTGATAACCTGAAGTTATTGTTATTTTCCCACAATAAAGACTACCGCAAATGCTCTTGCAAAATGCTGAAATTTAACAGTAAAGCAAATTAGTAAAATTATATCTTTCTACAGCAATAAATCTTTTGCTAAAAATAAGACAGACCGTGTTCCATACATCAAAATAAATTCTACGGCCTTTCAATATATATAGACTTTAAAAGTCGGTTAACATTTTTTAATTAGATTTCACACTATTTTTACATCTTTCATGTAATATTCAATTAATCGTAAAAAAAAACTACAAGCATATCGTGGATTGGACAAAAGGAACAATTCATAATAAAGAAACGGATATTGCTAATTAGAAGTGAGACGGAAAAGACATACTGAGTCCTTTTCTCTTCCTGTTCCTCCGTATAATGCAATCGATGCAATGCCTGTGACTCCAAATTTCATTAAGCAATTATGGATTTATTACCCGTAATTTAATTTCTTCACTATTATTTCCAATTTAAAATATTTTTATGGCAACTTCATTAATATTTTTACGATTTTTTTTATTACTAGCTAAGACTTCAATAATGAACTCTTTGAAATAAAGTGAAGAAAACTGTAAAGCATAATTCTTATACGTTTCGCAGATTCTATAAATAGTCATTATTTTTATCTGGTGGGTACTAAGGACGTGAAGTGTTAAAGTATATGCGAACAAACTTGTTATTACTTTTTAGTATGCAAAAAATAAAAAGATAAGTCTAAGATTTTTGTAAGATAAGATTTTTGTAAATGTGTGTTGCTTAATAATTCTTATGAATATAAGAAACATTAAATGTAGCAAAAATTTCTTGAAGTAATAAGAAACATTTTATCTGCTTTAAATTATCAGAATCTGAATTGGTACATTTCCACGATTGATTACAAAATTAAGAACTCCATATTAAAGAATATATTGAAAAAGTTTAATTTCGGGAAAATGAGTACAAATGAACTGTAGGATAGAAATATGAATTCTTTTTTATTTATATATATATATATATATATATATATATATATATATATATATATATATATATATATATATATATATATATATATATATATATATATATATATATATATATATCTGCATAACAAAATGAAGTACGTTGGTGTTGGATGGTGAAATAACACCGTAATGTTGAAAGATTTTTTAGTTATTTGTTTGTACGCTCGTGACTTATAAACTAATTATCATATAGGAATTTACTTTGAAAAATTGTACCAGTAAAATTTATAAATCTAAACAAAAAGTTGGTACGAATCACCTAAAACTGATTTAAATTTTCTAAACAGAGGAAATAATCTGAAATAATTTCCACTATCCGAAACACCTAAAACTATTTTCTAAAAAATATTTAGTAAATTTTCGTCATAAAAAAAAACGTTGAGAAGAAGAAATAAAACACAAGAGAAATTATCATGACATTTATATACATATTAAAGTAATATCAGAATTTGAAAAGATGTCGGGTGTGTTTTGGAGTAGCGTTAAAATTTAGTTGCAAGTGTAAAATTTTCAATATCATATTAGCTCCAAAATTGAGTAAAGTTTTCGATGTGTGTCTTCGTTATAAAAAAACGATAAGAAGAAGAAATAAAACATATGAGAAATTATCAAGACATTTTTATACATAATGAAGCAATATCAGAATTTGGAAAGATGTCGGGTGTATTTTGAACAACGTTAAAATTTAGTTGCAAGTGTAAAACTTTCAATATCGTATTAGCTCCAAAATTGAGTAAAGTATTCGATGTGTAAGTAATCGAAATAATACTTTGTTCGTATTAGGATTGAGTACCAATCTGAGCAAGGAGCTTTGTTTACATAACGAGCTTTATTTCCGTGAATAAATTTGCGTTGGCTATTTACATAAGGATCGATTTCCACAGCGCGAGTTAACGTACGTTTAGTGTCGTCTATTGAAACTACTCGAAATTGGTACTGAAATATTACTATTTATAATAGTTATGATTAAGATTTCTTTTAATCTATTTGTCAAAAAATTATATGATAAAAATATTTACTGTAAAACAACAATTAATTTCGTATTAATTTGAAGCAATTAAATTGAGTCTGTCCTTCGATCGGTCTCCATTTCCAAGCGTACGCCTTTTTTTTCAAAGTTATGTTGATTTTGCACATTTTTGCACCTTTAATTATATGTTTTAATTTTAAAATACATAACAAAATAAAAGAATTTAAATTTAACGTTTTTAAAGTAGAGTAACAATCGTGAAGATAAAAAAAAAACGCTTGGGACGCTATTGCCGAAAAATATAATAATAGTGATATTATTAATGAAAAGTTGAGTACAGTGAAATGTACACATTTAAAATGAAAACAGAATACATAATTAATTTGCTTGCACGAATCTAATTTCTTTGTGTATATTTATATACAGTGTTAACTATTTTACACATTCCAAGACTTTAAGACCCAAGTATTTAAAGAGTAAACTCCGGCTGCCCGTCGGAGTTAACACGCACAATTGGTGTCTACATAATTAACGACAAAAGTTATTTCGCACTTCTCTAACCTACGCATATAAAGTATTACATTTCGTCTTTACAAAAGCTTTAATCAGATCAAAAGAAGGAATTATAATCAAATCATAACTGCAACCTATAAATGAAATAAAATTTGCATTTCTGCTTAGGGTAATGAAAAAAATTTGGTCAATAAAGTAAAGAATAAAAGGTATCTTCGAAGTCTGGCATTCGATCTGATAATATTAAAAATAGTATTACGTAAAGAAAATTGAATAGAAGATTTTTTCAGTTACTACTTTCTCTTCTTTACTCGCTCCACATTACTGTGAATCGCAAACCACAACGATAAGCGCCGTCTTTGAACAATTTTTTGGCGCCAGTTCTTGCAATATTGCACTAATATAATACGGCCTCTTCGATGGTCATTTACTTATATTCCACTAGGTCTAACGAGTCCTCCTTCGGCCGCGAGGTTTTGTGCTCTTGAACTTTCCTAGTAGAATATTTTTTTTAAGGTTATCAGTTGCTACTTGCTAACCGAGTAAATATTTGAATATTATTGTGCCACAATTTATTTACATTACACTACCCAAAACTTTGTCGTTTAGACTTAATTCCTGTTTATTAAAAACCAAAATGATTTTGGATAAGATACAGTAATTGGGAATCTACAATAGAAATGACGCAAATTTTTATTAATTTTAAAATAAATGAAATGCTACTGAAGTATATTTATATAATAATAACAAACGGAGAATTAATGAACAAATATATAAAATAGACCAAATTTAAATAAATGTAATCTTCATTCTAATAAACACTTTGAATTATATTAAATCCTTAACATGTTGCTGAGATAACATTTGTAAAATTTCTAAAATTAATTACAAATACATTAATTAAGATTTCTATTTTGTATACATAATTTCTTGTTTTAAAGTGAAACCAAAATGTTTCACATAATTGTTCATATTTAAACATTCATAGATATTACGTTGTACATTAGTTTAACGAGTTGTTCTTCACGTATTTTATTTTGACGCCCTCTCGGGATGACTGTGTCTGGTACTTTCTCTCTAACTCTGAATTACATACTTAATATCTCCCAGAATGGCTAGATAATCAAAATAATGGGCGACATTAACAATAATCTCCATAAATGCCACTCCAGTTTGAGACATGTTATACAAATTACGTAGTTTGAGGTTTCTACGAAAACCATTTTGATACAATACGTTGATCTGAAGTAATAATAATTAAAGAAACCAGTTCTCTTAACAGGCTCGTTATTTTTAATCGTGTACGCAACAATATGATAAAATTTAAAAATTGTTAACTATAGATATAGAGTCTGCTCTTAATGCGAATTTTAAGTACGAATTATATGTCGAATCTTTGCCTAATTATATGTACTACTTGGAAATGTTAAAACCTGGATATGTAGAGATCATGAGAAGTACATAATTTTAATCTTGGTTTTAAGGAATCCTTTCTTTTTACGATATCAGTTATGGAGTAGAGTAAATATTTTAAGATTCATATTTCCAATTTATAAATTTTTTAGATATTTTTGGAGAAAGAGAAAAACTTATTAAAATATTAACCAAAATGGACGTTTTTTATTCCATTCCTATTTCATTGTAAGCAATTATACATACAATAATGTTTTTAAACCAATTCGTTTCGTAATACCTATCAATCGTTTACATTTTTAGTAACCGTTAGCGATACCTATATTTCCACTCCTATGAAAAAAATGCCATTTGTTTGCTCTTTTAGTCGCGAAATTTATTTTCTGCAGACTTTAAAATTCATCTAGACTTATATTGACGTTTTCTTTGCCTAAAAATATTACTAAAACTGGTGAAATTCTCAAATATTTCTTAGCTTTATAATTTTCCCCAGTTTTAATATACTTGAATGGCTACGGATATCATTTAGTTAATAATTTTTATACTAAACATAAATATCCAAAAATTTGATGTTCTATTAGTTTAAATATTGTAAATAAACTGTTTAAATTATTTAATAAAATTATTATAAACCTAACTTTAAGACAGTATACAGCAACGTCATAAGGTTAAACCATTGATATTTATTCTGAATGGACTAATTTAACAGTTGTTGTTACACAAATCAAAATTCTGCCTGCAATGCTTGTGTCCATGTTCAAAATATTATCAGAAGTCTCTTAAGACAGAATGTTTAGACATAAGGTGAAAATGATTTTTTAACATTCTAATCAAAATATCAATAAATGTTTATAATTTGAGGAAATTTTTGTTGAAGGAATAAGACAACATGGACTATTTTTATAATAAAGAAATACTATATTAACATAATTTCTGTCCACAATATAGAAATATTAGACGTATTTACTTATTGATAAAACAACAAAACTTAAATCTCTCCTTTTTCCTTGAAAATGAAATTTATGTAACTGCCTTTAACGGTCCCATTCCTACGCGTGTTTATGCATTTATTAAATAACACATGCTTGGTATTATCAAAGGTATTTTCTAAATTTATTCCATATTTATTAAAAGATTCAATTATTTAATTTAATGGACTATGAAAGTTAGATGCTGGTCTGACATAATTAATTCAGTGGTCGAGGATAAATGGGACACATTTAATATTAACCTCACAAACGTAAAATTTAGGACTAATCGTACTTAGGAGTAATATAGTAAACTAACATCTCCGTCTACTTCATTTCCGAGGATGATAGTATAATTTTTTAGTTAACACACAGAAATTAATATCTATCGTTATTAAGTAATATTATGAACTTGAAGAATCGTACCAACTTTTGAATGGTCATACTTTTATTTTTCAGAACTTTAAATAATTTCTCGTTATGTAAAATTAATTCCTTTCATTTAGGGGAATTAAAAATATTAAATGTTGACGAGCTACAAGCAGCAACATTTGCTATTGGCTAATCATTTAGTGGATATTAGAGTTCAGCAAGTGGTGAATTCGTTAATTGCAAAGTTAAAAATATCAGTAAAGGTCGAAAACATTAAAAATTAATGACTTTTTGGCAATTTCTGGATTTAAGATATTCCAGTCGCATGACTCTACTGAGTATCTTGTATAAAGTATTGGTAAAGCTTATAACAACAAAAAATTTGCGCTGTCAATAACAATAAATTTAGTATTCTGTTACTTGGTATGAGCTAAAGAGTAATCGACTACAGGCGAAATTGAGTTGCAAATCTATTAAAGTATTTTTAGTTAATAAAGAAAATTCTTGTTAGTTAAGCCGAAATATTGAAATTATTTTCTTACAGCTTTATAAAATTCTAAATTATCAAATTTATTCTTATCTATTCTTACCGAGACCGCAAATCTCCTCTCTCGGTTTAGCCTTTACCAACACTTTAACGTGTTTAAAGTGTTGGTAAATGCTACTGAGAGGAGATTTCCGATCTCGATAAGAATAAATTTAGCATTCTGATACTTGATTTAAGCTATAGAGTCGTCGATTTGAGGCTACATTGAGTTGCATATCTTTTAAGGTATTTTCAGTTGCAACATTGAAGTTTCTTGTTGCTTAAGAATGAAATGTTAAAATTATTTCCGTGTAGCTTTGTGGAAGGTGTTGGAGGTGTATATACATATATTTATATATATATATATATATATATATATATATATATATATATACATATATTTCTTATAAACTACTATAATTTTATTTTAACGGGGATAAAAGGGAGGAAGAGGGGATTTGGGGAGCAAGATGAGTGGGAAAGTGGAGGAAAAGAGATAGACTGGGAGAAGAAGAGATTGAAAAAGGGAAATAATGAGAATTTAATGGATGAATGAATTGTTCATGCGATAAACATAAGGAAAGAAAAATCATCCTTTTAAGTTTCTTCGAGTTACTGTTTTATTGATATTTCTTTTAACAGGGCAGTGAAAGTCTTTAAAAAGTCCAAAAAAGTGAAATACTATTTCTCCCTCTATTTCCAGTCCCTCAGTGCGTCAGTGTATACTAGACAATCAGTAAATTGAGCAAAGTTGTCCCAGTTTTAGTTATGCTCTTGGCGTATACTCATATTTAAATAATAATAATACTGAAACAATTAGATTAGAAAATTAATTTATTTATGATAAGACTACAGAGTAATAACATATAAATATTTTTACAAGTATACCAAGCGGCTACACATTCTTTGTCTTCGCGAATGACGCAAATATTTTTTTAGTTTATAGAAATACGGCAGATTTAGATTTAGAATAGCGTAATATTAAATCTACATTAGAATCGTTGCAATGCAAACAGTTTCAAGCTCACGCAAACTCTTTATTACCCTAGTGATTTGAAGTTTTTGTAAGCGCTCCATTAAATTATTAATTCGAGTTTAAGGAAATATTTTTGATTTCCAACTTAAATATGTTACGATACTGCCAGCAAACTGATTATGTGGTTACGATATCGAACCAAATCCATCTTCCTCTTATTTGCATTTTACAAGGACAATTCGAGAGTAGCGTGTCAAACAAGGACGCAATATTTTCTGTGTTTTACATTACCACCAATACTTTGGAGTCAAATGATAATATAAGTAATAAACATTTGGAACATAAAGTTTGCTTGCTTTACGGTCTTTATTACCTGTTAGACTTATTGTACAAGACCTAGGAATATTGTTATTCTAAAACTTCAACCCCTTTCATTAATGATAGTGATGATGATGATGACCAATTGAATAAAAATGATTTCCTTATTTTGTTACAGCCCCTATAAAAAGAAGAAGCAGAGCTTTTTTTAAAAAAAAAAATCTAATTCAAAATGTTTAATAAAGAGTTAAATTATTACGTAAGGCTCTCACTAAAAGGGACTTATGAAAGAGTTACGTTGCAGAAGAACGCCGATATTAGACATGTAATAATCAATTTTAAAACATGATTAAGGACACCTGACATAATAAGATTTTTATTTTAATTAAAACATAAATCTAATGAAACAGATTTCATAATGCATAAGAACTAAAATAGTTAATAATATCCACAATAATCTTGATGTGGTCAAAGTGAATGTATTGGAAGGGTGTATAAAATCTTGATTACTAGCGATGTCACTCGTAACGCGAAATAATTGTAAAATAATAAGCAAATACTCAATAATTTCATATTACATAAAGTATTTGTACCGAAGGATTAATATCCGACTGCGCAAAGTAAAAGTTTTTTGAGCAAACATATGTTTATCTAGGTGGTCATTTCCTCTAATAGCACGTTTGACAAATTTTGATGCATCTAGTGTCGTTCTACTCATGTTATTTTTATAAGTATCGCTAATATAATGGATACTACAAAACCGCAAGCGCAATCATGCACAGCATGAATTCACGGTATGGAAAGGTATACACAGGAAATACGACGCACGGCACTTTTATACTTATCTCAATATTGCACCGAGGGTATTTAACTAAATATTATTACAAGAGTTTTATAAATTATCATACAAGCATGTGCTATGGTGATTTAACAAGATTTTAAATAAAAGAAATATCATTAGACAATTTAAAAAAAATTATTGTACCAAAAAGGAAACAAATGTTTTCAAGCAGTAATTTACAGACAAGATCCGACTGTGAGTAATAAATCGATATGAATCAACGGTTGAGTACCAATAATCAATAGAAGTTGAAGACTGTCATTTCTTATGTCAATCACTGCTTAAACATAATTTGACAAGGTTAGAGACAATTGCCTTTTTTTCAATAGCATTTCTATAATAATATTCTTTTATACGTACTTTTAATGCTAAAGGGAAATATCTAAAGGTATATAGATTAATATCTATTGCACATTATTGCAGAAGATATAACTAAGAAAATAATATTAACAGGAAAATAATAATGATTGCTCAAATTAGCATGAACTTTGTTTTGAATCAATTAATTAGCTGATACTTCGACATCGAATTCAAAGGTTCGGCATTTAATATCAAATACTGAAATGTTTAAGGCTAAATTGGGTCAGTTACAATATCAATGTTAATAGACTACCAAGGAAAAAGTATAAAAAATAGCTAAAGAATTAGTTAAAAAATATGGGTTAAATAATGTAATGAAGGGTTGATACATATAGGCCTTATTTCAAAATTATGATAGTAAACAGTTATTTGTGAAATATGTTTTGCACTTACATATCGACATGTAACATAAAGCCAATATACGCATTTGCTAATACCCATTATCGATAATTATAAATCTATATTATTAGTCTAAATACTAGCATAACTGCTTAAGTTTGTTTCTCAAAGGATAGCTAAAAAAGTAAAATAACATTTATCGAACCGACGCTATTGCAGCCGCCACACAGAAATACTCGTCCGTTTTAAAGCGGACTACACTTGAATAGCGTGTTTAAAGGTTTAAAAAATATCTTAGTATTTTCAGCTTCTGTTATTTTACGAGCCAAAGTTTTGCCGAGAGAGAATGGAGTAAAAGGTCTGCAGAATCAATCATTTGGAAATACTTTTTTGTGAATCAATTGAGAGTTATACTTTGATTACGAAGTGGGGTGTCGAATGCGAGGTGGTAAACGTCTAGAGTATGACAAGGTTTGAGTTGATGTTCATTGGAAAGTTTTAATGTTTTAGAAAAAAATATGTAATTTGCAATGACAAGAGAAGATTTCAACTTTTATTAGTTTATACCTAAGTAAAATCTCAATTTAATTACAATCTAATTTGAAGTGAGATAATTACTAAACATTGTCATTGACTACAAACTTTAAAAACAATGATAGCAAATATCAGTAATGTTACCGAAAAACTGGTAAAATAAGTTCGTTGTCGCGAAACCACTTGTAGGCATTATTTACTCATTTGAGGTCCATGAAATAAAAAGCTATATATTATAGTTTTCACAATAAAGTTGCATATATCATTATATAATTCTTTACGTATTCTTACAACGTGACGTAGGCAAGTTCCTCTCTACGTTACACTGTTCTACACCGTTACAATTTTATGTCGTTAAAACTATTAAGACACGTTTACGATGGCTTTCCTTAATCGACTGACTTTATTTCTTACAACATGCTACATTGAGTGACGATTAGATGACGCTGAATATTTACATATAATACCTTATTATAATTTTCTACTCTACATTCTAACATCCCCACTTAATAAAATAAATACGAAGTTTTAGACAATACGATTTTGATCTAGATTTAATTCGCAATATATAAACTTGTTGGTTGACAAAAGATTTTTGGTTAACAAGTCAGCGGCCATTTCCTGGGTTGAAATATATTCGATCACAATTAATTTATTTTTGATTGCATTCCTAACATAATAAAATCTAACATGACATTTTGCTAATTTTAATAACCTTTGAATATCACACTTCAATTTAATTATTTATTGTCTACCAGTAATCTCATACATCAGATTTCTTAAACAAACTGCTTCCCTAGATGCCATTGAAAGAGCAACATATTCTGATTCAGTGCTGGATAAGGCAATAGTATTTTGTTTCCTACTTTGCCAGAAAATCACAGAACCATTCGAAATAAAACAGCTCCTAATGTAAGACATTTGATCCAAACTATCATTGGCTCATTCTGTATCAACAAAATCTGTCAGCTTTAAATTATCTTTAATATATGTTAAATAATAATTTTTTTTTGTAAATATTTCAATACACTTTTAACATAAATCAAATGAGTTTCATTATAACAATTATTAAACTGGCTGATATAGCTAAGAGAACATAAGTCAAGACTAGTAAAAACAGCTAAATACATAAGCAGATCAATATATTTAATGGAATAGTCCGTAAAATACGCAGTAAAGCTAGATAATTACAGATAAAGATTTGACTTTTGTTAGTTTCCTCTAACAATAAAGCTTGTCCAAGTTAGGACAATTTGTAGTCGGTACAAACAATGAAAACAGCATTTTAAAATAAAAAAAATATTTAATTTTAAACTTAGTCCGAGAAATGAAAACGTCCTACAAAAAATTGCAGTCTCCACATCTCCTACTCGATGTATAATTTTATGATTTAAATAACTTACATAGCAGAAACGTTATTTATTTGGTCTGATAAATATTTTCTTCACCCAATACCGATGTAAAAGTGTTATTGGTTGGAAATAATTAAAATCCCTCTTCAAGGAGAATGCATGTCGAGTCAACTTTGAGAAAAAAAACTCGGTCGACGATCGGATATTTATTTATTTTTTTTCCCTTTCTTATTGTCTCCACAAACTTGCACGAAACAAAATAACATTAAGCTAGTATTTATATTTAAATTGCCTGAATATAGGATCTGTCCAAATTCCTTAAAACGCAACTGGAAAATTCGAAGTATTTTACGTGTTGTTGGAGAAATGCATTATTGACAAATAAATAAAACTACGTGATGTAGTATTATTTCTACTTTCTTCAAGTTCTGTACCACGACCTAGCTTTTGTTGTGTTACAACATCGTGCAAAATGTTTACGTGATGAAATTAATTATATGAAATACTACGGTTTAAACAAAATTGGTAGTTCTCATGTTAGGGTTGCAATAAAATTTTCCCTCCATTTTAAAATACTGCATATGTTTTAATCATTCTGAAAGTAGACTTACATATATTAAGCTGCGTTCATATACAAGTAGATTTGGCACGGCACGCTGTTTTATTCCAAATTCATGAGCCGACACTCTGAATGATGTACGTTTAATATAAAACATTTCTGAACTCAAGCCGATCTAGAACACAGTATTATTTTTTAAGTACAAAATCGAATGCACAGTGTAACGTACGTTATCTCTCTTTTTACTTGTCAAACGACAGTTTTAAGCAAGTCATCCAACGTTCGAATGGGCGAGCGAAATTCAGAAATCGCTTCCAGATGTCTGTCCACTTTTTCGAATAATTATTCGGAAGCATTTAATAAATGTCGGTAACGAGTTTTAATGCAAAACAATGGAGTGCACAGGTATTAATTTATAATAAGTTGAGTACATCCCGTGCAACGACTAAAACCAATATACAAAGCACGCGCCGCGAAGTGACGCATAACTGCTAAGCGACGCCGCATCCTTCATCCTAGTAGTATGTGATAATAGAAGTATGCTTGAATAGATTTATTCCATTGACGTCTAAGCAAATATTTGTGGATACACAAATACATAGTACAAGATACTGTGAAAACAAATGTCCTTTACCGAATGTGTTACTAGTAAAAATAAATGCCTCAAATAAAATAGCCCCTAAATAAACTTTATATGTATAAATAGATATATCCAAATATAATACGATTCCATAGATTTAGTTTACTTATTAGGTTTTAAATTCTTTCCGACTTAGAAATCTGACAAAGATGATGGTAATGTGCCTTACAGCCAATTACAATGTAACTAGCATGAAAATTATTACTATTATAGATTGAAAATTATAAATACAGACTCTTTATCGCAGATTGTTGCACAAAACCAAAGAAGCATTGATAGACTGGGAAAAACTGAAATATCTGGCGTAAAATTATATGCAGTTGAAAAGTTTTGTGGAGCCTCTAACTTTGACGTGAAGCAAAATGTAACATTTACCGTGAATCCACAATAAAATAAAGATCATTACAAGTATGTTCTTATTAGAAGTAGATATTTTGCCTTCAGTATTAATAACACGTTCACTTTAATGAATTGTTTATTCTAACAATGTACATTTGAACAATGAGTTCACAAAGCGAGTAACTGCAATTAATATAATTATTTATTATCTTTTGAAGGTTTTTAGATGAAGTTATACTCTTTTAACTGAAATAAATTTTCTTTAGAATCTAGCTTGTTTCCATTAATACATAATTTTTTTTCTTTTGAGACTACTAAACTATGTCGGTGGAACTAAGAGTAGAAATAAGATAGCTTGCTTTCTTTCTTTTATAAAGAATTTAATTAAAAATATTAGAAAAATTGAAATATTATTAATTTCCTTCTTAAAAATATTATAGAATTAAATTAAAAATTATGTTAAATTTATTCTAGCAGTCTACATCATTAATTCATCGTTATCATTCATACTATCAATAGAAGTCAGGAAAACAAAATTGTGTGCACGGTTCTCGTTAACTCCCCTTAGCCGATATAATTACGTTTCGGCTACTTGATTATACGTGTTGTAACAAATAACTTCCGCTATTACTAATTGGAAGAATTACACTTACAGAGTAACAGTTATAGACGATATTGTACTAACGTCGAATTTATTCTATTTTCACGTAAATGGATGTGAAAAATTATCTAATAATTCGACTGGGAAATATGCTTGATGCAAAAAGTTAAACCGCAATAATAGAATTGATCCAGCATCGTCTGAAAATATGTTAAACGGATTCATGCCTGAAGCAATATTTTCAAATATATTTTCAAATTGTGATTTACATAAAACAGTCTTAAAGACTTTTAGGACTGTAGTAGAATTAATTTTTTTTATTTATTTAACTGTGTACGGTTGTGGAAACATCAGTTATTATATATATACATATATATATATATATATATCTTTAACTTACATTTCAATAACGATAAAAATATGATCAATAAATCCAATGACACTCCAATAATCCGATGACACATTTTATAATATTTATTCACACTTATTTTTAATAAATCATACTCTGTTGCGAACGCAATCGGGTGATATAGCTGAATGGCTTAGTCAAGTGGACAATTTTTGTATATTCAATGTTTGGTAACGGTATTGTAAAAATATCAAAACTAATCGAACGCAGATGGTTACCATGTACGAAGAGTGAAAATTTTTCCTATAATGTACATAGATCGAAACTTTCCTTTTGAAAATTAAAACATGAATTAAGTCAATGAAAATTCGGTTCTATTCTACATGGATGGGCAAACAGAGTTTATGAATAACAGTTTTTAATGTATACTAAATTTCTCTAATGAATACGAGTATTGTATTTTTTACAAAATATTACGAAAATATTATAAATCTTATAAAATATAAACCTTATATCTGTACGTGTTCTAGGTTCCATTTTTATTTAATACATTCCAGGAAATAATCAACCGTAGTTTCAAAGTAAGTAGCACGTAATTTTGAACACGAAAGGGAAAATAACGTATATTTCCTTTTCATTAATTTTTTTGTAGGTTTATCAAAACCATGACATGGTTAAACCCTAAAATGGTATTCGCAGATATAATTAAGCTATGTTAAAAGTGACTGCAAAAACTGTATTGTCAGTTTTATTGTGTAATTTGCTATGGAATCGATAGAATATTATTTGTTTTTCTTCTATTTTATCCATTCATTATCTTTATAAACACCGTTAAAATGTTATTAATTAATTTTTCATATATATTAATTTTAATTTTCAAGTAATCATTTTTATTTTAAAGCATTTATTTCAATATGACACAATCAGTGGAGCATGTCCTAATACTTTTCAATATTTACATATATCGATAATTTATGTTTTATTGTAAGTTGCTAAAATTTTGAAATCTCAACACTTTTAATTCGAGCACTGCCATACGTTCCCTGTTATATTGATTCGCATCGTTCTAAATGTTACTCGTTACATTCAATCGGTTTTTCGGCTTGTACACACTTCTGTTTTCACGTCAATCTTTCACTGATTCAGAAATTATCCATACAGCACTAATTATAAAAAAATATTATAATGGCACTAAAATTGTGGGTTTTGAACTGAACCGGAAATAGCAATTGTACTTATATAAATGAGAAACCAAAAATTGTTTCATTTTCTTTAAATTGGTATGTAGTTTCCTTGCACTTCTACAATTATAGTGAATGAAACCTTTAATTTTTTAATTTTTATGTGAATTATATTTTACTGTAATGTTAAAATACAATTAGAGTAAATTAAAAGTAAAAAAATTGTCTTTATCGAAGATATGATTAATTATTGTTTTGACTGACATTTTGAATTGATATTATTTTTAAAAAAATGTTAGGTTCCAGTAGAACTTGCACTTGCTTGGTTCCAAAAGACTTAGGTAAGTAAAAAAAAATTAAACATTTAACAGTAAAAAGCGTTTCCATTAAACTATTTATTATTGTTAATATTATTTTTCACGGTATTGATATATTGCTTAGTACATCTTTCACACCCGTATAAGTAATTAACTTATTAAAAAAAATATTTATGATAATCACTGTAGTGTACCTTAATTTTTAGCCAGATTCTCAAAATACTGGTTTTTAAAAATATTTTGTTCAATATTGTCATCATTTTTTGGCACATTTTTTCACTACAGCCCTTTTAAGCAATGTAACAAAAACAAAAAAATTGTCTAGTGCTTGCTTTGTCCCTAATAAAATTACTATTTAAAAATTAGAAATTGTGGGTGCAAAATATGATGAATCATGTGATCTACTTACTTCTATGCCAAATTTATTGTTTCTACAATTCGCTTTCTGAGGAAATATGCTACAACAGACCGAATATTTATTACAAGAATATTTTTGAATGTGTATACAAATTAAATGAAACTACGTGATATAGTATTATTTCTAATTTCTTTACCATGACCTAGGTTTCGTTATATTACATCTTTAGGTGTGCTGTTAGTAAGGGTCTTTGCTAAATAGCCCATATAAAGATGTACATTATGTAGTTTCATTTCATTGTGAACAATGAATTTCTACAAAACTAACGCCAAATATATTCAATATGTGTTAATATAAAGGTTACTTTAATGTTTAAGTGAATATCCAAGGTTATTTTTCTCGAGTCATGTAATGGTGATTCCGTTCCTCCTTTTGAGGTATGGAACCATAAAATTAATATAAAAAAAATCTACCGATTGATACAAATAATTAAAAGTATGTTTCTATAATATTTTAGTTATAAGAAATTTTTTCCCAAAATATTACATCAATTTTCAACAAATATTTCTCCATCGAAACTTATCAATTCGTATTTAATTAAAATTAAAAGTTTAATTCCCGAATTACTAAAGAGGAAAAAAATTCAAGTACTGACGCTGCAATATATTTCTTCGACACAGTCTAAGCATAAAGAATTTTTTGGCTTAAAATAACTCAGCTTGGTATTCAAGCGGAACGTAAATAAACGTCGATAAAATTTTCAGATCAAATAAAAACCAATTCAAGATTAAGTCTTTTTTTTCCTGTCATGAATATTTCAAGAAAAAATATAAGAATTTATTCCAGTTTACAAATTCAATAAATTCCAAAAGACGGAACTTTACTTAAAATAGAAATTTATTATGAATTAAAATAAAAATGTCGGGCTAAAGAATTTATATGATGAAGAAATTTGGCAAAAAAATAATTTTACATTAATAAATGTAACATAAATATGAAAGAAATAGAGCATAACTTAACTACGATTAACGCAATGCACGTTGCAAAGTAAAATCGGATAAATCAATAAAAACATTGTACGTTTCATCGCCAACTTGCCACTAGGGTTTACTCCTTAATTACGATTGTCGTGGAATATATAAATCAGGTAACACTGTATATATACATATACATATATATATATATATATATATATATATATATATATATATGTGTGTGTGTGTGTGTGTGTGTATATATGTAAATATCAATATCATCTGTCAATATATCTGTTACCGTTAAGGCAGCTTTCATAAGAAATGTATTCGCTCAACTGTTTTTTCGTCGACTTAACGTTGCAAAATTGGTCTCCATGGAAATTTTTTTGAAGCAATAATGTACAACTCTGTCAATCTCGAAAGACATTTATAAATTTTGATGAAATAATTTGTGAAATCGATTCAGTAGTTTCGTAAATTACTTCCTACATCCAAACTTACAAATTGTTACACTTGTTTAACGCTCTGAACTTCTAATTTACTCTTCATAAAATTTCATATCGGGCGCTATATATAAAAAACGATTCTTAAGGAGTAAACTCTAGTAACTGTTTCTTATAATTTCTGTATATACACTTGTATGTCGTTTCATAGAAAGATATTGGAATTTATTAGGATCGATTTGTCAGTTTGGTTCTCTATCAGTCGATGTTACTACAGAAAATGAAATTGTAAGGAATAAAAAGGTCTGTTATACCAACATATATATTATGGTCTATTGTGCCAACATGCTATCTAACATATTTAATATTAATAAATACGTTTTAATCTAGCTATGTCTGTAACCTTGTATAGGCAGACTACTAAAAAAATACTAATGCCGTTTTAGGGTTACTTGGTAAAGTACAAAACTCTTATAGTTTTGTTATGTCAGTATGTCTATTCATCTGTATGTCATGGCTTTATACTCGCAAACTATTATTGTTATAATACAGAAACTTGGCATATGTTTACATATTTATAACGCAAAAAAAGTTAGAAAATAAAACCTTTCAACAAAAATTCTCTTTAGGTCTTGCCTGAAAAGTATAGTGAGGTTCATTTTTCTTAGTCGCTTTCCTCATTATGTGAGACATGGTTAAATTATTCTTACAAAAATACAAAAATATTGGAAGATATGTCATGAACACTTTTTCGATGTGAGGAAAGTTTACAAAATATTAATCTTTAAATTCGTTGTAAACATACACAGAGTAATGCAAGTCAATGTAAAGGAAATTAAAAGGCAAATATTCACAGCTGAGTAGACTCTTCTAGTTTATAAGTAGATGCCAACAAATTTATGATATGTTTTTGGGTTTCCAAAATCAATTGCAAAAATATATTTGTATCTTAAAATACATATTTGACTTTTAATCCGAAGGGGACAATGTACCATGCATTACTGATTACATAAATAAGCTTGAAATAAAGGAAAGAAATAAGGTTAATTTTTTGATGTCGGGATGTTGGACTTCGACTTGAATATGTCTAAGCAACATACGGAAAAGATTGTTGGTTCAAGTGTAAACCTCGATATGCTGTCCACTAACGTACATTAAACTTCTTTTTATCTTAAAAAAACAAAAAAAGATTTTATGTGAAGACTACATTTTATCAAGGCTATTTTCGTAATCTTCCAGAAGGTAATCCAGATATGAGATTCGACATGAATTTAGCTTCATTTTTTCACTCATCTGCATAAAATTGAAAACTTAAACTCTGAACACATTTTTTTTTGTGGTTTACTTATAGTCATTCTCATTAAACAATTTTTTTTAAATTATCTTTAATAGGCGTATCCTGAGCTTTTAATTTATTGTGGATAAATTAAACAGATCCGTGATTCTAAAAAAATAAACCAGATACAAAATGATTGATCCGTAATTATTTTAGGTTATCTCCACCAAATTAAATAATTTTTTCTTAAATTCGTCAAAAAAGTAAATCCTAACTTCTCTGAATGTAACTTTTTACCTTTTGTATTTTGTTCAGTAATAACAAATTTTATCACTTGTACTTTATCCTTTCACACTCTCTAGGTAGCCAGAGAGTTAAAATAAATAACATAATAATTAACTTGTCCATACCATCTTTTTTGTTATATTTTCGGTCTCTGAATATTGAAAGAAGCAGCAAATTTCATACGAGATGCGTTTTACATTTTTTTTTTACTTATTCTTAAAGGATTAATATTTGAATTCACAATCAATAATACTCAAAATACTGTGATATTTAAACGAAAATCAAGCTGTACTCCGAAGTAAATTTAAAAACATTTCAAAGTGGAAAGAATTGTAAAAGGGAGTACCAGAACTACGAGTAATATATCTATTAGATACTGCTTAACAAAATTTCAATTTGTGGTCTAATCATTGATTGAATTATACGGAGGAAGAAAAAAAGAAAGAAAAGTGTTCAATATGTCTTTTTCCTCTCCACCCTAACTAGCAATAAACATTTCTTTTAATACAAATTAGTGTATTTGCTTATTCCACTGTTTGCAGTTAGTTACTCCGTCATAGTTATTGCATGGTTAACTGCAAATTATATATAAGCATTCGGTGAATATATTATTAAATAAAATTAGCAAATATGTATCAGGAGATTATACTTTTATTTTTATATTAGTGATAAAGTTCTGCTAAATTATTATATGATAGGTTAAGATTAGGTATAATTATATAAATGCAAATTTGTTGATATTATTTTTTAAAAACGAATAGTTTTGCTCTATTATCTACGACCTCAAGCAATATGTATGAAAATTACGTTCAGAAACTAATATAATATTACTTTAATTTTTTTTTAATTCGATTAATTTTTCTTAGGCACAAAATTAATACTTGGCACGAAGATTTACGTTTTGTCACTAATGAATTGCGAGAGAGTAACACGAAGTTATCTGAAATTGAATGTGAAATAAAGCTTTCTTTGTTTATAATTTTTATGTAAGTTTTTTAAATAGTCGTAATTGACATATTTTGTGAATTCATTAGAACCACTAAGCCAAACAACTCCATAAAAATATGTCTGCTTAACTTTTATAAACATTTGGAAAAAAGTGCCACAATATTTTTACATTCTTGAAACTAATGTCTCGAAATTTATCAGTAAGCTATCAAAAAAATTCCTGGGTGAAATATACAATAATCCACTCGGATGCAACCTAATTTCTGCTATTTGAAAACATTTTTTCTATCAAGTTTTATATTGTTAATAAATTAACTACATTAAATTATATATTCTGCTTTTACGTGGCAAAACACACCGAGTTGATCGCATTCGAGATATATTATAAATCTGTTGCCCATATAAGCAGTAATGATCCTTTTTGCAATAAATTTCTACTTATCGCTAATCAATTTATTCGTATGCAAACATTTAAAATATTTTAAATTTAATGAGTAGCTAAGAAAATACAGGAAAGAAATTAGTTTTTTTCGGACCGGATACCCGCTGTTCTAGAGAAAAGAGGCCAAAAGAGGAATTTGTTTTATCCGCGTTTTATTATTAAAAATTTATATTTAGATATTTTCTAAAAACGAGGCATTTCCGTGTTTCCGCTCGAGGGAATGAGTACGAATTTTCATGTCGCTTACTTCTAATTAAAATTTTTATACAATTTTCCCAGTCCTATTAGGCCAATGGGATGTGAAAGAATTTTATGTGATGAATTTCAAACATACACACAACCACACACACACACACACACACACACACACACACACACACATATATATATATATATATATATATATATATATATATATGTATACAAAATATATATAGTCAAATTATTTGTGGCCAATAAAAATTTTGAGGTATCACAGGGTGATATAAGTAGTTTATAATTAAAAAGATAAAAGTACTAACTTTTTTTGTAATGACATGTTTAAAAAATTATCACATTTGAATTAAAGACGTGCTTTCCAATTATCAAACTAAAACCTTTAAATTTGTCATGTACACGACAAATTTAAAGGTTTTAGTCAACTCATATAGTAAACGAGAAATTTCAAGTTCCTGCATTTTATGGTTACCCAGACAGACTTCATAACAAAAATTTCGTTTCGTTACTTTCCAACCCCTTAATTAAGATGCTCAAAAAATAAATATAATTGTTTTTTTATGTATTACACACTAATTGAATTATAAGTGGGAGAAGTCTTTAAAGTTCATTCATTATCAGTGTCTATTATAAATTTTAGGATACGTGTTCACTAACGTGAATAGAGAATATTTCATCCTGTTTTAATATTTCGCTAGTAGCTCTACATTTCCAATATTCTACAAGTCACTTGTCAATATCTTTGCAAGTCATTTATTTTGTTTTATATAAGTATAATTAAATTTGAACATGATAGAATGACTCAGATACCACTAAACAAGTTTCACTTCAAAAACACATTAACCCTGTTCCTAATAACTGATAAGAGCACAGGAATTTTAACAAGCACGCATATATGTATGCAATCATCCTCGTAGCCACGAAATAACTATATGTTATTTCAATGAATAACGACCTGACCTTGAGGTGATTTGTAAATTATATATGAATATTGATTTACTAATTTACATCACGTATATTACGATGTTTACATAACGCATTTTAAAACTGTAGGCGGTTTAAAACTAAGTCAAGTTTGCAAACATACGGACTTAATATATAATTAAAAATTTAGAAAGTATAAATAAAAGTCCTTTTTTTAATTAAATTTAGTCATTCGGGGTATAAGGTTAACTGATGTTTACAATATAACTTGTATCAAATCATATCACGAATACGTAAATAAATTATTTCATGCCAACCTTGGTGACCAACTAAGAACTTTAGATGCAATAACGGCACTTAACAAGCCCGTGAGAATAAAGCATCGGATGTGGTTACATTACCGGCAAACTATTCAGTTAGTGTCTCCAACTCGTATTAATATTGCAATGTAACCTGGCTGCATTAGTTCCCAATAGTTAGGAATAGTAATTGCTGTGGCTGCGAAAACCGTTAACATTTAATGTTGGAATAACGGTTTTGTTAATTTTATTCCTCCTTTTGTTGGAGGGATGAAATTCACAATATTATTAAACGGTATTAGTAGTTTCATTAATAAATGCTTGGATTTAACTTTCTAAAACATTTCTTTTATTAAAGTTTTTAATTTTTATTAAATGTTTAATATGGTTCAGTGGAGCAGTAGTGATATATAATTTTAAAACGTCTCACAGGAAAGAAATAAACCATCCAAGATTACTCCGGAACAATTGTTGATTAATGCTAGCGTTCTATAATTTGACGCATGTAAGGACAACTGGTTAATTTATTATCGAAATATTGTGGCAAAATGTAATTTTATACAAGAAATTCTCTGTCGGTCCAATTTTTTTGTATGGAATATCAAACTTCATTTAAATTTAGGTATAGTTTTAAAATTGTTGCAATATGTAAAAATGGGTTATAAGAAAATATTTAATAACAATTTCATATAATTGAAACTTCCTTTGTAGACTGAAACAATAAAAGTCTGTAAGTTCCGGTAAGTTATCATTTCAAAACCAGGAGCATGGGAGGAATTCAATTATTTATTCTAAAAAATATTTCCTCGACTCAGAGTCGGCACAAGAGTTTTATTGCCTGGAAATTACTTGGTTTGACATTCAACGGGAGCAAAAGTCAACATATACAATCATTTCCGGAAGGGTAGCCTGGAATCTGGATATTTGATTTGCCTTTTTATTAAATCTGTTTTCTTTCGTAAAACAAATATAAGCTTTTGTGCCAGTATTTAAATTCAAATCGATGGAGAGCGTTATTTGTTAACTTTCATCGTAGACCTGAGTAAACTGAAATAGTCGTTTTCCATTATTTGATTGTGTTTGTATGAAAACGTGGTTATATTTACGGGAAAATATTATTTCGCAAATTATTATTTAATCTCCGTTTTTCATATTTTCATAACCTCTCTCTTTCATATTTTGCTTGGTATTCTAATAATATGTTGATTTTTAATGAGAGTAAATTTAATAGAAAGCCAGAGAGAGAGAAAAAAGTTCAGCGGTCTGGAAGCGGGAATTTCGTTATTTTTTTATATTTTTTAGCTACGCCGTGAAATTTAATAACATTTTTAACATTTGTGTGCTTTTCAAATTAATGCTAATGAAACAAGTTAACATTCATCGCAAAAAGAATGGTACTGTGCACATGTGATACTCATATTGATGTAAATTATATTTCTAATATGGTCAGCTAAAAGTTATTTCCCATGAATATGTAGAAAAAATAATTTACTTATATTAGTACATTTACTAACAGGAACAATACTAAAATTGACAAAGATATTTTCCAAGAGCAGAACATGGATTGTTTTCCAAAGAATTATTTTATTTTTCACGCAGAAAACGCCTTGAAAACTCAAATGCAAAGAATAAATTTTGACACACACGTTTCAAGAGCACGGAAAACATTGTAGCTCTTTTCTAAATGATTGTAGAGGATAAATGTAAAAAGATCGAATTTTGTCGATGCTTTCTTGCTAAATGGTGTATAAATTAAAAGAATGTTTAATAAAAATTATACATTTAGACATTAATAAAAATTTATTGGTTCATAATATTCCTATAACACTATTTACAATATTTTAATTTTTCAGAATTAAAATATATTGCCGAATACATCTTTCGCGCATTTTTAAAAAATATTTTTTTTATGATATCACTTCAAATAAACAATTCTCGAAATGTTTCCTTCACTTGTGTTGTAAGACCTTACTTCTTTAGTGATTCCCAGATCAACGAAAATACACGATTGGTTTTGATTTATTTGTAAGCATCAAAATACCCTGCAGAAATGCGCGTATTTTTTTATTGCGCTAACATTAACGCTTACTTTTTTTACAGTTCCAAAAGACCGTAGGCCTAAATATTTGGTATTCAAGGTAATATCTAGACACTTTCCTGAGAAAATTATTAATTTAATTTTTTAAAACGAATATATGTGTATTTTTTAAAAGGAATAGTATGTGTATTTCACAGGCGCATATTTGAAAAATAATTTTTTATGCGATATAACTCTAACTTAACGATTTTTCGATTTTTTTAAAATTATGCTGTAAATTCTTGCCTTTTGTCGAATAACATGATTCTAGGTCAACGAAAAGTATCCTATAGGTTTTGATATATTTGCCAGTATCAAAATATGCGGTAAAAATGACCGTGTTTTTAATTTTTTGTATTGCGTTGACTTGGAAGCTTGGTTCTTTTACAGCTTCGAAGGACCGCTGATATAAGTATTTGATATTAATTTCAACTTGATATGTCCACGCATTCTTGAGAAAAAGGGTCTTGCTTGACGGATATACACACAGAAAACGAAGTGATCTTAAGAGTAGTATTTTCCCTTTTACCGTACGGAACCTTAAGAATTAAGAAAAAATTATAATATAAAATAGATTTAGGTCGCCTTAAATTTTTATTAAACTCAGCTTAATTTTAGTCTCCCATAACACATTACGAATAAGGGATGCGAAATTAGATTGTAAAATTTCCGTTTCCGCAAATGTTCGCGCAAAATATAGAATTTTACAAGTTAAGCAAATCAGTAAAACCATGTCAACAAGTTTAAATCATTTGTTAGAACTAAGGCAGAACGTGTCATCTTACCAAAAAAAAAATGCGTGGCTTTTCAATGAAAAATATTTGAGATAATTACGTGTTAAATTTATACTCGATTAGCTTCTGCATATCGATTTAAAAAAGATCGATATTATCATAGCTAAAGAATATATGACCAAAATCACATTGATACAATTTTTCATTTAATGTTACCAAAAACACGGTAATTATAACTGTATCATTGACATAAAATTAAAAATATTCCTTTCCCTTAGACATGATTTCTGATTAGATTTAATATCATATTCACGTAATATTTATACATAATTTGCAAACAACTATTCAATATCCATAACAGAACGAAAGAAATATGAGAAAAATTGTGATAGGAACATATGCGACAAACTTTATTTATAAATGGATATTTTTAATTGGGCGCAAAACGAAAAAATCCTGTTTAAGCGAATGGAGTTATTACTCGTAATTCAGGAACTCAATTTCAAAAATATTTTATACTTTGAAATATTTTCAGGGGACTTCGTGGTCGCTTAGACATACCGCTTGTTTCTCGCTTAAAATTCACAATAATGTATTCTATATTACTCGTTGCGATTAAAAATATAATTTCTTTAAGTATAAGTGAAGATATTTGTGGAAAGCAATTTGTACAAAATCTGCGATTTCCGTCAATATTCAGGGACCGAATGTATAATGAAATATATACTTTAAACAAATTATACATCATGTCATTTCTTTTTTCCTCCGTGAAAGAGTAAAGTACATGGGAATATTTTTTTTATTACTGACCACTATAAAGAAGTTAAAAAGTTAAATCTAAAGAAATTCGGGTCGATTTTCGTGAATCAATTTTTTTTAACGTGGAGATTAGCTGAAATACTTCCCAATCAAGAAATTTGTAGATTGTTAAACCTACGAATCTCCTTTTTAATTTTTGAGATTTTAGAATCGGTGTTATTTATACACAACATATCAAAAAGTGAGAATATTAACGTTATTTTGGAAAGAAAAATATTTGAGGAAAGTATAGACATAGCAAAGGTATATTTTTTTTAATATTTGTCAATTTATGTGATTTCGTGTGCATATCACATAAAAGCCAAAGTAATTTTATTTTTATTTTGGGCAGTATAGGCTCAGGAGTAAATTGAAACGTACGTTACTTGAACACGATGTTGAAAAGTCCGTTTTCTAGATATTGTTTTTTTGTACATTATTAAAATGTTGTAGCAGCATAATTTACAACCCTGACAAAAAGTTATTGGTACATATTATCTCAATGTCATGTAATTTTTTTATGCTCTACATTGAATGGTTACTTCCGATAGTACCCAAAATTATTTACTAGTGACTGTATTGTGATCATCGTCGAAATGGAAACTGAGGGATAGAAATAAAATATGTGAAAAGCTAACATCGCATATTTATCCTTAGTCATAAAATGTTAGCAGTCGGAAAATTTTACGACTGTATTTTCAATTGCGCTAAAATAGTTTTACAAGTGCAAAAATTTTAGTTTTGTATCAGTTACGAAACTGTGTTTGCTAATTAAAGTTTGTATAAGCATCGAGAACCAACCTCATCGAACAGCCTTTTTTCCATAACGTGCTTTACTCGCGCGACTACTTTCGCGTTGGCTAGCGAGTTAATTTATGTTTAACGTTATATATTGAATCTAGTCCAAAGCAGTATGATGTCAATAAACGAACATTTTATACATTTTTTATATATATCGTTTATATATCGTTTATTCCTTATAATTTAAAACAATCAATTTAGTAATTTAGCAATCTTCGATCGTTTTCTATTTTCGAAGATCTATTGCTTTGTTTTAGTTTAATTACAATCTGATTTATTTTTTTGAAGTTATATTTGTTACACATTTTTACCTTTAGTTTTATTACATACATTGATAACATTACATCCATATCTATTCTAATTATTTATTTGAGTGTATTTAATTAGTAGAAAAATTATAAAATATTATTTATTCCTAGCAATTTCAAAAAATCAAGTTAGTAATATCTTCGATCGCTTTCTATTTTCGACGATACATTGTTTCCTTACATTTTCATTACTATTGTAATATTGGCTTGTTTTGTAAACATATGTGTGTATGTAAACGTATATATTTATCCAAGTTTTATTTTGTTTCACATTTTTTTCTCATTTACCAAAAATTTTCTCTGCGTGAATAATAACAAAAATTACTGCGGCGCTTTCTCCGATCTACGCAAATAAAACATTGCATTTTACCTCTACAAAGGCTTGAATATAATCAAAAGAAGAACTACAATCAAATCATAAATATGTTACAATGAAATTATAATTAGAGCTTAGAATGAGTGAAAGAAGGAGAGATATTTTAATTTCTGAATATCAGGAATCTTCAAAGTCTGTCGTTCGGACTAATGACGTCAATAAAAGAAAAAGGTTTACCAAATTTGTTAAGTTATAACTTTTTCTCCTTTGATCACCCCCATTATTCCGGATCGTAAACCACAGCAATAAATTCCGTTTTGGTGTAAATTGTTCGGCGTCAGATCTTGCGACCTTACATAATCTAGCAGTCTCTTAGATGATCAATTGTATGAATATGAATATAAATATGAATATAGATGATAAACTGACCGTCAGTTCAATGAATCGCCTTCGGCTACCAGCTGTTTTGCTCTTGACCCTTGCTAGCAGGATATTTTGCCATAGAGTGTCAGATTGTATAAAGCTACATATTCTTTGTTACTACTACCAACCAGTCATGTAAATATTCCAGTATTTTAGTGATAAGATTTATTTCTAATACAATATTCGGAAGTTACCATCAAGGCGCGTTGAACCTCAATTGCCATTTGATAATAACTTTAATAATTTTGATAAGAATAATTGTGAAAATTAGGAAACCATTATAGACAGGACATAAATTTTTATTGTTTTAAAAGTACATGAAGGGCAACTATATTATATTTAAATAATAATAAAGAACACATAATTACTTGGGAAAAATGGAAAACAAAGCAAATTTAAGTGAATCTAATTTTTATTCCGTCAGAATTTTCTACATGTTTCGGATGTAAAGTTCATAATATTTCTCAATGTAATTATATATGTATACTCTATATAAGATCTCACTATTGTCTACATAAAACCAAATATGTTCCGCTTTATTAGCGGTTTACTGATCGTAAAAGATATAAAATTTTATTTCATTTTATCGAGCTACTAATTACGAATTTATTTTAATGTTCTCTTAAAACTACTATATAGTTCAAGATTACACTGCTTAACCTCTCATAGAAGGACAATATAATCAAAATAATGGATGACAATAACAATATACTTTATAAATGCGGCTTTAGTGTGAGACATTTTCAACGAATTACATAGTTTTAGATTTCTCCGAAAACCATTTTACTACCGTACAGCACTAACATTATAGGTCGGAAATAATCATTTTAGGCCAAAATCTTAGTGCTGTATGGTAAAGATGCGAGTTCCCTTAATATTCGCTCTTTCTAATTTGCGATCCGTAAGGTGATAACATTTTAGAATAGCCAATTCTAGGCCTACTAGTTACGCTAATTTCAAAAACAAATTACGTGTCACAACTTAATGACAATTGTTCATACCAAGCCAAGCTTAATGACAATTGTTCATACTATTCATTAATACTAAAAGCCACAGAGATAATACACAATATATAATAACAATTCACACTTTAAGCCTCTTTATATTTTATGATATCTGTTACAGAGGTATAAGCATATATTGTGCAGATTTGTATTTTTAATATTTAAACTTATAAGCTTATATTGTGCAGACTTGTATTTATAATTTATAAACTTATAAGCTTATATTGTGCAGACTTGTATTTCTAATTTACAAACGCGTTTAAGAAAAATAACAAAAATAACAAAATCTTTCGCCAAATTTGTCAATTTTAATTCCATTCTTACTAAAGTTTAACCAATTCTAAGTATAAAAACAATCATATATTCTTAAGCCTATTTTATTATCTATGTCATAATACCTATCAACTACTCAGCTTTACATCATTGTTGCACTATTTTTTTATTTGAGTGGAAGAAAGCATTATCAGTTTCTTTTTTGTAGACGAAATTAATTTATTCTATGCGGGCTTCCAATGGACACTTCGACACTTATCTTAAATTTTGTTTTCTTAAAAATGGTATTAAAACTAGTCATATTCTCAAATATCCCTGAGCCTTTTAATTTTTTAAGTTTCTATATCTATCCGGTCGTCGAGTTACAACCGTACTGAACACTTAGGTAACGATTTTTTCATAAGACAAAACCTGTAATTTTCCGTATTCCACCAGTAACTAAAATAAACAATTTTTTTTAAACTGTTTACAATGATACTAAACTCAACTTTAAAATGGTATATGATAAGCCAAAACTTCTGATGATCGTTTCAAATGAACTTCACTGGCTCTTGTAACACAAATTAAATTTCTATCTTCGACCCTACTGTCAATTATTGAAATATTTTCAGAATTATCCACAAAGTAATTAAAATATATCTCTTGAACATCGAATTTTAAAAATCTTGAACGAATTTTCAATATTCATAAGAATATAATGTTAACCTTTGCAAAACACTTCGAATAAGTTTACTTAATTGTGTGGTGTGTCATACTATGACAAAGCCTGTGCCGCTTAAATTTTCATTTTCGATTGACTATACTCTGCAACATCATGCATTTTATTATGCCAGCAAGCTTTCTTTAAAAATAAAATACTTGTTGTAAGAATGAAACCATGTAACTATGTGTATACTTATAAATAAATAACATTTTCAACTTATTTTTTCCACACTATTGTCCACAAATTTTAAATAAAAAATAATAACTAATTCATAATGCAATAAAAGCTCAATCTTTTGTAAATACTTTATTTGCAAAATCGTAAACACATAAAACTTAGTTTAATAATAGCGTCCCAATCCCATGTATCTTTATGTTCTCGTTAATACCAAGCGTATGTAGTTTACCCATGCTCGGTGTTATTAAAAATAGATTCTGAATTTATTTTATATCTATTTTATTAAAATTTTTGAACTGTATAATTTAGATACTAATCTACCAACTACAAAATATTTGATATAAAGTGGTGACGGAGGACAATTAGAATACTTTTGCAGAAATAAAAATAAATGGAGTGATATAACTAATATCCTGACATCCATATCTACTTTACTAAGAAACTTAAAATAATAGCGTGTAAAGTTCTCAGTAAATTTGCGGAATTTGGTATTGAAATATTATCCAATAACCTTGTGAACTTCAAAGTGCATACAGACTTAGGTTCATACCAAGATATTTTAAATCATAAATCATTTTTCATTACAGAGGGGTCCTTGCTTTCATTTATAGAACTTGAAACGAATAAGAGCGATGAGTTGCTAGCAACAATGTTTGCTATTGACCAGTTTTTAAGTAGAGAGTAAAGTCCAACCATCAGAAATTAGTACGACTCATGACCGCAAAAGTCGCAATATCAATAGTGATCGAAAACATTAAAATTTAATTACTTGCCACGCAATATCACTTCTTTTATTATTTCTATCACGTGACTACTAAGAATTATATATTATGTATTAGCAGAATTTATACAGAGAGAGAAGTTGTACTCTCGATAAAAATAAAGCGAGCTTTATTTCGCTTGTTACGAGGTAAAGTGCAATCTACGTAAGGCCAAGCTGAGTTGCCAATCTTCTGAAATTTTCTAGTTAATTGAGATTGAAACATTGAGATCGTTTTGGCAAAGCTTTAAGTTTTAGTTATATACAAAGGGCAACACAAGGGTAAATTCATCATTATTTAGGACTTTAACATGAGGCTTTTAAGGATTTTCAGTCAAATGAATCACATAACCGATTTATGTGGTTCAATTTTATGCGGTTTATTGGATCAGTTCTCTTGTCATAGGTCTTTTAAAATAAAATTTAATTTATTTCCATTTTTTCATGTTTCTTCAAATTTCGTTTACAAATATAAAATTTTTAAAGATTATATTTTGCAAGCACTACTTTCAATACTTTAATATTTTTGTTAATAAATTTATTTTATGTAATATCTTTGGAATAGTTTTCCTAATCTCTTACGTTAACCAACAGTCATTTTACCCCTATTTTCGTTTTCAAATGTTATATCTTTTTGTTAAATATTGAGATGTGAATATTGAGAAACCTAATATTTTGGAAATTGTATCAGTTTATACCTTGTAAAGTGGATCTAATTATTAAGTCACACAATAATTGATCAATTAATTATTCTGTAATTCGGAGAAAAACTTTAATGTTTACTGTGGAGAAAATTACTCTTTGCTATATTTTGTAACAACAATTTAGATCAATTTAAGTTAATATTTTATCGCTTTAGTTATCAAAAACAATATTTGATTCATTACATTTAGACGATCATTATTCCGTTTTTACTACATTTTATAATGTTTAATTAAAACTTTAATATCACGCTAAGAGTACCACAGTGCTCGAAGTTTCAAATTTAGTATAGTCTATTTTAAACTGTGATAACATTTTACAATAATACATATTTAAATTACATAAATATATAGAAATATAGAGAAAAGAACATGTTCGTATAGTTTTCCTGTCCCGTCCTGTATATCACACTTGGAGATAATGATTTTTCTTACAGAAAATGTAGAGTAACGTATAATTTGAAGATTTTTTAAAATACAATCGAAAAGCTGGAGTAATATTTCTTTTCGAGACAGAATTTACAAAGTATTGCTGAGTGTTTCTTTTTATTGTATTTTTATTTTTTCATCAAAAATTCGTGAAAATCTAGATCAAAAAAACATCAAAAATTTCGATGAAAAGTTATTTGAGTAAGCGGGGAATAATTAATTTGAGAGATATAGGCAACCAAATTTTTTACGTTACGTCCATGAAAGATATGCGGGGAAATATATATATATATATATATATATATATATATATATATATATATATGTATATGTATATGTATGTATATATATATATATATATATATATACATTAGCGAATTCAATTCATTAGCAATAATAATTATTACGAACTTTAAAACATCAATGAACTAACCAGTGATGCTGCCCAATATTTTAAATAATCTCTCATGCCAGATTTAATGTTATTCACATCCATGGATGTAAAAAATAATTTTTCAACAATAAAACATAAGTGCCGAAGGCTTTACATGTTCTTGTGATAATGAATTACTTATTAAAAAGTAAAAGATTTTATGAGAATTCATATTTTTTAAATAATATGTAACTTCCTACATTCATAGTTAATATTCAGTAATACTTTTCATTTAATGAAATACACTTGGAATGTATTAAGTTATTATTCATCTAAAAAAGAAAAACTTGTGACTGAAGGCTGGGCAAACGGAAAGAATTTATAGAGAACTATATTCAAAGAAAACTGACACAATCAAAACAATCAATTGGTGTAAAGTGAGTGTAAGTAAATTGAAAACTAAGCCAATAATTTGTCAAAGACTCTAAAAGAACCGAACGGTAACATTATAATATTTGAATCTTTCATATTTAAATATTTCCACTAAGTTTGTGATTTTTTTTTGAAGTGATATTTTAATTAATGTGATTTACTTTTTAATAGTTTTACCAGCACTAATAAGTGATAAACGGTTAGTAAATTTCCATATACTACACAAATATATGCATCCCCACCCCTAATGCTAACTACCAAAAAAATTGCAGTACTAAATAAAGATTTAAAGCACATGGGCGTTCAAATAATGAACATTTGCCTGTTAATCACGTAAGGACGTGAGTCGAAAATATATAAGCAATAAAGATAATGTTAAACCTAATATAATATGAAATACAAAATTTGAAGTATTAAAGAATTAAAAACTTTCGCAATAAAAAATTCAAAAGTCTGAAAACTTTATTCCATGAATTATTGTATTACATACATTACATTTTTTAGCATATAGAATATTTACGACCTGACTTCGTCCTAGAGAAATCAAAAAATTTCATAATGATCCATTTTGAAATTAAAAATAATTAAAATTATATTGTGAGTGTCTTAAGTGCCTTAAGTTTGTGGTGGTTGAACCATTACTCATTCATGTGTAACAGTATAGTAAAAAAACAATGTAGTACAGTATAGTAAAACTAACAAAAAGTAACAGTATAGTAAAAATTCTACATCTATAGTTCTTCTTTCCTTTCGGGATTAATTTTATCCTTTTACACATATACGTTCCTATTGCAATTTTAATACAATAGTTTTGTAACGTAACTTGAATCCAATATAGCACGTTTGAAAAATTCCTCAGCACCGTCAAGATACAGAAGTTTCCCATATTTCGAATTTGGAAAATGTTAGCAACGTTGCTAACAGCCTACCTAAAGATGTTGTAATGCAACAAAACCTAGGTCGCGGTAAAGAACTAAAAGAAAGAAGAAATAATACTACTCACGTAGTTTCATTTAATTGTGGGTTAAAATTAAATTAATAAATTAATAGAAATATCCCGTCTAAATGAAACTTATTTCTGTTCAAGATTGCAATTAAAAAATAATCTCTCTTAAAATTAATACTTAAATGTTATCTTCGGTCATCATTTCTGTTTCCTGTGGCGCCAGTTGCCGCCGATAAAACGAAGAGAGGCGACTGAATTCCAAAAATTTCAATGAATAGTTCTTGAAATATTACGAACTGAATTAATGGAGATTAAATTATGAAACCAATAACTTTGTTTTTATATTGCGATTCAATATTATTGCTTAAGAAACTGCAATGGTACGATAAATCTATATAAACACTTTATTAATTTATGCACATGATTATTAGATCTACTATAAGGTATATGAGATATAATAATGTATAACAAACGATGAAAAATGGTATGTAATAACCAATAATTTTAGTTTATTGAAAAAATGTATTTATTTCACAATTCTATAAATTTTGAAAATTATGTTACGTTTACGATTCATATTAATTTTCCATCAATATCGTAACTTTGTGACGAGTATTTAACTGAATAATCAGATGATAATTAATAGTTTTATTATAACGATATGGTAGCAATGGAATTGAAATATTCGTTATTTATATTCATCTACCAAAATAGCTGAAAGTTTATCAGTAAAGGGTTATGTGTGTGGGAAGGTATATATATTAAAATTTAACTTTTCCATGGAATATATAGATTGTCACGCTAGAATTAATACAGCCGTGTGCTGCCTAACATTATTTCCCTATCAAAGCGACCCTAACGCTAACTGTTGAGCCAAAGACAAAAAGCTTGCACGCCTATACACAAGAACCAACCCTAAAGAAATGATGTCTGATGGCTCCATTCACAAATAGCTCACACGCGTACATGTAATAGCAAACCCTAAACAAGTTACATTATATTAACATGTGCATTAGAAAAACTATCCATCAGTAGGGCCGTCTGTTACAGCCTTAGAATTTTTCCGGAAACTATTCTGCATTGAATATATATGTTAAATTTAGTAAGTACATGCTTGACATAGAGGTCTCAAATAAAATGTAAAAGAAAACAAAAATTCTTGCTCGGACATGTAAAACTGGGCTAATTTTATTTTTCACGCATTCCATCGAATGGCAAATAATTGAAAGTTTTCATTCTTTATTCACATTTGCCAAATATTGACCTTCAAGAAATAGAGCAATTATAATATCCTACATGTAACTAGCCAAGTAATTTTTCATCCATTTGTTTCGAAAATATTTGAAAATGCTGCAAACTAGCACTTGATGGGAAGTTGTAATTAAATTTCAAGAGATGGTGGCAACAGTAATGCTACTTCAAAAGTGTCTTACCAAGCACTTAGCTCATTTTTTAGTTCCAATCTAATTAGTTTTTCGAATTTAATTTCGTTTGAATAATCTGAGATAATTATTTAATTTCGAAGTACCTACTATCCATCCGTGATCCATCCGTATCGTTGTCGAATAAACCTAAAAATATTTATATTAACATCAAAAATGTTATATTAACCGGGTAACAATTATAAATAGTTAAATTTGGAAAGAAAAATTAAAGATCTGTCTGAATTAGTGTTTGCATAAGGACTAATATAAAAAATTTACAGAAAAATTTTAAAAGTACATAACACGATTTAAAAGTTTCTAAATTTTATGTCAAATCGTTTAAAGTTTGATTGAATTATTAATCTATTGAGCAATATTACAAACTGAATTAGACAGTCACTACAATATTTTATAAAATTTATCCTAAACACGTGTTAATGTAACCAACACCGTTTAACAATAACGTGAATTTTACCTCTCCAACGGAAGCTCCTACAAACACCGCTGAGTAATTTAAATAATCCTTTATCGTAAAGAGTCTCTTACCGCCCTTTGAAGGTCCGGAAGTATTAAATGTTAACTGTTTTCATAGCCGCAATAATTACCATTGGTCACCCTTTTTGCTCAAAATGAGGGTCGACAATTGGAAACTAGTGCCGTCAGGTCACCTAGCGCTATTAGTAACGGTTGAAGGCACAAAAACTAACTAAACGGTTTTCCGGTAACGTCGCCACATCCGATGTTTTGGTTGCACGGGCTTTTTGAGTGCCATTATCGCGTCTCATGTTTTTAGTTGGTCACAAAGGCCCATAGAGATGGTCCGGAATGCGGCTTAATTGCTCTTGGAAAGGATAAAGTCATCTAATTGAACGTAAGTTAATAAGATGTGTAATTAAGGTTGTTGAAAGACATGGATACCTTTTTGTGTTCTTACGCTAACACCTTTAGATATTTACATTGAAACGCATCAATTAAGAAACTTTTCTTACCGTACCAGATTTATCATTTATGATTTAAGAAATTATTAAACAAAAGTTCTTGTTGTCTTATAAAGTATAAATCCAAGGACTACGGCGGAGTCATAAATATATCTGACGATAGTAAAGGCCTAATAAATAAAACTTCTAAGGAACGTTACCAACAATGTTGTCTAATAAATATTTTTAAAATATTCTTTTATATTTAATAGTACGCAATAATGTCAGATTTAGTTTTATATTTCTTAATTTTTTTTAATATGATGCTTTAAATTAGAACGATATTATGTATGGTTATAAATTATTAAATATATATTTTTTAATATTTTTGATAATTTTAACATCTATAAAAAATACATACAGAACTTTCATCCGACGAAGACGATTACTGACAAAATGTGCGCGCTTATTATACGTACGGTGTATTTTTTATACATGCAGGGCATGTACAAACGTATACTACAAAGATGCAAAAAATAGGTTTATTTTTAAATACATGCAGGATATTCACAAACATTCACGATAAAGATCAAAAACACAAGAAGTTTATTTCTTATTCATTTTCGACATTCACAAGTATCTTGAGGATCGTTTTCATAGTATATAGGTATGGCAATAAGTGTAATGAAAGCTACATAACTCGATTCTAATTAAAATTGTTACTCGGCATACTTTCCTGGCTGGCACTAGAACTAGTTGGTAAAAGGTAAGGAGTGGAATATTAAGTAAAAGTATCCTCTAATCACCTGAGTGAACACCTGTACTAAAATTAATAATAGGTACTGCTAAAGGATATAATTTATAGAGTTTTCCTATTATGGGTATCCTTCTTTGAGAGTTAAACGAAAAGGTGTTCGGAGATGTAGCCTATGGACTCAAATATATAGTATTTAAACCGAGTTTATTAACGTAAGTTGTTCACAATTATAACTATCTAATAGTAACGTCGACAATAATATTTAATATTAACATACAAATGTAAGTAACATAATATGAAACTAGGTCGTCACTGCTGTCGTAAACGTAACAGGAAACGTAACAGGAATGAATCAGAGGATGGAATAATTCTGTGATAAGCTGTTGTGCAGTATATATATTGTGTCTTACCACATAGAAGAAGGGGGTCGAATATAAGTAAAGAACTTTGGGAGTATAGTAGGTGCTAAGGATATAAATAAGTTTAGGATAACAATAGCTTATCGAACTAATAATTTTGTTTGTATGAAGTACATTGCGTTCGAAAACATTCGAAATAGATAACTAACAGTTAAAATTATTGTTTTTTATATTGTGTCCGACATTTAGAATAGATAACTAAATTTTTTAAGTAATTTGGTGTCGGTACATTATACTATTTATATTACTAATTGTTTTCTGATATGTGAGAAAGTTTCTTTTTATTTTGGGATGCATTCCTTAATGAGTCTGAATCTGAACACAGTTGTTTTCGTTGTAATATCTCTCCACCACAGACTAGTCCAATATTTTAAAAAGTAGTTTGTGAACAGAACATAAACTAGTCTCATTACTTTTTTCTAATTTTTATAAAAATAAATTTATCAGAGGTCTGCAAACCTTTATGATCGTATTTAAGAAGACAGAAATTAAGAAATATGTCTTGCGAGTTGCGAGTTCCATATCAATTACCGTTATACTTAGTGACCTAAAATTTCAGGTTTATGTTGCAAATATTTTACGCGCAAATTGTGAAATTAGGTTAACTCAGAAATAAGCACATTAATATTAATATCTAACATAAATTGTTAAATGAATTGTTCAGGAAATTTTTGGACCTCTACTTATTTACATATTTATCACACAAAGAAATGTATATAGTAAATAAAAACTGAAATGATAATATGACTTCTATCTTCTTTCACAAAATAATTCATGCTGGATTGCATATTTATTTATATAAAATAGATGTACGCCTAAAGCTAATGTAATTATGAACTACGTTCTATGACCCTTTGTCAATTTAAAAATTTAAATATGTAGAATTACCAGGTTGATATTTGTAATTTGTGTTTGAAAGCAAAATACCAATCACTAACTGACTTATTTCGAAATCTACAGAATTATAAAGTCTACAAAATTTAAATTTTACGCTTAAATTTTTCTTATTTTCTAAATGTTTACAAACAAAACTTTTTTGAAGGTATTAAAATTGGGTAAAAGGTTATTTTGGGAAATTTGTAACAATTAATGTAAGGGATATAAAAAATTATCCTGAGACTTCTAGAAAGGGATGACGCCACATGAGAGCTTTTTATAAAAATAGCCAGCTGTAAATAATTATTAAAAAAAGTTAACATAATAAAATAGAGCCATGGTCTCTGTTTACCCAGACAAAGCCGAGACAGATAGAATATTAATGATGGCCAGTCAATAAGCATTGACCTGAACTAGCTTTCCCGAAAAGGAAATTTTTTCCTTTCTTTTTTTAAATATCGCAACAAAATTATTTACTTGGATAATATTTTTTAGTGATAAAATGTAGTTTCAATGCAATAAATAGATGTTTACTATAAAATGAACGTTATTTTACTTAAATATTGAAACTTGTTATAGTTAAATTACATAGGTTAATACTAAAATATTAACAGTATCAGAAAAGACAGAGTTAAACAAAAAAAATTCAGAAGGAAAGCAGTTAATATCAGGGTTACGTTATTGCAGACTATGCAACGTGCAAAATAGTATGAGAAAATACAAAAATAATGGCTCATATTAGATTATTTTCATATTTTACTCCAGTTGTACTTTGTTCTGAATAAATTCAGTAGTTTATATTCCATTAATTTTATATAAAATTTTAAATATTAAAATGTTTAATGACTGAATAATATCAATGGCATTTTATCTTAAACCAGAAAAAAAGAACCAAAAAATAACTGAAATAAAAATAAAATAAATATAGATTAAATAACGTAAAGATTGATTTATAGAGGTTCATACATATCGGACAAAGTTTTATTTATAAAAGCCGTAATTCAAAATTATATTTACGAATAATTATTTATAAAATATGTTTTTCAATTAAATATCGCTATATACCAAACAAACTAATATACATACTTGAATCCGTTATCAATATTTGTGAATTCTCGTTATTGATTTAAATAATAGCATGAATGCTTACATTACTTTCCCAAAAAATAACAAATGAAATAAAAATGACATTGAATAAACGGATGCTGTCCCAATGCCGCGACCGGAAATACCCGTCCGTGTGGAATTGAATAGCGTGCTAATTTATTTCCTGCTCATATTAGGGTAGACTGGATACGGTTGTGCTAGCGTACGTTTTTGACAGAGGTCATATTAGCGAAACTATAAGAAATACCGGAGGGGGTGCAACTGGAGAGAGGAGCGGTCTGTCTGTTCGAACATATTTCATAATATTACACAAGCTGTAGCGAGACATTGCCACTAGCAGGGGCCTACAATATATTTTAATGATCGAAAGTATGTATTTTTATTCCATTTCTTTTAATACAGTAATTAAAAGAAATGGAATAATTAATACAGTACTTTTAATACAGTTCTTTTAATACAATAATTTTTCTTTTAGTACAGATAGATCAATGGGTATATTTCCACGTTACAAGTTAGACATTAGTAGTTAAATAACAGTGATTACATTGTACGCAGATTATTTTGTTTTATCATGGCGATTTTCTTTTCATTAAAGAGGGAAGTGAGTATGGTGGTGACACAAATATTTTGCATAATGATCTACCTAAGAGATTATACAACTTTCCAATTTTCATTCTCCGTTTTTTCACTTCTGAATTTTGAATTTTGGAAAAGAAATGTTTTTCAAAATCATATTTGCAAAATTTAAAGTTTATTGGCCTAACAATTTGGGAGATTCCCCTGGTGAGTGAGTCCGTTGGCTAATGAGAAGTAATTGACTCTTACATGTATGCATACATATGTACTAACACACATTTAATTAAAGCCAATCCCCAATTGCATCTGAACTTCAATACAAATGTCCACTGAATGTTCTCTATGACTATAAATTTTAAATGCAAAAAGTATTACCGATAATATTACCGGCAAACTGCTCAATTTTTTTGTCAAAAAACTATTTCGTCGTCGCAATGTGACTTGCAATCCCTATTTTCTGATCATGCATAATTTTGACAAATCTTGCAACAGAATGAAGTAGATAAGTTTTACTGTAGATTACAGTACTCTTCTGTACCACTACGATTTGTCTATTGCTTTTAATCAACAAGAGGACGTGACACGATTTTCTTTAAAGACAAATTGGAATCGTAATTAGGGAGTTACATTTTGAACTAGAGTTAGATTAAATTATAAATTATAGTTAATCAATTATATGCTAAGTTAAAAATGTATCATAAACTTTAGTTACTAATGTAATTAGATTGCAATGTAACGTTGATATAATTTATTTTTATTTTAAGTGAATTTATAAGTAAACTGGCGATGCTCACCCGCTTCACTGGGAAATCTAAATACATAAGACATACTTAACTACAAACTTAGGTTCTAGACTTCAAAATATTTTATAATGTATCAGTGATTTATTACTGACGAAAAGGTTGTAAACCTGATTTGCTTTGTTTTTTTCTTTTATATGTATTTACTCATATTATTTGCATAGGCGTCCTGTTAAATTAGGAAAAGAGTTCTATTAAATTAAAATACATATTTCTACGTCGTAAAGGAAAGGAAAACTGATGCATTACCAAAAAAAATAAAAAATTTTCATAATAGTTTAAAAAATATATTGCAAAAAATTTTAACATAAATTTGTACAACTTTCAACATTGATTTTTGTTACAAAATTTTATTGTGTTGTAATGACACAAAGAATTTTAATCCATTTTTTATACGTGTTTTTTAATTATTACAAATTTTATGTATATCTTTTAAATGTCTTTTAATAATTTTGAAAATATAAAATTATGTAATTAATATTTCCCTCTATTAAGGTTTTTTTTGTCTTTTTGTCCGGCAGAAGAATTATGTCACGCCAATCTTAAGGATTTTGGCCTCGACATAAAAGTTCTGTTATTTTGCACAGTGCGTTATCTTGAAACATTTCGATCAAGTGCAATCCATCATTCATATGTTCGCCGCATAACTTTCCGAGTTTTTAAAGATCCTAATGCAAATTATGACATCACTTTCTAAAAAATGAGGGAATTCACATGTGTCCTAAATGAAAGCATCGCATCTACTTATTTTTTTTTGGAATCCATCGTCTAAGTCCAAGATAAGATAAAAGCAAGTGGCAGAGGTTTATTCTGCTACATTTAGGAATAACTGAATTTTTCTAATTATTTCGACGTATAAAAAATTAATTATTTTATTGTCATATAGATTACGTTACATTTTAAACCATTTCAGATTTAAAAGAATTGCAGGTTATGTTAAATTTGATTACATTATCAATAGCAAAAAAAGGTATTTCTACCGCTATATTTAAAGATTACAATATTGTAAATAAAAAAAAATTGGTATGAATTTCATCGTGTATGGGACACGATGAAATTCATACCAATTTTTTTGTTGTCGTTCTATTAACAAATGCTGATTTTTCAGTATTAGTTCTAATAATTTGAACGATGATTTTTTGAAGGTGGACATTTTTTCAGTAAACGATCGGATAACAGAGTATTTTATTATTTTTTAGCATATTATGAGTTTTTTAGTCAATAAATTCAGCAATTTGGACCTGAATCTCTTGTATATTTGATATTTAAAAAATATCTTTAATATGAGAAATTAAAGACAAACACGATGTTATAATACAAAACAGTACATATTTTTTCCACAAAAACCTCATAGAAAATAAAGAATCAAAATGAAAGATAATATAATAATTTCATGGAGTTTCCTTGCACATTTGTAATTATTATTAAAAAATACAGTGATGTAGAATTCTGTATACCGTATATTAATAAAAGAAAAAAAAGCCTAATACGATACCACAATGTGAAAGAGAAATTGTGTTTAAATTTAAACATTTATTTTAAAAAAATCAATGCTACCTAAGGGCGGATGTCATTTTTTCTAATCCTTTTAGGCGGATGTCACATTACTCTCAGCGACAATGAAGTCATATAATTTTTCTGCCTCTAGCTCCTTAACTATTAAGTTCTGCAACGTCATACTTTAGCTTTATTGTCTTATGAAATGCTTAACCTTGTCTAATTAAAATAAAAATGTGGAATTAAGGACCAAGACAAATGAGGAATAATACTTTATTTAAACAATAACCCCGGCTAGGATACGTTTCAAAATTTCATATTAAAATATGATATTAACATTAAAAACCATGATGAGAATTTTATTCAGATATTTAATAATAATGAAAGAAAGAACAATTACAGGAAAAAGAAAACTGAAACAATACATATCGATTGCTATAACTGCAACGGATATTGCCATTTGGGATAGAACACAAAAAAACTACAAAACTACAAAAAAATTAGGCGGCTTTCCCCTTCATAAACATATATAGTGACAAATCATTTAATTCAAAGAAAATCAAATAGAATTATTTATTTTCATTAATGCAATTTGTTTCATACAACCTTTATTTTTTCTTTTTTTTTGATACATTCTTATGTTATCGTGACTAAATTTTATTTTTTTTGTTATTGAAACACCGTTACTAAATTTTAAAACAAGTTCAAATTTCTCATTAAGTTTTGATTTGAATATGATACTGATTTAGATGTGTGCAGAAAAAATAATGTATATACAGATGAATGCAAAGTCAAGGAAAAAAAATTTTAGTTTCCACAATAAAAAAAATATCCACAGGTTTGCAACACGTATATTTCTCACAAAACACAATGTAATATTTATTTTTTCTCTTCAAAATTTCCTTGTTGTATTTTATTATTTGGATTGTCAAATATACATATTTACAGACGCGCGCTATTTTTTTCAATTTTCTGTGATAGCAATCCTGACCAGATTTTTTAATGAGAAACCAAAATTTCACATTATTTGGCTTATAGCAAATTATTTTATATTGTTGATAATGAAAACAAAATTTAAACGCTTTTATTTTTTCTATGTAAAATACCATAATTTTTGGGATTAGTATATAAATATGTTTTTTCAATTCAGTTTTGATTTTAAGTTTTTTTTTGCTTTAGTGTTAATTCCAATCAATAGGCCAACTTGATTTTTTTGACCGAAATATAATATTTTATTTTCTCATTAGATCGCTGGATAGATAGGGTAGGTATAGGTGGTAATTTGAATGGATATTTTCATCTTAAATCAGTCTTCTAAATCTATTTTTGTCATTTCCTACATGCGCTACTAATGGAAATTTTGTGTTAGGTTCGAAAGCTTAATTCACCAAAATTAATAAGACATAAACAGCGTAATGTATCAATCATTAGATTTAATTTAGTGAAAACAGCTTTTATTCAATGATTCGAGTATATATTATCAAAGTTAGCGAGACGTATTAACAGCGATAAGTTGTAGGAATGTTGTTATGTTAGTAAAAAATAGAATAAATTAAATTTTAATAACATTTAAGGATATACGTTTATTTTCGCAGTAATATTAAATATTTTCTCGAAAATCGTTCAAGCACGACTTTTATTGATATATATCTTTAAGATTTTTTGCATAAATTTATCAGATTTATTGCTACAAAATTAATCTATTCCAGTTAACTATTATAGCAAAGTTTGCAAAATTTAGTTCTCTGGATTGCTGCAAAAATTCAACTAAGCTAAGAAAAATATTTTGACAAGACACAAAACTAAAAATACGTGCAATTTAAAGGCAATAAAAAATGTAATAAAGTTATTGAAATATCGTCACGATGTGGTCAATGAAATGCAGTAAGATGGGAAAAACAAGCAATAGAAATTGGAGACATTTTAAGCTTTATAAATATGATGAGTCCAAATTAAGTGAAATAAAAGTTGATCCTGGTAAATAATGGGTAAGTCAATGCAGTAGTATCGTAACTGCATAGATAACTTCGCATCGGTACAATAATTGCTTGTTTATGAAAATTTAATTTTAACTGACTATAGAAAAATATTTGACGACGCAATATTTATCACATAAAACATTCAAACCCTACAGTTCTATCGAATATTAAACCAAAATTTTAATTCATGTTACCAGTAATAACTCAATTTACCAGTAAAAACGTGACATAATTTCATTTAAAAATAATGAAACCGATATTATCAATTTTAACGAGAAGTAATAGGAACGACGCGCATGCTAATCGTAAGCTTTCTTTTGTGTTATTTATAACTAGCTGTGCCCGTAACTTCCAGTGCAAGGTTTAATACACGTAACGCCATGTGTTAAAAGTATTATGGAGTAAACTTTTTTTTACATGGTGCGCTATGTATTGAAATACCAAATTACTACACTTTCCTTTTAGGTAATCGATTACAATATAAAATAGTCTTTGTTTTACCCTAAAATCAATAAAATCTCAAGTGAAACTCCAAAGAAGTCCTTTTATTTGTTCTTGCGTGATGCGCTGACAAATAAACAGATTCACAAATAAAGAGACAAATACTGGAAAAACAATATATTTTTATTCAATTACAGATATATAGTAAAAAATTATGGAACAACCAAATTTATACAGCCTTCTATTAAATCTACCTAAGCAAAGGAATTAAATATATTGACTACAGTTTAAAATATTTCACCAATTTATTAAACACAGTAAGATTATATCGAACACAAACAACATAAAAAAACATTTTGTGCAGAAAACCACCAAAGCCGATGTCTGTTCTCATGCGTCTGTCCGCATTCAGATTGCATGCTTAAGCACTTACCTCTCTACACTATTTTGCTATTGTTGATAGAAAATATTTAATGCGCTATTTAAAATACGCATGGAGCCATTTATTGATGCCCATATGTACTCCATACATTTGTGGAATAAATACCCGTCGAGTCACTAAGCAATTTTTTGGTGTCAATTTGCATAACTTGTGAACGACTGAACTGATTACGGTCAAATAAAAATGAGTATTACTTCAAGTTAACTTCTTTGTTCTTCTAAATACTTCATTCAAACTGGATCAGCATGTATCACTATTTGTGAATAAACACACAAAATCAGCGAAAAATTCTAAAATTTAACTTAATTCATTCTATCATCTGTCCTTCATCATCCCATTAAATTTTCTGCAAATATTAAATTTTGTGACAAAATTTTTTCGTAATTTTTGCAATTAATATTTCTAATTATAAAACTTTTCAACCCTTGTTTAAGAACAAGATTTATTATGGACAAGCTCAAAACGTTATAGCGGCTTTGCAAGTTTCTTCCTAATTTATTGGGCTCATAAATATATACTAATACATAAAGTAGATAAGTTTGTTTCTGTTTTTTTGCCCCTTAACCTCTAGAATCACACCCCCAATTTCAGAAATTCTTTTTGGTTTAGAGGCCAATTCTTTTAAAAAAGTTGTAAGTTATATTTTAACGTAACAATTAATAACACTGGAACAGTGTCAAAAAATTTAACAAGAATCGGATATAGCTGCTTAAACGGTGTAATGTATTAATCATATCAAATCAAATATTACCATATCAAATACTTCCGCGAATACATCTTCAACCAGGACGATTGATGCCGTTCGTAGTACGAACGTAGTGCAGACAATTATTGATCGCGAGGGATAACATAATTAAAATAATTCTATGTGGTTGAAACCGCAGAATATAGTGCAGAATAAAATAACAGTGAGACTTAAAGCGTTTAAGGGATCTGTTTATAATGGATGAAATAAATATTTGACAGGTAAATGGTAAGGGCGTAGTCATCCATTTTCTTTCTTTTAAGCTGGAAACACCATTAACTTTCGTAATATTATTAATAAAAAAATACTAAATTTCTTTATCAAAATTTTCTATAGTTGCATATGTTAGTAATTATTATAACTATAACGGCCAATTACCAAAACTCAATTAATAAGTAATGATCCAAATTTTAAAATATATTTCTTCAAGAAAAGTTTGTAAGTTTATTCCTTCCGAAACACAAATTATAATGTTTAATATAACATTCTGAAAAATATTCACGTTCATTTATACCTGAGGAGAATATATATATAACACAGGCATAACTACAATTCTTCGATTTATTAGTTTTTCGTGATATAAACGCATGTAATTGGATGTAATTTGCGCTTGTTGCAAACATTCCAAGTGGTATTTTTCAAATCAATAATCACATACAAAAAACAATATTTTACATTCCTGTTAATAAAATATTTCAACGTAATTATTTCAGGTATAAATAAAAATGTCAAAAAATAATTTGCACTGTTCTTACAGAGCCCTCCATTTCTCCTACTCGGCCGATAATTTTTTGTGACAGAAATGTTATTTATTTATTTTGCGAAACATTTTGTTCAGTGAATACCGATTTATAATTGTTTTATTGTCTGGAATTAATTTGCATCATTTTCCAACGACAACGCAAGTTAAATCAGATCTAGGGAAAAAATTCGAGCGAGCGCCGGACATTTATTTTTTTTTTCTTTCTTATTATCTTCGCAGTCTTTCACGACACAAACGAATATTGATGCCAGTATTTATGTTCATATAGACCGAAAATAGGATCTGGAAAAATTCCTTAAAACACAACGTAAAAATTCGAAAAATGTTTGTCATTCAATATCCTAAAATTGAATTTATGTGTACAAGAAATATTTATCTTTCTGTGTATTTGCTAAGAAATGACCATTAGAAGAGTAATTACCATTTTTAAAATGTTTAATGTAAGAAAAAGCCAAAAATAATTAGTCCCATTCCTGAAAGTAGGCTTCTTACTAAATTATTAAATTATTAATATAAATACTGAAACCGTTTGAAAGAGTAAAAATATCAAAATTATCATAATGATATCTGTTCATTTGTTCTTTGGACAAATTATTGGGAAAAATAAATAATAAACAACTTACAACGACTTGCAGTACGCTGGTACGTTAAGATAAGTTGTATAAATCACGTGCGATGAATATGACGTGTATTCCATGTACGGACTATGTATCCGCGCAAGCAAATGATGAACACGTCGTCACGACTCATCGAGTAGTAATCGTGAGAATAGAAACATGTATGAAAATATGTGATGCAGTTGACATGCATGCAAATATGTGCGTTAATACAAATACAAAGTGTATGATACTGAAAAACACAGATGCAAGATGCCAAACGTTTCACTAGTAAAAATTATATATTTAAGTAAATATATCAAAGTAGAGTCGAGTATTAATCGTGAGAATAGAGACATATATGAAAATAGGTGATGCAGTTGACATGCATGCAAAGATGTGCGTTAATACAAAGTAATACTGAAAAAAAACACAGGTACAAGATACCAAACTTTTAACGAGCAATAAGTCATAACTCAAATGCTCTTCATTAAACGTTATATATCAAAGTATAATAACATTCCAGAGATTTAATTTATGTTCTTATTTTTAAACTCTTTATACCATGGATAACAAACACAGTTGGCGATCAAATTCTTTTCAAAGTGCATTACAACTAACTGCAATGCAACAAGTATGAAAATTACCAATGTCATGCCAGAAAAATGTAAGTACAGATTATTTAGAGTAGCTTCATTCAAGAGGCCAAAGAAGCAGAAACGATTCGAAGACAAGTGAAAAATCTAGTGCCAAAATCGTGTGCAGTGGAAATGCAGAGACTTTGAGTTTCGTCGTAGAGTAAAAGAACTTAACATTACATTGAACAAAAATCAAGCAAAAATAAAGATTTTGACACGTATGTACTTATCCAAGGTATACATTTGACTGCAATATTATTAAATTAAGCTCACTTCTATAGCGATAATTAAATGAAAACTTAGTTGACAAATGGGTTAACTGCAAATATTAAGATCAATTACTATCTGAGAAAAGAATGTGGACAATGTTATATGGACAATGAAAAGAATGTGGACATTTCTGAGAGAAAAAATTCTGAAATTTTTTTCTCTGACTTGGCTTATTTTTATCTAACTATAATTTTCCTTTGCCCATAAAACTACTGAGTTGCTAACACGCATCGCTGGAGCTAAGATTTGAAACAATAAATCTTGCTTCCTTCCATTTATGGAGAATACTATCCAAAATATTCGGTTTTCTTAGCCCATTTCCTCGTAATCGTAAACGTCATCAAATACTACTGTTTGCATTGATACTAGCAACAGAAATGTAGACAGGCAAAATTGTAAGCATGGTATTTACTAGCTACTGTTAGTCAATATACTATTGATTCGGTTACTTGGTGACACGCGTTGCAATAAATAAGTTTTCACTTTCATTTAAGTATAATTTGTTCCAATAATGGAACAAATTATACATAAGGACTAAAAGTTATTAACAAGATAATACTAATGTCGAGTTTAGTTGAGTCTCATGTAATAATGGATATAAAAGTAAATAGAATAATATCATATAAAATTTGCTTGCTATGAAGATTTAAATTGTAACGCTATTATTGGACTGACATCATTATAAAAGCTTAATACGTCTAAAAGCTTAATACGTACGTATAAAAGCTTAATATGTCTTAAGCAATCACATCAAATATTATTTAATATAGTGGTTTACGTAAGACATTTCTTAAACTTTCAAGTTGTGACACCTGACAGACATTAATTAAATTATTTGACTTTATTAATTTTTATTCATCGATTTATTTTTATACGATTATAAAAATTCTGCAATAATAAATCAATTTGTTTTAATACAAGGGAAGTGCGACAAAAATATACAATATAACAAGATAAAATGTCTTCAATTAGTTCGTTAGATATATTTAGCATGATTGATCTAAAAGAAACAATAATTATATTTTCCTTTATTTAAAAGATAACGAGATAAGTAATAAATCCAATGACCCCCCCCCCCCTCCCAGTACATAACAATATCATGTCTCAAGTTTATTCTCACTCACCACGAACAAATCACACTTTATTGCGCCTAAACACATAACGATGGAACAGTTGTGTAGCGTAATAAAATGAAGAAATTTTATATAATGTGATGCCAGATGCTGGTACAGTAAAAATACCATGATTGTAAAAATGTAGGGAGTTAACGTGCACGCGGAACGAAGTTTTTTCATCAACGTACTAAGGTTGTAAGTTGTAAGTAAATATTTCGTTGTGTATAAATGGAAAGAATATTCATAGAATATTTTCAGTCTAACATAAATATATCTCTTGTCTATTATATAAATTCCAAAAAGAAATTGTAATGTAATTTAAAAGATTTTATAAAAAACATTTTAGGTAAAAAATAACATATCGTCAAACAAATAAGAAATTAAAACTTAACCTTACTCGTTTGGTTTCAGAAATAGCTTGACAAAATAGCGATTATACCCATCGAATTAAAAAAATATTAAAAAATGGCAGCGTAAACAATAAAAAAACGTCGATTTTTGAGGCGTGGATAATTGTTTTCATCCGCGCAATCACTGCAGGTTTAACGCACGTACTGTATGTATGTTCCTTTAATATCACCTTGCATCAATCTTCAGTTTAGGGCAGTATACTTGCATCGACTTATCGACTTACACACATGTCTATCATCAAAACAGTTTTCTACTATTTTTGGAATTCTTCCTGTAATTATATGAAAGATCATTGTGGCACCGAACTGTTAGTTTTAAGCTTAACCGGACATATAATTAAACTTATTTAAGAAGATATTCAACAATTGTTTCGTTTTTTTGTTAATTACCATATATTGTCCTTCTACTCAATACAAACGTAGCGAATTTAATTCATTCGGTGAAAATTATTGGCCAAAATATTTAACAAATCCTTATATATAGAGAATTTTTACCTTCATTTGAAAGATATATTAAATGTCAAACGGGAATCTATAAATGTGCTACTAATCAGCCTTCTGTGTTACACGACAATCGATCATTGGGAAGTAGTGCGGCCACTGATTAAAGTAATCACATGACAACGTATACAACATCGCAGCGTGATATGCCAGAACCTCATATTTTGAGTTTTTAGTTAAACGTGATGGCGTATAACGAGGGTTATAAATGGGACTAATTACTCTCAGACACAATAAAGTGAACCCCGTTTAATTAAATATAAGCTAATGAGATATCTACTTAAGCCATGAATTGCTAATGCCTCGAAGTTTTTATTAGTGGTGCTCTAAGCGGTAAAATAATATTATCTTATTAACTTCACGATTAGTATCTGCGTTATATTACGTAGGTGGATATATATTTGTTTTTTTTCCTATTTATTATAGTATTTAATTATTTACTCGTGATATATATTAAAGAAAAGTATATATATATATATATACATACATATATATATATATATATATATATATATATATATATATATATAAAAGGTGTGAATATTATGAACAAAATGAAAATTTTACAATTAAGGCATCATTGGGAGTAGAAACAAAATCGACATACTCTGTCATATTTTCTTTTAGTATTAATTTATAAATGTATGAATGGGAATTTTTCTTGGTTCTAGGAATTTCAGTTGCTGTATTGGCAATTTTCTTTTTTATGGTCGGAAACGTCAAATTGTTTAATATGTATCTAAAATTTTATCTCATTTTATTAAAACATAAAGTATGAACAATTAGTTTAATACATGAAATGTAGATAATTAGTTGCGCTATATGCAATAATTGAATTATATATGGTCTATTTCGATCTACTCCTTTTTTCTTCTCTCCGGAAATCAAATGCTAGATTCATATACTTATGAAGTTTGCCAATAAAATAATTATAGTGATGCATTTTATACAATTTCCTGATTTGAATCTGGAATGTATTTTTAATAAAAGAAGTAAATATTAATCCTTAAGACCGATATTGAAGAATGAGGAATGTTGATGTTTATTTGATAAGGCTAGAAACGTATAGAAAATTGCATCATATTAGTGGAGAACGCTTATTCTGTGAACTATTTCTAACCGTTTTTCGGCAGTTGCTTCCTTCACTTTAAATATTTAATAACAGTACTGGTTGATTCGATTTATTCACCTTGCGGAATAAATTTCCAATATACTAAAATCTTTCAACCATTGTGATTTTTTTTAATGAATGGCAGTTTTCACACGCTTAATATTTCTTTATTAATTTATTTAAAAATATTTACGATGAGTATCCTTTCTCCAAAATCACCAACTTCAATTTTCTCGAGCTAATCTTTTTAAAAAAGATTCATTTTTATATTGCTGAAGAAGCAAATCACAAGTAGACATATACTCAACCAAATTTTGCTCTTCCAAGTTGCAAATATTAGCACATTGAACATTTTATGACATGTTTGTGTACGGCTGTTCGCGGAATTCTTAAAACATGAGCTATTTTTCAAGCCATTATTGTTGATTTTCCACAACTACGACAAAGATCAGTATATTTAATTTAGTGAGTGGACGAAAATTCAAATTGATTCAGAAAAAATAAAATGTTCATCTTATGTTTCAGTTGTTTCTATAAACCATACCAATTTTATTGGCACAGCAATATGTGATTAATAATTATGAACCATAATTTGCTGCATTAATGTATGTCTTTAAAAGAATACTACCTCAAATATTTCCTATTGTTTTCGATATCAAATATTGGAAAAAAGGTTTGAAAAAATTGTTGGTTAGCGGAGTACATTCTCTGATAGTTGATTGACGACTATATGTGGATATTATACGATAAAATGTTTATATGCTGTTGCAAAAAATACTCGTGGCACAATCTAGTGATTTCAATCCTATTAATATTGAAATGTTGTATGTTACGAATTTTACCAAAGGATTTAACTAAATACATCATATGTAAAATTTATAATATTTTAAAAATGGTTTATAAGATATAACAATCATCCCAAAATGTGTAGTAAAATGGATGACTGTGCAATTATTATTAACTTCACATAATACACCGAAGCCTAGTTTTGTATCATTTTATACTCTTATTAGATATGTAATCCTTTGCAAGGCAAAATAGGATTCAATCAATAGACCAAAGTTATAAGAAGAACATATATTTATACCTATAAATTTATTGTTTTAACGACCTGTCTCTAAAAAAAGAAGGCACAATTTTCTAATTGATATTAGCATACACTGAATGTATAAAATATGTTCCGTACCTACATACGTGTATGCGGAACGTGTAAATACGAAATAATAGTAGATATACAACATGAATAAATGAAACATTTAAAGGTAAAAATTGTCCCTATTAACTATTTACAAATGGTAACATTATTTTTGCAAGTATTAATATAATGGCTGACATATCTCACATGTCGTAAAAATATCGAAAATGTCTCAAAAAATAAAAGGCATAATAATTATTATAAATTTTCTACTCAGGTTCTCAGGTTCTTCCGACTATGGTTTTTACATGATTTTTATTTCAGTACTTGCGGACATGAGACGAGTGCGGGAAAACTATTATTTTTTCACACTTTGATGCGTATATATGTTTTTAAGTTCTATATAATTGTTTTCCTTTAAGCAATATTTGACAAAATATATAAAATTAAATTCGTATACTTGCTGTTTCTAATCAAAAATTACCATAAAAATTTTGCAAAATATAAAAAGTACACAAATAAATTACAGTAACATATCCGAGTTACTTACTTCGAACAATAAAATATTATCGAAATTTCCATTTTGATTCAATTTCCAAACTTTAATTTAGATGTTTCACTAAACGATTTTAGTTGGTGCTAAATTTACATGAACACAATCTCTTTTTGCAAATATTTAAAAAATTCTATAAATTAACAACGAAACCTTTATATGAATAGAATCATTTTAATCTTTCAGATGACGTTTTTTTTGAATTATGAAAAATATTCCTCTGTGATCTTTGACTATTCAAAAACGACAAATACAATTGTAAAATAGAGCACAAGATAGTTGAAATGCTAATCTTCATAACCATCACGTTATCTTCTTTTTTTACTGCGTTCCTTCTCTTAAAAAGCTTTTGCCATAACTGTGATTAATTGTTCAAAATATTTAAAGGAAACGAAATGTTTTGCTGGACTTAAAATAGAATAAGTTAATAAATAAGCTTCACCTTTTTCTATACTATAAAGAAAACATAGAAACTTTTTATTGAATTGTTATCATTAAATTTATTTCGAAAACGCGAGATTTATAATATACGTAAAGAGACGTTTTCATTTTCTCTTTAGTGACATTATTGTCTGTTTTTGTATGCGTAAAACAATTTCAACAACATTTCGAATAGAAAAAATTCAATGGACTTATTACTTATTACGCACACTACCAATATCTGTTATTGCTTTTTTCTTCATCATGAAATATTGTGGTAGATCAAAGCCACATACGATTCAAATAAGGTAAACGGAGCGATCACATCCCTTGCCCTATATATAAAACTAGCGTTTCAAATGAAAGGTTGAACGGTAGCATAATTTTGTGAAGGGAAGCTGAATCATTAGCAATGTTCAATAAAATTGTAAACGTTTTTGTGAAAACTTTAACAGCGCCGTGATTAATTTAAACGTTTTCCAGTACGAACGTTTAAAATATAAACGTAGAAAATTTTTAAATTTACAACGTACAATATATTTTCCCACAAAGTGACTCCCGACATGGTTGTAATTATATATAAATAGTAATATAATGTATATTTAGTCAGGTTCACGCCGGCTTATTACGGACAATATTTTTTGCATGGAGAAAATTCAATTGAGATAAAACTAATGTATTTACACATTTATCAGTTACAAACCTTATGAGAAATAATGAATATTATTACTGTTTTTTGATTTGCATTATTCTTACTTAGTGGTGGAACCAAATAAAACAATTATTGAAGTAATATAATATAAATAGATGTTCTCAAAAAAAACAGAATCATTAGCATGTAGCCCATAGTTCAAACTAACACATTTATTTTAAAATATATCTCAGATAGCATTTTAAAGTATTTGTATTAATTAATCGACAGATGGCGCTAGAATAGCGTTATATGTCGATGACAGACTAAGAAATAAATTTTTAATTTATTAATCACCAAGAAAAAAAAAGAAGTTTTACTTGAAAACAATTTTCAAGTGATGTCTTCATAAATCGTTTAGAATTTTTTTATTATATATAGAATTATTTCACTCGCAGAAAAAAGGAATTAAAATTACACATTTAAAATCATATGGCGGCCGATAGACTCCCTTTTTCGTGTAGGATAAATGTAGTCGGTAAATGTAACAAACTTACAGTAACACTTTTCTTTCATTAACCTTCCTAGCTATTTAATTAATACTATACATTAAAACGTTAAGTGAACATAAAAATAACTAAACCTTGGCTATGGAAAACCAAAAAAGTGTGAAACAAATTAAAAAGTTTTACGAGCAATAAACAATCCGGGTATCTTAATATTCAAAACAATAAAATTGGAAAATATCTTATATAATATTAGAATTAGTTGTCCGTGTAATATATTAACCTTGGGGTTTTTTTATGTCTGTTTATTTCTAATGTCAAATTTAGATACCCTTGCTATCGTATAAATATATGACTGAGAATAACTTCCATTTAATTTCATTACATACACCGGGACATTTGCGTTATATAACCTCATAGAATAACATCAATTTGATTTATTACTCTCACTAATATGTAAAAAATACTCTAAAGCCAAATACTTGTATATTGTATAACTCTCGGAAGTATAATAAAACCTACACCGCTCCCCTAGAATAAACTCACTACCATCAGAAGTGGCAAAACCCACATAAACCAAGCTTTTGTTATTGTTTTGAAACATATAAATGCTGTTGGATATTCCTAAGAGTTAATCTTTTCTAATATCCCACCTGAAGATGTTATAATACAACGAAACCTAGGTCGTGATAAAGAACTTAAAGAAAATAGAAATAATACATCACGTAGTTTCATTTAATTGTTTATTATGAATTTCTACAAAATTAACGCCAAATATATTCAATAAAAAAAAAATAGATTAAGACGATTTAATATCTTAAATCGATAAAAACCATATGATTTTATTTTGAGGGTAAACAAGTTTTTAGGTATGATTTTAGAACTTTTCTCTAAACTGTTGTGATTTTTGAAAAAATAAACGATATAATAATGAATTACAGTTTAAAAATATTTAGATTTGATGAATAAGCCGATGTAATAAAGTTCCGCAAGTCTTCGTAAGAAATAATTTCAAAACAACGAACAACGGAGGAATTCACTTATTTATTCTGCAAATATTTCCTCGACTCAGGTCGGCGAAAAATTTTATTGACTGGAAATTATTAGGCTCGCTATTCGAGGGGAACACAAGTCAACATCGAAAATAATTTCCGGAAGTGTGGCCTGGAACCCGGATATTTGATTTGTTCTTTTTTATATTGAAATTGTTTTCCATCGAAGTCCATGCCAGTATTTAAATTCATCTTGATGGAGAGTGATATTTTTTAACATGTATCGTAGACCGAAACAAGTATCCAGTATTCGTTGCACATTATATGGCTATTGTTATTTTAATGCCAATATACTATATTGTAAAAAAACATTATTAATGACATCTCTGTTTTTAAATTTGTTTTTTTATTTATTTTAGTAATAGATTGATAATTTACCAACAGAGAATTTTAATCTAAAGCAATATTGAATGTTGAATACTTTTTGTATTATGTGTTTACAATAAATTAATAAAACCAAGCATATTTATTTTTGGGTCATAATTCATTTTGTCCATACATACAATTTAGTATTGGGATCTTTTCCCTATAATTTGATCATTTTCCCTATATTTAAGTTTATTTCCTTGATTCTAGCAACCATTACTTATCCATCCATCTCTTACATCTTTTTAGTCGCCGAATTTTAGCAATTATATTTCTTTTGTTAGCTTATATATAAGTGTGTATTAGAATATTGGGAAATATCTTGGTTTCCACATACAATGAAAGTATTAAATTTGTACAAACTTAATTTAATTGCCACTTGGTTGTTCGTGATATAAAGTTACTCAAGGAAGGAATTATTACATATTACACAATGAAGATTTTATTTAAAGAAAAAAATTATAAAATATTAAATATTTGTGCAGTTACATGTAACTTTTATTACCTACAGAATGTACGAATATTTTTCGAGTGACAGTTGTTTTAGGAAATATATTCCGGAAAATTGTTGACAATTAATATAGTTGGTAATTCAATATATTTTCGTACACTAATATTACGATGAAATGAAAAAAAAATACTAAAATTGTTCGCTATCGTTTTTTCAATAGATCGAAACACACTAATATCCGCTTACGCAGTTCATAAACTGCAAGAAGCAAAGCAAAATTGTTTTAATATATTTTTGTGTTTTATGTCCCTTGAGGCCATTTTTGGAATATTTGTTTGTATGTTTAATACAAAGGAACATACAAACATACAGTAATTAAAATCCTTAACAAAATTCACATAATTTTTTTTAGAATAACATTGTGATTAATATAAAGTGATATACAATTTTTATTTTATTGCGATCAATTTAATCAATTAGATGGTATTTGAAATTTATATTTTCAAAAAATCCTTGACATTGCACTGAGTAATATAACAATGAAGTGTCGGGTCAGTAATTACACAAAAATATCGTGTAACTACATGAATTAATAGATGGTGCTACTTTTATTCTAAATATGGTTTTCTCCTCGGATATGCATTGGCTTAATGGTCCTGGCCAGACGTGAAGTGTGGAAGCATACTTAAAAAAAAATATTGATACGTCTTTCAGTTACCTGCCCTTATAAAATCGTAGGCACAACTTGCTTAAAACCATTTTAAGTATGTACATACAATTAGTATTAAACAAATTGTAATTAAAAGATCGTTTCATTTCTCACCGTTTAGTTTTTGAAAATGTAAATCAAATCATTGCTGGAAGTCGAAATATTGAAATGTCATCAACATTAATATCTAAAAATGTCCCAGTCACAGTTACTGTTGATTTCATTGACATTACTTAGTACCTTGCATTACGTGAATCGGAGCCACGTTCCACTCTATTTTTTTCATATTTCTGTAAAGTAGTTAGATGTTGACTAAGGTACGTAATGAAAACAAAATGTTTATAAAGTAATTTTCTAACTAAATTATTGGTTAAAATTAAACCAATAATTTTTTTTTACTTAGGTTTACATTTCCAAACAATCCTCCTTTCGCTAATTTGATAAATCTGTGCGTCGGCACAAATTCTTACAAATTTTCTTAAAATTACCTAATATGAACGCAAACATAGAATCTTCAAACGATTTTAGTCTGTCAGAAAATTTTATCGACTTTATCTTGAGTTCCACTCAAATAGCGAACCGAGTTATTTTGGAGCCAATAATTTTTTAAGCCCAGACCATGTTTAGGAAAAAATTACATTACAACTCTTTTCACATTAACCATTACGGAATTATACTTACGGTTTGAGTTGAATCTAAGATGATAAGTATGAAAGCGGAAACTTCAAATGGAATTTTAACCAAAATTAAAGTTTGGAAATTGAATCAAAATGGAAATTTCAATAATATTTTATTGTTCGAAGTAAGTAACTCGGATATGTTACTGTAATTTATTTGTGTACTTTTTATATTTTGCAAAATTTTTATGGTAATTTTTGATTAGAAACAGCAAGTATACGAATTTAATTTTATATATTTTGTCAAATATTGCTTAAAGGAAAACAATTATATAGAACTTAAAAACATATATACGCATCAAAGTGTGAAAAAATAATAGTTTTCCCGCACTCGTCTCATGTCCGCAAGTACTGAAATAAAAATCATGTAAAAACCATAGTCGGAAGAACCTGAGAACCTGAGTAGAAAATTTATAATAATTATTATGCCTTTTATTTTTTGAGACATTTTCGATATTTTTACGACATGTGAGATATGTCAGCCATTATATTAATACTTGCAAAAATAATGTTACCATTTGTAAATAGTTAATAGGGACAATTTTTACCTTTAAATGTTTCATTTATTCATGTTGTATATCTACTATTATTTCGTATTTACACGTTCCGCATACACGTATGTAGGTACGGAACATATTTTATACATTCAGTGTATGCTAATATCAATTAGAAAATTGTGCCTTCTTTTTTTAGAGACAGGTCGTTAAAACAATAAATTTATAGGTATAAATATATGTTCTTCTTATAATTTTGGTCTATTGATTGAATCCTATTTTGCCTTGCAAAGGATTACATATCTAATAAGAGTATAAAATGATACAAAACTAGGCTTCGGTGTATTATGTGAAGTTAATAATAATTGCACAGTCATCCATTTTACTACACATTTTGGGATGATTGTTATATCTTATAAACCATTTTTAAAATATTATAAATTTTACATATGATGTATTTAGTTAAATCCTTTGGTAAAATTCGTAACATACAACATTTCAATATTAATAGGATTGAAATCACTAGATTGTGCCACGAGTATTTTTTGCAACAGCATATAAACATTTTATCGTATAATATCCACATATAGTCGTCAATCAACTATCAGAGAATGTACTCCGCTAACCAACAATTTTTTCAAACCTTTTTTCCAATATTTGATATCGAAAACAATAGGAAATATTTGAGGTAGTATTCTTTTAAAGACATACATTAATGCAGCAAATTATGGTTCATAATTATTAATCACATATTGCTGTGCCAATAAAATTGGTATGGTTTATAGAAACAACTGAAACATAAGATGAACATTTTATTTTTTCTGAATCAATTTGAATTTTCGTCCACTCACTAAATTAAATATACTGATCTTTGTCGTAGTTGTGGAAAATCAACAATAATGGCTTGAAAAATAGCTCATGTTTTAAGAATTCCGCGAACAGCCGTACACAAACATGTCATAAAATGTTCAATGTGCTAATATTTGCAACTTGGAAGAGCAAAATTTGGTTGAGTATATGTCTACTTGTGATTTGCTTCTTCAGCAATATAAAAATGAATCTTTTTTAAAAAGATTAGCTCGAGAAAATTGAAGTTGGTGATTTTGGAGAAAGGATACTCATCGTAAATATTTTTAAATAAATTAATAAAGAAATATTAAGCGTGTGAAAACTGCCATTCATTAAAAAAAATCACAATGGTTGAAAGATTTTAGTATATTGGAAATTTATTCCGCAAGGTGAATAAATCGAATCAACCAGTACTGTTATTAAATATTTAAAGTGAAGGAAGCAACTGCCGAAAAACGGTTAGAAATAGTTCACAGAATAAGCGTTCTCCACTAATATGATGCAATTTTCTATACGTTTCTAGCCTTATCAAATAAACATCAACATTCCTCATTCTTCAATATCGGTCTTAAGGATTAATATTTACTTCTTTTATTAAAAATACATTCCAGATTCAAATCAGGAAATTGTATAAAATGCATCACTATAATTATTTTATTGGCAAACTTCATAAGTATATGAATCTAGCATTTGATTTCCGGAGAGAAGAAAAAAGGAGTAGATCGAAATAGACCATATATAATTCAATTATTGCATATAGCGCAACTAATTATCTACATTTCATGTATTAAACTAATTGTTCATACTTTATGTTTTAATAAAATGAGATAAAATTTTAGATACATATTAAACAATTTGACGTTTCCGACCATAAAAAAGAAAATTGCCAATACAGCAACTGAAATTCCTAGAACCAAGAAAAATTCCCATTCATACATTTATAAATTAATACTAAAAGAAAATATGACAGAGTATGTCGATTTTGTTTCTACTCCCAATGATGCCTTAATTGTAAAATTTTCATTTTGTTCATAATATTCACACCTTTTATATATATATATATATATATATATATATATATATATATATATGTATGTATATATATATATATATATATACTTTTCTTTAATATATATCACGAGTAAATAATTAAATACTATAATAAATAGGAAAAAAAACAAATATATATCCACCTACGTAATATAACGCAGATACTAATCGTGAAGTTAATAAGATAATATTATTTTACCGCTTAGAGCACCACTAATAAAAACTTCGAGGCATTAGCAATTCATGGCTTAAGTAGATATCTCATTAGCTTATATTTAATTAAACGGGGTTCACTTTATTGTGTCTGAGAGTAATTAGTCCCATTTATAACCCTCGTTATACGCCATCACGTTTAACTAAAAACTCAAAATATGAGGTTCTGGCATATCACGCTGCGATGTTGTATACGTTGTCATGTGATTACTTTAATCAGTGGCCGCACTACTTCCCAATGATCGATTGTCGTGTAACACAGAAGGCTGATTAGTAGCACATTTATAGATTCCCGTTTGACATTTAATATATCTTTCAAATGAAGGTAAAAATTCTCTATATATAAGGATTTGTTAAATATTTTGGCCAATAATTTTCACCGAATGAATTAAATTCGCTACGTTTGTATTGAGTAGAAGGACAATATATGGTAATTAACAAAAAAACGAAACAATTGTTGAATATCTTCTTAAATAAGTTTAATTATATGTCCGGTTAAGCTTAAAACTAACAGTTCGGTGCCACAATGATCTTTCATATAATTACAGGAAGAATTCCAAAAATAGTAGAAAACTGTTTTGATGATAGACATGTGTGTAAGTCGATAAGTCGATGCAAGTATACTGCCCTAAACTGAAGATTGATGCAAGGTGATATTAAAGGAACATACATACAGTACGTGCGTTAAACCTGCAGTGATTGCGCGGATGAAAACAATTATCCACGCCTCAAAAATCGACGTTTTTTTATTGTTTACGCTGCCATTTTTTAATATTTTTTTAATTCGATGGGTATAATCGCTATTTTGTCAAGCTATTTCTGAAACCAAACGAGTAAGGTTAAGTTTTAATTTCTTATTTGTTTGACGATATGTTATTTTTTACCTAAAATGTTTTTTATAAAATCTTTTAAATTACATTACAATTTCTTTTTGGAATTTATATAATAGACAAGAGATATATTTATGTTAGACTGAAAATATTCTATGAATATTCTTTCCATTTATACACAACGAAATATTTACTTACAACTTACAACCTTAGTACGTTGATGAAAAAACTTCGTTCCGCGTGCACGTTAACTCCCTACATTTTTACAATCATGGTATTTTTACTGTACCAGCATCTGGCATCACATTATATAAAATTTCTTCATTTTATTACGCTACACAACTGTTCCATCGTTATGTGTTTAGGCGCAATAAAGTGTGATTTGTTCGTGGTGAGTGAGAATAAACTTGAGACATGATATTGTTATGTACTGGGAGGGGGGGGGGGGGTCATTGGATTTATTACTTATCTCGTTATCTTTTAAATAAAGGAAAATATAATTATTGTTTCTTTTAGATCAATCATGCTAAATATATCTAACGAACTAATTGAAGACATTTTATCTTGTTATATTGTATATTTTTGTCGCACTTCCCTTGTATTAAAACAAATTGATTTATTATTGCAGAATTTTTATAATCGTATAAAAATAAATCGATGAATAAAAATTAATAAAGTCAAATAATTTAATTAATGTCTGTCAGGTGTCACAACTTGAAAGTTTAAGAAATGTCTTACGTAAACCACTATATTAAATAATATTTGATGTGATTGCTTAAGACATATTAAGCTTTTATACGTACGTATTAAGCTTTTAGACGTATTAAGCTTTTATAATGATGTCAGTCCAATAATAGCGTTACAATTTAAATCTTCATAGCAAGCAAATTTTATATGATATTATTCTATTTACTTTTATATCCATTATTACATGAGACTCAACTAAACTCGACATTAGTATTATCTTGTTAATAACTTTTAGTCCTTATGTATAATTTGTTCCATTATTGGAACAAATTATACTTAAATGAAAGTGAAAACTTATTTATTGCAACGCGTGTCACCAAGTAACCGAATCAATAGTATATTGACTAACAGTAGCTAGTAAATACCATGCTTACAATTTTGCCTGTCTACATTTCTGTTGCTAGTATCAATGCAAACAGTAGTATTTGATGACGTTTACGATTACGAGGAAATGGGCTAAGAAAACCGAATATTTTGGATAGTATTCTCCATAAATGGAAGGAAGCAAGATTTATTGTTTCAAATCTTAGCTCCAGCGATGCGTGTTAGCAACTCAGTAGTTTTATGGGCAAAGGAAAATTATAGTTAGATAAAAATAAGCCAAGTCAGAGAAAAAAATTTCAGAATTTTTTCTCTCAGAAATGTCCACATTCTTTTCATTGTCCATATAACATTGTCCACATTCTTTTCTCAGATAGTAATTGATCTTAATATTTGCAGTTAACCCATTTGTCAACTAAGTTTTCATTTAATTATCGCTATAGAAGTGAGCTTAATTTAATAATATTGCAGTCAAATGTATACCTTGGATAAGTACATACGTGTCAAAATCTTTATTTTTGCTTGATTTTTGTTCAATGTAATGTTAAGTTCTTTTACTCTACGACGAAACTCAAAGTCTCTGCATTTCCACTGCACACGATTTTGGCACTAGATTTTTCCCTTGTCTTCGAATCGTTTCTGCTTCTTTGGCCTCTTGAATGAAGCTACTCTAAATAATCTGTACTTACATTTTTCTGGCATGACATTGGTAATTTTCATACTTGTTGCATTGCAGTTAGTTGTAATGCACTTTGAAAAGAATTTGATCGCCAACTGTGTTTGTTATCCATGGTATAAAGAGTTTAAAAATAAGAACATAAATTAAATCTCTGGAATGTTATTATACTTTGATATATAACGTTTAATGAAGAGCATTTGAGTTATGACTTATTGCTCGTTAAAAGTTTGGTATCTTGTACCTGTGTTTTTTTTCAGTATTACTTTGTATTAACGCACATCTTTGCATGCATGTCAACTGCATCACCTATTTTCATATATGTCTCTATTCTCACGATTAATACTCGACTCTACTTTGATATATTTACTTAAATATATAATTTTTACTAGTGAAACGTTTGGCATCTTGCATCTGTGTTTTTCAGTATCATACACTTTGTATTTGTATTAACGCACATATTTGCATGCATGTCAACTGCATCACATATTTTCATACATGTTTCTATTCTCACGATTACTACTCGATGAGTCGTGACGACGTGTTCATCATTTGCTTGCGCGGATACATAGTCCGTACATGGAATACACGTCATATTCATCGCACGTGATTTATACAACTTATCTTAACGTACCAGCGTACTGCAAGTCGTTGTAAGTTGTTTATTATTTATTTTTCCCAATAATTTGTCCAAAGAACAAATGAACAGATATCATTATGATAATTTTGATATTTTTAAATTTAGTGAAACATCTAAATTTTCAAGTGATCTCTATACCACTCTATTCTTGTTGTTTTTACGTTGTTCCGTATCATTGAGAACCTTTTCAAATAACTCCTACATATTTATTTCCTATGTTGCCTTATCCGTAACAATTATCCCTATTGATACCAACCTTCATATACTCGTAATTATAAATAATACTTAATCAAAAGACTGTGTAATGATAATGCTCATTATGGTGATAAGTATATTTAATTTTTAATACTTAGATTAAAATAATTATTGATTTTCTTCACTATACCATGAAAAACTATGTTGAAAGTTTTGTAACTGCTTGATGCCGTGAATTACATTTTGATGTTATTTTTGAATTAAAAATTTTAAATAAAAAGTTTAACATGTACATATAATTATTGAGAAGTTAAATACAAAGGTGTTGAGTAGCTAAATACAAAGATATTGAGCAGCTATATACAAAGTTTTGTGTGATAATGATTCTAAGTTTGTTAAGGACGGCTTTTAATCTTGCGTTGTGTGGAGTTGGAGTCTTGGAGGAGTAAATCTTCTCTGGATATTTGAATATTTGAGCTTGCAATGGAAATTCTTTGAATTTCATGAAAGGAATCCTTTGTATCCGTTTTAACTGGGATGTTCTGAGTGGGTGAGCTGGTAGTAAATCTTTATTGGTACGTAAGCATGCAGGTCCTTTAAAAAGTAATATGATATGTTCATAAGACCCGTTTGCACATGGTACCAAGTACAAATGTAATTTCATAATAGCCTATATAAATATCCTTTCGCGCCTTTCCGTTACAACCATAAACACATGAACTTTGTTTTATTATAACGGGATCGCATCACTTAATACATTTAAATTATTATATTGCTACTAGCACTACGTATGCAGTGACCGTGAAAGGAAAATATGACATGAACGAAAATAAATTTTAGCACAAGTATCGGCGTAGCACAGGTCCGCCGGCTTTCACCTGTTTTCAATATTTTTTGACCGGCTTTAAATATATATATTCTACAAAACTGATTTGATATTCCCCAAAAATTACTTTGATATAGCTCTTCTTTCTTCGTTAAATAAAGTGTGTAAGTACTTAATCTAAACATACGCTGTGTCTTAAATCGGGCTTATTAGGTGCACGTACATTGCCATATACTTAACTAAGCTTAAGCTAACAGTATTATATGCGAAAATATTCGATTTTATTCTTGTTATAAGCCTACACAATAACATTTTATGTATTTTTGTCCTTATAGACTACCAGTCTTGCCTTTCCAAAATGGTGAACTACCCACACCGTTACATTATACCTCGCAATCTCGAATAACTCAACTGGCAAACACTTCACTTAATTCAACTTCAGTCTATATATTAAAAAATTTAAATCTAATGAAAAAACAGCAATGTTTTTAAAGATATATTTTTTTTGTAAAAGGAAAACTACAATCCCAGAATAACTTGTCATTTTAATTTTGATGATCATAAAATATAATATGCCGCCCAATGATTTAAATAATGCCATGTCACTAAAAGCAATTTTTAAACACAACGATTGCTCTCTTGACCTATATTTTCGTGTAAATTTAGATACAGTTATTGGAAATTGCCTCTTCCATTCTTCTATTTTTACAAGTCGCTTTTGCGAGAAAATACTTCCCATCAAATTTTTTTTTCACCTACAACTTCGATTGTCGTTCATCGGTATGCACATTTTAATAACATGTAAAGTATATAAATATTTCATTATATACTTTGCTGTTGCTAAATTGTGCACTTGATGGTTTTTTTAACTTAACTTAATTGCTTAAATAGTAAATGTATTAATATTTATTATATATATAATTAAACTGGCTTTTGTATATTTTTTCTTTATTTTGGACAGTTTATTCTTTTAGTTATCATTTTCAGAAATACCTTGTATAGGAATTAAAATATTTTATATCTTATTCTTTTGTAATATGTGTTGCTGTAATAGTCTCTGTAATTTACATTCATAGTTACAGCATTTGAATTTCTAGTTCATTTAAGGAAATTTTTTTAAAAAAATTAAGTTGAATTTTGAACTTTATCTGGGGAATTACCTTGGTGACAATGTAATTTAATTTCATTTAGCAGATGTTAAAACAGAAATATATACGATAACATACACAAAATAAGATATAAAATAGTTTATCTACTGTAAAATACTAACAATGCCGCAAAATGAGGAAAAAATTTACGTGCCATGGGCGCCAGCCAGTCTGATTATACATTTTAATACTATAATATTGCATGTGTTATCGTAATAACGTTGTTTTAACTTTCAGATACCCTTGCTATTGTGTGAATATAATACTGAGAATAATATCCATTTAATTTTATGAAATACACCGTAATATTTGCGTGGTATAACTTCATATAATAACATCGATTCAATTGAACACCCTCACTAAAACATTTGTTTATTGTATAACTTTCAAAAGTATAATAAAACCTACACCGCTCCCCTACAATAAACTCATTGACGTAAGCAGTGGGAAATCCACGAAAACCCGGCTTCTGCCATGTTTTTTGTAATACCACGAAACCTAGGTCGTGGTATAGAAATTAAAGAAACTAGAAATAATACTACATCGCGTAGTTTCATTTAATTGTGAATAATGAATTTCTACAAAATTAACGCCAAATATATTCAATATATTATCAAATAATTATATGTTTTTTTTTGTAATTTATTTGAAGCGAGTGTCATAAAGTAACAATAGAATTATGGTTAGAATAATTCTGTGTGCGTCTATCGGATTAAAAGGATGAAATATAGAAAAAAATTGACGTAATAATTACGATTTCAAAAATTTTACCTAATTTTTGACCTGGTTTCTGAATATTTTGTCTTAATTTTTCTAACATATTTTCGTCAATGGGGTGAAGCTAACTCTTCATGCAGAAAGAAAGCATAAAAAATCAATTAAACATATTATATCATTAAGTTTACTAAAACATAAATTGGAATTAGCAAATAAACCATTAAAAGTTGGTTTATAAATTAGTCCATTAGTTATGTAGTAGTCGTTCCGTACTTCAAAACGAAAAAAACGGAACTCTTAGAAGATCAATAATACGCCCGTTTTTCGGACTGTCTTTCCGTCTGTCAGAGCTGCTTTTTTCAGAAATGGTTTGACGTAGTAATGTAAAATTTTTGTAAAGTTATGAAAGATATGAACATGATTTCATATCAACAGTTAGCAGTCAAAATATATACTTAATTATTTAGAAGGAATAAATCAAAGCGCAAATTAAATGTCTCCCGCCCTCTGTCTACAATACTTGAAAATGAAAATAATGAAAAACATAATATAATAAAAGTTTACTTCTAAATATTTGTTTCTGAAACTCATAGCTTTTGAAACTACCGATATTTAAAGACATGTGGGAGATTTACTAAGCAATATATTTGGGTGGTGAAAAATAAAATTGATTTTAATAGTGAATCCTGTGTACCATTGAAATTTTATATGTACCTAAGTCTGTACAAAAGTATGAGAGTAGTGCGCGTGGTATTCATATCGAGCAAGATTATTTCCTTCTCCAAATAATCTATCTAAATTAATAAAAAAATGTTTAGAGATAATCAGTAAACATCCACAAAGTTTGGTTTGCTACAAGCAGTATATATTTTCATAATCAAGTAGAAAAGTTACAAAGTTATGTAAAAGAATTAGTAAGGATCAGAAAGTTAGAAGATAAATGCCTTAAAGTTATGAAATTGTAGAAGGCGACTAAAATTATAACAATATTTGAAAGTAATTCCAATTACATTTAATAAAAACAAGAAGGTAACAAGAATTAATCAGGTTAATAAAGATAGAAGAAAAACGACTAGTAAGTGGGTAATTCAGATATATTTAACAAAAATTCCAATTAAAGTAAATTAATAATTATGGAAATTACCATGATTTTTTTTTTATTTTTGATCTATCTTAACAAGCATGCTTGTCATTCTACCACATTTTTCAACCTCTTAGAAGTATTCACTATTTGTTTATGCCGTGTACTTGTTGATTTCATTGAAATTTTTCTGAAAAATCGTATTTTTCCCTACTTGACTCAGAAGATTTTCCTTCCATTCACTTTTTTGGCCTTTTTTACCTTTCTAATTTACTTTAAAAAAAATTTAGCCAATGTAACTGCTGTCTTTTGCAGTCCACCTCAGATATAATTGTTTGCACCCCGTAGTTATATTTAACTGGAAGAATTTGTTCTCATGGCAATAAATCCACCATGTGGATATTTATCTTACATTAGACATGAAATAAATTAAGTAATTAGCCGTATTATATATATTTTTAATACTTAAACATTATACACTTTACCTGAAATTAAATTTTTTTATGATAGTGTTAGGTAGTTTAGTGACCTTACAGGAAGTCTCCAGCTGCAAAACATGCATTGTTTAAATCTGAACGAAATTTGTAATCAAGTATTTCACAAGAATATCCAATAGTTTATTTTTATTGTTTGTCAAAAAAATAGGGAAATGGATACTCTGGGGTTCTTACTTTATATATGTGTGTGTATGCATATACATGAATATATAACTCTTACGAGATCAATACATATCTGTATATGTATATATATATATATATATATATATATATATATATATTTATATATATATATATATATATATATGTATATATATATATATATATATATATATATATATATATATATATATTCCTGAAACAATGAATTTAAGGCACGGGAAAATCAACATATTTGACAATGAAAGAAAAAAGCTCATTTAAAAAAGGCACTACCAAAGAAAATATACTGTGCCCCAAAGCATTTAATTTCATTATCATTTCTCACATAAAAGAAGCTCGCTTTCGTTAATAATTGACATACTAAAATAATTAGTATGTAAAATTCATATCTTAAAATCTATATTTAATGCTAGATTTAGCTCAGAAACAGACGAAAGTCTAATATTTTAGACAAAATATTTGGAAAAGTGTTTTTTTTATCAGTCGTACAAATTTGATTTAAATGTAACTTAGTAAATCAGGAAATAGTATTAAAACTGTCTTACCTAAAACACTATAGCATATATAAAACAGTATTAGAATAAAAATGCAGTGAATAGCTTACTTTCAAACTTATCACACATTTAGATTTATTATGAAAGAAATAATCATTAATTTATTACAATTTTTTGTCCTTCTTTTTTGACGTATACATACACGTATGTTGATATTTTGCCTTAATTCGGCCATACAGTATAAGAATTTTGTATGATAAATAGCTTACAATCTACATCAGTGTGTACTACAAAGCTTTAGCTTCATTATCCTAAGACAGTTTTTAAAATATTGATCTCATTAAATTCACACTAATTGATACTCCACAAAAACCACGCTAGCGGCTGTTCAATGCGTCGTCCGTTGAAGAGTATAAAATATTAAATTCTCTTAAGGTCAATATTCTTTTCTAAATTCGAAATATTTTACCGTTTAGCATAATGGACATAGTTTAAAAAAAACAAGAGTGAATCTAGAAGTTAAACTGCTTTTCAAATTTACTTAAAATTATCTAATTTCCAGTTATTAAACTAATATATCCATACTATCTTTTTTGGGGCTATTAGGGTTACGTGGTAAACTGTAATCGACCACTATGTAGTGGTCTAAGTCCAAATTTATCATCCTTCTTATTTTAATTACTAAAAAAACGCTAAAAGACATTAAAGTGTAGCATACAAGAGGAATACATTAAATAATCAACATTCAATCACAGTCACTTTCCAGCAGACAATGGCACAAAATGTCAGATGTTCCGCGATCGACGTTCAGAATAAACTCTTGGTTTTGTTTCTTCATTTTTCCTTATTGCTACTTGGAAAGATCCCGTTGGCACTTGGGATCTTTCCAAGTAGCAATAAGTCGTTAGGGGTAGCCCATCGTTTTCATTATGCTCTTTTACACAGAACACTGACTACAAATCGTCGGTCATTAAAGTCCTTAATAAAAACATAATTTCTTCCATTAAAATTTAGGGAAAGAATTCGAATATTCCTTTTAATGTGAAGTAGTCCTTTAGGGGTCGCGTATTACTATATGTAATACCCTTATATATTTTTTATGATTAAATATTACTTTTTCATTTGTTTTTTACTTTAATATTACCTTACCCTAACCGGTATATTATATTCTATACATTGGTGAAAATATTGTAAATTTTCACAATACGTCAAAAATATTTCTTGTGAAATATAAGCAGTATAATAATTTTAAGGCGGAATTTCAGCCCCATACACTGTGCGATAATGCAATGTACTATACCTAAAGTAAAATAAAAATCCACCATTAAATTAGCATACTTGCTTATATTCTACTAGAAATATTCTGGAAAGAACAAGCTCAAGTCGTGCCATGGTGTTTTAGCGTGTGGTTCTTCTGGAAGTGCTTTTGTGCGTATTGAAATACGATGCGTACATTTAATTTTTATAAATTTATTAAATTCGCATTGGAAAAATTTATTACAAAAAAAACGTATGTAAAGAAATATGCATTAGAGTTCCTTTTCAGAAAGTAGATAATACGAATATAAAATTTTGTCTTTGCGTTTTACATTTTTTTACTATTTGGTATCATTAAAATATAAATTCTTGTCATGGAAAATGTCTTCGCTCTTCTTTCTTTCTTTCTCTGCTTTTCATATTTATGTTTTTAATAATAAAATAATATTTTTTTAAGGTTAATAATATGATTGTAAAGATTATCGTATATAAATAGTGTGTTTATTATAAAAACTGTATAAGTATTTGGTTTATTAATTTTTTGATTTTAAAAATAAATCGAATTATTATTAAGTCGGTTGCCATAAATTAGGACAAACCTTTGAAAATCTTTTTGAATCCTAATAAAAACCTAAAAGTTTAGTTTTTAAAATATTTGTGTGTAAAAAATTACCTCACAGGTTAATAAAGTGAATTAGAAAGTTGAGTATTTCAAGAAATTTTAAACTTTTGAATACAACTGACGAAAACTATGATGAATCTGTAATTCTTACTGAATTGTGGTGAAACAAATCTAACCAGTTTATTATACGCGTGGAATAAAATCAGGATTCCAGGAGTCTTTTCTTTGAGGTGATTCAGACTATACCAACGACAACTACCACCACGACTACCACTTCGACGACAATCACTGAGCTGTAGGCATAGGGTTTTGTAAGCTAAATGAGAAAACATCTAGAGAAAAGCGGTATATCCTGCACTAAAAATCAACACACAAAAAACTCAAGGTATGAGAATAAGCGAAAATTAATCCAAGCACCTTGAAAATGTCATGTAGAGAATGGGAATACCAGAAGAAAGCATTGCTTCACGGAACATTACAAGAAGGGTAATATTAGCACATTTTCAGCTCGTGTGCATTCATGGGAACTAATACAAATTGTTTTTTTTGGTTTCGTACTAAAATCACATGTAACAAAAGATCTCATGCAATAACTCCAAGTCTTTGTAAATCAGTGTCCTACTTACTCTAGATCTTAAAATATTGTTATTAATACATTTATGTTTCACAGAAAAATTATAGCTTTAGCACCTTTGCAAGTCAAAAACATTAATAGGATAATCAATTAAATTCAGTAAAATTACAACAGAATAGATCTGTGTGTAGTTCTGTGTTGCAGTGATAAGTTTAGCGAGATCGATCATGGAAGGAATTACCTTTTGTTTATTGAAAAAATTTTTGGACTACCGTTGATTGCTGAGCTAACCAAGAGAAATATACGGATGACAGGAACTATTAAAGAAAATAGGACCAGTAATTGTCCTCTTTCCTTCTTTTTAGCCTCTATATTTTCTAAAGAAGCAAAAAAGAACGAAAGGGATTTCTTCAACTATCGTGCTTGTGACGAAGTTATTATTTGCAAGTGGCATAAAAATAGTATGGTGAGTATTTTCTCAAATGCGATGGGTATAACACCTTTACACAAAACCGAGTGATATTCTCAAAAACAGAAAAAGAAAATAACTGTTTTTCAACCACATTTGATACCCCAGTATAACCAAAAGATCGGAGGTGTTGATCTGTCAGACCAAAAAATATCATCCCTCAGGACAGGCATTCGCGGTAAGAAGTGACATACGCCCCTTTTATTGCATTACATTTATATGTCGCTTCAGAATGCCTGGCTACTTTTAAGATACAATGGTGGTAGTTTCAGATATAATGGTGGATAGCAATCACACTTACAGAATCGAATACGCTTAGAAGTAAACCGGGCCGAGCACATCATCATCTCTATTAATGGATGCTAGGTTTGGTGCGAAAGGTCACTATATCATCATACAACTACAAGATGAATAAAATGTAACATAGGCTTGAATTTTCAGTGTTTTCTTACATATGATACCAAAAAATAATAGTTATGTATGAATAAAGACTTTCACCCCTATATTTTGGAGTTTACGTTTCCTTCTAAGCCTATTGTATCACATAGGCTACGGACCTTTCCGTCACCTCCTATAGAGTTGTATTTTTTTTATCTATAATATAATATCCTAACATGACCAAAAAATATAAATTTTAGGAAAAATAATTTCTGGTTTAAATAGGTTAAAAATCACATTGTAATGCAACCGTCAGAAGGCGGTTGAGAAATTGTATCCTCTGGAATAGAAGATAATTTTAATATGACACGGTTTTAGACATATGTAGCAAAAATATAATGACTACCCGAGCGCAGGTAGTTATCAGGTTAATTAGGCAATAAAACATTGCTATTTAAAATAAATATCATCAAAGAAACTTCCATTCTGTACTGTAACATATGATAAACCTACATACTCAAGAGAAAATTAGTGGGAAACAAAAAAGGAAAGTATTCATATCGTCTCATGAACAAATTACGAAGGAACCTTTTTGGACTGGTAGTCATCTGATTGCTTCATGTATTTCTTGTTTTGTACTAAAATCACATATAATATATTAAGTGAGAAAAAAAACACATTGAAAGTTCCTAGCATTACACCATACCAATCCAAGCCTTTTCAATAACTTTTTCACTACATTCACCAATTGACTACAAAAAGTAAGGCACAAATCGAATTGAAATCCTAAATCTATTGCTTCAATATCTTGACATAAGGGCACGTCCTATCAATGATTTATACATATTTGAGAGCAGCTCGCACTTCACGGTAGTTCATCATAGATGATTTTCTTGATTTGAACCGCAGACCGTTTGTAACGTTCTACTCATAAGCGTCATCGATATCACGCTATAGAACTTGCCATCTGTTATAGTTCCAATAGTTAAGAAAATAGAATGTAATGTGAAATTTTACCCACATTACCGATATTATTTACCAGTATAGCAAACAATAAACACCCGAGATGGAAACAGTGATTGACTCCTGATCGCCTGACAAAAGAATAAGATATATAAATTACCCACTTGAACGAATTGCTTTCAGTCTGCAAGATACAAAGAGAAGAAGCGTAAGGTCATAACTTATATAGAGCAGCTTAATAGGATATCATTATCCACACGGTCAAAGGTTTTCTGGTAATCAAAATACGCAATATCCACTTGAAAACCGAGATCGACCTTTCGTGTTAGGTTAATGAAACGTAGTCAATGAAACGCGTGAGATTCGTATAATATTATCATACGTACTTTTAAAATTATCATACTTATATCACTGTGGATTAAATATTTTATAACATTTTATAAGATTATTGCTATAATGAAAGTGCGTCAAAATTTTTAAAATGTGTTATGTGAAACTGAAAATCGATAGTGTTGTTGTTAAAAACCACACGTCGACGTCCTGGAAATTCTGGCATTCAATTCAGGTCGACTGTGAAATTGGAAGAGGCAAAATTTCAACCACAAAACTTAATTGTGAAAAGTGCAGAATTTTGTAGCATGAGGTTTATGGGAGTGCGACGAATTTTGCTGACAAAATTGAATATTGAATTTAAAAATGTTTCTGCATTTTTTTAAGTCTCAAATTTATATTGAGTTCGATAAATTTTAATGGCAAGTGGAGCACGGCTAGTGGTTAGTGTTATGCATGGAAATAATAAATATATATTTGTAATTATAATAACCTAAAACCAGTGTTAAATTCGACGGATGATTTTTTCCGGGTGTTTCAATTGTATGTGAAAGTGATTAAATTTTTTGGTGTTCTATTCACTGTTCTATTAACACTTTTAATTTTAGAAATATAAATACATTTACAGATGTTAAAATTATGACCATAAAACAATTGTGTTGGCATCTGCAGCTTTTGATGTTTCGCTTCAAAAAAAAAACAGACACTAACTATGAAACATGGAAAGAAACTAATTAGACGTTGATGTTATATCATTAAAAATATTAAAATAATTTACGTTTTCACTTGAGTATAACACGTTACGCAGTGCGATTCGGTACTCTGTTAGATGACATTAAATGATAAAAACTAACATACTACATGACCGCTAAGTAATGAAACAGTTTATAAACAGTATTTCTATAAGCTTCACATTAGTTTGGTTAAGCTATTAAACAAATATTAATATTCACTCTGTGCATATTTTCCTAATATATTGTTCCCAGACTTAAAAATATAATTCACAGAAGCATTGCTAGTTTGCTCTTATTTTTAAATAATAAGTAAGCTTCTACATACTTCGTTACTTCTTGATTTTAAATTAAATAATTATGAAGAAAAAAATATTTTTGAGATTCTTATAACTAGCCGCTTCTAACGATATTTTACAGGATAAATGAAATTAAGAAACCATTGTCAAGTATATAATTTGCTTACACCAAAATTTTTGCATTAATATTTATCTGTGTTAATATAATTTATTATCACATCTTTTAAGCTTCTACGTCATTCAATGTTTATGAAAAAAGCTGCGACGGACAGACATGGGTGTTCTTATAAGAGCTCCGTTTTTTGACATTAAAATAAAAGGAGACTGACCGAATTCCGTAATATTTGTCACTGAAAACTAATTTTTTTATACAAAATATAACATACGAAAATTCGATATATTACTGTACTAATTCAGGTTATATTTCATAGATTTCCAATCCACATCATACCACTGCATCATATAATAATAATCACCATAATAACTACAGTCATTGTAAAGAAATTCTCATAAGTATAAATATTAAAATCACAACTGACTTCTAGAATCTCACAGTTCTTCATATTCCAACCGCTGAATTTTCCGCGAACCGAAAAACACCCCGCCCTCCCTTGCCCAAACAATTACCCGAGTACCATCGAACAAAATCTCACGCCGCACTAAAGTGCCAAGGTGTTGCCCGAGATTTGTAGGACTCGCGCCGACGTTCGACGAATTATTTATTCCGACCCCGCTCTAATAGCGGCCAAAAATAAATGTTTTAGTAAGAAATCGCCCTCGTGCCAGATGGTGTGCGGCCTCTGACCATTAAATTGGTCGCCCGTGAGTGAGTTATTGCCTTTTATCCGATTTTATGGCTGGAATGAAATATATGTATATAACTTTAGCGTGAAAGGTACAGGGTATTCGACTCGACCGCCGTTATTTCACGAAATCTACGATCGGCAGGGGTAGAAGATCGATAGGAAGTAGAAAAGTTCGACGATTACACGAATCAAATTTTTGGGATTGGTGACATAAAATGAACAAGCGTTAATTCGTGTTAGCTGAGATGGTATTCGTTGGCCTTTATTCGGTTTAGTTAATTTTTAGGATTCGGTACCTCAAAAGGACTTCGTTGTCCGTCTGTTGATCTGTCAACACCGTTTTTCTCAGAAACGCATGGAGGAATTAAGTTGAATTTAGTATTATATAGCTACATCTATATTCCCTTGGAGAAGTAAAAATCAGGCTTTTAAGTCAACGCAATCAAGAAGAATTATAAAAATGTAGACATTTATGCCACTTACTTTGCTACTCGCAAATAAAGCAAACCTATGGGATACTTACCCTTAACCTAGAGTCATAAAATTTGGCAAGAAAAAAGTTCTCGCAACGCAAGTAGAGAAAAATTAATAACAAATTCTTAATTTTTCGTTATGTGGTTAATTTGTTGTTATTAAATGGTTAATTTGTTGTTATATCATTAGTAGTTTTATCTCATGTAAATGTTTTTGAAGTATGCGCCTACGAAAGATGTAGTAGGCAATTTTCATTTCGTTCTAAAAAATTAAAATTTTGTTAATAGCATAATAGGGAAATTATGTTACATTAAATTTTTTTTAAAAAAATATTTCTCAAATTTGCGATTGGTATTGGAATTTATCAATTTACGTACTACTCCAAAAAATACTCCGAGCCTATTTTTTCGTAGGTGAGCTCAGTAACCAATTCCAGTTCTTAAGCGGTTAAGCATACAACCGTATGATGGGACTATTCAAATCAGGGGAAACGGCACTCGAGCTCAACTCAAACTAACTGGATTATTCAGCGTGGGAAGATCATTCCTCGAACCAGGCTGGATTATTCAGCGTGGGATGATCGTTCCTCGAACCAGGCTCCATTCAAGTTTCACTCCAAACATAGCTTATGGGCAAGAAGTGCTTGTGGGTTTCGAAAGTTTACCTGCGACCCTAAATATTATCAGATCTTTGTTAGTGACTAGTTCAGATTTTTGACACATCTTTTTCTGTCTATTTTATTATATGAAAGCAATTTTTTTCATTTTAAACCTAGCTCTTTTACTATATCATAAAAAATTCTTTGCATGTTTTCTGAAAAATGTTTGTTCATGGGAGTTATGTTTGTATTTATAGTGAATGGCAATGCAGCCCAAAAATGTAAAAAAATAACTATTTCCGTTTTATAATTATCTGCCCAAAATTCTAATACGAAGCTTTTTTAACTAATATTATCAAAGCTCAAAGGAATTAAATAAATAAATTGCAATTTGTCCATACTTTTATGGATAAATACTATGTATATATCTAGCATATATACTATGTATATATCTATAGACGCTAACTCACCAAAAATAACCAAGTATAACATTTCTTAGTTTTTTAATTGGAAACATTGAACTTAAAATCTACTTATGTGTTATTAGATTCATATTTCATAAAAGCGTCAACTCCTTTTCTGTAGGCTCAGAATTTCTGAATAGTCATATCAATTTGTGTATAAAGTTTGTTAAACAGACACGGCAGAACTTTCGTCCGCGTGAATTGTCGGTCACATATAATATAAAGTAAATATTTTGTCAAACAAGCAATACATTTAGAATAGGGTAAGTCAGAATAACTTTGAAAACAAAGTTTCCACATAGTACAATGAAGCCAGTGGTCCCCGCATTAAAAATACATTGTTCAATAATTTATTGTCCTTATCTAATTTAAAGATTCGAATCACTTGCTAACAAATTTTCAACTGAGCAAGCCTTGTAATATATTTGTTTCATTCTGTACAGAGATTAAATAACGAGGCACTGCATCCGTGGTAGAAAAAATATGTACAATAAAATAAACACATATTTTAATAATTGCAATAAATTGTTAGTTTTTATAAATTACCTCCATTTTTAAACAAACTCATAGCTTTCGCTTACCTATAAATAAAGTGCGATTATTAATTTCAGCTTAATTAATAAACTAGTTTGATACATGTACGGGAAATTACGGATGGCAAAAAGGCGTTTCGTACAAAGCCAAGGGGAAATAGAAAGAAAGGAAGGATTTTATTTCGGTAGATTCATTCTATTTGAGCAGAGGTTGATATTATTCAAGAAATTTACAGATAGAAGCCAAAAAATCGTATTTACGTAGTATTGTAGTCCCAAATATGATGATGTTTGTTACTTAGTACTTGTTAAGTGATACTTTACAAGATTATTAAAATGAAAAAAAACCTATCTTCAAAATTTTCGTGTAAATTTTTTTTCTGTGTAAAGATTTGTTTATTACCATTGCTTTGAAATTTTTACGTCTGTCGGTTTCTTTGAAAAGAGACTGTGTCAGACGGATAGCTGTGGGTGATCTTGAGAGTTATGTTTTTTCCAATAAAATAAAAGAAGGCTAGCCGCTTTCCACATAATTTTTCACCAAAAATTATTTTGTAATTGAAAATTCTACGTCAATATGTAAAATATGAACGAAATGTCTTTGTTTCTAATAAATGATTATGTAATGATGCTATTATAACAAATATTAATTTATGCTTGAATATATTTGGCGTTAATTTTGTGGAAATTCGTTATTTTGTGGAAATATCAGCAAAGATTGCTAAATCTTTGCTGATAGCCCACCTGAAAATATTCTAATACAACGAAACCTATCGTAGTAAAGAACTTAAAGAAAGTAGAAATAATACCACATCACGTCGTTTCATTTAATTGTAAATAATTTATTCTATACCGATATCTATCCCAGTCAAGTTAAATGAAATCATTTTAGCGCGTAATAAATTCCATATATTAATTGTGCTAGCTCGAATAAAATATCAATTGAGCCAGCTCAGATACCACCTAGTTAGTAATTAAACTGAATATAATTGTGTTAGCCTGGAAACTATCCGGATATACTCAATATCAATTAAATTATGTTAAATTATACTAGTCCGGATACGGGACCCGAATATCACTACTATTTAAATATTGAATATATTTGGCGTTAATCTTTGCTAATATCCTACCTGAAAATGTAATACAACGAAACCTAGGTCGTGGTACAGAAATTAAAGAAAGTAGAAATAATACTACATCACATAGTTTCATTTAATTGTGGAAACTATTTAAGTTATTTTAGATATATATCCGGCTTGAGGAGCTAAAAAACAGATTTTCCAGATAAATTTCACCAAACCCATTGTTGTATTTATTTTTTTTTAATAAAATTTTGCCCTTGTTGCGGGGCTTGCCAAATGTAAATATTTACAGACGCACGCAATTTTCTTCACATAGATATCCTCATCAGATTTTCCAGGAGAAACAAGATTTGATATTATTTTGTCAACAATAAATTATTTTACATTGTTAAATATTAAAAAAAACAAATGGAATTGTTAGAGAAAAAACATTTAAGTCCATTTTTCATATAAATTACCCTAATTTTTGGGATTATCCTAACAGTCTTTTTTGTATTTCAAATTTTTTTCAATTCAGGTTCAATTTCAAGTTATTTTCTTAATTAGAATTAATCCCAGCCAAATCGTCAACCTAAGTTTTTTGAGCTAAAAACGATAATTTATATTCTCTTCTCGTTGCTGGAATGTTAAATAGATCATCTGAATGTGTATTTCCACACAAAATCACCCTCCAATCCTAATATTGGCCTTTTCTACATATATAATTAATGTAAGTATGATATAAGGCTCGAGAGGTCAAACTACCAAGTTTAATAAGAAAAAAGCACCATAATTTTCAGTCATTACCTTTAATTTAGTGGAAACAGTTCTTAGTAGTTAATTAGGCCTTATTTAGTGATTTGAGGGGGTATCATAAATATTAGTATCATAAGTATTCACAGGTTATAAAAAGTATTAACAGCGACAAGTTGGAGAAATATTATTAGGTTAGTAACAGATATTATTTATCTGAATGTTCATAGACTATTTTTAATGTCGGACGTATATATGTATAACTTCTGCCTATCGTGTAAATTCCAGAACGTAATATTAACTTCAAGATACATAATTTTGACCCTACTTAACAAAGGTAAACAATAAAAAAAAATGTCGAACCTTGAGTCGTGGATAACGGTTTTCATAAGTGCAACCACTGCAGGTTTAATTCTACTTGCATTCATTTATCAACTTGTTAACAAATATGTTGTTATGATAATTTCCCACTGTATGTAGAACTCTAACTGTAACAATAATTATAAAGAAAGTTGAAAGATTATTGTGTCATAAAGGTGTAGGTTTTGAATTTAAACCTACATAATAATTAAACTTATTCAAAAGGCAAACCAAAAATTGTTTCACTTTTTTTAATTACTAGCCAATATAATTCTACTCAAAATAAACCTATCAAAATTAACACTTGCAGCCAGTGATCAAAGAGGTGAAGTAATAACTTATACAACATCGTAGCATGACATGCTCATATTTGAAGTTTTTAGTTAAACTTGATGGCGTATAATGAGGGTTGGAAAAGGGGCTAATTGCCCTTGCAAACAATAAAGCGAACATTCTGCAATTTAACATAAGCTAATGAGATGTCTACTTAAGGCTTGGATTGTTAATACTTCAAAGTTTTTACTAGTTGTGCTCGAAAAGATAAATTTATTTAACATAATATTAATTTCAGTATTTAAGGTCTAGTATCTGCGTTGTCTTAAATAGGTGGATACATTTTTTTCTCGTATTCTTTTATAATATTCAATTATTTATTCGTGATATATTTTAAAGAACTGGTTACTCTATCACAAATAAACGGATTAAATACGGGATTTTTTGAAGAGTTTCGATTGAAAACTATAAGTCCCAAACTATAAGTTACATCCCAAATTAGTTGTCTCGAATAGTTAAGTCCCAAACTATAAGAAGATCCCAAAACTATAAGTTACAGGTGTTTCTAGTTTATTTTCCTTCTAAATACCTAAGAGCACAAAACGAATATTATATGTATTGCAGAAAGTTCTAATTTTTGTGAAGAAAATAACAATTTTACAATTAAGGCACCAGTGGGATTAAAAAAAAATTGACTCGGATTTGTTATATTTTCTTTTAACATAAATTAAAAAATTATTAAGTCAGTATTTTTAATTGAGAGCAGTAACGCTGTGTATCAGTTGATCGTCTGGATGGGACATTTACTTGATTCGACAAAATTCGGTCCCCTTTCTTTTGTAAAATTTCCAAATCTGCGACAATATGACAATTCTCTTGGTATTGACTCCGAAAATCACTAGCGGTATCAATATTTTGTAATTTGTTTATGTTCGAAATCGTCAAACTTTTTAATGTACTTCAATAAAGTTGTCTCATTTTAATAAAATATAAAACGTAAACAACTACTTACGTCATATGAACTTTATTGAATTAAATATAATTCATTCTGATGTAGTCTTTTTCCTCATTTCTCCGAAATTCTTATGCCATGTTTTAAACATTTTAAAAATTTGTTAGCAAAGTGGTCATCATGATACGTTTTTGCATGATTTGTTGATTTAAATCGGAAGTATTTAACTAATGAAGGGTCAAATAGTAATTCTGAAGGCCAATGTTTAAAAATAATGAAGGATGAAGAAGACCACCTCAATGAAATACTTATTTGCTATGGTTAAACAAGCATGGGAATTTGTGTGATCTTGATGAATAAAACGCATCTTCTGTAAGCTAATTTTTTTTTTAATCTATTTAATATAAGGACTTTGTTGAATCGATTAAATTAAATTAAATTATAAGCTCGCAATTAACTACACACTCCCAATCAAACTTAAGACGATTATGTTAATGTTTAGCAGATTCTTGTGATCTTAATGTCTACCTTTGTTTCTAAAAAATAAACTAATTCTGATATTTCCGAACTGGAAAATAAAACGCAAGATCCTCATTTTCTGACGATCTTGCATTTTTAACTGATACGAAATAACACCTGAATGAATTAAATTTAAAATTGCAAGGTAAACTACACAACATAGCCAACTTGCATTGATTTGATATGTGAATGAATTCAGAGGTAAACTAAAATTATATAATACATCACTAGAACAGAACGACTTTTTCCTTTTTCCGTGTTGCAAACAACATTACACAGATATGGAAAATTTTGAAGCATACAATTTTTCTTTTCACCTGAACTACATCGATGAGATAACTGTAGAATTTGAGCAACATTTCAAAGATTTTAAAGAATTAGAATGCGAGATATCTCTTTTTTCAAATATAATAACGATCGTAATTGAAAATGTAAAGACTGATTACCAGTTGGAATTATGTGACCTACAATTAGACCTGTTTTACGAGAATCAGAAACAGAATTGTTTAAGCTCCTTGGCGGGCGTTTCCCGAAATTAACGAATCTTGGCTTAAAAATGAGTTCGATGATGAGCAATACCTACGTCTGTAAAAGTGCGTTTTCAACTATGAATTTTATAAAATCTAAATATAGGTCTTCACTTACTGATAATTCACTTATGCACACACTGCGCCTGGTAACAACTAATGTTAATGTTGATATTGATAGAATTGTAAAAGATAAATTATTGAAGAATTAATAAAACTAAATTTAATATTATTGTATTTTTATTTTTCTCCGAAAAAATCATTAACGTGGGTATTTGTTTCTGCGGTCCTGCGGTACAATGAATTGTGTCGGCCCGCGATTGTATCTGGTCTGGACAGACGTAGTATAAAGTTTTCCTATTAACTATTTATAAAAGTTAACATCGTTTTTCGCAGTATTAATATTTTGCCTACCATATCTCTTATATATCATAAAATATCGAGAATTTCTCAACAAATAAAAGACTTAAAATAATTATTATAAGGTCCCTACTCAGATTTCTCCGACCATAGCTTTTACATGATTTTTGTTTTAGTACTTATGGATATAACGCGAGCGAGGAGAATTGTTTTACATTTTGACACGAATATCTCGTGCTACTTAAATTTCAAATAATCCTGTTTTTAAATTCTTTATAAACGATATCCGAGAAAACATATAAAATTAAATCTGTGTACTTGCTGTTTTTTCGCATAAATTACCATACAAATATTGTATAACACCAAAAAGGCGTAAAAGGTACATAAATAAGTTACGGTAAAATACACGGGTTAATAATTTTAAACAATGAAATATTATCAATGAAAATATTACTAAGAATTTTTGCCCAAAATTTTCCATAAATTTTCATTAGAAGTTTCCACTTTAATACTTATCATCTTATACTCATTTCATACAATAGGCATAATTTCCTAATGATTAATGTCAAAATAATTTAGGTTACTCGTCGCGTAATCTATTTCTCAAGTATACCCTAAGCTTAAAGAATTTATTGACTCGAAATAACTCAGTTTGCTACTCAAGTGGAACGCGAGATAATGTCGAGAAAATGTTATGACAAACTAAAACCGATTGAAAATTCTATGTTTTCTTTCATATCACGTAACTTTAAGAAAAAATATAAGAATTTGTGCCGACACAGAGATTTATCAACTTAACGAAAGATGAAATTTCTAGAAATTAGTTAAAGAACTATATTAAAAAATAAGTCGCTTCAATATAAAATAAGAAAATAAGAATTTAGTTAAAGAATTTGTTTCATTAATTACTTTATTTCCAATACATACCTTAGTTAACATCTAATTATATTACATAAATATGAAAGAAATAGAGTTAACTTGTCTAGGATTCATGCCATGCAAAGTGCAAAGTAATATCAGATAAACCCGCAGCAATTGTATTTTGTGGTTTTTATATATTAATTTTAATGGCATTTTAATATTTAGGCTTTTAGCAACGGTTTCATTTTCAATTAGAAAAAATAAAACGTAAGAAGTAGAACGATCTTTTAATTACGATGTCTTTACTACAAGTAAATATGGTTTTAAACTACTTGTACTTTCGACTTCTTAAGTGTGTAGGTTACTGAAAGGCTTATGATATTTTTTTGTTAAGTTTTTTGTAAGTATACTGCCACGCTTTACATCTAGCCACATATCAATAAATCAATACATATCCGGGTGTATAACTTCATAGTGCTATTTAGAACAAAAGTAGCACCATCTATTGATGTACGTAGTCACACTACACCATACTTTTGTGTAATTACTGCCCGAATACTTCTTTTTTATATTATTCAGTGCAATGTCAATGATTTTTTGAAACTATTAAATTCATATTCTGATTGAATGAATGACGATAATAAACACTTAATGCACTTTAGAGTCGCTTTATTGTGTTATAACAATATAAACATCGCAGTTGTATCACTGAATACAATTGAATTTTTATGTTGCCAATAGTATTGTGTATACGGTGATTATGAGAGAAAAATAAGGCATGAACGGAAGTAAATTGTGGAATAGCTCCGGAAGCAATCACAGATTTTAGATTTTTGGAACGAGCTATCAAATGTCATTTATTTGTGTTTCGGTCATAAAATGTTTTATTTATTATAGAATTAAGACTATTACAAAAAATAGACACAAAATAAGATTTCTTAATGATTTTTATAATATATCCATATTATACGTAAGTTTTTCCGTGGTGGCTCTTTTTTGAGTATAGTCCTTTATTCGTTTTGTTTACTTGCCCAAAGTCATATGATGACATAAAGAGAAAAGTGATAATACAAAGTACCGAAAGGTGACACTGTCGTCCCTAGAAGTAAAAAATGTGGCTCAAATATTCATGTGTGTATGAACATCTTTAAAAATACGCCATCCAGCCAATAGACTTTTTAATTTTATTTCTAATTAATTCTTGTGAATTAACGTAGTCTCACGACAAACAATTTAATTTTAGCATACTTTTAACGCTGAATTTTAATTATAATTGAAAATAATGAAGCATTTTTTATTACTTCTCACTTTTTTAAAATGCTTAATCAATTAAATAAACTAAAATTAATAACTTATGACAAATTTAAAAATTCCTAAACATACGAACAAATTTAAGAAGTCTCCAGCACATAAATATGAGATATTTGTACGTTTTCTCGTTTCCTGTTTTCTGTAGTTCCATTTTTTGTTGCCTTTATTAGATGTGTACATTAGGTGGTCAAAATGTTTATCAAATGGTATTGCATAATACTTATTAATTATTACATATTGATCATTTACTATATGTATACTATATACAATATAATTAAGTTTATTATAATAACGATAAATAAGTCTTTAAGCCATAAACATTCAAAAATCTAATCATTTATACGACTATATTTTAAAATTTTTCTTTTGCTTCAGAAGTGACAATAAACTTCATAAAATTTTTGGAATCAAAATAATATCGTGCCAAAATAAAAATATTTAAACATGAGTTTGATGGTACCGCACCTCAAAGGAAAAAAAAACATACGCTTTTAAGCAAACTCAGTATTCCATCTACTTACCCCCACAATTGTTTTCCTCAAAAGTCGTTCGAAGAAAAAGCTTGAATTTTTATACAGGGATAAAGCTCATTGAAACACAGGTTAGCATTTTCACATTTCTATATGGATATTTAAGAGGGCTCAAATCAAGTACTAGATTTATTTTATAATTTCATTTATTATGCGATCGATGGTTTGTAAACAGTTTTTTTAAGAACTTTAAAAATATTTATCGCAATTTAAAAAAATATTTCAATTGAATTTTACTAAAAAAAACTGATGATAAAATATATACCTCTATTTTCCCATAATTTCTGGAAATACTGGATTACAATTATAGAAAACCAGGTTATTATAAGTACCGGAAAACTACAGCGATGTTTCTTGATCCAATAGTTTTTTTTAATGTTTGGTATATTTCGAACCTTTATTATGTTTTAACATCTATTTTGGATGGAAACCTTGCTTTGTGTGTGTGTGTAATTTACATATACTTTATTCCGCTTTTTACCTCTGCATTGATATGCAGTTCACAATCCGTCATGGTAATAAAATTTAGATGTTAGCTGTGAATTATTTTTTATAACAACTATATACTTATGTACTTTACATACATTGCTTACAAAATTTTATAAACTAACAAAAATATTTACTTATTTGTTTACAGGGTTCTCTATACTAAAATATGGTATTATTGTAAATAATCGTGTTATCGAGAATCATCAAAGTTTTATTTATTATCTCATATTTCGAATAACTATCACATTGCTACAAAGTTTTACAGTTGATCTTTATTTAGTTTACGGGCTAATTTTATGTACAAAGATCAGAAAATTGGAAGGTAAATTAAAAATTTTATTATAGTATCATTGCATTATTTGCTGCTGGTATCGTGTTTATATAAAACTTTATTGATAGATATGGAAGAATAGGAATCGGAAAGGATATTATAAGTATAAAATACCCCTATATTTGCAAATAACACACATGTCCCCGGAAAATTTTACCATATTTTTAACACTAGAATACAATTGTAAATGGACATCAAACATCTCTTATTTTTATTTATTCCCCACCAATATAATAGTGCCCGCAAAAAATAATTCAATCTGACTTCATTCTAAACATATCTATCTTTAGGTAGCCTATTATATATTCAAACCTAGACCGTGACCTATCTTTACAAAAAAAAACATTAACTGAGGTCAAAAATTTCTTGCCAAAATATTATATTGCTGTTCGTGTCAGTCGGTTGTACATACTATTTTAATATAAGGTGTACAGTTATTCATAATGAAACTTAAAATCAAAATGAAACTTAAAATGTATTACAAGAATATTTTACAATGTTACAAAGAAAGCATGGAACATTGAAAGTGGGCCGTCACAGAGTGATGTGCATATTGCAAAATAAATCAGTAAAACCTATTAATTTAATCAACCAGAATGAAGCCAGAAAATAGTAAAAACAACCGTTTAATCAAAATTATTTGCATTACAACTGTTTAGTTAATGTTATTTGCAACAAAGTTTAATACCATTATTAGTATTTTTAAAATTTCCCTATTAAGATTTAAACAGCAAACGCCATTAAAATACTCATAGAGTTCATAAATTATTTTGACACAGAATTTTAAGTTTTAAACAACGTTTTGAAAAATGTATTTTCCTCTAAAATAACCAGATATTTTTCGTATGAGATGGTCAAATAAACTTTTAAAAAACCTTCAGAGTTGAATTACATGTAAAACCTATATTTTCCAAAATCTGTGCGACTGAATAAAAATTCTCGTCTATATCAATATATAGAGTTAAAATATACTGATAAAACTACAGAAAATTAAATGGAATACCTGAAAATTAATTTTAAAACGGAATGATCTTTAGAGACGACTAAAGTCACTTTATAAAAAAAATATTACAGACAGTTTACATTTCGTAAGGCCATAATAATTTTGTTTTATTACAAAGGAACTTCTTAAGTAACATAAAACACGACAAGCCTTCAAGTACTGGATTAATATAAGAGAACATAGGAAACAACAATATCCACAAATGTTTAGGACGTTCCAAAATAAATTAATTTTTAATTAAACGGATGCTACTATTTTGAACCATCAGATGAAAAGCTCTAAAAACTAACCTGCTTATTTTCGTTTCTTTTGTAGACAATATGTTCTAGCTTTATAGTTAAACGAAATATTTTACATGTCTGTTTAATAAAATTTTTGACCTGTATTTGTGATGATCCAAAATTAGTAATTAAAGAACTTTACGCATTTTTAAATAATATTTATTTTCCGTGTTTAATATCATAAATGTATACTCTTCCATTATTTCAGACGAATTGTTATCAGATCGAAATATGTATTTCTTGTTCTTTGTATTCAGAATTATTTTTAAAATAACTAACGAAAAATTATTTCATATTGTATAACCATTCATAACTGTTGGGCAAAAGGATATCCAGCATAATTCCTGTATTCTTTAACTAATTCTTCAAGAAATTTCCCTTAAATATTTCATAAATAATTGGACCAGTAAATCACATTACTCTTCAAAATGTATAAACTCTTTGTAAACATTTTAATTTGTATATATCTACGAAACTGAATTATTCTGATATACTCCTATTTTTTTCTTTAAAAAAGTATGTTAGAACTTACTCTCCTCATAGACTGTGTCTTAAATTGGACTTATCAGGCTCTGCCATATAATTAAATAAGCTTATGCTAATAATATTATAAGTGCAAATGTTCGATTTTGTTCTGGTAATAAGGCCACAAATAACATCTTATGTATTTTTGTCCTAACAGGTGACTAGTATTGCCTTTCCAAAAAGATGAACTACTCACACCATTAAATTGTACCTTACACTCTAGAATAACTCAACTGACAAACAGCAGAGCTACAGTTCACATGTTAGAAAATTTAAAAATAATGAAAAACAAAAATATTTTTAAAGATATGTTTTTAATGCAAAAGGAAAACTACAATTCCATGATGACTTCTGATTTTAATATCCCAAATAATGATGATATTAAAATATGATATGAATATCTTATGGTAAGAATAAAATGCTTGAAATTTAAGGAAAACCATTAACTTTGATACGAAACCGATTCATAAAAAACTAAGTAATAATATCATTCTCTCCACGAAACTTTTGCCTTTCCTATTCCCAGAAGCGATATTACCCCACACACATTAAACTTAATCTTGTAAGTTGTCTAACTGTATTGTAAATTTAACCTCTCTACCGAAATCACAGACAACGCCGCCCAGTAATTTAAATAATCCCATGTCACCGAAAGCTCCTTGAGTTTGTTTCATACAAGCATTAAATGTTAATACGGTTTCCCAAACATAACGATTGTTCTATTGACCAACATCTACATCTATCAACATCTACATCTAAATCGAGGAACATTTATTCGAAAATTCATTCTTCTTTTCCATTGTTTTTTTCACAAGTCGCTTTTTAGACGAAATATTTTCCACTAAATATTTTATTTTACTTATGACTTCGATTTTTGTAATGAAATGTGTATTGTTGTCTGAAGCAATAATAAATAATAACCTGTCGTGTTCTGTTTGAATGTCAACAAATGTGTTCTAAGTTCATGAAATTCTGAAATTTCGACTCTTGGCGAAATGCAGTCGCACTATAAAAAGCAAAATTATTCAATGTAAATAACTTTCAATGTTTTAATACAAATATAACATTTTGACGAATATGTACTATTATATAACCGTGGCACAAGTGTGTTTGTACATTGAAGATATTATTAAAAATATTATTACAATATATTTTCATGTTTCTCCAAACTTAAACCCATTTTTTTACAAATTTTGCCAAAGTAATGGTTTGTTCGAGTTTGACACAAAAACTGTTGGATTGATTTGAATAAACCTTTACTGAAATAGAATTTGAAATTCAAATAAAAATTGGGAGTACCTTTAGACCTTCAATAAAATTTGGTTACGGCCACTCAATTTATCCGTGTGTTTTTTTTTCGTTCATCGGTATGCACATTTCAATAAAAATGTGCATACCGATGAAATATTTATATACTTTATTATAAAGTATATAAATATTTGATTATATACTTTGCTGTTGCTAAATTGTGCACTTGATTCTTTTTTTTAACTTTACTTAATTGCATCAATAGTAAATGTAATATTTATTATATGTATAATTAAACTAGATGTGGCTCGCACGTATAGTTTTTCTTTATTTTGTGGTGGTATTTCCCTTCACTTGTCATTTTTTATAATATATATATATACCTTTTATTGGAATTAAAATATTCTATATCTTATTTTGTATGTTTGTCTTACAATTTACATTCATTAGTTATAGTAACTGAATTTCAAGTACCTTAGGAAACATTTTTCAAAAAATTAAGTGGAACTTTGAACTGTGTCTGAGGAATTATCTCGGTGATAATGTAATTACATTTGATTAAACAGAGGTAAAATAGCAATATATAATAAAACGTGTACAAAATAAAGTTATAAAATACTTTAATCCCTGTAAAAGATATTTTTGAAATGAAAATATAACGAAAAAAAAACCAGACCGAAACACGAGGAAAAAATAAATGTACCATGAACATAAGCCATTTTAATTATACATTTTACTATATATTATAATATTCACTATTTACGGAATGAAATAAACAATTATAAAACATTTGAGTTTACAATTCAGCAACAGCAAAGTATATTATCAAATAATTATATATTTTTTTGTTGTAATTTTATTATCAAATAATTTCTGTGTTGTAATTTATTTCTGCCTAGTGTCATTAAGTAACAATACACTTATTATTAAGATAATTTCTTATAGGTGAATTGGATTAGAAAGGTTGAATATAAAAAAAGGTTGACATAATAATTGCGATTTTAGAAAATTTTGCCTTATTATGGATAAAGTTTCTAATTATTTCTCTTCCATTTTTTATGATATTTTAATCAATGGGGTGATAATTGATGTCAAAATGTAAATAAAAAAAATAATATAAAATGACTGTTAATATGGAAAAAGTATATTGAAATAATTAAACAAATAATGCCATTCATTTCAAAAAACGTAAACTGGGATATACAAATAAATCGTCCAAAGGTTTTTTTTATCAATTAGTTCATTAGTTATGTTGTTGTCGCTATGTCCTGCATAACGAAAAAAAAACGAACTTTTACAAGATCGAACATACGCCCATTCTTCTGTCTGCCTGCCTGTCTGTCAGAGTTAATATAAAATTGATTTAATGAATGATATTAACTTAAATATGTGTCAAAAATTAGCAGCCAGAAATATTTACTTAATGATTTTGGAAGAAACAATTGAAAGGGCAAGTTATATGTCTCCCGACCACCATCTAAAAACTAGAATGCCGAAATTATGAAAAACATAATGTTAAAAAAAGTTTACTTCTAAATATTTGCTTCTGAATCTCATTGGTTTGGGAACTACTGATATTAAAAACCTTTCGGAGATTAACAAGGCAATATAGAAAAATAAAAACTAAAATTTTTTGTAATAGTGAATCCTTTGCACACTTAAACTTTTATATGTATCTAAGACTGTATAAAAGTATAAAAGTAGTGTGTGTTGTATTAATATCCAGCAAGATTATTTCCTTCGCCCAACAATTAATCTAAATTTATAAAATAAATTTTTGGAGATAATCTTATTAGGATAAGAAACGTACAAGAAAAACATTTTAAAGAAAAGTAGTAAGTAGTAATTATATGAATATTTAAAAATATTTCGAAATAAAATCAATTAAAAATTATGTATTTCTAGGGATCATTATTAAGATTATTTGCGATAATAAGAATTATTCAGTTTCAGAAATATACAAGACGACTAGTAGGGGGGTATTGGATGGTTATTTAGCAGAATCATATTTAAAAATATTTCCAATTTAAGGAAGTTAGTAGTTATGGAAATGACCATGATTACATTTTTTAATTTTCGATTTATATAAACAAGTATACTTCGACTTTCACAACATTTTCCAATTTTTTAAGAATTTTTTTTTCATCGCGTAATTTTCGATTTCATCGGAATGGCTTTTAAAGAAATCATATTCTCCCTACTGACCATTTTCCTTCCACTCACACTCTATTTTCCTCGTCTTTTTCCTTTTTCCTCTGGACAGGCTAAATTTATTGTAAATAATAATTCTTGTGTCCTTTTTTATTTTGCTAATTTTATTTAACAAAATTTTTGTCAATATAACCTATCTTATGAAGTCCACCTCGGAAATCATTTTTTGCATCCCGTAGCTAGGTTTGACTGGAAGAATTTGTACTCGTAGCAATAAATCCACCATTTATATATTTACGTTACATTAGAGATGAAATAAATAAAATAAAACGCTCTGTTATATATACTTTCATGCTTAAGTATTACTCAATTTATTTGAAATTAAAACTTTTGATGATTAGACCTGCTGACTACACTTGTTTATGACCACCGCTGTTTATGACGCTTTACAGAAAGTCTTCAGCTTCATAACATGTATTATTGAAATCTAAATAAAATATGTAAACAAGTATTATCACAAAAATGTTCAAGAGTTTATTTTTATTGTTTGCCAAAATAATGATGAAATGTATACTGGCGTTTATAAGGATCTTTAATGTCAACTTTTCACTTTATATATATATATATATATATATATATATATATACATATATATATATATATATATATATGTGTATGTGTGTGTGTGTATTTGTATATATATATATATATATATATATATATATATATATATATATACATATATACATATTTAATCGGGAAACAAAAAATTACAGTACTTGGTAAAGAAAAAGATGTAGATTTCAAAAAACGCAGTAGCAAAGAAAATATTCTGTTGCTTTGGCGTCTTTATTTTAATTATCATGTAGCACATAGAAGAAGAAGTGGTTCTTGTAATACTATATAATGTATATTTTATTAAAAATATGTTAAATGTTAATACACAAATTAAATGATAATTTAAGCTAAAATTGAAAATAAGCTGTAATGTTTAACCATTAGTGGAAGATCTTATGGTCTAATTTATTAAAAGACTTTCGTTTTTTGAACCTGATAGCTTGGGTAGTCATAATATTTTTGCGAAATTGGCTTCTAAAACTGAGTTTTATTAAAATTATCCACTCTCCCACAGGCTACGATTGCCCAACCCCCTTTTTGCGGTTGCACCAGAGTGGAATCAATTTGTTAAAAGTGAGAGTAAACTTGTTCAAATGTGTCAACATCTTGTTTTGTAATTTATTGAATAAAGTGAATATAACTGATTTTAATTGTCCTGTTATTGTTATTGATATACAAAGTTGTTAAAACTGTAATATTTCTGTAACGGTATATAAAAATAGGAATATAAAAATAATTATCTAGAGATCTAGACAGCGATTGACAAATGCAGCGATTGACGAAAACTTGGAGTGACTATGAGATTTTTTCTCACCTTCTATATTTTACATCTTCTACGAATACAAATGTATTATTTACACGCTCCGTTTTAGTTTCCATGATTGTCATACGAAATAAAAATATGCCAATATTACTTTTCTTTAAATGATCCGTTAAGCAATACTTTCTTCAGTTTTTCCCATTCTTGACATGGCACTTTCAATATATTTGCATTAATGTTCGCTTATTCTCATCACTCGTGTGTTTTGTGCCTTGATTTTAATCTCAGTACACATAATACTTTTCGATGTAAGTTTTCTTATTTGGCTTGCACAACCCCATACCTACAGCTCATTGGTTGTCTTCGAAGTGGTGGTCGTAGTGAAAATTGTGGTTGGTATAGTCTGAATCATCTCCTAGAAAAAACCCCTAAAAATTCTACTTTTATTTCAATCCTAAAGTAAACTGATTAGAGTTATATTACCACAATTTAGTGAAAATCACAGATTTGTAATAGTTTTCGTCATCATGCATTAAAAAGTTTATTCTTAAATATTATTATTATTAAAAACAAAGATTTTTTTTAAAATACCCAATTATAACATCGTCTAATTCACTCTACTAATCTATGGGGCTACTTTTTACAAAAGTATTTTCTTAATATATGACAACCGGTGTCTCATTAATGTTCAGCGAAGGTATATTTATTGGACTTAATAATAATTGGATTTATTTTTAAAATAACAACTTTAATAAACGCAATAAATAAACAAGTTCTACAATATAGGCTATAATAGTTTATTAATAAGCCCAATGTTTATATAGAAAAATATTTACAACAATATTTTCAACCTCAAAAATTGATTCTTTTACTATTAAAACACAAATGTGAAAAAAGCAAAGATTTTTTATGTTATAAGTTATATATTTATGCTATAATACTAACAAATGTTTAAAAAAATCGAAAACAAAGAGACGAAGTTTTATATTCGTATCACCCAAGCTCTAAAAAAACTTTAATACATATCCATTTTCTTACCATTTCCCTTATTAACTATTCCCAATGTGACTTTAATCAATTAATAAAAACAAAATACGGTACACAACGTACTTCAATACGTACAAATGCACTGCCAGCAGAAAAACGCGCTGCAACACGGGACGCGATTTGAGTTTGTTGTTTTCAATACAGAATAGAATATAAGCAAGTATGCTAATTTCATGGCAAAATTTGACTTGGGGTTATCGCTCAGAGTATGGGGCTAAATATCCGCCTTGAAATGATCATACTGATAATTAATATTTTCTCCAACTCACAGAATATAATATACCGATTATGGTAAATCATATATATATGCGAGTGAAGAATTAATGGAAAAATAATCCTTTATCATAAAGAATACGTGTAGCAATCACATGTACTAAGATATAAGTTGCGATTATGTAAAGTGTATATATATATATATATATATATTAATATACGGTCTCCAACGAACTAAAATATTGAAACGATTATTTTCGCCTTTCACATTAAAAGGACTATTCGAGTTATTCCTCTAACTTTAATGGCAGACATTCTGTTTTTATTAAGAACTTTAATGACTAACGATTTGTGGTTATTCTTCAGTGTAAGGGAACAAAACGAAAACAATGGGCTCTCCCTAACGACTTCGTACTACCTGGAAAGATTCCAAGCGCAAACGGGGACGAAAAATAAAACAAATGTTGCATCAGAACGTCGATTGCGTAAGAATTTATATTTTGTGTCGTTATCTGTTTGAGAGTTATTGCCATTGGATATTGATTATTTAATGTTTGTTTTCATTTATGCTACATTTAATTAATGTCTTTTAGCGAAATACGATATCTTTATAGCAATTAAAGCAAGAAAAATGATATCATTTGCTCTAGCATGTAGTGGTCGATTACAGTTTAACTGGCAACCCATGAGTAGAATATCTTACTACGAGTACCTTAGTTTAAAATCTGAGTTAAAGTCAACGAATTTAGGTCATTTCAAATCATTATTAGAGATAAAAAGCAGTTTAAATTCCTAGAATTCTTCTTTTGTTTACCGTTTTAAAAACGGTGTATAGACACAAAATTTAAGCGTAATAGTACACTTAACCTTAAAATCCTTCTGATTTGGAAAAAAATATTAACCCTAATTGAATTCAATACTTTTTACTCTAAATGAACCATGCATTGAACAGCCGTTATTGTAGTTTTTATGGAGTATAAATAATTTCGTGTATAATTACTGGGATCAGTATTTTAAAAACTATCTGAATATGATAAAGCTAACAGTATATTGTACGCATTGACGTAGATTGTAAACTATCTTACATGCTGAAATCTTGTAGCGTACGGCCGATTTAAGCAAAATATCAAAGAATTACAACAAATTGATGATTATTTCTTTCATAATAAATCTAGACGTGTGGTAAGTTTGAAAGTGAATTACTCACTGAATTGTATTATGTACTGAATGATACTGATCTATTACGTGTTATCGTTTTTTAGGTAAGACAGTTTTCATACCATTTCCTGTTTTACAAGTTATATTGACATCAAATTGGTACGACAAATTAAAATGAAAACACTTTTTCACATCTTTTGTCTAAAATATGAGACATTTTCCTGTATCTGAGCTAAATCTGTCATTCAGTATAAATTATAATATGTGACATATACATATTTTAACATTTTAAGTGTGATATAATAGTTATTTTAATACGTCAAATATTTACAAGTGCGAGCTTCTTCTAGATCAGAAATGATAAAAAAGGAGTAATAGTATATTTCCGTTGCTATTGCAAACATTTTAGATATTTTATTTCAAATATATGACAGCTTATTTTTAATTTTAGCTTAAATTATCATTTAAAGTGTATATTAACATTTAACATATTTTTAATAAAATATACAATATATAGTATTACAAGAACCACTTCTTCTTCTATGTGCTAGATGATAATTAAAATAAAGACGCCAGAGCAACAGTATATTTTCTTTGTTAAAAATGGAGTAATAGTATACTTCCGTTGTTGCTGCAAACATTTTAGATATTTTATTTCAAATATGTGACAGCTCATTTTCAATTTTAGCTTAAATTATCATTTAATGTGTATATTAACATTTAACATATTTTTAATAAAATATACGTTATATAGTATTACAAGAACCACTTCTTCTCCTATGTGCTACATGATAATTAAAATAAAGACGCCAGAGCAACAGTATATTTTCTTTGTTAAAAATGGAGTAATAGTATATTTCCGTTGTTGTTGCAAACATTTTAGATATTTTATTTCAAATTGTGACAGCATATTTTCAATTTTAGCTTAAATTATCATTTAATGTGTATATTAACATTTAACATATTTTTAATAAAATATACGTTATATAGTATTACAAGAACCACTTCTTCTCCTATGTGCTACATGATAATTAAAATAAAGACGCCAGAGCAACAGTATATTTTCTTTGTTAAAAATGGAGTAATAGTATATTTCCGTTGTTGTTGCAAACATTTTAGATATTTTATTTCATATATGTGAAAGCTTATTTTGAATTTTAGCTTAAATTATCATTTAATGTGTATGTTAACATTAAACATATTTTTAATAAAATATACATTATATAGTATTACAAAAACTACTTCTTCTTCTATGTGCTACATGATAATTAAAATAAAGACGCCAGAGCAACAGTATATTTTCTTTGTTAAAAATGGAGTAATAGTATACTTCCGTTGTTGTTGCAAACATTTTAGATATTTTATTTCAAATATGTGACAGCTTATTTTCAATTTTAGCTTAAATTATCATTTAATGTGTATATTAACATTTAACATATTTTTAATAAATTATACAATATATAGTATTACAAGAACCACTTCTTCTTCTATGTGCTACATGATAATTAAATTAAAGACGCCAGAGCAACAGTATATTTTATTTGTTAAAAATGGAGTAATAGTGTACTTCCGTTGTTGTTGCAAACATTTTAGATATTTTATTTCAAATATGTGACAGCTTATTTTCAATTTTAGCTTAAATTATCATTTAATGTGTATATTAACATTTAAAATATCTTTATTAAAATATACATTATATAGTATTACAAGAACCACTTCTTCTTCTATGTGCTAGATGATAATTGAAATAAAGAAGCCAGAGCAACAGTATATTTTCTTTTTGTTAAAAATGGAGTAATAGTATATTTCCGTTGTTGTTGCAAACATTTTAGATATTTTATTTCAAATATGTGACAGCTTATTTTCAATTTTAGCTTAAATTATCATTTAATGTGTATATTAACATTTAACATATTTGTAATAAAATATACATTATATAATATTACAAGAACCACTTCTTCTTCTATGTGCTAGATGATAATTAAAATAAAGACGCCAGAGCAACAGTATATTTTCTTTGTTAAAATTGGAGTAATAGTATATTTCCGTTGTTGTTGCAAACATTTTAGATATTTTATTTCAAATATGTGACAGCTTATTTTCAATTTTAGCTTAAATTATCATTTAATGTGTATATTAACATTTAACATATTTTTAATAAATTATACAATATATAGTATTACAAGAACCACTTCTTCTTCTATGTCCTACATGATAATTAAATTAAAGACGCCAGAGCAACATTATATTTTCTTTGTTAAAAATGGAGTAATAATATATTTCCGTTGTTGTTGCAAACATTTTAGATATTTTATTTCAAATATGTGACAGCTTATTTTCAATTTTAGCTTAAATTATCATTTAATGTGTATATTAACATTTAACATATTTTTAATAAAATATACATTATATAGTATTACAAGAACCACTTCTTCTTCTATGTGCTACATGATAATTAAAATAAAGACGCCAGAGCAACAGTATATTTTCTTTGTTAAAATTGGAGTAATAGTATATTTCCGTTGTTGTTGCAAACATTTTAGATATTTTATTTCAAATATGTGACAGCTTATTTTCAATTTTAGCTTAAATTATCATTTAATGTGTATATTAACATTTAACATATTTTTAATAAATTATACAATATATAGTATTACAAGAACCACTTCTTCTTCTATGTCCTACATGATAATTAAATTAAAGACGCCAGAGCAACATTATATTTTCTTTGTTAAAAATGGAGTAATAATATATTTCCGTTGTTGTTGCAAACATTTTAGATATTTTATTTCAAATATGTGACAGCTTATTTTCAATTTTAGCTTAAATTATCATTTAATGTGTATATTAACATTTAACATATTTTTAATAAAATATACATTATATAGTATTACAAGAACCACTTCTTCTTCTATGTGCTACATGATAATTAAAATAAAGACGCCAGAGCAACGGTATATTTTCTTTGTTAAAAATGGAGTAATAGTATACTTCCGTTGTTGTTGCAAACATTTTAGATATTTTATTTCAAATATGTGACAGCTCATTTTTAATTTTAGCTTAAATTATCATGTAATGTGTATATTAACATTTAACATATTTTTAATAAAATATACATTATATAGTATAACAAGAACCACTTCTTCTTTTATGTGCTAGATGATAATTAAAATAAAGACGCCAGAGCAACAGTATATTTTCTTTGTTAAAAATGGAGTAATAGTATATTTCTGTTATTGTTGCAAACATTTTAGATATTTTATTTCAAATATGTGACAGCTTATTTTCAATTTTAGCTTAAATTATCATTTAATGTGTATATTAACATTTAACATATTTTTAATAAAATATACATTATATAGTATTACAAGAACCACTTCTTCTTCTATGTGCTAGATGATAATTAAAATAAAGACGCCAGAGCAACAGTATATTTTCTTTGTTAAAATTGGAGTAATAGTATATTTCCGTTGTTGTTGCAAACATTTTAGATATTTTATTTCAAATATGTGACAGCTTATTTTCAATTTTAGCTTAAATTATCATTTAATGTGTATATTAACATTTAACATATTTTTAATAAATTATACAATATATAGTATTACAAGAACCACTTCTTCTTCTATGTCCTACATGATAATTAAATTAAAGACGCCAGAGCAACATTATATTTTCTTTGTTAAAAATGGAGTAATAATATATTTCCGTTGTTGTTGCAAACATTTTAGATATTTTATTTCAAATATGTGACAGCTTATTTTCAATTTTAGCTTAAATTATCATTTAATGTGTATATTAACATTTAACATATTTTTAATAAAATATACATTATATAGTATTACAAGAACCACTTCTTCTTCTATGTGCTACATGATAATTAAAATAAAGACGCCAGAGCAACGGTATATTTTCTTTGTTAAAAATGGAGTAATAGTATACTTCCGTTGTTGTTGCAAACATTTTAGATATTTTATTTCAAATATGTGACAGCTCATTTTTAATTTTAGCTTAAATTATCATGTAATGTGTATATTAACATTTAACATATTTTTAATAAAATATACATTATATAGTATAACAAGAACCACTTCTTCTTTTATGTGCTAGATGATAATTAAAATAAAGACGCCAGAGCAACAGTATATTTTCTTTGTTAAAAATGGAGTAATAGTATATTTCTGTTATTGTTGCAAACATTTTAGATATTTTATTTCAAATATGTGACAGCTTTTTTTCAATTTTAGCTTAAATTATCATTTATTGTGTATATATATATATATATATACATAGAAGAAGAAGTGGTTCTTGTAATACTATATAATGTACATTTTTTTAAAAATATGTTAAATGTTAATATACACATTAAATTATAATTTAAGCTAAAATTGAAAATAAGCTGTCACATATTTGAAAAAAAATATCTAAAATATTTGCAACAACAACGGAAATATGCTATTAATCCATTTTTAACAAAGAAAATATACTGTTGCTCTGGCGTCTTTATTTTAATTAATACCTAGTACATAGAAGATGAAGTGGTTCTTGTAATACTATATAATGTATATTTTATTAAAAATATGTTAAATGTTAATATACACATTAAATGATAATTTAAGCTAAAATTGAAAATAAGCTGTCACAATTTGAAATAAAATATCTAAAATGTTTGCAACAACAACGGAAATATACTATTACTCCATTTTTAACAAAGAAGATATACTGTTGCTCTGGCGTCTTTATTTTAATTATCATCTAGCACATGGAAGAAGAAGTGGTTCTTGTAATACTATATAATGTATATTTTATTAAAAATATGTTAAATGTTAATGTACACAATAAATGATAATTTAAGCTAAAATTGAAAATAACCTGTCACATATTTGAAATAAAATATCTAAAATGTTTGGAACAACAACGGAAGTATACTATTACTCCATTTTTAACATAGAAAATTTACTGTTGCTCTGGCGTCTTTATTTTAATTATCATCTAGCACATAGAAGAAGAAGTGGTTCTTGTATTACTATATAATGTATATTTTATTTAAAATATATTAAATGTTAATATACACATTAAATGGTAATTTAAGATAAAATAAAAAATAAGCTGTCATATATTTGAAATAAAATATCTAAAATGTTTCCAATAACAACGGAAATATACTATTACTCCTTTTTTATCATTTCTCATCTAGAAGAAGCTCGCTCTTGTAAATATTTGACGTATTAAAATGACTATTATATCACACTTAAAATGTTACAATATGTATAAGTCACATATTAAAATCTATACTGAAAGACAGAATTAGCTCAGATACAGGAAAATGTCTCATATTTTAGACAAAAGATGTGAAAAAGTGTTTTCATTTTAATTTGTCGTACCAATTTGATGTCAATATAACTTGTAAAACAGGAAATGGTATGAAAACTGTCTTACCTAAAAAACGATAACACGTAATAGATCAGTATCATTCAGTACATAATACAATTCAGTGAGTAATTCACTTTCAAACTTATCACACGTCTAGATTTATTATGAAAGAAATAATCATCAATTTGTTGTAATTCTTTGATATTTTGCTTAAATCGGCCGTACGCTACAAGATTTCAGCATGTAAGATAGTTTACAATCTACGTCAATGCGTACAATATACAGTTAGCTTTATCATATTCAGATAGTTTTTAAAATACTGATCCCAGTAATTATACACTAAATTATTTATACTCCATAAAAACTACAATAACGGCTGTTCAATGCATGGTTCGTTTAGAGTAAAAAGTACTGAATTCAATTAGGGTTAATATTCTTTTCCAAATCAGAAGGATTTTAAGGTTAAGTGTACTATTACGTTTAAATTTTGTGTCTATACACCGTTTTTAAAACGGTAAACAAAAGAAGAATTCTAGGAATTTAAACTGCTTTTTATCTCTAATAATGATTTGAAATGACCTAAATTCGTTGACCTTAACTCAGATTTTAAACTAAGGTATTCGTTGTAAGATATTCTACTCATGGGTTGCCAGTTAAACTGTAATCGACCACTACATGCTAGAGCAAATGATATCATTTTTCTTGCTTTAATTGCTATAAAGATATCGTATTTCGCTAAAAGACATTAATTAAATGTAGCATAAATGAAAACAAACATTAAATAATCAATATCCAATGGCAATAACTCTCAAACAAATAACGACACAAAATATAAATTCTTACGCAATCGACGTTCTGATGCAACATTTGTTTTATTTTTCGTCCCCGTTTGCGCTTGGAATCTTTCCAGGTAGTACGAAGTCGTTAGGGAGAGCCCATTGTTTTCGTTTTGTTCCCTTACACTGAAGACTAACCACAAATCGTTAGTCATTAAAGTTCTTAATAAAAACAGAATTTCTGCCATTAAAGTTAGAGGAATAACTCGAATAGTCCTTTTAATGTGAAAGGCGAAAATAATCGTTTCAATATTTTAGTTCGTTGGAGACCGTATATTAATATATATATACATATATATATATATATATATATATATATATATATATATATATATATATATATATATATTAATATATATATATATATATATATATATATATATACTTTACATAATCACAACTTATATCTTAGTACATGTGATTGCTACACGTATTCTTTATGATAAAGGATTATTTTTCCATTAATTCTTCACTCGCATATATATATGATTTACCATAATCGGTATAATATATTCTGTGAGTTGGAGAAAATATTAATTATCAGTATGATCATTTCAAGGCGGATATTTAGCCCCATACTCTGAGCGATAACCCCAAGTCAAATTTCGCCATGAAATTAGCATACTTGCTTATATTCTATTCTGTATTGAAAACAACAAACTCAAATCGCGTCCCGTGTTGCAGCGCGTTTTTCTGCTGGCAGTGCATTTGTACGTATTGAAGTACGTTGTGTACCGTATTTTGTTTTTATTAATTGATTAAAGTCACATTGGGAATAGTTAATAAGGGAAATGGTAAGAAAATGGATATGTATTAAAGTTTTTTTAGAGCTTGGGTGATACGAATATAAAACTTCGTCTCTTTGTTTTCGATTTTTTTAAACATTTGTTAGTATTATAGCATAAATATATAACTTATAACATAAAAATTTTTCGCTTTTTTCACATTTGTGTTTTAATAGTAAAATAGTCAATTTTTGAGGTTGAAAATATTGTTGTAAATATTTTTCTATGTAAACATTGGGCTTATTAATAAACTATTATAGCCTATATTGTAGAACTTGTTTATTTATTGCGTTTATTAAAGTTGTTATTTTAAAAATAAATCGAATTATTATTAAGTCCAATAAATATACCTTCGCTCAACATTATTGATGACAACCGGTATGGTTGTCATATTTTAGGAAAATACTTTTGTAAAAATAACCCCATAGATTAATAGAGTGAATTAGACGATGTTATAATTTGGTATTGTAAAGAATCTTTGTTTTTTAAACTTGTTAATACAAATGACGAAAACTATGACGAATCTGTGATTTTCACTGAATTGTGGTAAAATAACTCTAAACAGTTTACTTTAAGATTGAAATAAAAGTAGAATTTTTGGGGGTCTTTTCCAGGATATGATTCAGACTATACCAACCACAATTTCCACTACGACCACCACTTTGAAGACAACCACTGAGCTGTAGGTATGGGGATGTGCAAGCCAAATAAGAAAACTTACATCAAAAAGCATTATGTGTACTGAGATTAAAATCAAGGCACAAAACACCCAAGTGATGAAAATAAGCGAACATTAATGCAAGAATGTTGAAAGTATCATGTCAAGAATGGGAAAAACTGAAGAAAGTAGTGCTTAACGGATCATTAAAAGAAAAGTAATAATAATAGTGGCATATTTTAATTTCGTATGACAACCATGGAAACTAAAACGGAGTGTGTGAATAATACTTTTGTATTCGTAGAAGATGTAAAATATAGAAGGTGAGAAAAAATTTCATAGAGTGACTCCAAGTTTTCGTCAATAGCTGCATTTGTCAATCGCTGTCTAGAGCTCTAGATAATTGTTTTTATATTCCTATTTTTATATACCGTTACAGAAATATTACAGTTCTAACAACTTTGTATATCAATAACAATATCAGGACAATCAAAATCAGTTATAGTCAGTTTATTCAATAAATTACAAAACAAGATGTTGACACATTTAAACAAGTTTACTCTCACTTTTAACAAATTGATTCCACTCTGGTACAACCGCAAAAAGGGGGTTGGGCAATCGTAGCCTGTGGGAAAGTAGATAATTTTAATAAAACTCAGTTTTAGAAGCCAATTTAGCAAAAATATTACGATTACCCAAGCGCAGGTAGTTATCAGGTTGAAAAAACGAAAGTATTTTAATAAATTAGGCCATAAGATCTTTCACTAAGGGTTAAACATTATCTAACATTTTACAGCACCATTGCCATAAACATAATAATGAAAAGTGAATAACAATTTTAAAGTTTTCTACGTGAAGCTGCAAATCGATGCGGTTATTATTAAAAACCACACGTCGAGGTCCAGGAAAATCTAGTATTAAATTCATGTCGACTGTAAAATTGGACGAGGCAAAAGTCCAACCACAAAACTCAATTGTGAAAAGTGCAGCATTTTGTAGCGTGACTTTTTGGGAATGCAAATGAATTTTGCTCACAAAATTAAATATCGTAGTATAATAAACATTTCCGCAATTTTTTGAGTTTGCAATTGGAAAATTATAGGGTGATCGGTGGCTAGTATCACATATGTATTTAACAAATATATAATGTGATTATAATAACCTAAAACCAGAACTGAATCTGATGGACAAATTTTTCTCAGGATTTCCAATATATGCACAAATGATTAAATTTTTTAATAGTGATTTGGATTGGTTGCATCCAAAAAATGTAGAAAATCAGTATTTTCTCCATCACATTTTTCTTCTAAAATACATGATACAGAAATTTTAAAACAGAATTTTTATCTACGCCCATAAATATTTAAACGTTTGTATGTTCGTGTATGTATTAACAAATTTTTTATTCTCCCATGTTCTTCATAGTTTTTATATTTTACAACCTTATTAAAATATTATTGATATTTTTTATTATATTTAGTTATTTCAACGAATTCATTTTCAAGTTTAAGGCTTGTTGGCCATTCTACTAACTCCTCGAACGTGCAAATTAACAGTATCTGAGCAGTTACATCACAACACTATGACATACGGCTATACGCACATGGGGATTAAGTAGATAAAAAACTGTATTATTTACAAGCCACGATCTATTAAATAAAAAAGTCCAAAAAAAACAGAGGAATATTTGATTGTGAATTGTCCAATATCATGATCACGTTTTCGAAGTCATATATTAGAAAAAAATTAAAAAAATTAAAAATCTTCATTGGGCTAAAGTTTTTACACATGAAGGCGAAATTTAAAACTATGTAGACATTCTATACCTATTATAGCAGTATAAAATAAAGTTATCATTTACAACATGCAGTCAACTAAAATATCTATTGTTTTCCTCTTAAAACAAAAATCAACATAAATAATCAACATAATTTGTGTTTATAAAAAAAATGCAAATCCAGACTTAACTACAGAATTACAGGAACTCTTTAAATTTAAATAAAAAGACAAAAAAGAAAATAATATATATATATATATATATATATATATATATATATATATATATATATTTATAGACGTTATAGATCATAAAAAATATGTTGACGTCTACGGAGACACTGATATTCCCCTTCAAAAAAACATGATACAAAATATGCAGGAGAAACTAACTAGACATTGAGATTATGTCTTTAAACATTTTAAGATAATTTATTAATATTTTCATTTGAGTTTAACGACGTCTGGCAGTACAACTCGGCCCTCTGTTAGATAATGCTAAATTATATAAAGAAAACTAAGACTACTAGATTATCGTCAACTAATGAAATATTTTTTGGATAGTATTTCTATTACGATACGTTTTATTTCCCTTATGCTGTTAAACAAAATATTAATATTCACTCCGTGAACATTTTGCCCAGTGTATATTTCCGAGGCGCAAAAATATGATTAATTCGTGAAAAACTCTTCTACATAGAGTCATGGTTATTATTTTTAATTAAGTAAGCTTCTACAAACTTCGTTGTTTCCTGATTCTAAATTAAATAGTACGGGAGTAAGGGAGGCGAATTTATTTTCTTACTGACTCTAAAAAAAATCTCTGTATGTACATTGCTTATAATTGTAAAAAAAAACTTTTTGAGATATTTATACCTAGCTATTTCAAGTCATGTTTTTTTGGCATTTCAAGAAACCAATGTCAAGGATATTATTTGCTAACTCCAAAATTTGCACGTAGATATTTTTTCTGTTTTAATATATTTTATTATCACTTCTTTTAATTTTCTAAGTCAGTCAGTTTCAGTAAAAAAAAGGCTGTGATATACAGATATGGGTGATTTTGTTAGACTTCCGTTTTCTTCCCATTAAAATAGCTATAAAAATAGCTAGCCATTAAAATAGCTACTTTCCATGATATTTTTCCCTAAAAATAATTTTATTATCGGAAATATAACATATGCAAATTCGATATATTATTGTACTAATTAAAATGTTATTTATTCTCAAACCACATTCTTCTTCCTACCGCTAAATCATATAATATAAAGCACCATAATAACTACATCTACAGTTGATAAATCCTCATAAGTATAATAACGAATATCACAACTAACTTATAATAAGAGAAAGTTTCCATTAAACCCTTTCGCAACTTCTCATATCCAAGAATAAGTTTCAAACCAACACAAAGGGAACTAACTCCATTCCTCAAAGTGAAATCCAACTTTCCTGTTAATCAAAACCTAACCATCACAATTCATCATATTCCGACCGCGGAACTTTCGGCCAACAGAAAAACACCCCGCTGCTCTTGCCCAAACAATTATCCAAGTACCGTTGAACAAAATCACATGCCGCACTAAAGCGCCAAAGTGTTACCCGATATTTGTAGAACTCGCGCCGACATTCGACGAATTATTTGTTCCACCCCCGCCCTAATAGCGGGCAAAAATATATGTTTCAGTAAGAAAATCGTCCCCCGTACCAGATGGTGTGCGACCTCTGACCATTAACTTGGTCGCCCGTGAGTGAATTATTGCCGTTTATCCGATTTTATCGATGGAATAAATCATATGTACATAACTTTAGCGTCAAAGATCGATGGGGCAGTCAACTCGCCCGCTGTTATTTCACGAAATCTACGATCGACACAATTTCCTTTGAGAGGTGGTAGGGGGTGGGAGAGTTGACGATCATACGAGTCATATTTTTGAAATTGGTGACGTAAAAAGAACAAGCATTAATTTGTATAAACTCCGATCGTATTCGTCAGATTCTATTCGTAGACCCTTTTCCTCAGAACTGAATGAAGATATCAAGTATATAATTAATATCATATTCTTGGATCTACGACACCTCGGAGTTTTAAAAATTAGGGTTCTAAATCAATACAATCCAGAAGAACCCTAAAAATTGAGCCATTTATAGGGTACTTGCGGTTGACTTAGAATCATGAAATTTGGCAAGAAGTAAGATCATTAATTTGTAGTCATATCGTTAACTTGTAGTTATTATATCGTTAGTTTGTAGTTAATTCACATTTTTTGTATTATGCGCCTATGAAAGATGGAGTTGACAATCATTTTGTTTTAAAAAAATTAAATTTTGTAATTAGTCTAATATGGATAGTACGTACTATTAAATGTTTTTTCACGAAAGTATGCTTCAAATTTAGGATTGACGTTGAAAACTATAAATTTATTGAGTACTATATTTTTTTGTTTAAAACCAGATAGTTAAATCAGAAGTTAATTTTAATTGGGTTTTATTTATTTATTCGCAACTTATGTCATGTTTGTTTATCACAAAGGAAAGGAAGACGTTTAATTGAGGAAAATATAGTCTCTTCTTCGTCATACTAATTTTTTCACATAGGAAATTCATTATTGAGAGAAAAAGTTTTACCTGGCTATTTTTATGCAATTATCAGGCAGTAATCAAAACAGGTTTTTTTTCTAAAATTTATATCTGATCTGGAGAGCTTTTAGGAACTTACGGAATACATAAAAAATAGCTTTAATGACCAAATCCACAGATGTGAGTTGTTAATCAACGAAACACGCAAGTGCGATAGGTTAGTGAAAAAAAGTTAGGTAAAATTCGAAAATAACGAAAAAGCTAGTCACTTTGAAAACACAGAATGAATGTCAATATCAGTTGTAATTAATTTAGACAACAGATAAATAATAATATTATTAATTTATTGAATATTATGCAAAATCTATACTCTGTATAACTTATATCGTTTCTAATACATTGTATAGCTAAATTCAGTACAGTTTAAAAATCTCCCGGTCACCCGTTGTATTTTATTGAAGGATGGGTAGAAATGATTTGATGGACTGTTTCGAGCACCTGAATTCACCCATTTTTCGTAAGTGAGCTCAGTGGCTAATTCCAATTCTTGAGTGATTGACCGTATACCTGATTGGAAAAACAATAGTAATGGCAGTGTAACCCAAAAACGTCACAAAATTACCAACCTTCATTTGTTAGATCACCTCCATTTAAAACTGGAAAGCCTCTAAACAAAATTTGATTATTCATTTCAACTTAATTGATAAATTATTTCTATAACTGTACAAAAAATTTGTAATTGTAATTGTACACAATTTTGAATTGTATTTGTAATTGTACACAACTTTGAAGGCAAAAGTCCTTTTTATAAAAACAAGGGGAACTAGAAGGAGTAAGACGTCTTGACTTTTTTAGATTAACATTATTTGAGCAGAGGTTGACATGATTAACAAAAATTGAGATACGAACGCAAAAAAAATGTATCTTTGAAGATTCTTCAGAAAACAACTCTGGTCCATCCTAGGTTCTATTGCCATCACTATAATGATGATAATAATATGTGTTGCCAACAAAAACAGATAGAAAGACATGGCGTAAATCAATTAATTGTACTAATAATTTATTCAATTCATCAAGCATTCGAAAATGGCAGAAATTATTGTAATATCTGAAAAAACATTTTAATGCCTTTAATTTATTATGTAGGATATTTGGTGTTTTTTGCAACTTTCCAAAAAATTATATTATTACAATTGCCAACCTGTGAACACATATAACTGGCCGTGACTAAAACTACCTTTAAATAAATCGATGACCATTTTTCTCATAGTTTGGTTTTGAAGTTTATAAATAAACATAATGTAAATATAATAGACATTCTAAATTATCTTTATAAAGTTAGCCATAAAGAGTAATTAGATTAAAATAGGCAAGTTCTTGCAGACTTTTAGATAATTATATGTCTATGGTAATATGCAATTAGCAATGATAAATTGTCATCTCTATCATTTTTTAATAAGATAAAATATATAAAATAATTTTAATTTTCACTTTGTATAATACTCATTGCCAAGACAATAAAAAAATTATATTTTACAAGTACATACTTCACTCAATATATAATGCTCATTTTCAATTGTTTTTCTTTGGCCAGATCAGTTCTTAATATTCACTTTATGAAACAGCGCCTGATAAATTTACCTTTCAATTATTTAAAAAATTTATTTAAACAATTGTGCCCTGAATTATTTGTTTTATAAGCAAATAAATTGAAATTACATTTCAGTACGTGTAATTTACTCAAATATGTTTGATATCTTTCTGCGATAATTAATGGATATTTGCGTTGTTTGGAATTATAATTGGCCTATTAGTGTCGCAATAAATGTTAGCTCTAAAGAAGTATATTACCCATATTAGAAAATATAACTATTAATAATATTACACCTAAATCAGATTTTCTCAACATATTAGTCTTTCAACTTAACAGTTAAAAACTAAGATGTTGAGAAAATATATTCATGTTATTACATTTTTATTACATTTACAGTTATTCCATCACTAAGATTTTAATGTAATTCTCAGAAAAGAAGTTATTGTTAGTTCAAATTGATAAGAGGATTCGCCAGAATTTCCTTGGTCCCAAATATCTCTATATATTACATTTTTACAAATTGGTTGAAGAGCTAAAATTTGAATATTATAATTCTATTTTTCTTCCTTTCTTAGGATAAAATTAGTACTAGAAACTTATAGAAAAATTTGGAAATTTTTGTGTTTTTCTTGCGTCAAAGAAACTGTCGCGTAAAAGTTCCTTTTGTATTCCTGTGGTTTTTTTAATATAATATTTAAATTTCACTTCGTGTTAAGCTCTGTGAAACATTCGAGACGTTATAAATATTATGTGTTGATAGTTGTTAATCTTATGTGAAAGAAAGCATGTCACACTATGCATTCAAGACAAACGTGCAGACAGTACCATTTATACAAGTAAATGGAGCCTTCCTTGGCCAACTCTTAATTGTTATTTATTGATGATGAGATCAACGACCGGCTATAAATCAAATGAAAATAGAACTTATTTTATTGCATGAATTTCTTATAATTCATAATATGACATGTATTTTTCTCTGAATACTTGTCATTTCGATAATTGGAACTTACATTCGAATTTGTATTGAAAAAAAAGTTTCGTTGATTATTAGGTCTCGCCATATAAGGTTATCTCTCTACACAATAGCTTCTAGTAACTGCATTTGCTTTCATATGTAATAACATATGTAGTTCAATATAACTGAATACTTGGGTTTGACGAAAGAATTCAGTTTATTCATGATATTTTCATCATGTTATTCTAGACAGATTTAAATGACTTCGTAACAATGTCAATGTAGTCATTCGTTATTAGAAATTGCTACATTAGTTTATTTCTATGCTATATAGGTAGACCTACTTAACAAAATGAAGTATGTATAAAAATAGCTATCCGCTCCTGTCTCGCATAGGTATTATTATTTTTATGTTAGTTTAATGGCCAATAAATGAAAACCCGCGCCCATAATTTTACTTATTTTAAAACAGGATCATAATATTTTTTATTCTTCAAAAACTACAGCATAAAAGTTGAAACAGATTGCTACAAAATGTAATTTAACAAAAATTACGAAGCTTTTGGGTAACAAGCTCTAGAAAATTGTATTAAAAAAAACGTTTATCGTGGATTTTATTACAGAACTTTTCAAAAACAAAAATGATCTTACGTCTTATTTCCCTGTGTTTCAGGGAACGCCAAAATATCTTCCAGACGAATGTTTTTTTTCGATTTCCTCAACATCCAGATCAATTAAACTACCTAGAAAATTTAAAGGTTATATATCCTAGCGTTTCTAACAAATCAATCTATTTGCTTATGAAAATCGAAAAAAAATATGTCCAGTAATTACTAAAAAAAAATGCGTACATAGAGCGTACATACACAAACGCTATGGTAGGTTTTATTGCATAATATATATTTATATAAAAATGAATGATACAACCCTATCGTTATTATAAATTATTGTGTGTTTTAACAATAATATTTGTTCTTAGGGTAATTTTTTGTTCTTTTATTTTTTTTTCAAAATTCTACTACGACATTGATTTAGGAAACATTAACATTAACTGAGTTTTAAAAAATACATATTCGATATTTAACTGATTTTAACTTATTTTTTTAACTGACTCAATATTAACAGCTATATCAATATTTATATTTAGTATGGCTTTACCGGCAGCTGTAACTAAGTTGGTAAACACGACTTGAAATGAAAAAAAAAATTAAAAGCTTGAAACATTTCTAAACGTTTTGCACTTTGCATGATAAAAATGACTATACAGTGTGAAGCAAAATTCATAAATAGTTTAGAATGTGAATATAAATGTACTTTTTCCCAATTGTTACTCTCTTTTAAATGTACAGCTTTAAACATTTTCATCACCTTTTGCATAGTTGGTATTAGTAGTTATGACGGAGCAACACTTACTTCTTCTCACATGTAAATCAATAGAACGTAGCGAGGACTTGCTGGTAACAGTAAAATCTCCTAATACACCATATTTAAGATATATTATAAAAGTTTTCATTATATTTAAATTTAAGTAATAATAGAGGGGTAAAGGCGCCAATGATTGGAAAAGTTTCGATTTTTTCAGAAAATATTTGGAAATATTAGAAACGATACGGTTGTAATGTTGGGTTCTAACAAATTCGATAATTTAGCGCAATTAACAGAGGAGATCTATTTATAAAAAAAATAAATACATTTAGGAACGAAGAATTTTGTTAAACTTTGTACATAGAACACAATTAGATATGCACACTATTTTAGGTAGAACATGAAAACTACATTAAAAAAAAATTACCACCAATTTGAACCGTAATTTAAACTCCAAAATGAATCCAGTAACATTTTAACAAATCTAAGTTCGTAGTGTTTCTAATTAATTTTTTTGACAATATTGTTCAAGGTAAGGTTTCTAGTGGCTTACTGAGTTGATGAGTTCCAGAATAGATTACGGTTTTCCATTTTTCCAAAAAAATTAGAAAAATATATCTCATAAATTGAAAATATTACGACAAAACTAAATCAACAATTTTTTTCCAGAACGTTAAATTTTCTATTACTTCTTTCACGAAGTTTTTATCGTACGTCTTAACATGAATGAATGATTGTGTGTTAAAATTTTCCAAAAAAATTGTTTACTAATTATTCCGCAGCCCACCGATCAAACTTTAGAATGGAGGAGAGCAATCTTACAGAATCACAACATGTTGCGTAATTTTTGTTACAAAGACCATTTGTAGAAAAAATATTTAGCGGAAAATAATTCTTCAAAATGCCAAAAACACTTTCTGCCTAATATCTTACGAAGTATTTATTAAATGTAAAAATACGAAATTTTTATTTTTTTTAGCACAAAAGTGTCATTACTATCACACCCTATCATCCGTGGTATAAAATATTAATTTATAATTATCACTTTTAATTTCAATTTTGTGTTATTGTAGCATGGCAAATCAAGACATATTTTATATAATATTCAGAATATAATTTTCTCTTAAAGACCAATATCCACTAAAGCTTAAATAATACATGCAAAACAATGTCACTGAACCACCAAAGACATGTGTATACCAATATCCACTATAGCTTAAAAGACGTATCGAAAATAATTTCATTGAGCGACGAAGGACTTACAGCATACTAGTGTTGTGTTCTTAAGGTAGTAACCTAAAAATAAATTAGGTTAAAATATTAGTATTATGTGTAGTTAAGGACTAAACTTAATGTGAGCTGGTCTCTTCGAATGTTCTCAAAATATTTCAAACTTCCGACACTGGTTAGGGACGTCTATCAGAGAAAGAAGGTTGGTAAAATTGTATTAGGACAGTTCAAACTGATTTACTAGTAGGACGAAAATTATTAAATAGCTGGAAGGAACATTTATCAGTCACTACTATTTCTTTGTGCGACGTGAATATCGAACACAAGCTATTTTAATATTAAAATGGAAAATTAAAATAGCTTGTTGTTCTTTAGGGGCTAATGTAAAAGAAGCGGAGGCCCACTATTTCTGATACCTAACAATGCAGAGGAAAATTAAAGGTTTTTCAGTAGAGGACGTTGGAAGGTTTGAATTTTTGAATGTAGTATATCATAATTTGCCAATATAGTTTTATGGAATAAGAAATCTCTTACTTAATATTTTCTCTAGGAATGAAACAAATAAAATAATAATTTAGTCGTGGATGTTATGAATTTTTTATCATATTATTTTTTTTTTAATTCAAAACTAAAGAAAAGGAAAATAAACTACTAAATCCCTAATAAAAAAGGTTCATCCGTTTAACCGTCCGTATATTACAAGCTTATGAATTGGTAATTCTTTTGTTATTAATTTTTATGGGTATTTAGGTGTATTATTCTCGTTAATCCGATAATGGTAGTAAAATATTTAAATTATCTAACCACATATTCAAAATACAGTTTTTTTGTCGTGCATCCAATCGAGTGTGTGCCAGTAAATAGGTCTATGAAAATTTAATAAAATAGACCGTATGATATTTTAAATTTAGCAACAAAGTTTTACAGATATAAACCTTCAAAGATGTTTAACGAGCTAGCGACACACTTTTAAAATATTTAGTCACAAAAATGCGAAAGAAAACGTGTAACAGTCTAGAAGTGAAAGTGAAAATCAAAATCAGGTCAAAAAGTGAGTAAAATCAATCAAAGTTTTTGTTATCATAGTTTATAATTTAAATAAAAATATTCGGTCCAATATATTGTAAATGTACTATTCTGTATATAGTGATTTTGGTCCATAGAACTAGTAGTAATATCCACCTGTCGTATTTATTCTTAATTCATATTATACCAGATATAAGAGACGGAAAATTGGTTTAAAAATATTATGTTAAAACCTTGAATAAAAGTTATGGCAACAAATATTATGTTACAATACTAGAAAAAAATAATAAGAATAAATACAATTACAAATACGGAACGAATTTCTTGCTCATAAGAATTATTTTATTATTTCAGTTCAAATATATTTATAAGTAGTTTCGAACGCTCCTTAATCTAATTACGATCTTTGTAAAGTACTAGCAGCCAATGTTGTGAAAATTAACATGAAAACTTTTATAAATAAATTAGGTTGTTCACGTCAGAGTTTCGGGTCACCCTAAGTTCAACCGTTAACCACACCTGCTACGAGCCCTCAAACGGTATTTGTTCTGACCAATCCATATATCATTACCGTTACTGTGTCGAACTAAAACAATGTAGTCATAACACGAACGTGGATGACCTTCGTATTTCACTAACTTATTTTCTGCTTTTAACTGGCTTTAACACAGGATCGTGTTGAAGGATGAATTGATAGGTAAAAGTATAAAACTAAAACCAGAATAGAGATTGTTCATCCAGATTTTTTATTCCCTAAAAGTAGTTAGTGTACAAGTAAGTGGCTTTTATTCGCGACTTATTCATATGAAAGAGATTTAAGTATTGACGGATAATAGGAACCGGTATTTTCGGTGCTTGACTTTGAAGAATAATGAAATTTTACCCACTTATTTTTAATGATTTATCGAAATCTTACACTTTTTTTGAAACAGGAAAGTCGTGTTATGTTGGAAGGTAAAATATAAACAAATTAGTATATCACAAAAGCCACTTAAAAATACGCATTGCCATTTAATGTGATACTTAATAGATTTACTTAATTGTGAGACAATTTTTCTTGCGCGCTTTTACTTTTGAATATAATATTATAAATAAATAATAATTATTTTATTTGGGTGAATTAAAAAATATTATTTCCAAATAATTTTTATTCACCGTTTTATAATCAATTTACTTATTTTTCCCATTCATTTAAAACTTATATAATTTATTTTAAATGTTAGTAAAACAAGAACTACAGTGTTGCTCTCAGGACTAAAAAGCTTATTTTCCTTTATTATTCAATTCTCTACAAAATTTACTAGCAATTTCCAGAAGTTTTTTCGTAGTCTTGTTTGTTTTGGTTCCCCATTTTCTTGAATCAGTAGCTGTATGATACGAGTAACGAAAAAGCATTATAATATTATCTTTTTTTTATGATTTATTCAGTTCTTTGTGAAATAAAACTTTCACCAAAATTTACTGAGTATTTACTAGGTTTCAGTAAAAACCAACATTTTATTGGATTTTGGAGAACTTTTTCTTCATTTATTCTTACGATAAACTGCTGGGTAATTAAATCAATATATGGGACTCGAAAAAATATGGGACTCGAAAATCCCTTCTCTATACATACAATAAAACTATAAAATTGACCTGACTTTACATTCAATTTATTAAAAAAAAATAAAAAGATAGACATAGTAAAAGAAACCGAATACAAAAATGGAATTTTTGGAATTTATGTTTGTTTCTTTTGGTTTTTATGTACTTGTCTGAACACAAAAACTCATTTTACTCAGACAGAGGTTTTGAAAATTATGGGCTTGGTTTAAAATAATAATTAATTTACATTATATCGTAATCATTCCATCTAATTACAAGATATGCCAATTTAATAATTTGAAAAATTAATTTAATTTGCACAACAACAAAAAAGTGTCAAGATACTCGACGTGTAAAAACTATGTATATGCATAGTATATCTAGGTACATCAATAAGTAGTGCTAAAAATATTTTAAATGAATGTGAAATTTTTCGGCCAAACATCCATCGTCAAAATGAGCATAAATAGAATGAATTGTGGAGTAGTGCGAGAGGGTTAGGTGCTCAAGTAACTAATTTGGATGCAGGAAAACGCATGGGGGTAGACGACGTTGTTAGTCATATTTCGCGCATAAATTTTTTTTATGTTAGTTCTGTTTCTCAATTTATTTAAAACTTTATTTGTTCTTGATATTTGTGATTTAATAACGTTTATATTTTTAGTATGAGGCTGTTTAAATTTTGATTTTTATATACTTTATTTACTATATACATAGAACTATAGTATTAGCTTATGTACATATGAGATACGTTCTAGAAAAAATATTTAGGGAAACATAAAAGTAATGGAACACAAAATCATTGTTTTCATAATTTTTGTTTCTTTATTTTGGCACACATCAAATAAAAACTTTTGAACCATCCAAATGGTAGTTCAAAAAATATAAAGATTAACTAGAAGTAAGATTTAGTTTTCATTTCTTTATAAGTTGTTCACTCCATTAGAGAATGTGCGACACATGGTGTTTGTAATTTAATTATTTTTTTAGTTTTATTAAAAGTGTACATAAACTTGACTGCTACATACTTTATCTTCTATTCATAAAGTTAAATTTTATGTAATAAGTCTGTAAATAGAAGGTATTTTTAAAAAATATCAAGGAGAACGTGACAAAAGAAATAAAAATAAATTTATTTTATTGTTTGTTCGTTTGCCTCTTAACCTATTTATTTCTTCGCGTGTCACGTAAGATCTGTTAAATGTTTTTTAAATAAAAAAAATTACCTTTTGTTATTATAATAGTAGATGCTGTTACGTGCATTAATCTTCATTTCATATTAATAATATTTTCAAGAGTTTTACACGCGAACAAAATTACAGACTCAGTTAGTTTACAATAATTGAAAAAAAACTACATGCTTTATTACAGTACGAAAAGTTGAGATATGTCTTGTATTCAAAAACTTATTATGTCAAAGGGAGATTCGACAAAAATTAAAATCTCATGAGCAAATATGTCCTGATCAAGTTTTTGCACTTCCATTTAATTTCTTTTTTTAATTTTTTTGATCTATTATAGAACCATAAAACTTAAAAATCTATTTTTACAATTCTAAAATGAAATTATAATCATCAGTAAATATTTTACCTAAAATCTACATCAAATATTTTCATCGATATCCGATATCCAATGAAAGTTCTTTGCAGAATTTTCCTTACGTGGCAACATTATTAAAAAAATCGGCTTCCGTTATCTACAGTTACAATTATTGTTATGTTTATAATAATATTCATATTTAGAAATATAGTTATAGCAGAGAGGGTTTCAACTAATCACTTTTCATTACGTTCACTATTAAAATTTCAAAGGAAAAAAATCTTTTTGATCATATAACAATGTGTATACGTAACGTTAAAAAGCAATGTTGGATCTTTGCCTTTTTACAACGTCGAGTAATAATATCAGTGAGTGATTTAAATGAAATAAACACCAAACAGTCACATTAGGTAAGTATGTTTGAAGATATTGGTATTTTATAGTTTTTATATTGTAAATTTATGAAACCGTACTAGAACCAGCCTCACTTTAATCATAGGATGCAGCTAGATACACGATGCACCAACTCACACGTCGCGCAACTAAGATGCGCTACAAAACATGTGCCGTTTCGTTTAAAGGATATGTAAGAGGACGTTGTTACAAATAAGTAAAAAAAAATTACATAAACTTCACAAAGACATTTTAGTATAAATATATGAAAATTGTATAAATAACGTTGTTATTCAAGATAAATGAACATTAATTAAACAACGTGAAGTCTAACACATTTTGAAGCGCTTGTTAGCAAATTAATATTTATAATTATGTTTTCACCTATTCAAAACTTGTAGAACACACATCCTCATATATATAAAACGGATAGAGCAACGTAACTATCACTCGAAGTGGTTGACTAAATCGACCATGTCACAATCGCCTTTGTTGATCCGAACTCCTCCGAAAAGGTCGAGAAGTCATCAATAAAATCTGAGAGCCAAACAATATTTCCTTCATAATCCCTTATATGCAATCACTTACTGTTTTATTGAACCACGTTATTTGATAAGAGAGCAAACATCCGTTATTAGGAGCTGACGAGTAAATATGTGTCACCTCGTCTATCGAGAAAAGGGAAATGGCTGGATTCTTAAAAAAGGAACGCAACTGTGTGAAAAATTATATAAACGTGCGATTAAATATTAAAAATATTCGCTTTTTATTATTAATGATATAACAAACTGGTAGTTTACGTAGTATACAACGAGGCTCTTAATTAAAAGAACACAAAGTAGTTATAACATATAGTCTCATATACCCTTATTTAAAATCAGTTCATTATTAAAAGGTGTATAACAATGACAATACAAAAGGAAAAAACGGTTTGTTTGACCGTACATAAAAATTACCTAGTTGCCGATATTTCTTAATATATTTGATTCAAATTAAACTAATTAAACTTATTGAAACGCCCTAATCGAACGCAAAAAGCTAGATTCTACATGGGTGCAGAGGCATACTAAAAAAAAAGCGGCTGACCAAGCCAGACTTCCAGTATCTCGTTTGAAGTAAAATTACTCCACTTGTTATAAGTCATTACTAATATGAAGTTCCTAGCGCAATAATTATTTACTGATAATAATATTTACAATAATTATTTACTGCCTAATCCAAGTGACATATATTTACCGTGAATATTTCATGGGGAATATAGTTAAGTGACGTATATTTACCCTAAATATTTCATTAGGAATATCGTTATGGTTTCCTTATCACCTTTGTGTATAGTTTATAAGAAGCCCTGTTTTTTATATGTTTTGTATTCAGTAGCTTTAGAAATAAAAGGAGATTTTTGGATAATTTTCAGCCTATTCCACTTAAAGTATAATAACAATTATGAAAATAAAAACGTTACCGAGAACTGTAAACGACGTTTCAAATGTTCGATACTATGTACTATGTATGAAATTAAAAACAATGTGTTGAATGCTTAATTCACCCCGCGAATTTCCCAAAAAAATATTTGAGGACTAGCTATTGAGGTATGTGCGTGTTAATTTACTTTATTATTAACCAAATGTATAATTTGTCTTAATTTTTACATGGTTTGCAACGTTTTAGTACCAATATATTTAAATTGAATTTTAATTGAAATGCGAAATAATTTTGTAATGTATAGAACTTTCTCAAAGGAATATATTTTTATTCCATTGTATTTTATTTAAAAAATTGCTAGTTGCCTTTTGTTATTCGCACTCTTTTTTCTCTCGTCAAATTTTTCAACTGTGAACTCTTTTGCACAAAAGTTTGGTGAATGATTGAAAGCCAGAATATGAAGTATATATTCTGACTTGAGTAATTTTTTGTGTTTAGTCAAAACGCGATTATAAAGGTTATAACTCATCGAGGAAGCATTTCTATCTAATTACCGCGACAAATAAATTGTAACGGAACACTTGTAAAAAGTTTTACGAGCGTGAGGAACAATTATAAATTTGTTTTGAAAACATCATGCAATCTGTGTTTGTGACAACGAAACTTTATAAAAAAGTTCGGCGAGAATCAATGAACCGATCAAAGACTCCAATCACTTTCTTTATTTAATTTCACTGTTAAGATTAAAACTGTAAATAAAATAACTGGACGTGGACTGTTCCTACAGGTGACGACTATTCCTCTTTTTGAGCGACTCCTTCATAAGGAGTTTGTTGTGGTAACAAGAACCTGCACTCGTAAGAGCCTACTCATTACCATCTGGAGGAGCTGTAGATGTTCACAAGATTCGTTTGGTATTTCAAGGTTGGTAAATCTAATTGATACATACAGTTGACGAATTATCCTTAGTTGGGAGGGTTTGTTAAAATTTAAATTCTGTGATGATCGACCATAATACTGTAAGTTATTTGAACTGAATATTTTATAATTAATTTAGTTAGATAAATATTATCTGTTAGAGTAGAATATTATTTCAAGGTTAGGACTAATTGGTCCGAGTGACGTTTTTGTTATTCTATACCCATACGCCACAACAGGCGTAATACATAAAAATGTCCAACAATTAATTGATAGTGTGAAATATTCATTTTAGAACCATATTCCGGACCAGACCAGAGACCGGAGTCGCCCTAAGTTCAATCGTTTTCGACACCATTTATTTTTATGTTAATACGTGATCGACTACTTGTGGTAACGTTACAATAATAACCTATCGGACTTATATAGTCTAGTTTGAGTTTACGTTTGATCGTATCTTAAGTGAGTATGAATTTAAGTTAAGAATCCTAAGATTAGATTCACAAAAACATCAAAGTGATTTTTTTTTCAGATTATGCTCGTCGACAAAATTACCTAAAATACACAGCAAAAAGTGAAACGTGAAAAATGTATAGCCACCTTTCACTTTTCCCCTCACAATGAAAGTTTTTTATATGACTTTTCTAATATTACAATCAGATTGCTAAGTTGTTTATTATTTTGCGGAGTTTTGTTTTAATTTGTTTAGTGGGAAATATCCATATGGGATTTTAAAGGGAAAAAGAGTTACATACCATAAAAGTGTGTGTCCATAAATGTGTTCAAAATGTTATAGTTACATATATATGTATATATATATGTTTGTGTGTATATATATATATATATATATATGTGTGTGTGTATATATATATATATATAATCATGGCAACTATATAATATGGTAAAGGATAATATAACTTACTGCATAATTAATTAAAAAACATCCTTTCAACTATAGTGAACAGAAACGACTACGTACACATATCATCATTAAGTATCACGCAATTAAGATTATAATGACAAATCAAATAATTATTTTTAAATATCACATTAACGTAGGTTTGCTACCGAAGCTTATTAGTCCTTATATAAATAAATTTAACTATTTGTAAACTAAAAGATGCTTTAAAAGTATATATTTAACATTTTCACTCCAGCAGTTATAAAGGAACTAATGTACTCGTGAGCATATTTACGCAGTACCGACGTATTTCGACCTGATGGTGAGTTCTAGTGGATGGAACATATGAGAATGTTCATGATATAAAAAGTGAAATAAATATGTTTAAATACGTGAATACAAAAGTTCCTCGTAATAACATTTCTTTTTTTTGCTCCAATCAACTTTCCACTTCAGATGTCTTAATGATATTATGTAGTTTCCCCAAATAAGATGAATTTCACAAAACACGATATGGCATGCAAGCATTTATTAACATGTTAGGTAATAATATCCGTTAAAAAGGATCTCAAAAGTGGAATGAAATGCATTCTCTTCTTGATCCTGCTAATAATCAAAAGATACTTTTAAATCCATTCCTCCATATAGGAAACATGGGAGCGAATCTTTATTGAGTTGTTTTCGTAAGATAAACACTTAAGGGACTCGAAATCTAAGAACTTCATACGATATATTTACATGAATATTTTTTAATTTCCTCTTTCCTACTAATTATTTTCTGAGTGTACCAACTATATGTAATCACCAAATTTGCCCCTTAAAATTATTTTCGCTTGTCAAAGCCAAATATTCGCTTCCTACCTTTATTACGTAAACGTCTCCTAATTATTGAAATCGATATTTTCTATGTTCCAAAAGTAATCGACGTTTTGAAATATTCCTGGAATTACCTGGAATCAAATTTCGCCATCAACTATTCAAACGTAAAATATATAGGAAACAATTAAAAATCATCTTAGTATTTTGTTTATTATTTACGAGAAGTATAAATCTTCAAATGTCATATTTCCAAAAAAATAATAAAAACTCAAGCACGAGGAAGTATATTTCTACTTTACGATTAATTTACACTGTAAACTTTGACTAAAGACCAATATCCTAATGGTCGTCTTAAAGCATTAGTAATCAAATTAATAAGATTACTTTTTTGTAAATAAGAATACGTTGTTAATTGTAGAAATAAAGAAATATGGTATTGCACATGTACATGCAGTTATGGTTCATTGTCCTTTTATCCATTTTTCATCAGGTTCCATTTCTTATATTGAAATATTTGACCAAATTGAAATATAAAAAATAATTTCTGTTCTGAATGGGTTAACAATCACACTGTGGTGCAACCGTTCAAAGGCGGTTGAGCAATTGTACCCTCTGGAAGAGTGGATAATTTTAAGATGACTCGGTTTTAGATATATGTAGCAAAAATATGATGACTACCCGAACAAAGGTAGATATCAAGTTCAATAAAAGAAAGTTTTTTCAATAAATTAGGCAATAAAACATTGCTAATCAAAATAAATTTCGTCAAAGAAACTTCCATTCTGTACTGTAACATATGATAAACCTACATACTCAAGAGAAAATTAGTGGGAAACAAAAAAGGAAAGTATTCATATCGTCTCATGAACAAATTACGAAGGAACCTTTTTGAACTGGTAGTCATCTGATTGCTCCATGTATTTCTTGTTTTGTACTAAAGTCACATATAATACATTAATTGAGAAAAAAAAAACACATTGAAAGTTCCTAGCATTACACCATACCAATCCAAGCCTTTTCAATAACTATTTCTCTACATACACTAATTGACTACAAAAAGTAAGGCACAAATCGAATTGAAATCCTAAATCTACTGCCTCAATATCTTGGCATAAGGGCACGTCCTGTCAATGATTTATACATATTTGAGAGCAGCTCGCACTTCACGGTAGTTCATCATAGATGATTTGCTTGATTTGAACCGCAGACCGTTTGTAACGTTCTACTCATAAGCGTCATCGATATCACGCTATAGAAACTTGCCATCTGTTATAGTTCCAATTGTTAAGAAAATAGAATGTAATGTGAAATTTTACCCACATTACCGATATTATTTACCAGTATAGCAAACAATAAACACACGAGATGGAAACAGTGATTGACTCCTGATCGCCTGACAAAAGAATAAGATATAAAATTACCCATTTGAACGAATTGCTTTCAGTCTGCAAGATACAAAAAGAAGAAGCGTAAGGTTATAACTTATATAGAGCAGCTTAATAGGATATCATTATCCACACGGTCAAAGGTTTTCTGGTAATCGAAATACGCAATATCCACTTGAAAACCGAGATCGACCTTTCGTGTTACGTTAATGAAACGTAGTCAATGAAACGCGTGAGATTCGTATAATATTATACGTACTTTTAATATTATCATACATATATCATTGTGGATTAAATATTTTCTAACATTTTATAAGATTATTGCTATAATGAAAGTTTGTCAAAATTTTTAAAATTTGTTATGTGAAACTGAAATTCAGATCGACTGTGAAATTGGAAGAGGCAAAATTTCAACCACAAAACTCAATTGTGAAAAGTGCAGAATTTTGTAGCATGAGGTTTATGGGAGTGCGACGAATTTTGCTGACAAAATTGAATTTAAAAATGTTTCTGCATTTTTTTAAGTCTCAAATTTATATTGAGTTCGATAAATTTTAATGGCAAGTGGAGCACGGCCAGTGGTTAGTGTTATGTATGGAAATAACAAATATATATTTGTAGTTATAATAACCTAAAACCAGATTTAAATTCGACGGACGATTTTTTCTGGGTGTTTAAATTGTATGTGAAAGTGATTAAATTTTTTGGTGTTCGTTTGAGTTGATTGCATCTAAAAATATTGAAATTTAGTGTCTAATTTTCTCATTTTTTTTTCTAAAGCATACAAAATAGCAATTCTAAAATATTCATATGATTAATTCACACCACACACAAACACGTTTTGTTTTTAAGTTACTTAGTTTAAAGGAAAAAATGTGTACCCTTATATATTTAAATATTTCTGTGTACGGGAATGTATAAGGAACTCTTTTATTTTCTACATGTACTTCAAAGATTTTATACTATATGACTGTATCTAAGTACCTTTAATATATCTTATCACATTCCGTTAATTCAATAAATTAATATTGGAGTTCTTTGGCCAACCGATTAACCTTTTTTATGTACAAATTAACAATGTGTGAGCACTTACATCACGTTATTGTAATATGTGCAATCTAAAGGTTAATCAGGTATAAACTGTTACATTATTTATAAACAACGACCTATAAAATAAGAAAGGCCGAAAACATCAGGAGAATACTAGGTTTTTATTGTAAATTCTCCAACATCATGGTCACGTTTCCGAAGTCACATCTTAGAAAAAAATGGAAATATTTAAAAAAATTTGTTGACAAACTTTTTGCACATGAAGGCGATATATAAAACTATGTTGACAATCTGTTCCTGTTATAGCAGTATGAAGTAAAAACAATGAATTACCACATGCACCCAACTGAATCATCTATTCTATTCCTGTTAAAGAAAAAGAAAATCAACGTAAATAAACAACTAAACTGGTGTTTATATCAAAACAATTAAAATTTAGACATAACCACAAAATAACAAAAACACTTTTAATTTTAGAAATATAAATGCATTTACAGATGTTAAAATTATGACCATAAAACAATTATGTTGGCATCTGCAGCTTTTGATGTTTCGCTTCAAAAAAAAACCGATACTAACTATGAAACATGGAAAGAAACTAACTAGACGTTGATGTTATGTCATTAAACATTTTAAAATAATTTACGTTTTTACTTGAGTATAACGCGTTACGCAGTGCGATTCGGCACTCTGTTAGATGATATTAAATGATATGAAAAGAACTAACGTACTACATGACCGCTAAGTAATGAATCAGTTTATCAACAGGATAATGAAGAAAAAAATATTTTTGAGATTCTTTTAACTAACGATATTTTACAGGATAAATGAAATTAAGAAACCATTGTCAAGTATATAATTTGGTTACACCAAAATTTTTGCATTAATATTTATCTGTGTTAATATATTTTATTATACGAGAACCCGAGTACCATCGAACAAAATCTCACCCCGCACTAAAGTGCCAAGGTGTTGCCCGAGATTTGTAGGACTCGCGCCGACGTTCGACGAATTATTTATTCCGCCCCCGCCCTAATAGCGGGCAAAAATAAATGTTTCAGTAAGAAATCGCCCCCGTGCCAGATGGTGTGCGGCCTCTGACCATTAAATTGGTCGCCCGTGAGTGAGTTATTGCCTTTTATCCGAGTTTATGGCTGGAATGAAATATATGTATATAACTTTAGCGTGAGAGGTCTACAGGGTATTCGACTCGCCCGCTGTTATTTCACGAAATCTACGATCGACAGGGATAGAAGATCGATAGGAAGTAGAAAAGTTCGACGATTACACGAATCAAATTTTTGGGATTGGTGACATAAAATGAACAAGCGTTAATTCGTGTTAGCTGAGATGGTATTCGTTGGCCTTTATTCGGTTTAGTTAATTTTTATGATTCGGTACCTCAAAAGGACTTCGTTGTTCGTCTGTTGATCTGTCAACACCGTTTTTCTCAGAAACGCATGGAGGAATCAAGTTGAATTTAGTATTATATAGATACATCTATATTCCCTTGGAGGAGTAAAAATGAGGTTTTTAAATCACCGCAATCAAGAAGAATCCTAAGAATGTAACCATTTATGCCACTTTCCCTTAACCTAGAGTCATAAAATTTGGCAAGAAAAAAGTTCTCGCAGCGTAAGTAGATTAATAACAAGTTCTTAATTTTTCGTTATATGGTTAATTTGTTGTTATTATATGGTTAATATGTTGTTATATCATTTGTAGTTTTATCTCATGAAAATGTTTTTGAAGTATGCACCTACAAAAGACGTAGTAGGCAATTTTCATTTCGTTCTAAAAAATTAAAATTTTGTTAATAGCTTAATAGGGAAATTATGTTACATTAACTTTTTTTTAAGAAAATGTTTCTCAAGTTTGAGATTGGTATTGGAATTTATCAATTTACGTACTACTAACCTATTTTCTTTTTTAAAACTAGATATTTAAATCAAAAGTTTATTTTATTTTATTCAGATATTAAAGAAATTGAGATGATTTCTTGATGAAATTATTATTTCTTCAATGTGAGATCAATTTTTTTTACACAACAAATTCATCATTAATAGAAAGAGGTATAACATAGCTATTTTTATATAATTATCAGTATTTACTCCACGATAGTGTCTTTTAATTTATATCTGGTTTTGCAAGCGTCTGGGAACTTACGGAATAAAAAATAGCCATTGCAACCCGAAGTGGCCTTCATTCACAGATGTGATGTATTATTCAAAGAAACACGCAAGTGCGATAGGTTCATACAAAAATTCAAGTTAAACTCGAAAAGAGATTAAAAGATATTCACTTTGATAAAATAAAACAAATGTAAATGTCGGTTAACAGTTGAGTTGTACAGTTTAGCAATGGTTAACTTTAAAACAATCTATTGATTATGATTTCAATTACTCCGAAAAGTCATCACATAGTTAGATTTTAATTTGTTCTATGTCACATTAAAAAAAATTGAGTTATTCGAAATATAATATATGAACGTTTATGATCTTAATTTTTTGTTTCTTCGTAAGGAAATATAATGTTGCTTTTAATCAAAATGTCGCTAAACGATAAACTACAAATATAACTGAAACCATAATTAATCAGTAGAGGTTACGAGACATAGAAAAAATATTAGTGTTACGTAATCGCAGAAATCATACCTTACTGCAAATAAAAAACCATAATCCGAAGATTAATAACTGAGAAAATATTATTTTATTAAATATTATTTGGTTTAGTTATTAGTTTAGGAAGTTTCTACGCCTTATTTAAAAAATTCAGGATAAACCAAAGTCAACCTTAAGTATTTTGTTGGATTTTGTTGAGTTCGATTGTATTTGGTTGATCACAAGGCTTACGATCTTTGACGATGCGGCGCACCGCGGGGAAGGTTTCCGGTCATTCCTCGAATGGGGCTGGACTGGTGTTATGGTTGGCTGTACGAGATTGCTCTCATAGCAATAAGTGCGCCATATGTATCAATTAGATACATTAAAGTAGATAAATAAATGAATGAAAATTTTGTTTTTTGCAATAATAGCAGTGTAAGTCGCGATATTATCAAATTATGGCATAGCATACAGATGCTACACTGGTCAAAACTTAAATTTATATTTTTAGGTATTCCACAGTTTTTATCGTACCAGATTTAAAACCTCCAGGTCAACCCTTGTATTTTGTTAAAGAATTTGTTGGAATAATGTGTTGGACTACTTCGATCATTCGTATTCACATAGCTCAAATTTGCTCAGAGCCTATATTTTCGTAGGTGAGCTCAGAAACCAATTACAGTTCTTAAGCGGTTAAGCATACAATTGTATGATGGGGCTATTCAATCATTGAGCTCCAGTGCCCTTTGCACTGGAGCTCAATTCAAACAGGCCGGATTATTCAGCGTGGGATGACCATTCCTCGAATTCCATTCAAGTTTCACTCCAAACATAGTTTATGAGCAAAAAGTGTTTGTGGGTTCCGGAAGTTTACCTTGCAGTCCTAAATATTATCAGATCTTTGTTATTGACTAGTTCAGATTTTTGACACATCTTTTTCTGTCTATTTTATTGTATGAAAGCAATTTTTTTTATTTGAAACCTAGCTCTTTTACTATATCATAAGAAATTGTTTGCATGTCTTATGAAAAATGTTTGTTCGTGGGAGTTACGTTTGTATTTATAGTAAATGGTAATGCAGCCCAAAAACGTGAAAAAATAACTATGTCCGTTTTATAACAATCTGCCCAAAATTCTAATACGAATCTTTTTTAACGAATATTATCAACGCTCAAAGGAATTAAATAAATAAATTGCATTTTGTTCCTCTATTTTATGGATAAATACGTAGCATATATACTATCTATATATCAATAGACGCTAACTCTCCAAAAATAACCAAGTATAACATTTCTTAGTTTTTTCATTAGAAACATTGAACTTAAAGTCTACTTATGTGTTATTAGATTCATATTTCATAACAACTCCTTTTCTGTAGGCTCAAAATTTCTGAATAGTCATAACAATTACTATATTAAGTTTGTTAAACAGACACGGCAGAACTTTTGTCCGCGTGAATTGTCGATCGCATATAATATAAAATAAATATTTTTGTCAAACAAGCAATACATTGAGAATAGGGTAAGTCAGAATAACTTTGAAAACAAAGTTTCCACATAGTGCAAAGAAACCAGCGGTCCCCGCATTGAAAATACACGGTTCAATAATTTATTATCTTTATATAACTTAACGATTCGAATCACTTACTAACAAATTTCCAACTGGGCAAGCCTTGCAATATATTTATTTAATTTTGTACAGAGATTAAATAACGAGGCACTGCATCTGTGGTGGAAAAAATTTGTACTAATAAACAAACACATATTTTATTAATTGCAATGAAATAGTAGTTTTTATAAATTATCTCCATTTTTAAACAAAGTCGTAGCTTCCGCTTAAATAAAATGTGATTATTAATTTCATTTTAATTAATAAACTAGTTTGATACATGTACGGTAAATTTAAAATTTGAAGGCAAAAAGGCGTTTCGTACAAAGCCAAGGGGAAATAGAAAGAAAGGTAGGGTTTTATTTCGGTAGATTAATTCTACTTAAGTAGAGGTTGATACTATTCAATAAATGTACAGATAGAAGCCAAATAATCCTATTTACGAAGATAATTTACAGGAGAAACCTGGCATATCCTGGATTGTAGTCCCAAATATGATGATGAAAATAATGTTTGTTACTTAGCACTTGTTAAGTGATAATTTACAAGATTATTAAAATGAAAGAAAACCCTATCTTGAAAATTTACGTGCAAATTTTTTTTCTGTGTAAAGATTTTTTTATTACCATTGCTTTGAAGTTTTTACGTCCATCGGTTTTTTTGAAAAAATACTGTGTCAGACGGATAGCCGCGGGTGATCTTGAGAGTTATGTTTTTTCCAATAAAATAAAAGGAGGCTAGCCGCTTTCCATATAATTTCCGCGAAAAATTATTTTACAATTGAAAATTCTACATCAATATGTAAAATATGAATGAAATGTCTTTGTTTCTAATAAATGATTATGTAATGATGCTATTATAAGCAAGTATTAATTTATGCTGGAATATATTTGACGTTAATTTTGTATAAATTAATTATTTTGTGGAAATATCAGCGAAGATTGCTAAATCTTTGCTAATAGCCTACCTGAAAATATTCTAATACAACGAAACCTAGATTGTAGTAAAGAACTTAAAGAAAGTAGAAATAATACCACATCACGTCGTTTCATTTGATTGTGATTAATTTCTGCTTTACCGATATCTATCCCAGTCAAGTTAAATGAAATCATTTTAGCGCGTAATCAATTCCATATATTAATTGTGCTAGCTCGAATAAAACATCAATTGAGCCAGCTCAAATACCACCTAGTTAGTAATTAAATTGAATATAATTGTGTTAGCCTGGAAACTATCCGAATACACAGAATATCAATTAAATTATGTTAAATTATACTAGTCCGGATACGGGACCCGAATATCACTACTATTTAAGTTATTTTAGATATATATTCGGCTTGAGGAGCTAAAAAACAGATTTACAAGATAAATTTCTCACCAAACCCAATGTTGTATTTATTTTTTTTTTATAAAATTTTACTCTTGTTGCAGGGCTTGAAAAATGTAAATATTTAGAGACGCACGCAATTTCCTTCACATAGATATCCTCATCAGATTTTCCAGGAGAAACAAGATTTGATATTATTTTGTCAACAATAAATTATTTTACATTGTTAAAAAAAAACAAATGAAATTGTTAGAGAAAAAACATTTAAGTCCATTTTTCATATAACTTACCCTAATTTTTGGGATTATCCTAACAATCTTTTTTGTATTTCAATTTTTTTCAATTCAGGTTCAATTTCAAGTTATTTTCTTAATTAGAATTAATCCCAACCAAATCGTCAACCTAAGTTTTTTGAGCTGAAAACGATAATTTATATTCTTTTCACGTTGCTGGAATGTTAAATAGATCATCTGAATGTGTATTTCTACACAAAATCACCCTCCAATCCTAATATTGGCCTTTTCTACATATACAATTAATGTAAGTATTATATAAGGCTCGAGAGGTCAAACTACCAAGTTTAATAAGAAAAAAGCACCATAATTTTCAGTCATTACCTTTAATTTAGTGGAAACAATTCAAAGTAGTTAATTAGGTTTTATTTAGTGATTTGAGGGGGTATCGTAATCGTATCGTAATGTTGTATTCAGAGGTTATAAAAAAGTTAGTAACAGATATTATTTATCTGAATGTTCATAGACTATTTTTAATGTCGGACTTATATATGTATAACTTCTGCCTATTGTGTAAATTCCAGAACGTAATATTAACTTCAAGATACATAATTTTGACCCTACTTAACAAAGGTAAACAATAAAAAAAAATGTCGAACCTTGAGTCGTGGATAACGGTTTTCATAAGTGCAACCACTGCAGGTTTAATTCTACTTGCATTAATTTAATAACTTGTTAACATATCTATTGTTATGATAATTTCCCACTGTTTGTAGAACTCTAACTGTAACAATAGTTATAAAGAAAGTTGAAAGATTATTGTGTCATAAATGTAAAGGTTTTGAATTTAAACCTACATAATAATTAAACTTATTCAAAAGGCAAACCAAAAATTGTTTCACTTTTTTTTATTACTAGCCAATATAGAATTATATAACTCAAAATAAACCTATCGAAATTAACACTTGCAGCCAGTGATCAAAGAGGTGAAGTAATAACTTATACAACATCGTAGCATGACATGCTCATATTTGAAGTTTTTAGTTAAACGTGATGGCGTATAATGAGGGTTGGAAAAGGGGCTAATTGCCCTTGCAAACAATAAAGCGAACATTCTGTAATTTAACATAAGCTAATGAGATGTCTACTTAAGGCTTGGATTGTTAATACTTCAAAGTTTTTACTAGTTGTGCTCGAAAAGATAAATTTATTTAACAATATTAATTTCAGTATTTAAGGTCTAGTATCTGCGTTGTCTTAAATAGGTGAATACATTTTTTTCCCGTATTCTTTTATAATATTCAATTATTTCTTCGTGATATATTTTAAAGAACTGGTTACTCTATCACAAATAAACGGATTAAATACAGGATTTTTTGAAGAATTTCGATTGAAAACTATAAGTCCCAAACTAGAACATCCCAAACTACTAGAACATCCCAAAACTATAAGTTACAGGTGTTTCTAGTTTATTTTCCTTCTAAATACCTAAGAGCACAAAACGAATATTATATGTATTGCAGAAAGTTCTAATTTTTGTGAAGAAAATAACAATTTTACAATTAAGGCACCAGTGGGAATAAAAGAAAATTGACTCAGTTTTGTTATATTTTCTTTTACCATAAATTAAAAAATTATTAAGTCAAAGTCTTTTTAACTGAGAGCAGTAACGCCGTGTATCAGTTGATCGTCTGGATGGGATATTTACTTGATTCGAGAAAATTTGGTCCCGTTTCTTTTGTAAAATTTCCCTAATGTTATCATGCAATGTAACAACGTATATTTGTTGATTGTGTTAAAATAGGCCGTTAAAAATTTAAAATCTGTGACAATATGACAATTCTCTTGGCATTGACTCCGAAAATTACTAGCGGTATCAATATTTTGTAATTTGTTTATATTCGAAATCGTCAAACTTTTTAATGTACTTCAATAAGGTTGTCTCATTTCAATAAAATATAAAACGTAAACAACTACTTACGTCATATGAACTTTATTGAATTAAATGTAATTCATTCTGATGTAGTATTTTTCCTCATTTCTCCGAAATTCTTATGCCATATTTTAAACATTTTTAAAATTTTTTAGCGAAGTGGTCATCATGATATGTTTTTGCATGATTTGTTGATTTAAATCGGAAGTATTTAACTAATGAAGGGTCAAATAGTAATTATGAAAGCCAATGTTTAAAAATAATGAAGGATGAAGAAGACCACCTCAATGAAATACTTATTTGCTATGGTTAAACAAGCATGGGAATTTGTGTGATCTTGATGAATAAAACGCATCTTCAGTAGGCTAATTCCGGCTGTTTTTGGCAATCCCTTTCTTCCATTTATCTATTTAATATAAGGACTTTGTTGAATCGATTAAATTAAATTAGGGAATAAGCTCGCAATTAACTACACACTCCCAATCAGACTTAAGACGATTATGTTAATGAAGAGCAGATTCTTGTGATCTTAATGTCTACCTTTGTTTCTAAAAAAATAAACTAATTCTGATATTTCCGAACTGGAAAATAAAACGCAAAATCCTCATTTTCTGATCGATCTTGCATTTTTAACTGATATGACAAAACACTTGAATGAATTAAATTTAAAATTGCAAGATAAACTACACAACATAGCCAACTTGCATTGATATGTGAATGAATTTAGAGGTAAACTAAAATTATACAATACATCACTAGAACACAACGACTTTTCCCATTTTCCGTGTTGCAAAGAACATTACACAGAGATGGAAAATTCTGAAGCATAAAATTTTTCTTTTCATCTGAACTACATCGATGAGATAACTGTAGAATTTTAGCAACATTTCAAAGATTTTAAAGAATTAGAGTGCGAGATATCTTTTTTTTCAAATCCAATAACGATCGCAATTGAAAATGTAAAGACTGATTACCAGCTGGAATTATGTGACCTACAATTAGACCTGTTTTACGAGAATCAGAAACAGAATAGTTTAAGCTCCTTGGCGGGCGTTTCCCGGAATTAACGAATCTTGGCTTAAAAATGAGTTCGATGATGAGCAGTACCTACCTCTGTCAAAGTGCGTTTTCAACTATGAATTTTATAAAATCTAACTATAGGTCTTCACTCACGGATAATTCACTTATGCACGCACTGCGCTTGGTAACAACTAATGTTAATGTTGATATTGATAGAATTGTAAAAGATAAATTATTGAAGAATTAATAAAACTAAATTTAATATTATTGTATTTTTATTTTTCTCCGAAAAAATCATTAACGTGGGTATTTGTTTCTGCGGTCCTGCGGTACAGTGAATTGTGTCGGCCCGCGATTGTATCTGGTCTGGACAGAGGTAGCATAAAGTTTTCCTATTAACTATATATAAAAGTTAACATTGTTCTTCACTGTATTAATATTTTGCCTACCATATCTCTCATATATCATAAAATATCAAAAATTTCTCAAAAAATAAAAGACTTAAAATAATTATTACAAGGTCCCTACTCAGATTTTTCCGACCATGGCTTTTACATGATTTTTGTTTTAGTACTTACGGATATAACGTGAGCGAGTAGAATTTTTTTACATTTTGATACGAATATCTCGTGCTACTTAAATTTCAAAAAATTCTGTTTTGAAGTTCTTTCTAAACGATATCCGAGAAAATATATACAATTAAATCTGTGTAATTGCTGTTTTTTCATATAAATTACCATACAAATATTGTATAACACCAAAAATGTGTAAAAGGTATATAAATAAATGACGGTAAAATACACGGGTTAATAATTTTAAACAATGACATATTATCAATGAAAATATTACTAGGAATTTTTGCCCAAAATTTTCTATAAATTTTCATTAGAAGTTTCCACTTACTACTTATCATCTTATATTCATTTCAAACAATAGGCATAATTTCCTAATGATTAATGTGAAAATAATTTAGGTTACATGTCGCGTAATCTATTTCTCAAGTGTAGTCTAAGCTTAAAGAATTTATTGACTCAAAATAACTCAGTTCGCTACTCGAGTGGAAAGCGAGATAATGTCGAGAAAATTTTACGAAAAACTAAAACCTATTGAAGATTCTATGTTTTCTTTCATATCACGTAACTTTAAGAAAAATTAAAAGAATTTGTGCCGACGCAGAGATTTATCAAATTGGCGAAAGATGAAATTTCTAGAAATTAGTTAAAGAACTATATTAAAAAATATGTCGCTTCAATATAAAATAAGAATTTAGTTAAAGAATTTATTTGATTAATTACTTTATTTCCAATACATACCTTAGTTAACATCTAATTATATTACATTAATGTAAAAGAAATAGAGTTAACTTGTCTAGGATTCATGCTATGCAAGGTGCGAAGTAATATGAGATAAATCCGCAGTAATTGTATTTTGTGGTTTTTATATATTAATTTTAATGGCATTTTAATATTTAGGCTTTTAGCAACGGTTTCATTTTCAATTAGAAAAAATAAAACGTAAGAAGTAGAACGATCTTTTAATTACGATGTCTTTACTACAAGTAAATATGGTTTTAAACTAGTTGTACTTTCGACTTCTTAAGTGTGTAGGTAACTGAAAGGCTTATGATATTTTTTTGTTAAGTTTTTTGTAAGTATACTTACACGCCACGTTTTACATCTAGCCACATTTCAATAAATCAATACATATCCGGGTGTATAACTTCATAGTGCTATTTAGAACAAAAGTAGCACCATCTATTGATGTACGTAGTCACACTACACCATACTTTTGTGTAATTACTGCCCGAATACTTCTTTTTTATATTATTCAGTGCAATGTCAATGATTTTTTGAAACTATTAAATTCAAATTCTGATTCGACCGCGATAAAAAAACTATATATCATTTTATCTTAATTCCTATATTATTCTAGAAAATTCATGTAAATATGGTAAGTAACTTTTAATTATTGTATGTTTCTTTGTAAGAGACACACAAATAAAATTTAAAAAAAAAATATTGAAAAAATTAAAAAAAAAATATTGAAAAAAATTTGCTTTCTTTCTCGTAGTTTCTGAACTACATAATCGGATATTAGTGTGCCTTGGTCTATTGAATAAACGATAGGCAATTATTTAAATAATTTGTTTTTATTTAATCCTAATACTGGTATATGAAAACATTCTGGACTACCTGCAATATATTTCTCAAAGCAATTATCACTTGAAAATTATACATGCACTAATAAAAGTTCCATGCGCCTGCAACAACTTTCAAGTATTTTGTAATTTTTTTTGTTATTGAGTAACGTAATAAATTCTCTATTTAGTAACTATATATCAAGAACTATCAAATGGCAGTTAAATGGAAGTGGTATGACTTCGAAGCGACTTTCATTATATACGAGGACAAAAATATTTCCCAATATTTTAATACACACTTACATACAAGTACTTAAAAGAATGTATTTCGGCTTATTCACAATAATGTACTTCTAATTACCACCCATCATATGTACTTCATAATGTACTTCTAAATACCACCCATCATATGTACTTCATAATGTACTTCTAATTACCACCCATCATATGTACTTCATAATGTACTTCTAATTACCACCCATCATATGTACTTCATAATGTACTTCTAATTACCACCCATCACTGGGAAACATAAATAATACTTTTCAAGAGTCACTATTATGAATACGCTAAATTATGGTGGTTAGTATATTTAATTTTCAACATTACAATACTTACAATAATTGTTAATATTCTTTCATATCCACGAAAAAGCTGCGCTGAAAGTTACTTTCCGTGCTTAGTTATAGTATCAAATACAAATGTCATTGTATAAATTTCCGAAAGTCCTTTTTGCCTTTCCGTTACGATAATAAACACTTAATGCACTTTAGAGTCGCTTTATTGTGTTATAACAATATAAACAGTATTGCGTATACGGTGATTATGAGAGAAAAATAAGGCATGAACGGAAGTAAATTGTGGCATAGATCCGCAAGCAATCACCTATTTTAGATTTTTGGAACGAGCTATCAAATGTCATTTATTTGTGTTTCGGTCATAAAATGTTTTATTTAATATAGAATTAAGACTATTACAAAAAATAGACACAAAATAAAATTTCTTAATGATTTTTATAATATATCCACATTTTATGTAAGTTTTTCCCTGGTGGATCTTTTTTGAGCCCTTTTTCCCTGGTGGTTCCTTTATTCGTTTTGTTTACTTGCCCAAAGTCATATGATGACATAAAGAGAAAAGTGATTATACAAAGTATCGAAAGGTGAAACTGTCGTCCCTAAAAGTAAAAAATGTGGCTCAAATATTCACGCGTGAATGCACGTCTTTAAAAATACGCCATCCAGTCAATAGACTTTTTAATTTTATTTCTAATTAATTCTTGTGAATTAAGGTAGACTCATGACAAACAATTTAATTTTCGCATACTTTTAACGCTGAATTTAATTATAATTAAAAATAATGAAGCATTTTTTAGTTATTTCTCACTTTTTTTAAATGCTTAATCAATTAAATAAACCAAAATTAATAACTTATGACAAATTTAAAAATTCCTAAACATGCGAACAAATTTATGAAGTCACCAGCATATAATTAAGTACCGGAAATTTTTTTCCACCAATGTCAAGAAAGAAGATCGTCATATTCAAATTACAGACATTTAATGAAGAAAATAGAAAGAAATGAAAATTTAGAGCTTATGCGCTCTAATTCCAAGCAGCGACGTGTAATTTACTAACATAAATATGAGATATTTGTACGTTTTCTCGTTTCCCGTTTTCTGTAGTTCCATTTTTTGTTGCCTTTATTATATGTGTACATTGGGTGTGAAATTTTTTTATTAAATGGTATCGCATAATACTTATATTGATTATTTACTATATGTATGCTATATACAATATAATTAAGTTTATTATAATAATGATAAATACGTCTTTAAGCCATAAAAATTCAAAAATCTAATCATTTATACGACTATATTTTAAAATTTTTCTTTTGCTTTAGAAGTGACAATAAACTTCATAAAATTTTTGGAATCAAAATAATATCGTGCTAAAATAAAAATATTTAAACATGAGTTTGATGGTACCGCACCTCAAAAGAAAAAAATATACGTTTTTAAAAAAACTAAGTATTCCATCTACTTACCGCCACAATTGTTTTCCTCAAAAGTCGTTCGAAGAAAAAGCTTGAATTTTTATACAGAGATAAAGCTCATTGAAACACAGGTTAGCATTTTCACATTTCTATATGGATATTTAAGAGGGCTCAAATCAAGTACTAGATTTATTTTATAATTTCATTTATTATGCGATCGATGTTTTGTAAACAGTTTTTTTAGGGACTTTAAAAATATTTATCGCAATTTAAAAAAATATTTCAATTGAAAATTATTTATTTATCCTTCTCTGTTTTACTAAAAAAAACTGATAATAAAATATATACCTCTATTTTCCCATAATTTCTGGAAATACTGGGTTACAATTATGGAAAACCAGGTTATTATAAGTACCGGAAAACTACAGCGATGTTTCTTGATCCAATAGTTTTTTTTAATGTTTGGTATATTTAGAACCTTTATTATGTTTTAACATCTATTTTGGATGAAAACCTTGCTTTGTGAATTCTATTTGTAAATATCATGTATGTTTATGTTAATATTTTATTAATTGTTTAGGTTCCGGTTTCTGCAATCTATTTAACCTTTTCTGTATATTTGGTTATCCAGATTGATTACCAAATATACACAGATTAATGATGGTAATTTACATATACTATATTCCGCTTTTTACCTCTGCATTGATATGCAGTTCACACTCCGTTATGGTAATAAAATTTAGATGTTAGCTGTGAATTATTTTTTATAACAGCTATATACTTATGTACTTAGTTACATACATTGCTTACAAAATTTTATAAACTAACAAAAATATTTACTTATTTGTTTAAAGGGTTCTCTATACTAAAATATGGTATTATTATAAATAACTGTGTTATCGAGAATCATCAAAGTTTCATTTATTATCTCATATTTCGAAAAACTATCACATTGCTACAAAGTTTTATAGTTGATCTTTATTTAGTTTACGGGCTAATTTTATGTACAAAGATCAGAAAATTGGAGGGTAAATTTAAAATTTTACTATAGTATCATTGCATTATTTGCTGCTGGTATCGTGTTTATATAATACTTTATTGATAGATATGGAAGAAAACGTAAATAAAATTATTTAGGAATCGGAAAGGATATTATAAGTATAATATATTCCTATATTTGCAAATAACACACATGTCCCTGGAAAATTTTACCATATTTTTAACACTAGAATACAATTGTAAATGGACATCATACGTCTCTTATTTTTATTTATTCCCCACCAATATAATAGTGCTTGCAAAAAATCATTTGACCTGACTTCATTCTATATATTCAAACCTAGGTAACCTATCTTTACAAAAAAATATTAACTGAGGTCAAAAATGTCTTGCCAAAATATTATATTGCTGCTAATATCAGTCGGTTGTACATACTATTTAATTATAAGGTGTACAAACAGTTATTCATAATGAAACTTAAAATGTACCACAAGGATATTTTACAATGTTACAAAGAAAGCATGGAACATTGAAAGTGGGCCGTCACAGAGTGATGTGCATATTGCAAAATAAATCAGTAAAACCTATTAATTTAATCAACCAGAATGAAGCCAGAAAATAGTAAATACAACCGTTTAATCAAAACTATTTGCATTAAACTGTTTAGTTAATGTTATTTGCAACAAAGTTTAATACCATTATTAGTATTTTTAAAATTTCCCTAGTTAGATTTAAAGAGCAAACACCATTAAAATACACACAGAGCTCATAAATTTTTTTGACACAGAATTTTAAGTTTTAAACAACGTTTTGAAAAATGTATTTTCCTCTAAAATAACCAGATATTTTTCGTTTGAAATAGTCAAATAAACTTTTAAAAAACCTTTAGTGTTGAATTACATGTAAAACCTATATTTTCCAAACTCTGTGCGACTGAATAAAAATTCTCGCCTATATCAATATATAGAGGTAAAATATACTCATAAATCTACAGAAAATTAAATGGAATTCCTGAAAATTAATTTTAAAACGGAATGAGCTTTAGAGACGACTAAAGTCACTTTATAAAAAAAATATTACAGACAGTTTACATTTCGTAAGGCCATAATAATTTTGTTTTATTACAAAGGAACTTCTTAAGTAACGTAAAACACGACAAGCCTTCACGTACTGGATTAATATAAGAGAACATAGGAAACAACAATATCCACAAATGTTAAGGACGTTCCAAAATAAAGTAATTTTTAATTAAACGGATGCTACTATTTTGAACCATGAGATGAAAAGCTCTAAAAACTAACTTGCTTATTTTCGTTTCTTTTGTAGACAATATGTTCTAGCTTTATAGTCAAACGAAATGTTTTACATGTCTGTTTAATAACATTTTGACGTGTATTTGTGATGATCCGAAATTAATAATTAAAGAACTTTACGAATTTTTCAATAATATATATTTTTCGTGTTTAATATCATAAATGTATACTCTTCTATTATTTCAGACGAATTGTTACCAGATCGAAATATGTATTTCTTGTTCTTTGTATTCAGAATTATTTTTAAAATAACTAACGAAAAATTATTTCATATTGTATAACGATTCATAACTGTTGGGCAAAAGGATATCCAGCATAATTCCTGTACTCTTTAACTAAGTCTTCAAGAAATTTCCCTTAAATATTTCATAAATAATTGGTCCAGTAAATCACATCACTCTTCAAAATGTATAACTCTTTGTAAACATTTAATTTGTATATATCTACGAAACTGAATTATTTTGATATACTCCTATTTTCTTCTTTAAAAAAGTATGTTAGAACTTACTCTCCTCATAGACTGTGTCTTAAATTGGACTTATCAGGCACTGCCATATAATTAAATAAGCTTATGCTAATAGTATTATATGTGCAAATGTTCGATTTTGTTCTGGTTATAAGGCCACAAATAACATCTTATGTATTTTTGTCCTAACAGGTGACTAATATTGCCTTTCCAAAAAGAGGAACTACTCACACCATTAAATTGTACCTTACACTCTAGAATAACTCAACTGACAAACAGCAGAGCTACAGTCCACATATTAGAAAATTTAAAAATAATGAAAAACAAAAATATTTTTAAAGATATGTTTTTAATGCAAAAGGAAAACTACAATTCCATGATGACTTCTGATTATAATTTCCCAAATAATGATGATATTAAAATATGATATGAATATCTTATGGTAAGAATAAAATGCTTGAAATTTAAGGAAAACCATTAATTTTGATACGAAACCGATTCATAAAAAACTAAGTAATAATATCATTCTCTCCACGAAACTTTTGCCTTTCCTATTCCCAGAAGCAATATTACCCCACACACATTAAACTTAATCTTGTAAGTTGTCTAACTGTATTGTAAATTTAACCTCTCTACCGAAATCACAGACAACGCCGCCCAGTAATTTAAATAATCCCATGTCACCGAAAGCTCCTTGAGTTTGTTTCATACAAGCATTAAATGTCAATACGGTTTCCCAAACATAACGATTGTTCTATTGACCAACATCTACATCTATCAACATCTACATCTAAATCGAGGAACATTTATTCGAAAATTCATTCTTCTTTTCCATTGTTTTTTTCACAAGTCGCTTTTTAGACGAAATATTTTCCAATAAATATTTTATTTTACTTATGACTTCGATTTTTGTAATGTGTATTGTTGTTTGAAGCAATAATAAATAATAACCTGTCGTGTTCTGTTTGAATGTCAACAAATGTGTTCTAAGTTCATGAAATTCTGAAATTTCGACTCTTGGCGAAATGCAGTCGCACTATAAAAAGCAAAATTAGTCAATGTAAATAACTTTCAATGTTTTAATACAAATATAACATTTTGACGAATATGTACTATTATATAACTGTGGCACAAGTGTGTTTGTACATTGAAGATATTATTAAAAATATTATTACAATATATTTTCATGTTTCTCCAAACTTAAACCCATTTTTTTACAAATTTTGCCAAAGTGATGGTTTGTTCGAGTTTGACACAAAAACTGTTGGATTGATTTGAATAAACCTTTACTGAAATAGAATTTGAAATTCAAATAAAAATTGGGAGTACCTTTAGACCTTCAATAAAATTTGGTTACGGCCACTCAATTTATCCGTGTGTTTTTTTTTCGTTCATCGGTATGCACATTTCAATAAAAATGTGCATACCGATGAAATATTTATATACTTTATTATAAAGTATATAAATATTTGATTATATACTTTGCTGTTGCTAAATTGTGCACTTGATTCTTTTTTTTAACTTTACTTAATTGCATCAATAGTAAATGTAATATTTATTATATGTATAATTAAACTAGATGTGGCTCGCACGTATAGTTTTTCTTTATTTTGTGGTGGTATTTCCCTTCACTTGTCATTTGTTATAATATATATATATATACCTTTTATTGGAATTAAAATATTTTATATCTTATTTTGTATATGATATAGTCTTACAATTTACATTCATTAGTTATAGTAACTGAATTTCAAGTACCTTAGGAAACATTTTTCAAAAAATTAAGTGGAACTTTGAACTGTGTCTGAGGAATTATCTCGGTGATAATGTAATTACATTTGATTAAACAGAGGTAAAATAGCAATATATAATAAAACGTGTCCAAAATAAAATTATAAAATACTTTAATCCCTGTAAAAGATATTTTTGAAATGAAAATATAACGGAACAAAAACCAGACCGAAACACGAGGAAAAAATAAATGTACCATGAACATAAGCCATTTTAATTATACATTTTAATATATATTATAATATTCACTATTTACGGAATGAAATAAACAATTATAAAACATTTGAGTTTACAATTCAGCAACAGCAAAGTATATTATCAAATAATTATATATTTTTGTGTTGTAATTTTATTATCAAATAATTTTTGTGTTGTAATTTATTTCTGCCTAGTGTCATTAAGTAACAATACACTTATTATTAAGATAATTTCTTATAGGTGAATTGGATTAGAAAGGTTGAATATAAAAAAAGGTTGACATAATAATTGCGATTTTAGAAAATTTTGCCTTATTATGGATAAAGTTTCTAATTATTTCTCTTCCATTTTTTATGATATTTTAATCAATGGGGTGATAATTGATGTCAAAATGTAAATAAAAAAAATAATATAAAATGACTGTTAATATGGAAAAAGTATAATGAAATAATTAAACAAATAATGCCATTCATTTCAAAAAACGTAAACTGGGATATACAAATAAATCGTCAAAAGTTTTTTTATCAATTAGTTCATTAGTTATGTTGTTGTCGCTATGTACTGCATAACGAAAAAAAAACGAACTTTTACAAGATCGAACATACGCTCATTCTTCTGTCTGCCTGCCTGTCTGTCAGAGTTAATATAAAATTGATTTAATGAATGATATTAACTTAAATATGTGTCAAAAATTAGCAGCCAGAAATATTTACTTAAAGATTTTGGAAGAAACAATTGAAAGGGCAAGTTATATGTCTCCCGACCACCATCTAAAAACTAGAATGCCGAAATTATGAAAAACATGTTACAAAAAGTTTACTTCTAAATATTTGCTTCTGAATCTCATTGGTTTGGGAACTACTGATATTAAAAACCTTTCGGAGATTAACAAGGCAATATAGAAAAATAAAAACTAAAATTTTTTGTAATAGTGAATCCTTTGCACACTTAAACTTTTATATGTATCTAAGACTGTATAAAAGTATAAAAGTAGTGTGTGTTGTATTAATATCCAGCAAGATTATTTCCTTCGCCCAACAATTAATCTAAATTTATAAAATAAATTTTTGGAGATAATCTTATTAGGATAAGAAACGTACAAGAAAAACATTTTAAAGAAAAGTAGTAAGTAGTAATTATATGAATATTTAAAAATATTTCGAAATAAAATCAATTAAAAATTATGTATTTCTAGGGATCATTATTAAGATTATTTGCGATAATAAGAATTATTCAGTTTCAGAAATATACAAGACGACTAGTAGGGGGGTATTGGATGGTTATTTAGTAGAAGCATATTTAGAAATATTTCCAATTTAAGGAAGTTAGTAGTTATGGAAATGACCATGATTACATTTTTTAATTTTCGATTTATATAAACAAGTATACTTCGACTTTCGCAACATTTTCCAATTTTTTAAGAATTTTTTTTTCATCGCGTAATTTTCGATTTCATCGGAATGACTTTTAAAGAAATCATATTCTCCCTACTGACCATTTTCCTTCCACTCACACTCTATTTTCCTCGTCTTTTTCCTTTTTCCTCTGGACAGGCTATATTTATTGTAAATAATAATTCTTGTGTCCTTTTTTATTTTGCTAATTTTATTTAACAAATTTTTTGTCAATATAACCCATTTTATGAAGTCCACCTCGGAAATAATTTTTTGCATCCCGTAGCTAGGTTTGACTGGAAGAATTTTTACTCGTAGCAATAAATCCACCATTTATATATTTACGTTACATTAGAGATGAAATAAATAAAATAAAACGCTCTGTTATATATACTTTCATGCTTAAGTATTACTCAATTTATTTGAAATTAAAACTTTTGATGATTAGACCTGCTGACTACACCTGTTTATGACCACCGCTGTTTATGACGCTTTACAGAAAGTCTTCAGCTTCATAACATGTATTATTGAAATCTAAATAAAATATGTAAAGAAGTATTATCACAAAAATGTTCAAGAGTTTATTTTTATTGTTTGCCAAAATAATGATGAAATGTATACTGGCGTTTATAAGGATCTTTAATGTCAACTTTTCACTTTATATATATATATATATATATATATATATACATATATATATATATATATATATATATATATATATATATATGTGTATGTGTGTGTGTATTTGTATATATATATATATATATATATATATATTTATATGTATATATATATATATGCATATATACATATTTAATCGGGAAACAAAAAATTACAGTACTTGGTAAAGAAAAAGATGTAGATTTCAAAAAACGCAGTAGCAAAGAAAATATTCTGTTGCTTTGGCGTCTTTATTTTAATTATCATGTAGCACATAGAAGAAGAAGTGGTTCTTGTAATACTATATAATGTATATTTTATTAAAAATATGTTAAATGTTAATACACAAATTAAATGATAATTTAAGCTAAAATTGAAAATAAGCTGTCACATATTTGAAATAAAATATCTAAAATGTTTGCAACAACAACGGAAATATACTATTACTCCATTTTTAACAAAGAAAATATACTGTTGCTCTGGCGTCTTTATTTTAATTATCATGTAGCACATAGAAGAAGAAGTGGTTCTTGTTATATTTAGGTTAATATAATCACATTATATATTTGTTAAATACATATGTAATACTAGCCACCGATCATCCTATAGTTTTTCAATTTCAAACTCAAAAAATTGCAGAAATGTTTATTATACTACGATATTTAATTTTGTGAGCAAAATTAATTTGCATTCCCAAAAACGTCATGCTACAAAAAGCTGCACTTTTCACAATTGAGTTTTGTGGTTAGACTTTTGCCTCGTCCAATTTTACAGTCGACCTGAATTTAATGCCAGATTTTCCTGGACGTTGACGTGTGGTTTTTAATAATAACCGCATCAATTTGCAGCTTCACGTAGAAAACTTGAAGCTGCAAATGACTTTTCATTATTATTGTTGTAAATTGTTAATTACTTTTCATTATTATGTTTATGGCAATGGTGCTGTAAAATGTTAGATAATGTTTAACCATTAGTGGAAGATCTTATGGTCTAATTTATTAAGACTTTCGTTTCTTGAACCTGTTAGCTTGGGTAGTCATAATATTTTTGCGAAATTGGCTTCTAAAACTGAGTTTTATTAAAATTATCCACTCTCCCACAGGCTACGATTGCCCAACCCCCTTTTTGCGGTTGCACCAGAGTGGAATCAATTTGTTAAAAGTGAGAGTAAACTTGTTCAAATGTGTCAACATCTTGTTTTGTAATTTATTGAATAAAGTGAATATAACTGATTTTGATTGTCCTGTTATTGTTATTGATATACAAAGTTGTTAAAACTGTAATATTTCTGTAACGGTATATAAAAATAGGAATATAAATATAATTATCTAGAGATCTAGACAGCGATTGACAAATGCAGCGATTGACGAAAACTTGGAGTGACTATGAGATTTTTTCTCACCTTCTATATTTTACATCTTCTACGAATACAAATGTATTATTTACACGCTCCGTTTTAGTTTCCATGATTGTCATACGAAATAAAAATATGCCAATATTACTTTTCTTTAAATGATCCGTTAAGCAATACTTTCTTCAGTTTTTCCCATTCTTGACATGGCACTTTCAATATATTTGCATTAATGTTCGCTTATTCTCATCACTCGTGTGTTTTGTGCCTTGATTTTAATCTCAGTACACATAATACTTTTCGATGTAAGTTTTCTTCTTTGGCTTGCACAACCCCATACCTACAGCTCAGTGGTTGTCTTCGAAGTGGTGGTCGTAGTGAAAATTGTGGTTGGTATAGTCTGAATCATCTCCTAGAAAAAACCCCTAAAAATTTTACTTTTATTTCAATCCTAAAGTAAACTGTTTAGAGTTATATTACCACAATTTAGTGTAAATCACAGATTTGTAATAGTTTTCGTCATCATGCATTAAAAAGTTTATTCTTAAATATTATTATTATTAAAAACAAAGATTTTTTTAAAATACCCAATTATAACATCGTCTAATTCACTCTACTAATCTATGGGGCTACTTTTTACAAAAGTATTTTCCTAATATATGACAACCGGTGTCTCATTAATGTTCAGCGAAGGCATATTTATTGGACTTAATAATAATTGGATTTATTTTTAAAATAACAACTTTAATAAACGCAATAAATAAACAAGTTCTACAATATAGGCTATAATAGTTTATTAATAAGCCCAATGTTTATATAGAAAAATATTTACAACAATATTTTCAACCTCAAAAATTGATTCTTTTACTATTAAAACACAAATGTGAAAAAAGCGAAGATTTTTTATGTTATAAGTTATATATTTATGCTCTAATACTAACAAATGTTTAAAAAAATCGAAAACAAAGAGACGAAATTTTATATTCGTATCACCCAAGCTCTAAAAAAACTTTAATACATATCCATTTTCTTACCATTTCACTTATTAACTATTCCCAATGTGACTTTAATCAATTAATAAAAACAAAATACGGTACACAACGTAGTTCAATACGTACAAATGCACTGCCAGCAGAAAAACGCGCTGCAACACGGGACGCGATTTGAGTTTGTTGTTTTCAATACAGAATAGAATATAAGCAAGTATGCTAATTTCATGGCGAAATTTGACTTGGGGTTATCGCTCAGAGTATGGGTCTAAATTTCCGCCTTGAAATGATCATACTGACAATTAATATTTTCTCCAACTCACAAAATATAATATACCGATTATGGTAAATCATATATATGCGAGTGAAGAATTAATGGAAAAATAATACTTTATCATAAAGAATACGTGTAGCAATCACATGTACTAAGATATAAGTTGCGATTATGTAAAGTGTATATATATATATATATATATATATATATATATATATATATATATATATATATATGTATATATATATTAATATACGGTCTCCAACGAACTAAAATATTGAAACGATTATTTTCGCCTTTCACATTAAAAGGACTATTCGAGTTATTCCTCTAACTTTAATGGCAGAAATTCTGTTTTTATTAAGAACTTTAATGACTCACGATTTGTGGTTAGTCTTCAGTGTAAGGGAACAAAACGAAAACAATGGGCTCTCCCTAACGACTTCGTACTACCTGGAAAGATTCCAAGTGCAAACGGGGACGAAAAATAAAACAAATGTTGCATCAGAACGTCGATTGCGTAAGAATTTATATTTTGTGTCGTTATCTGTTTGAGAGTTATTGCCATTGGATATTGATTATTTAATGTTTGTTTTCATTTATGCTACATTTAATTAATGTCTTTTAGCGAAATACGATATCTTTATAGCAATTAAAGCAAGAAAAATGATATCATTTGCTCTAGCATGTAGTGGTCGATTACAGTTTAACTGGCAACCCATGAGTAGAATATCTTACTACGAATACCTTAGTTTAAAATCTGAGTTAAGGTCAACGAATTTAGGTCATTTCAAATCATTATTAGAGATAAAAAGCAGTTTAAATTCCTAGAATTCTTCTTTTGTTTACCGTTTTAAAAACGGTGTATAGACACAAAATTTAAGCGTAATAGTACACTTAACCTTAAAATCCTTCTGATTTGGAAAAGAATATTAACCCTAATTGAATTCAGTACTTTTTACTCTAAACGAACCATGCATTGAACAGCCGTTATTGTAGTTTTTATGGAGTATAAATAATTTAGTGTATAATTACTGGGATCAGTATTTTAAAAACTATCTGAATATGATAAAGCTAACTGTATATTGTACGCATTGACGTAGATTGTAAACTATCTTACATGCTGAAATCTTGTAGCGTACGGCCGATTTAAGCAAAATATCGACATGCGTATTTGTATATATTAAAGAGTGACCAAAAAATTACAACAAATTGATGATTATTTCTTTCATAATAAATCTAGACGTGTGATAAGTTTGAAAGTGAATTACTCACTGAATTGTATTATGTACTGAATGATACTGATCTATTACGTGTTATCGTTTTTTAGGTAAGACAGTTTTCATACCATTTCCTGTTTTACAAGTTATATTGACATCAAATTGGTACGACAAATTAAAATGAAAACACTTTTTCACATCTTTTGTCTAAAATATGAGACATTTTCCTGCATCTGAGCTAAATCTGTCTTTCAGTATAGATTTTAATATGTGACATATACATATTGTAACATTTTAAGTGTGATATAATAGTCATTTTAATACGTCAAATATTTACAAGAGCGAGCTTCTTCTAGATGAGAAATGATAAAAAAGGAGTAATAGTATATTTCCGTTGTTATTGAAAACATTTTAGATATTTTATTTCAAATATATGACAGCTTATTTTTAATTTTAGCTTAAATTACCATTTAATGTGTATAATAACATTTAACATATTTTTAATAAAATATACAATATATAGTATTACAAGAACCACTTCTTCTTCTATGTGCTAGATGATAATTAAAATAAAGACGCCAGAGCAACAGTATATTTTCTTTGTTAAAAATGGAGTAATAGTATACTTCCGTTGTTGTTGCAAACATTTTAGATATTTTATTGCAAATATGTGACAGGTTATTTTCAATTTTAGCTTAAATTATCATTTATTGTGTACATTAACATTTAACATATTTTTAATAAAATATACATTATATAGTATTACAAGAACCACTTCTTCTTCTATGTGCTAGATGATAATTAAAATAAAGACGCCAGAGCAACAGTATATTTTCTTTGTTAAAAATGGAGTAATAGTATATTTCCGTTGTTGTTGCAAACATTTTAGATATTTTATTTCAAATTGTGACAGCTTATTTTCAATTTTAGCTTAAATTATCATTTAATGTGTATATTAACATTTAACATATTTTTAATAAAATATACATTATATAGTATTACAAGAACCACTTCATCTTCTATGTACTAGGTATTAATTAAAATAAAGACGCCAGAGCAACAGTATATTTTCTTTGTTAAAAATTTATTAATAGCATATTTCCGTTGTTGTTGCAAATATTTTAGATATTTTTTTTCAAATATGTGACAGCTTATTTTCAATTTTAGCTTAAATTATAATTTAATGTGTATATTAACATTTAACATATTTTTAATAAAATGTACATTATATAGTATTACAACAACCACTTCTTCTTCTCTATAATGTATATTTTATTAAAAATATGTTTAATGTTAATATACACATTAAATGATAATTTAAGCTAAAATTCAAAATAAGCTTTCACATATATGAAATAAAATATCTAAAATGTTTGCAACAACAACGGAAATATACTATTACTCCATTTTTAACAAAGAAAATATACTGTTGCTCTGGCGTCTTTATTTTAATTATCATGTAGCACATAGGAGAAGAAGTGGTTCTTGTAATACTATATAACGTATATTTTATTAAAAATATGTTAAATGTTATTATTCACATTAAATGATAATTTAAGCTAAAATTGAAAATATGCTGTCACAATTTGAAATAAAATATCTAAAATGTTTGCAACAACAACGGAAATATACTATTACTCCATTTTTAACAAAGAAAATATACTGTTGCTCTGGCGTCTTTATTTTAATTATCATCTAGCACATAGAAGAAGAAGTGGTTCTTGTAATACTATATAATGTATATTTTATTAAAAATATGTTAAATGTTAATGTACACAATAAATGATAATTTAAGCTAAAATTGAAAATAACCTGTCACATATTTGCAATAAAATATCTAAAATGTTTGCAACAACAACGGAAGTATACTATTACTCCATTTTTAACAAAGAAAATATACTGTTGCTCTGGCGTCTTTATTTTAATTATCATCTAGCACATAGAAGAAGAAGTGGTTCTTGTAATACTATATATTGTATATTTTATTAAAAATATGTTAAATGTTATTATACACATTAAATGGTAATTTAAGCTAAAATTAAAAATAAGCTGTCATATATTTGAAATAAAATATCTAAAATGTTTTCAATAACAACGGAAATATACTATTACTCCTTTTTTATCATTTCTCATCTAGAAGAAGCTCGCTCTTGTAAATATTTGACGTATTAAAATGACTATTATATCACACTTAAAATGTTACAATATGTATATGTCACATATTAAAATCTATACTGAAAGACAGATTTAGCTCAGATGCAGGAAAATGTCTCATATTTTAGACAAAAGATGTGAAAAAGTGTTTTCATTTTAATTTGTCGTACCAATTTGATGTCAATATAACTTGTAAAACAGGAAATGGTATGAAAACTGTCTTACCTAAAAAACGATAACACGTAATAGATCAGTATCATTCAGTACATAATACAATTCAGTGAGTAATTCACTTTCAAACTTATCACACGTCTAGATTTATTATGAAAGAAATAATCATCAATTTGTTGTAATTTTTTGGTCACTCTTTAATATATACAAATACGCATGTCGATATTTTGCTTAAATCGGCCGTACGCTACAAGATTTCAGCATGTAAGATAGTTTACAATCTACGTCAATGCGTACAATATACAGTTAGCTTTATCATATTCAGATAGTTTTTAAAATACTGATCCCAGTAATTATACACTAAATTATTTATACTCCATAAAAACTACAATAACGGCTGTTCAATGCATGGTTCGTTTAGAGTAAAAAGTACTGAATTCAATTAGGGTTAATATTCTTTTCCAAATCAGAAGGATTTTAAGGTTAAGTGTACTATTACGCTTAAATTTTGTGTCTATACACCGTTTTTAAAACGGTAAACAAAAGAAGAATTCTAGGAATTTAAACTGCTTTTTATCTCTAATAATGATTTGAAATGACCTAAATTCGTTGACCTTAACTCAGATTTTAAACTAAGGTATTCGTAGTAAGATATTCTACTCATGGGTTGCCAGTTAAACTGTAATCGACCACTACATGCTAGAGCAAATGATATCATTTTTCTTGCTTTAATTGCTATAAAGATATCGTATTTCGCTAAAAGACATTAATTAAATGTAGCATAAATGAAAACAAACATTAAATAATCAATATCCAATGGCAATAACTCTCAAACAGATAACGACACAAAATATAAATTCTTACGCAATCGACGTTCTGATGCAACATTTGTTTTATTTTTCGTCCCCGTTTGCACTTGGAATCTTTCCAGGTAGTACGAAGTCGTTAGGGAGAGCCCATTGTTTTCGTTTTGTTCCCTTACACTGAAGACTAACCACAAATCGTGAGTCATTAAAGTTCTTAATAAAAACAGAATTTCTGCCATTAAAGTTAGAGGAATAACTCGAATAGTCCTTTTAATGTGAAAGGCGAAAATAATCGTTTCAATATTTTAGTTCGTTGGAGACCGTATATTAATATATATATACATATATATATATATATATATATATATATATATATATATATATATATATATATATATATATATATATATACACTTTACATAATCGCAACTTATATCTTAGTACATGTGATTGCTACACGTATTCTTTATGATAAAGTATTATTTTTCCATTAATTCTTCACTCGCATATATATGATTTACCATAATCGGTATATTATATTCTGTGAGTTGGAGAAAATATTAATTGTCAGTATGATCATTTCAAGGCGGAAATTTAGACCCATACTCTGAGCGATAACCCCAAGTCAAATTTCGCCATGAAATTAGCATACTTGCTTATATTCTATTCTGTATTGAAAACAACAAACTCAAATCGCGTCCCGTGTTGCAGCGCGTTTTTCTGCTGGCAGTGCATTTGTACGTATTGAACTACGTTGTGTACCGTATTTTGTTTTTATTAATTGATTAAAGTCACATTGGGAATAGTTAATAAGTGAAATGGTAAGAAAATGGATATGTATTAAAGTTTTTTTAGAGCTTGGGTGATACGAATATAAAACTTCGTCTCTTTGTTTTCGATTTTTTTAAACATTTGTTAGTATTATAGCATAAATATATAACTTATAACATAAAAAATTTTCGCTTTTTTCACATTTGTGTTTTAATAGTAAAATAGTCAATTTTTGAGGTTGAAAATATTGTTGTAAATATTTTTCTATGTAAACATTGGGCTTATTAATAAACTATTATAGCCTATATTGTAGAACTTGTTTATTTATTGCGTTTATTAAAGTTTTTATTTTAAAAATAAATCGAATTATTATTAAGTCCAATAAATATACCTTCGCTGAACATTAATGAGACACCGGTTGTCATATATTAGGAAAATACTTTTGTAAAAAGTAGCCCCATAGATTAATAGATTGAATTAGACGATGTTATAATTTGGTATTGTAAAGAATCTTTGTTTTTTAAACTTGTTAATACAAATGACGAAAACTATGACGAATCTGTGATTTTCACTGAATTGTGGTAAAATAACTCTAAACAGTTTACTTTAAGATTGAAATAAAAGTAAAATTGTTGGGGGTTTCTAGGAGATGATTCAGACTATACCAACCACAATTTCCACTACGACCACCATTTCGAAGACAACCACTGAGCTGTAGGTATGGGGTTGTGCAAGCCAAATAAGAAAACTTACATCGAAAAGCATTATGTGTACTGAGATTAAAATCAAGGCACAAAACACACAAGTGATGAGAATAAGCGAACATTAATGCAAATATATTGAAAGTGCCATGTCAAGAATGGGAAAAACTGAAGAAAGTAGTGCTTAACGGATCATTAAAAGAAAAGTAATATTGGCATATTTTAATTTCGTATGACAACCATGGAAACTAAAACGGAGTGTGTGAATAATACTTTTGTATTCGTAGAAGATGTAAAATATAGAAGGTGAGAAAAAATTTCATAGAGTGACTCCAAGTTTTCGTCAATAGCTGCATTTGTCAATCGCTGTCTAGAGCTCTAGATAATTGTTTTTATATTCCTATTTTTATATACCGTTACAGAAATATTACAGTTCTAACAACTTTGTATATCAATAACAATATCAGGACAATCAAAATCAGTTATAGTCAGTTTATTCAATAAATTACAAAACAAGATGTTGACACATTTGAACAAGTTTACTCTCACTTTTAACAAATTGATTCCACTCTGGTGCAATCGCAAAAAGGGGGTTGGGCAATCGTAGCCTGTGGGAAAGTGGATAATTTTAATAAAACTCAGTTTTAGAAGCCAATTTAGCAAAAATATTACGATTACCCAAGCGCAGGTAGTTATCAGGTTGAAAAAACGAAAGTATTTTAATAAATTAGGCCATAAGATCTTTCACTAAGGGTTAAACATTATCTAACATTTTACAGCACCATTGCCATAAACATAATAATGAAAAGTGAATAACAATTTTAAAGTTTTCTACGTGAAGCTGCAAATCGATGCGGTTATTATTAAAAACCACACGTCGAGGTCCAGGAAAATCTAGTATTAAATTCATGTCGACTGTAAAATTGGACGAGGCAAAAGTCCAACCACAAAACTCAATTGTGAAAAGTGCAGCATTTTGTAGCGTGACTTTTTGGGAATGCAAATGAATTTTGCTCACAAAATTAAATATCGTAGTATAATAAACATTTCCGCAATTTTTTGAGTTTGAAATTGGAAAATTATAGAGTGATCGGTGGCTAGTATTACATATGTATTTAACAAATATATAATGTGATTATAATGACCTAAAACCAGAACTGAATCTGATGGACAAATTTTTCTCAGGATTTCCAATATATGCACAAATTATTAAATTTTCTAATAGTGATTTGGATTGGTTGCATCCAAAAAATGTAGAAAATCAGTATTTTCTCCATCACATTTTCCTTCTAAAATACATGATACAGAAATTTTAAAACAGAATTTTTATCTACGCCCATAAATATTTAAACGTTTGTATGTTCGTGTATGTATTAACAATTTTTTTATTCTCCCATGTTCTTCATAGTTTTTATATTGTACAACCCTATTAAAATATTATTGATATTTTTTATTATATTTAGTTATTTCAACGAATTCATTTTCAAGTTTAAGGCTTGTTGGCCATTCTACTAACTCCTCGAACGTGCAAATTAACAGTATCTGAACAGTTACATCACAACACTATGACATACGGCTATACGCACATGGGGATTAAGTAGATAAAAAACTGTATTATTTACAAGCCACGATCTATTAAATAAAATAGTCCAAAAAAAACAGAGGAATATTTGATTGTGAATTGTCCAACATCATGATCACGTTTTCGAAGTCATATATTAGAAAAAAATGAAAAAAATTAAAAATCTTCATTGGGCTAAAGTTTTTACACATGAAGGCGAAATTTAAAACTATGTAGACATTCTATACCTATTATAGCAGTATAAAATAAAGTTATCATTTACAACATGCAGTCAACTAAAATATCTATTGTTTTCCTCTTAAAACAAAAATCAACATAAATAATCAACATAATTTGTGTTTATAAAAAAAATGCAAATCCAGACTTAACTACAGAATTACAGGAACTCTTTAAATTTAAATAAAAAGACAAAAAAGAAAATAATATATATATATATATATATATATATATATATATATATATATATATATATGTATATGTATATATATATATATATATGTATATGTATATATATATATATATATATATATATATATATATATATATTTATAGACGTTATAGATCATAAAAAATATGTTGACGTCTACGGAGACACTGATATTCCCCTTCAAAAAAACATGATACAAAATATGCAGGAGAAACTAACTAGACATTGAGATTATGTCTTTAAACATTTTAAGATAATTTATTAATATTTTCATTTGAGTTTAACGACGTATGGCAGTACAACTCGGCCCTCTGTTAGATAATGCTAAATTATATAAAGAAAACTAAGACTACTAGATTATCGTCAACTAATGAAATATTTTTTGGATAGTATTTCTATTACGATACGTTTTATTTCCCTTATGCTGTTAAACAAAATATTAATATTCACTCCGTGAACATTTTGCCCAGTGTATATTTCCGAGGCGCAAAAATATGATTAATTCGTGAAAAACTCTTCTACATAGAGTCATGGTTATTATTTTTAATTAAGTAAGCTTCTACAAACTTCGTTGTTTCCTGATTCTAAATTAAATAGTACGGGAGTAAGGGAGGCGAATTTATTTTCTTGCTGACTCTAAAAAAAATCTCTGTATGTACATTGCTTATAATTGTAAAAAAAAACTTTTTGAGATATTTATACCTAGCCATTTCAAGTTATGTTTTTTTGGCATTTCAAGAAACCAATGTCAAGGATATTATTTGCTAACTCCAAAATTTGCACGTAGATATTTTTTCTGTTTTAATATATTTTATTATCACTTCTTTTAATTTTCTAAGTCAGTCAGTTTCAGTAAAAAAAAGGCTGTGATATACAGATATGGGTGATTTTGTTAGACTTCCGTTTTCTTCCCATTAAAATAGCTATAAAAATAGCTAGCCATTAAAATAGCTACTTTCCATAATATTTTTCCCTAAAAATAATTTTATTATCGGAAATATAACATATGCAAATTCGATATATTATTGTACTAATTAAAATGTTATTTATTCTCAAACCACATTCTTCTTCCTACCGCTAAATCATATAATATAAAGCACCATAATAACTACATCTACAGTTGATAAATCCTCATAAGTATAATAACGAATATCACAACTAACTTATAATAAGAGAAAGTTTCCATTAAACCCTTTCGCAACTTCTCATATCCAAGAATAAGTTTCAAACCAACACAAAGGGAACTGACTCCATTCCTCAAAGGGAAATCCAACTGTCCTATTAATCAAAACCTAACCATCACAATTCATTATATTCCGACCGCGGAACTTTCGGCCAACAGAAAAACACCCCGCTGCTCTTGCCCAAACAATTATCCAAGTACCGTTGAACAAAATCACATGCCGCACTAAAGCGCCAAAGTGTTACCCGATATTTGTAGAACTCGCGCCGACATTCGTCGAATTATTTGTTCCACCCCCGCCCTAATAGCGGGCAAAAATATATGTTTCAGTAAGAAAATCGTCCCCCGTACCAGATGGTGTGCGACCTCTGACCATTAACTTGGTCGCCCGTGAGTGAATTATTGCCGTTTATCCGATTTTATCGATGGAATAAATCATATGTACATAACTTTAGCGTCAAAGATCGATGGGACAGTCAACTCGCCCGCTGTTATTTCACGAAATCTACGATCGACACAATTTCCTTTGAGAGGTGGTAGGGGGTGGGAGAGTTGACGATCATACGAGTCATATTTTTGAAATTGGTGACGTAAAAAGAACAAGCATTAATTTGTATAAACTCCGATCGTATTCGTTAGATTCTATTCGTAGACCCTTTTCCTCAGAACTGAATGAAGATATCAAGTATATAATTAATATCATATTCTTGGATCTACGACACCTCGGAGTTTTAAAAATTAGGGTTCTAAATCAATACAATCCAGAAGAACCCTAAAAATTGAGCCATTTATAGGGTACTTGCCGTTGACTTATAATCATGAAATTTGGCAAGAAGCAAGATCGTTAATTTGTAGTCATATCGTTAACTTGTAGTTATTATATCGTTAGTTTGAAGTTAATTCATATTTTTTTTATTATGCGCCTATGAAAGATGGAGTTGACAATCATTTTGTTTTAAAAAAATTAAATTTTGTAATTAGTCTAATATGGATAGTACGTACTATTAAATGTTTTTTCACGAAAGTATGCTTCAAATTTAGGATTGACGTTGAAAACTATAAATTTATTGAGTACTATATTTTTTTGTTTAAAACCAGATAGTTAAATCAGAAGTTAATTTTAATTGGGTTTTATTTATTTATTCGCAACTTATGTCATGTTTGTTTATCACAAAGGAAAGGAAGACGTTTAATTGAGGAAAATATAGTCTCTTCTTCGTGATACTAATTTTTTCACATAGGAAATTCATTATTGATAGAAAAAGTTTTACCTGGCTATTTTTATGTAATTATCAGGCAGTAATCAAAACAGTTTTTTTTCTAAAATTTATATCTGATCTGAAGAGCTTTTAGGAACTTACGGAATACATAAAAAATAGCTTTAATGACCAAATCCACAGATGTGAGTTGTTAATCAACGAAACACGCAAGTGCGATAGGTTAGTGAAAAAAAGTTAGGTAAAATTCGAAAATAGCGAAAAAGCTAGTCACTTTGAAAACACAGAATGAATGTCAATATCAGTTGTAATTAATTTAGACAACAGATAAATAATAATATTATTAATTTATTGAATATTATGCAAAATCTATACTCTGTATAACTTATATCGTTTCTAATACATTGTATAGCTAAATTCAGTACAGTTTAAAAATCTCCCGGTCACCCGTTGTATTTTATTGAAGGATGGGTAGAAATGATTTGATGGACTGTTTCGAGCACCTGAATTCACCCATTTTTCGTAAGTGAGCTCAGTGGCTAATTCCAATTCTTGAGTGATTGACCGTATACCTGATTGGAAAAACAATAGTAATGGCAGTGTAACCCAAAAACGTCACAAAATTACCAACCTTCATTTGTTAGATCACCTCCATTTAAAACTGGAAAGCCTCTAAACAAAATTTGATTATTCATTTCAACTTAATTGATAAATTATTTCTATAACTGTACAAAAAATTTGTAATTGTAATTGTACACAATTTTGAATTGTATTTGTAATTGTACACAACTTTGAAGGCAAAAGTCCTTTTTATAAAAACAAGGGGAACTAGAAGGAGTAAGACGTCTTGACTTTTTTAGATTAACATTATTTGAGCAGAGGTTGACATGATTAACAAAAATTGAGATACGAACGCAAAAAAAATGTATCTTTGAAGATTCTTCAGAAAACAACTCTGGTCCATCCTAGGTTCTATTGCCATCACTATAATGATGATAATAACATGTGTTGCCAACAAAAACAGATAGAAAGACATGGCGTAAATCAATTAATTGTACTAATAATTTATTCAATTCATCAAGCATTCGTAAATGGCAGAAATTATTGTAATATCTGAAAAAACATTTTAATGCCTTTAATTTATTATGTAGGATATTTGGTGTTTTTTGCAACTTTAGAAAAAATTATATTATTACAATTGCCGAGCTGTGAACACATGTAACTGGCCGTGACTAAAACTACCTTTAAATAAATCGATGACCATTTTTCTCATAGTTTGGTTTTGAAGTTTATAAATAAACATAATATAAATGCAATAGACATTCTAAATTATCTTTATAAAGTTAGCCATAAAGAGTAATTAGATTAAAATAGGCAAGTTCTTGCAGACTTTTAGATAATTATATGTCTATGGTAATATGCAATTAGCCATGATAAATTTTCATCTCTCTATCATTTCTTAATAAGATAAAATATATAAAATAATTTTAATTTTCACTTTGTATAATACTCATTGCCAAGACAATAAAAAAATTATATTTTACTAGTACATACTGCACTGAAAATATAATGCTCATTTTCAATTGTTTTTCTTTGGCCAGACCAGTTCTTAATATTCACTTCAAGAAACAGCGCCTGATAAATTTACCTTTCAATTAAGTTACATGTTTATCCATTCATTTATTAAATGATAAAGTAACCAATCGTTATCATTTATTTAAAAAATTGTGCCCTAAATTATTTGTTTTATAAGCAAACATCAAAAATAAATTTGTAATAGATAAAATTATAGGTAACGAACGATTTAGTTTAAAAGTGGATACGATTAAGAAAGTCGTTTAATTTACGAAGTTTTATAAACGACCTATTTTATTGTTTTGTTATTAAATGTTAAATTATGTGTCAATACGCTGATAATATCTTAACAATGATAGAGTGGAATACGATATTGCAAAAATTTCTGCTCTCATAAAACAGACTTTGAAATTACATTTCAGTACGTGTAATTTACTCAAATATGTTTGATATCTTTCTGCGATAATTAATGCAAATTTGCGTTATTTGGAATTATAATTGGCCTATTAGTGTCGCTATAAATGTTGGCTCTAAAGAAGTATATTACCCATATTAGAAAATATAACTATTAATAGTTTTACACCTAAATCAGATTTTCTCAACATCTTAGTCTTTCAACTTAACAGTTGAAAGACTAAGATGTTGAGAAAATCTATTCATGTTATTACATTTTTATTACATTTACAGTTATTCCAGCTCTAAGATTTTAATGTAATTCTCAGAAAAGAAGTTATTGTTAGTTCAAATTGATAAGAGGATTTTCTTGAATTTCCTTGGTCCCAAATATCTCTATATATTACATTTTTACAAATTGGTTGAAGAGCTAAAATTTGAATATTATAATTCTATTTTGCTTCCTTTCTTAGGATAAAATTAGTACTAGAAATTTATAGAAAAATTTGGAAATTTTTGTGTTTTTCTTGCGTCAAAGAAACTGTCGCGTAAAAGTTCCTTTTGTATTCCTGTGGTTTTTTTAATATAATATTTAAATTTCACTTCGTGTTAAGCTCTGTGAAACATTCGAGACGTTATAAATATTATGTGTTGATAGTTGTTAATCTTATGTGAAAGAGAGCATGTCACACTATGCATTCAAGACAAATGTGTAGACAGTACCATTTATACAATTAAATTGGCTATTCAATATTCAATATTCCTTGGCCAACTCTTAATTGTTATTTATTGATGATGAGATCAACGACCGGCTATAAATCAAATGAAAATAGAACTTATTTTATTGCATGAATTTCTTATAATTCATAATATGACATGTATTTTTCTCTGAATACTTGTCATTTCGATAATTGGAACTTACATTCGAATTTGTATTGAAAAAAAAGTTTCGTTGATTATTAGGTCTCGCCATATAAGGTTATCTCTCTACACAATAGCTTCTAGTAACTGCATTTGCTTTCATATTTAATAACATATGTAGTTCAATATAACTGAATACTTGGGTATAACGAAAGAATTCAGTTTATTCATGATATTTTCATCATGTTATTCTAGACAGATTTAAATGTCTTCGTAACAATGTCAATGTAGTCATTCGTTATTAGAAATTGCTACATTAGCTTATTTCTATGCTATATAGGTAGACCTACTTAATAAAACGAAGTATGTATAAAAATAGCTATCCGCTCCTGTCTCGCATAGGTATTATTATTTTTATGTTAGTTTAATGGCCAATAAGTGAAAACCCGCGCCCATAATTTTACTTATTTTAAAATAGGATCATAATATTTTTTATTCTTCAAAAACTACAGCATAAAAGTTGAAACAGATTTCTACAAAATGTAATTTAACAAAAATTACGAAGCTTTTGGGTAACAAGCTCTAGAAAATTGTATTAAAAAAACGTTTATCGTGGATTTTATTACAGAACTTTTCAAAAACAAAAATGATCTTACGTCTTATTTCCGTGTGTTTCAGGGAACGCCAAAATATCTTCCAGACGAATGTTTTTTTTCGATTTCCTCAACATCCAAATCAATTAAACTACCTAGAAAATTTATTAAATAATTAATTTATTTATTTTAAAGGTTATATATCCTATCGTTTCTAACAAATCAGTCTATTTGCTTATGAAAATCGAAAAAAAATATGTCCAGTAATTACTAAAAAAAAATGCGTACATAGAGCATACATACACAAACGCTATGGTAGGTTTTATTGCATAATATATATATATATTTATATAACAATGAATGAAACAACCCTATCGTTATTATAAATTATTGTGTGTTTTAACAATAATATTTGTTCTTAGGGTAATTTTTTGTTCATTTATTTTTTTGTCGAAATTCTACTACGACATTGATTTAGGAAACATTAATATTAACTGAGTTTTAAAAAATACATATTCGATATTTAACTGATTTTAACTTCTTTTTCTAACTGACTCAATATTAACAGCTATAACATTATTTATATTTAGTATGGCTTTACCGGCAGCTGTAACCAAGTTGGTAAACACGACTTGAAATGAAAAAAAAAATTAAAAGCTTGAAACCTTTCTAAACGTTTTGCACTTTGCATGATAAAAATGACTATACGGTGTGAAGCAAAATTCATAAATAGTTTAGAATGTGAATATAAATGTACTTTTTCCTAATTGTTACTCTCTTTTAAATGTACAGCTTTAAACATTTCCATCACCTTTTGCATAGTTGGTATTAGTAGTTATGACGGAGCAACACTTACTTCTTCTCACATGCAATAGAAGGTAGCGAGGATTTGCTGGTAACAGTAAAATCTCCTAATACACCATATTTAAGAAATTTAAGTAATAATAGAGGGGTAAAGGCGCCAATGATTGGAAAAGTTTCGATTTTTTCAGAAAATATTTGGTAATATTAGAAACGATACGGTTGTAATGTTGGGTTCTAACAAATTCGATAATTTAGCGCAATTAACAGAGGAGATATATTTATAAAAAAAATAAATACATTTAGGAACGAAGAATTTTGTTAAACTTTGTACATAGAACACAATTAGATATGCACACTATTTTAGGTAGAACATGAAAACTACATTAAAAAAAAATTACCACCAATTTGAACCGTAATTTAAACTCCAAAATGAATCCAGTAACATTTTAACAAATCTAAGTTCGTAGTGTTTCTAATTAATTTTTTTGACAATATTGTTCAAGGTAAGGTTTCTAGTGGCTTACTGAGTTGATGAGTTCCAGAATAGATTACGGTTTTCCATTTTTCCAAAAAAATTAGAAAAATATATCTCATAAATTGAAAATATTACGACAAAACTAAATCAACAATTTTTTTCCAGAACGTTAAATTTTCTATTACTTCTTTCACGAAGTTTTTATCGTACGTCTTAACATGAATGAATGATTGTGTGTTAAAATTTTCCAAAAAAATTGTTTACTAATTATTCCGCAGCCCACCGATCAAACGTTAGAATGGAGGAGAGCAATCTTACAGAATCACAACATGTTGCGTAATTTTTGTTACAAAGACCATTTGTAGAAAAAATATTTAGCGGAAAATAATTCTTCAAAATGCCAAAAACACTTTCTGCCTAATATCTTACGAAGTATTTATTAAATGTAAAAATACGAAATTTTTATTTTTTTTAGCACAAAAGTGTCATTACTATCACACCCTATCATCCGTGGTATAAAATATTAATTTATAATTATCACTTTTAATTTCAATTTTGTGTTATTGTAGCATGGCAAATCAAGACATATTTTATATAATATTCTGAATATAATTTTCTCTTAAAGACCAATATCCACTAAAGCTTAAATAATACATGCAAAACAATGTCACTGAACCACCAAAGACATGTGTATACCAATATCCACTATAGCTTAAAAGACGTATCGAAAATAATTTCATTGAGCCACGAAGGACTTACAGCATACTAGTGTTGTGTTCTTAAGGTAGTAACCTAAAAATAAATTAGGTTAAAATATTAGTATTATGTGTAGTTAAGGACTAAACTTAATGTGAGCTGGTCTCTTCGAATGTTCTCAAAATATTTCAAACTTCCGACACTGGTTAGGGACGTCTATCAGAGAAAGAAGGTTGGTAAAATTGTATTAGGACAGTTCAAACTGATTTACTAGTAGGACGAAAATTATTAAATAGCTGGAAGGAACATTTATCAGTCACTACTATTTCTTTGTGCGACGTGAATATCGAACACAAGCTATTTTAATATTAAAATGGAAAATTAAAATAGCTTGTTGTTCTTTAGGGGCTAATGTAAAAGAAGCGGAGGCCCACTATTTCTGATACCTAACAATGCAGAGGAAGATTAAAGGTTTTTCAGTAGAGGACGTTGGAAGGTTTGAATTTTTGAATGTAGTATATCATAATTTGCCAATATAGTTTTATGGAATAAGAAATCTCTTACTTAATATTTTCTCTAGGAATGAAACAAATAAAATAATAATTTAGTCGTGGATGTTATGAATTTTTTATCATATTATTTTTTTTTTAATTCAAAACTAAAGAAAAGGAAAATAAACTACTAAATCCCTAATAAAAAAGGTTCATACGTTTAACCGTCCGCATATTACAAGCTTATGAATTGGTAATTCTTTTGTTATTAATTTTTATGGGTATTTAGGTGTATGATTCTCGTTAATCCAATAATGGTAGTAAAATATTTTAATTATCTAACCACATATTCAAAATACAGTTTTTTTGTCGTGCATCCAATCGAGTGTGTGCCAGTAAATAGGTCTATGAAAATTTAATAAAATAGACCGTATGATATTTTAAATTTAGCAACAAACTTTTACAGATATAAACCTTCAAAGATGTTTAACGAGCTAGCGACACACTTTTAAAATATTTAGTCACGAAAATGCGAAAGAAAACGTGTAACAGCCTAGAAGTGAAAGTGAAAATCAAAATCAGGTCAAAAAGTGAGTAAAATCAATCAAAGTTTTTGTTATCATAGTTTATAATTTAAATAAAAATATTCGGTCCAATATATTGTAAATGTACTATTCTGTATATAGTGATTTTGGTCCATAGAACTAGTAGTAATATCCACATGTCGTATTTATTTTTAATTCATATTATACCAGATATAAGAGACGGAAAATTGGTTTAAAAATATTACGTTAAAACCTTGAATAAAAGTTATGGCAACAAATGTTATGTTACAATGCTAGAAAAAAATAATAAGAATAAATACAATTACAAATACGGAACGAATTTCTTGCTCATAAGAATTATTTTATTATTTCAGTTCAAATATATTTATAAGTAGTTTCGAACGCTCCTTAATCTAATTACGATCTTTGTAAAGTACTAGCAGCCAATGTTGTGAAAATTAACATGAAAACTTTTATAAATAAATTAGGTTGTTCACGTCAGAGTTTCGGGTCACCCTAAGTTCAACCGTTAACCACACCTGCTACGAGCCCTCAAACGGTATTTGTTCTGACCAATCCATATATCATTACCGTTACTGTGTCGAACTAAAACAATGTAGTCATAACACGAACGTGGATGACCTTCGTATTTCACTAACTTATTTTCTGCTTTTAACTGGCTTTAACACAGGATCGTGTTGAAGGATGAATTGATAGGTAAAAGTATAAAACTAAAACCAGAATAGAGATTGTTCATCCAGATTTTTTATTCCCTAAAAGTAGTTAGTGTACAAGTAAGTGGCTTTTATTCGCGACTTATTCATATGAAAGAGATTTAAGTATTGACGGATAATAGGGACCGGTATTTTCGGTGCTTGACTTTGAAGAATAATGAAATTTTACCCACTTATTTTTAATGATTTATCGAAATCTTACACTTTTTTTGAAACAGGAAAGTCGTGTTATGTTGGAAGGTAAAATATAAACAAATTAGTATATCACAAAAGCCACTTAAAAATACGCATTGCCATTTAATGTGATACTTAATAGATTTACTTAATTGTGAGACAATTTTTCTTGCGCGCTTTTACTTTTGAATATAATATTATAAATAAATAATAATTATTTTATTTGGGTGAATTAAAAAATATTATTTCCAAATAATTTTTATTCACCGTTTTATAATCAATTTACTTATTTTTCCCATTCATTTAAAACTTATATAATTTATTTTAAATGTTAGTAAAACAAGAACTACAGTGTTGCTCTCAGGACTAAAAAGCTTATTTTCCTTTATTATTCAATTCTCTACAAAATTTACTAGCAATTTCCAGAAGTTTTTTCGTAGTCTTGTTTGTTTTGGTTCCCCATTTTCTTGAATCAGTAGCTGTATGATACGAGTAACGAAAAAGCATTATAATATTATCTTTTTTTTATGATTTATTCAGTTCTTTGTGAAATAAAACTTTCACCAAAATTTACTGAGTATTTACTAGGTTTCAGTAAAAACCAACATTTTATTGGGTTTTGGAGAACTTTTTCTTCATTTATTCTTACGATAAACTGCTGGGTAATTAAATCAATATATGGGACTCGAAAAAATATGGGACTCGAAAATCCCTTCTCTATACATACAATAAAACTATAAAATTGACCTGACTTTACATTCAATTTATTAAAAAAAAATAAAAAGATAGACATAGTAAAAGAAACCGAATACAAAAATGGAATTTTTGGAATTTATGTTTGTTTCTTTTGGTTTTTATGTACTTGTCTGAACACAAAAACTCATTTTACTCAGACAGAGGTTTTGAAAATTATGGGCTTGGTTTAAAATAATAATTAATTTACATTATATCGTAATCATTCCATCTAATTACAAGATATGCCAATTTAATAATTTGAAAAATTAATTTAATTTGCACAACAACAAAAAAGTGTCAAGATACTCGACGTGTAAAAACTATGTATATGCATAGTATATCTAGTTACATCAATAAGTAGTGCTAAAAATATTTTAAATGAATGTGAAATTTTTCGGCCAAACATCCATCGTCAAAATGAGCATAAATAGAATGAATTGTGGAGTAGTGCGAGAGGGTTAGGTGCTCAAGTAACTAATTTGGATGCAGGAAAACGCATGGGGGTAGACGACGTTGTTAGTCATATTTCGCGCATAAATTTTTTTTATGTTAGTTCTGTTTCTCAATTTATTTAAAACTTTATTTGTTCTTGATATTTGTGATTTAATAACGTTTATATTTTTAGTATGAGGCTGTTTAAATTTTGATTTTTATATACTTTATTTACTATATACATAGAACTATAGTATTAGCTTATGTACATATGAGATACGTTCTAGAAAAAATATTTAGGGAAACATGAAAGTAATGGAACACAAAATCATTGCTTTCATAATTTTTGTTTCTTTATTTTGGCACACATCAAATAAAAACTTTTGAACCATCCAAATGGTAGTTCAAAAAATATAAAGATTAACTATAAGTAAGATTTAGTTTTCATTTCTTTATAAGTTGTTCACTCCATTAGAGAATGTGCGACACATGGTGTTTGTAATTTAATTATTTTTTTAGTTTTATTAAAAGTGTACATAAACTTGACTGCTACATACTTTATCTTCTATTCATAAAGTTAAATTTTATGTAATAAGTCTGTAAATAGAAGGTATTTTTAAAAAATATCAAGGAGAACGTGACAAAAGAAATAAAAATAAATTTATTTTATTGTTTGTTCGTTTGCCTCTTAACCTATTTATTTCTTCGCGTGTCACGTAAGATCTGTTAAATGTTTTTTAAATAAAAAAAATTACCTTTTGTTATTATAATAGTAGATGCTGTTACGTGCATTAATCTTCATTTCATATTAATAATATTTTCAAGAGTTTTACACGCGAACAAAATTACAGACTCAGTTAGTTTACAATAATTGAAAAAAAACTACATGCTTTATTACAGTACGAAAAGTTGAGATATGTCTTGTATTCAAAAACTTATTATGTCAAAGGGAGATTCGACAAAAATTAAAATCTCATGAGCAAATATGTCCTGATCAAGTTTTTGCACTTCCATTTAATTTATTTTTTTAATTTTTTTGATCTATTATAGAACCATAAAACTTAAAAATCTATTTTTACAATTCAAAAATGAAATTATAATCATCAGTAAATATTTTACCTAAAATCTACATCAAATATTTTCATCGATATCCGATATCCAATGAAAGTTCTTTGCAGAGTTTTCCTTACGTGGCAACATTATTAAAAAAATCGGCTTCCGTTATCTACAGTTACAATTATTGTTATGTTTATAATAATATTCATATTTAGAAATATAGTTATAGCAGAGAGGGTTTCAACTAATCACTTTTCATTACGTTCACTATTAAAATTTCAAAGGAAAAAAATCTTTTTGATCATATAACAATGTGTATACGTAACGTTAAAAAGCAATGTTGGATCTTTGCCTTTTTACAACGTCGAGTAATGATATCAGTGAGTGATTTAAATGAAATAAACACCAAACAGTCACATTAGGTAAGTATGTTTGAAGATATTGGTATTTTATAGTTTTTATATCGTAAATTTATGAAACCGTACTAGAACCAGCATCACTTTAATCATAGGATGCAGCTAGATACACGATGCACCAACTCACACGTCGAGCAACTAAGATGCGCTACAAAACATGTGCCGTTTCGTTCAAAGGATATGTAAGAGGACGTTGTTACAAATAAGTAAAAAAAAATTACATAAACTTCACAAAGACATTTTAGTATAAATATATGAAAATTGTATAAATAACGTTGTTATTCAAGATAAATGAACATTAATTAAACAACGTAAAGTCTAACACATTTTGAAGCGCTTGTTAGCAAATTAATATTTATAATTATGTTTTCACCTATTCAAAACTTGTAGAACACACATCCTCATATATATAAAACGGATAGAGCAACGTAACTATCACTCGAAGTGGTTGACTAAATCGACCATGTCACAATCGCCTTTGTTGATCCGAACTCCTCCGAAAAGGTCGAGAAGTCATCAATAAAATCTGAGAGCAAAACAATATTTCCTTCATAATCCCTTATATGCAATCACTTACTGATTTATTGAACCACGTTATTTGATAAGAGAGCAAACATCCGTTATTAGGAGCTGACGAGTAAATATGTGTCACCTCGTCTATCGAGAAAAGGGAAATGGCTGGATTCTTAAAAAAGGAACGCAACTGTGTGAAAAATTATATAAACGTGCGATTAAATATTAATAATATTCGCTTTTTATTATTAATGATATAACAAACTGGTAGTTTACGTAGTATACAACGAGGCTCTTAATTAAAAGAACACAAAGTAGTTATAACATATAGTCTCATATACCCTTATTTAAAATCAGTTCATTATTGAAAAGTGTGTAACAATGACAATACAAAAGGAAAAAACGGTTTGTTTGACCGTACATAAAAATTACCTAGTTGCCGATATTTCTTAATATATTTGATTCAAATTAAACTAATTAAACTTATTGAAACGCCCTAATCGAACGCAAAAAGCTAGATTCTACATGGGTGCAGAGGCATACTAAAAAAAAAGCGGCTGACCAAGCCAGACTTCCATCCGTATCTCGTTTGAAGTAAAATTACTCCACTTGTTATAAGTCATTACTAATATGAAGTTCCTAGCGCAATAATTATTTACTGATAATAATATTTACAATAATTATTTACTGCCTAATCTAAGTGACATATATTTACCGTGAATATTTCATGGGGAATATAGTTAAGTGACGTATATTTACCCTAAATATTTCATTAGGAATATCGTTATGGTTTCCTTATCACCTTTGTGTATAGTTTATAAGAAGCCCTGTTTTTTATATGTTTTGTATTCAGTAGCTTTAGAAATAAAAGGAGATTTTTGGATAATTTTCAGCCTATTCCACATAAAGTATAATAACAATTATGAAAATAAAAACGTTACCGAGAACTGTAAACGACGTTTCAAATGTTCGATACTATGTACTATGTATGAAATTAAAAACAATGTTTTGAATGCTTAATTCACCCCGCGAATTTCCCAAAAAAATATTTGAGGACTAGCTATTGAGGTATGTGCGTGTTAATTTACTTTATTATTAACCAAATGTATAATTTGTCTTAATTTTTACATGGTTTGCAACGTTTTAGTACCAATATATTTAAATTGAATTTTAATTGAAATGCGAAATAATTTTGTAATGTATAGAACTTTCTCAAAGGAATATATTTTTATTCCATTGTATTTTATTTAAAAAATTGCCAGTTGCCTTTTGTTATTCGCACTCTTTTTTCTCTCGTCAAATTTTTCAACTGTGAACTCTTTTGCACAAAAGTTTGGTGAATGATTGAAAGCCAGAATATGAAGTATATATTCTGACTTGAGTAATTTTTTGTGTTTAGTCAAAACGCGATTATAAAGGTTATAACTCATCGAGGAAGCATTTCTATCTAATTACCGCGACAAATAAATTGTAACGGAACACTTGTAAAAAGTTTTACGAGCGTGAGGAACAATTATAAATTTGTTTTGAAAACATCATGCAATCTGTGTTTGTGACAACGAAACTTTATAAAAAAGTTCGGCGAGAATCAATGAACCGATCAAAGACTCCAATCACTTTCTTTATTTAATTTCACTGTTAAGATTAAAACTGTAAATAAAATAACTGGACGTGGACTGTTCCTACAGGTGACGACTATTCCTCTTTTTGAGCGACTCCTTCATAAGGAGTTTGTTGTGGTAACAAGAACCTGCACTCGTAAGAGCCTACTCATTACCATCTGGAGGAGCTGTAGATGTTCACAAGATTCGTTTGGTATTTCAAGGTTGGTAAATCTAATTGATACATACAGTTGACGAATTATCCTTAGTTGGGAGGGTTTGTTAAAATTTAAATTCTGTGATGATCGACCATAATACTGTAAGTTATTTGAACTGAATATTTTATAATTAATTTAGTTAGATAAATATTATCTGTTAGAGTAGAATATTATTTCAAGGTTAGGACTAATTGGTCCGAGTGACGTTTTTGTTATTCTATACCCATACGCCACAACAGGCGTAATACATAAAAATGTCCAACAATTAATTGATAGTGTGAAATATTCATTTTAGAACCATATTCCGGACCAGACCAGAGACCGGAGTCGCCCTAAGTTCAATCGTTTTCGACACCATTTATTTTTATGTTAATACGTGATCGACTACTTGTGGTAACGTTACAATAATAACCTATCGGACTTATATAGTCTAGTTTGAGTTTACGTTTGATCGTATCTTAAGTGAGTACGAATTTAAGTTAAGAATCCTAAGATTAGATTCACAAAAACATCAAAGTGATTTTTTTTTCAGATTATGCTCGTCGACAAAATTACCTAAAATACACAGCAAAAAGTGAAACGTGAAAAATGTATAGCCACCTTTCACTTTTCCCCTCACAATGAAAGTTTTTTATATGACTTTTCTAATAATACAATCAGATTGCTAAGTTGTTTATTATTTTGCGGAGTTTTGTTTTAATTTGTTTAGTGAGAAATATCCATATGGGATTTTAAAGGGAAAAAGAGTTACATACCATAAAAGTGTGTGTCCATAAATGTGTTCAAAATGTTATAGTTACATATATATGTATATATATATGTGTGTGTATATATATATATATATATATATATATATATATATATATATATATATATATATAATCATGGCAACTATATAATATGGTAAAGGATAATATAACTTACTGCATAATTAATTAAAAAACATCCTTTCAACTATAGTGAACAGAAACGACTACGTACACATATCATCATTAAGTATCACGCAATTAAGATTATAATGACAAATAAAATAATTATTTTTAAATATCACATTAACGTAGGTTTGCTACCGAAGCTTATTAGTCCTTATATAAATAAATTTAACTATTTGTAAACTAAAAGATGCTTTAAAAGTATATATTTAACATTTTCACTCCAGCAGTTATAAAGGAACTAATGTACTCGTGAGCATATTTACGCGGTACCGACGTATTTCGACCTGATGGTGAGTTCTAGTGGATGGAACATATGAGAATGTTCATGATATAAAAAGTGAAATAAATATGTTTAAATACGTGAATACAAAAGTTCCTCGTAATAACATTTCTTTTTTTTGCTCCAATCAACTTTCCACTTCAGATGTCTTAATGATATTATGTAGTTTCCCCAAATAAGATGAATTTAACAAAACACGATATGGCATGCAAGCATTTATTAACATGTTAGGTAATAATATCCGTTAAAAAGGATCTCAAAAGTGGAATGAAATGCATTCTCTTCTTGATCCTGCTAATAATCAAAAGATACTTTTAAATCCATTCCTCCATATAGGAAACATGGGAGCGAATCTTTACTGAGTTGTTTTCGTAAGATAAACACTTAAGGGACTCGAAATCTAAGAACTTCATACGATATATTTACATGAATATTTTTTAATTTCCTCTTTCCTACTAATTATTTTCTGAGTGTACCAACTATATGTAATCACCAAATTTGCCCCTTAAAATTATTTTCGCTTGTCAAAGCCAAATATTCGCTTCCTACCTTTATTACGTAAACGTCTCCTAATTATTGAAATCGATATTTTCTATGTTCCAAAAGTAATCGACGTTTTGAAATATTCCTGGAATTACCTGGAATCAAATTTCGCCATCAACTATTCAAACGTAAAATATATAGGAAACAATTAAAAATCATCTTAGTATTTTGTTTATTATTTACGAGAAGTATAAATCTTCAAATGTCATATTTCCAAAAAAATAATAAAAACTCAAGCACGAGGAAGTATATTTCTACTTTACGATTAATTTACACTGTAAACTTTGACTAAAGACCAATATCCTAATGGTCGTCTTAAAGCATTAGTAATCAAATTAATAAGATTACTTTTTTGTAAATAAGAATACGTTGTTAATTGTAGAAATAAAGAAATATGGTATTGCACATGTACATGCAGTTATGGTTCATTGTCCTTTTATCCATTTTTCATCAGGTTCCATTTCTTATATTGAAATATTTGACCAAATTGAAATATAAAAAATAATTTCTGTTCTGAATGGGTTAACAATCACACTGTGGTGCAACCGTTCAAAGGCGGTTGAGCAATTGTACCCTCTGGAAGAGTGGATAATTTTAAGATGACTCGGTTTTAGATATATGTAGCAAAAATATGATGACTACCCGAACAAAGGTAGATATCAAGTTCAATAAAAGAAAGTTTTTTCAATAAATTAGGCAATAAAACATTGCTAATCAAAATAAATTTCGTCAAAGAAACTTCCATTCTGTACTGTAACATATGATAAACCTACATACTCAAGAGAAAATTAGTGGGAAACAAAAAAGGAAAGTATTCATATCGTCTCATGAACAAATTACGAAGGAACCTTTTTGAACTGGTAGTCATCTGATTGCTCCATGTATTTCTTGTTTTGTACTAAAGTCACATATAATACATTAATTGAGAAAAAAAAAACACATTGAAAGTTCCTAGCATTACACCATACCAATCCAAGCCTTTTCAATAACTATTTCTCTACATACACTAATTGACTACAAAAAGTAAGGCACAAATCGAATTGAAATCCTAAATCTACTGCCTCAATATCTTGGCATAAGGGCACGTCCTGTCAATGATTTATACATATTTGAGAGCAGCTCGCACTTCACGGTAGTTCATCATAGATGATTTGCTTGATTTGAACCGCAGACCGTTTGTAACGTTCTACTCATAAGCGTCATCGATATCACGCTATAGAAACTTGCCATCTGTTATAGTTCCAATTGTTAAGAAAATAGAATGTAATGTGAAATTTTACCCACATTACCGATATTATTTACCAGTATAGCAAACAATAAACACACGAGATGGAAACAGTGATTGACTCCTGATCGCCTGACAAAAGAATAAGATATAAAATTACCCATTTGAACGAATTGCTTTCAGTCTGCAAGATACAAAAAGAAGAAGCGTAAGGTTATAACTTATATAGAGCAGCTTAATAGGATATCATTATCCACACGGTCAAAGGTTTTCTGGTAATCGAAATACGCAATATCCACTTGAAAACCGAGATCGACCTTTCGTGTTACGTTAATGAAACGTAGTCAATGAAACGCGTGAGATTCGTATAATATTATACGTACTTTTAATATTATCATACATATATCATTGTGGATTAAATATTTTCTAACATTTTATAAGATTATTGCTATAATGAAAGTTTGTCAAAATTTTTAAAATTTGTTATGTGAAACTGAAATTCAGATCGACTGTGAAATTGGAAGAGGCAAAATTTCAACCACAAAACTCAATTGTGAAAAGTGCAGAATTTTGTAGCATGAGGTTTATGGGAGTGCGACGAATTTTGCTGACAAAATTGAATATTGAATTTAAAAATGTTTCTGCATTTTTTTAAGTCTCAAATTTATATTGAGTTCGATAAATTTTAATGGCAAGTGGAGCACGGCCAGTGGTTAGTGTTATGTATGGAAATAACAAATATATATTTGTAGTTATAATAACCTAAAACCAGATTTAAATTCGACGGACGATTTTTTCTGGGTGTTTAAATTGTATGTGAAAGTGATTAAATTTTTTGGTGTTCGTTTGAGTTGATTGCATCTAAAAATATTAAAATTTAGTGTCTAATTTTCTCATTTTTTTTTCTAAAGCATACAAAATAGCAATTCTAAAATATTCATATGATTAATTCACACCACACACAAACACGTTTTGTTTTTAAGTTACTTAGTTTAAAGGAAAAAATGTGTACCCTTATATATTTAAATATTTCTGTGTACGGGAATGTATAAGGAACTCTTTTATTTTCTACATGTACTTCAAAGATTTTATACTATATGACTGTATCTAAGTACCTTTAATATATCTTATCACATTCCGTTGATTCAATAAATTAATATTAGAGTTTTTTGGCCAACCGATTAACCTTTTTTATGTACAAATTAACAATGTGTGAGCACTTATATCACGTTATTGTAATATGTGCACTCTAAGGGTTAATCAGGTAGAAACTGTTACATTATTTATAAGCAACGACCTATAAAATAAGAAAGGCCGAAAACATCAGGAGAATATTAGGTTTTTATTGTAAATTCTCCAACATCATGGTCACGTTTCCGAAGTCACATCTTAGAAAAAAATGGAAATATTTAAAAAAATTTGTTGACAAACTTTTTGCACATGAAGGCGATATATAAAACTATGTTGACAATCTGTTCCTGTTATAGCAGTATGAAGTAAAAACAATGAATTACCACATGCACCCAACTGAATCATCTATTCTATTCCTGTTAAAGAAAAAGAAAATCAACGTAAATAAACAACTAAACTGGTGTTTATATCAAAACAATTAAAATTTAGACATAACCACAAAATAACAAAAACACTTTTAATTTTAGAACTATAAATGCATTTACAGATGTTAAAATTATGACCATAAAACAATTATGTTGGCATCTGCAGCTTTTGATGTTTCGCTTAAAAAAAAAAACCGATAATAACTATGAAACATGGAAAGAAACTAACTAGACGTTGATGTTATGTCATTAAACATTTTAAAATAATTTACGTTTTTACTTGAGTATAACGCGTTACGCAGTGCGATTCGGCACTCTGTTAGATGATATTAAATGATATGAAAAGAACTAACGTACTACATGACCGCTAAGTAATGAATCAGTTTATCAACAGGATAATGAAGAAAAAAATATTTTTGAGATTCTTTTAACTAGCCGCTTCTAACGATATTTTACAGGATAAATGAAATTAAGAAACCATTGTCAAGTATATAATTTGGTTACACCAAAATTTTTGCATTAATATTTATCTGTGTTAATATATTTTATTATACGAGAACCCGAGTACCATCGAACAAAATCTCACCCCGCACTAAAGTGCCAAGGTGTTGCCCGAGATTTGTAGGACTCGCGCCGACGTTCGACGAATTATTTATTCCGCCCCCGCCCTAATAGCGGGCACAAATAAATGTTTCAGTAAGAAATCGCCCCCGTGCCAGATGGTGTGCGGCCTCTGACCATTAAATTGGTCGCCCGTGAGTGAGTTATTGCCTTTTATCCGATTTTATGGCTGGAATGAAATATATGTATATAACTTTAGCGTGAGAGGTCTACAGGGTATTCGACTCGCCCGCTGTTATTTCACGAAATCTACGATCGACAGGGATAGAAGATCGATAGGAAGTAGAAAAGTTCGACGATTACACGAATCAAATTTTTGGGATTGGTGACATAAAATGAACAAGCGTTAATTCGTGTTAGCTGAGATGGTATTCGTTGGCCTTTATTCGGATTAGTTAATTTTTATGATTCGGTACCTCAAAAGGACTTCGTTGTTCGTCTGTTGATCTGTCAACACCGTTTTTCTCAGAAACGCATGGAGGAATCAAGTTGAATTTAGTATTATATAGATACATCTATATTCCCTTGGAGGAGTAAAAATGAGGTTTTTAAATCACCGCAATCAAGAAGAATCCTAAGAATGTAACCATTTATGCCACTTTCCCTTAACCTAGAGTCATAAAATTTGGCAAGAAAAAAGTTCTCGCAGCGTAAGTAGATTAATAACAAGTTCTTAATTTTTCGTTATATGGTTAATTTGTTGTTATTATATGGTTAATATGTTGTTATATCATTTGTAGTTTTATCTCATGAAAATGTTTTTGAAGTATGCACCTACAAAAGACGTAGTAGGCAATTTTCATTTCGTTCTAAAAAATTAAAATTTTGTTAATAGCTTAATAGGGAAATTATGTTACATTAACTTTTTTTTAAGAAAACGTTTCTCAAGTTTGAGATTGGTATTGGAATTTATCAATTTACGTACTACTAACCTATTTTCTTTTTTAAAACTAGATATTTAAATCAAAAGTTTATTTTATTTTATTCAGATATTAAAGAAATTGAGATGATTCCTTGAGGAAATTAATATTTTTTCAATGTGAGATCAATTTTTTTTACACAGCAAATTCATCATTAATAGAAAGAGGTATTACATAGCTATTTTTATATAATTATCAGTATTTACTCCACGATAGTGTCTTTTAATTTATATCTGGTTTTGCAAGCGTCTGGGAACTTACGGAATAAAAAATAGCCATTGCAACCCGAAGTGGCCTTCATTCACAGATGTGATGTATTATTCAAAGAAACACGCAAGTGCGATAGGTTCATACAAAAATTCAAGTTAAACTCGAAAAGAGATTAAAAGATATTCACTTTGATAAAATAAAACAAATGTAAATGTCGGTTAACAGTTGAGTTGTACAGTTTAGCAATGGTTAACTTTAAAACAATCTATTGATTATGATTTCAATTACTCCGAAAAGTCATCACATAGTTAGATTTTAATTTGTTCTATGTCACATTAAAAAAAATTGAGTTATTCGAAATATAATATATGAACGTTTATGATCTTAATTTTTTGTTTCTTCGTAAGGAAATATAATATTGCTTTTAATCAAAATGTCGCTAAACGATAAACTACAAATATAACTGAAACCATAATTAATCAGTAGAGGTTACGAGACATAGAAAAAATATTAGTGTTACGTAATCGCAGAAATCATACCTTACTGCAAATAAAAAACCATAATCCGAAGATTAATAACTGAGAAAATATTATTTTATTAAATATTATTTGGTTTAGTTATTAGTTTAGGAAGTTTCTACGCCTTATTTAAAAAATTCAGGATAAACCAAAGTCAACCTTAGGTATTTTGTTGGATTTTGTTGAGTTCGATTGTGTTTGGTTGATCACAAGGCTTACGATCTTTGACGATGCGGCGCACCGCGGGGAAGGTTTCCGGTCATTCCTCGAATGGGGCTGGACTGGTGTTATGGTTGGCTGTACGAGATTGCTCTCATAGCAATAAGTGCGCCATATGTATCAATTAGATACATTAAAGTAGATAAATAAATGAATGAAAATTTTGTTTTTTGCAATAATAGCAGTGTAAGTCGCGATATTATCAAATTATGGCATAGCATACAGATGCTACACTGGTCAAAACTTAAATTTATATTTTTAGGTATTCCACAGTTTTTATCGTACCAGATTTAAAACCTCCAGGTCAACTCTTGTATTTTGTTAAAGAATTTGTTGGAATAATGTGTTGGACTACTTCGATCATTCGTATTCACATAGCTCAAATTTGCTCAGAGCCTATATTTTAGTAGGTGAGCTCAGAAACCAATTACAGTTCTTAAGCGGTTAAGCATACAATTGTATGATGGGGCTATTCAATCATTGAGCTCCAGTGCCCTTTGCACTGGAGCTCAATTCAAACAGGCCGGATTATTCAGCGTGGGATGACCATTCCTCGAATTCCATTCAAGTTTCACTCCAAACATAGTTTATGGGCAAAAAGTGTTTGTGGGTTCCGGAAGTTTACCTTGCAGTCCTAAATATTATCAGATCTTTGTTATTGACTAGTTTAGATTTTTGACACATCTTTTTCTGTCTATTTTATTGTATGAAAGCAATTTGTTTTATTTGAAACCTAGCTCTTTTACTATATCATAAGAAATTGTTTGCATGTCTTATGAAAAATGTTTGTTCGTGGGAGTTACGTTTGTATTTATAGTAAATGGTAATGCAGCCCAAAAACGTGAAAAAAATAACTATGTCCGTTTTATAACAATCTGCCCAAAATTCTAATACGAATCTTTTTTAACGAATATTATCAACGCTCAAAGGAATTAAATAAATAAATTGCATTTTGTTCCTCTATTTTATGGATAAATACGTAGCATATATACTATATATATATCAATAGACGCTAACTCTCCAAAAATAACCAAGTATAACATTTCTTAGTTTTTTCATTAGAAACATTGAACTTAAAGTCTACTTATGTGTTATTAGATCCATATTTCATAACAATTTCAACTCCTTTTCTGTAGGCTCAAAATTTCTGAATAGTCATAACAATTACTATATTAAGTTTCTTAAACAGACACGGCAGAACTTTTTTCCGCGTGAATTGTCGATCGCATATAATATAAAATAAATATTTTTGTCAAACAAGCAATACATTGAGAATAGGGTAAGTCAGAATAACTTTGAAAACAAAGTTTCCACATAGTGCAAAGAAACCAGCGGTCCCCGCATTGAAAATACACGGTTCAATAATTTATTATCTTTATATAACTTAACGATTCGAATCACTTACTAACAAATTTCCAACTGGGCAAGCCTTGCAATATATTTATTTAATTTTGTACAGAGTTTAAATAACGAGGCACTGCATCTGTGGTGGAAAAAATTTGTACTAATAAACAAACACATATTTTATTAATTGCAATGAAAGAGTAGTTTTTATAAATTATCTCCATTTTTAAACAAAGTCGTAGCTTCCGCTTAAATAAAATGTGATTATTAATTTCATTTTAATTAATAAACTAGTTTGATACATGTACGGTAAATTTAAAATTTGAAGGCAAAAAGGCGTTTCGTACAAAGCCAAGGGGAAATAGAAAGAAAGGTAGGGTTTTATTTCGGTAGATTAATTCTACTTAAGTAGAGGTTGATACTATTCAAAAAATGTACAGATAGAAGCCAAATAATCCTATTTACGAAGATAATTTACAGGAGAAACCTGGCATATCCTGGATTGTAGTCCCAAATATGATGATGAAAATAATGTTTGTTACTTAGCACTTGTTAAGTGATAATTTACAAGATTATTAAAATGAAAGAAAACCCTATCTTGAAAATTTACGTGCAAATTTGTTTTCTGTGTAAAGATTTTTTTATTACCATTGCTTTGAAATTTTTACGTCCATCGGTTTTTTTGAAAAAATACTGTGTCAGACGGATAGCCGCGGGTGATCTTGAGAGTTATGTTTTTTCCAATAAAATAAAAGGAGGCTAGCTGCTTTCCATATAATTTCCGCGAAAAATTATTTTACAATTGAAAATTCTACATCGATATGTAAAATATGAATGAAATGTCTTTGTTTCTAATAAATGATTATATAATGATGCTATTATAAGCAAGTATTCATTTATGCTGGAATATATTTGACGTTAATTTTGTATAAATTAATTATTTTGTGGAAATATCAGCGAAGATTGCTAAATCTTTGCTAATAGCCTACCTGAAAATATTCTAATACAACGAAACCTAGATTGTAGTAAAGAACTTAAAGAAAGTAGAAATAATACCACATCACGTCGTTTCATTTGATTGTGATTAATTTCTGCTTTACCGATATCTATCCCAGTCAAGTTAAATGAAATCATTTTAGCGCGTAATCAATTCCATATATTAATTGTGCTAGCTCGAATAAAACATCAATTGAGCCAGCTCAAATACCACCTAGTTAGTAATTAAATTGAATATAATTGTGTTAGCCTGGAAACTATCCGAATACACAGAATATCAATTAAATTATGTTAAATTATACTAGTCCGGATACGGGACCCGAATATCACTACTATTTAAGTTATTTTAGATATATATTCGGCTTGAGGAGCTAAAAAACAGATTTACAAGATAAATTTCTCACCAAACCCAATGTTGTATTTATTTTTTTTTTATAAAATTTTACTCTTGTTGCAGGGCTTGAAAAATGTAAATATTTAGCGACGCACGCAATTTCCTTCACATAGATATCCTCATCAGATTTTCCAGGAGAAACAAGATTTGATATTATTTTGTCAACAATAAATTATTTTACATTGTTAAAAAAAAACAAATGAAATTGTTAGAGAAAAAACATTTAAGTCCATTTTTCATATAACTTACCCTAATTTTTGGGATTATCCTAACAATCTTTTTTGTATTTCAATTTTTTTCAATTCAGGTTCAATTTCAAGTTATTTTCTTAATTAGAATTAATCCCAACCAAATCGTCAACCTAAGTTTTTTGAGCTGAAAACGATAATTTATATTCTTTTCACGTTGCTGGAATGTTAAATAGATCATCTGAATGTGTATTTCTACACAAAATCACCCTCCAATCCTAATATTGGCCTTTTCTACATATACAATTAATGTAAGTATTATATAAGGCTCGAGAGGTCAAACTACCAAGTTTAATAAGAAAAAAGCACCATAATTTTCAGTCATTACCTTTAATTTAGTGGAAACAATTCAAAGTAGTTAATTAGGTTTTATTTAGTGATTTGAGGGGGTATCGTAATCGTATCGTAATGTTGTATTCAGAGGTTATAAAAAAGTTAGTAACAGATATTATTTATCTGAATGTTCATAGACTATTTTTAATGTCGGACTTATATATGTATAACTTCTGCCTATTGTGTAAATTCCAGAACGTAATATTAACTTCAAGATACATAATTTTGACCCTACTTAACAAAGGTAAACAATAAAAAAAAATGTCGAACCTTGAGTCGTGGATAACGGTTTTCATAAGTGCAACCACTGCAGGTTTAATTCTACTTGCATTAATTTAATAACTTGTTAACATATCTATTGTTATGATAATTTCCCACTGTTTGTAGAACTCTAACTGTAACAATAGTTATAAAGAAAGTTGAAAGATTATTGTGTCATAAATGTAAAGGTTTTGAATTTAAACCTACATAATAATTAAACTTATTCAAAAGGCAAACCAAAAATTGTTTCACTTTTTTTTATTACTAGCCAATATAGAATTATATAACTCAAAATAAACCTATCGAAATTAACACTTGCAGCCAGTGATCAAAGAGGTGAAGTAATAACTTATACAACATCGTAGCATGACATGCTCATATTTGAAGTTTTTAGTTAAACGTGATGGCGTATAATGAGGGTTGGAAAAGGGGCTAATTGCCCTTGCAAACAATAAAGCGAACATTCTGTAATTTAACATAAGCTAATGAGATGTCTACTTAAGGCTTGGATTGTTAATACTTCAAAGTTTTTACTAGTTGTGCTCGAAAAGATAAATTTATTTAACAATATTAATTTCAGTATTTAAGGTCTAGTATCTGCGTTGTCTTAAATAGGTGGATACATTTTTTTCCCGTATTCTTTTATAATATTCAATTATTTCTTCGTGATATATTTTAAAGAACTGGTTACTCTATCACAAATAAACGGATTAAATACAGGATTTTTTGAAGAATTTCGATTGAAAACTATAAGTCCCAAACTAGAACATCCCAAACTACTAGAACATCCCAAAACTATAAGTTACAGGTGTTTCTAGTTTATTTTCCTTCTAAATACCTAAGAGCACAAAACGAATATTATATGTATTGCAGAAAGTTCTAATTTTTGTGAAGAAAATAACAATTTTACAATTAAGGCACCAGTGGGAATAAAATAAAATTGACTCAGTTTTGTTATATTTTCTTTTAACATAAATTAAAAAATTATTAAGTCAAAGTCTTTTTAACTGAGAGCAGTAACGCCGTGTATCAGTTGATCGTCTGGATGGGATATTTACTTGATTCGAGAAAATTCGGTCCCGTTTCTTTTGTAAAATTTCCCTAATGTTATCATGCAATGTAACAACGTATATTTGTTCATTGTGTTAAAATAGGCCGTTAAAAATTTAAAATCTGTGACAATATGACAATTCTCTTGGTATTGACTCCGAAAATTACTAGCGGTATCAATATTTTGTAATTTGTTTATGTTCGAAATCGTCAAACTTTTTAATGTACTTTAATAAGGTTGTCTCATTTCAATAAAATATAAAACGTAAACAACTACTTACGTCATATGAACTTTATTGAATTAAATGTAATTCATTCTGATGTAGTATTTTTCCTCATTTCTCCGAAATTCTTATGCCATGTTTTAAACATTTTTAAAATTTGTTAGCAAAGTGGTCATCATGATATGTTTTTGCATGATTTGTTGATTTAAATCGGAAGTATTTAACTAATGAAGGGTCAAATAGTAATTATGAAAGCCAATGTTTAAAAATAATGAAGGATGAAGAAGACCACCTCAATGAAATACTTATTTGCTATGGTTAAACAAGCATGGGAATTTGTGTGATCTTGATGAATAAAACGCATCTTCAGTAGGCTAATTCCGGCTGTTTTTGGCAATCCCTTTCTTCCATTTATCTATTTAATATAAGGACTTTGTTGAATCGATTAAATTAAATTAGGGAATAAGCTCGCAATTAACTACACACTCCCAATCAGACTTAGGACGATTATGTTAATGAATAGCAGATTCTTGTGATCTTAATGTCTACCTTTGTTTCTAAAAAAATAAACTAATTCTGATATTTCCGAACTGGAAAATAAAACGCAAAATCCTCATTTTCTGATCGATCTTGCATTTTTAACTGATATGACAAAACACTTGAATGAATTAAATTTAAAATTGCAAGATAAACTACACAACATAGCCAACTTGCATTGATATGTGAATTAATTTAGAGGTAAACTAAAATTATACAATACATCACTAGAACACAACGACTTTTCCCATTTTCCGTGTTGCAAAGAACATTACACAGAGATGGAAAATTCTGAAGCATAAAATTTTTCTTTTCATCTGAACTACATCGATGAGATAACTGTAGAATTTGAGCAACATTTCAAAGATTTTAAAGAATTAGAGTGCGAGATATCTTTTTTTTCAAATCCAATAACGATCGCAATTGAAAATGTAAAGACTGATTACCAGCTGGAATTATGTGACCTACAATTAGACCTGTTTTACGAGAATCAGAAACAGAATAGTTTAAGCTCCTTGGCGGGCGTTTCCCGGAATTAACGAATCTTGGCTTAAAAATGAGTTCGATGATGAGCAGTACCTACCTCTGTGAAAGTGCGTTTTCAACTATGAATTTTATAAAATCTAAATATAGGTCTTCACTCACTGATAATTCACTTATGCACGCACTGCGCTTGGTAACAACTAATGTTAATGTTGATATTGATAGAATTGTAAAAGATAAATTATTGAAGAATTAATAAAACTAAATTTAATATTATTGTATTTTTATTTTTCTCCGAAAAAATCATTAACGTGGGTATTTGTTTCTGCGGTCCTGCGGTACAGTGAATTGTGTCGGCCCGCGATTGTATCTGGTCTGGACAGAGGTAGCATAAAGTTTTCCTATTAACTATATATAAAAGTTAACATTGTTTTTCACTGTATTAATATTTTGCCTACCATATCTCTCATATACCATAAAATATCAAAAATTTCTCAAAAAATAAAAGACTTAAAATAATTATTACAAGGTCCCTACTCAGATTTTTCCGACCATGGCTTTTACATGATTTTTGTTTTAGTACTTACGGATATAATGTGAGCGAGTAGAATTTTTTTACATTTTGATACGAATATCTCGTGCTACTTAAATTTCAAAAAATTCTGTTTTGAAGTTCTTTCTAAACGATATCCGAGAAAATATATACAATTAAATCTGTGTAATTGCTGTTTTTTCATATAAATTACCATACAAATATTGTATAACACCAAAAATGTGTACAAGGTATATAAATAAATGACGGTAAAATACACGGGTTAATAATTTTAAACAATGACATATTATCAATGAAAATATTACTAGGAATTTTTGCCCAAAATTTTCTATAAATTTTCATTAGAAGTTTCCACTTACTACTTATCATCTTATATTCATTTCAAACAATAGGCATAATTTCCTAATGATTAATGTGAAAATAATTTAGGTTACATGTCGCGTAATCTATTTCTCAAGTGTAGTCTAAGCTTAAAGAATTTATTGACTCAAAATAACTCAGTTCGCTACTCGAGTGGAAAGCGAGATAATGTCGAGAAAATTTTACGAAAAACTAAAACCTATTGAAGATTCTATGTTTTCTTTCATATCACGTAACTTTAAGAAAAATTAAAAGAATTTGTGCCGACGCAGAGATTTATCAAATTGGCGAAAGATGAAATTTCTAGAAATTAGTTAAAGAACTATATTAAAAAATATGTCGCTTCAATATAAAATAAGAATTTAGTTAAAGAATTTATTTGATTAATTACTTTATTTCCAATACATACCTTAGTTAACATCTAATTATATTACATTAATGTAAAAGAAATAGAGTTAACTTGTCTAGGATTCATGCTATGCAAGGTGCGAAGTAATATGAGATAAATCCGCAGTAATTGTATTTTGTGGTTTTTATATATTAATTTTAATGGCATTTTAATATTTAGGCTTTTAGCAACGGTTTCATTTTCAATTAGAAAAAATAAAACGTAAGAAGTAGAACGATCTTTTAATTACGATGTCTTTACTACAAGTAAATATGGTTTTAAACTAGTTGTACTTTCGACTTCTTAAGTGTGTAGGTAACTGAAAGGCTTATGATATTTTTTTGTTAAGTTTTTTGTAAGTATACTTACACGCCACGTTTTACATCTAGCCACATTTCAATAAATCAATACATATCCGGGTGTATAACTTCATAGTGCTATTTAGAACAAAAGTAGCACCATCTATTGATGTACGTAGTCACACTACACCATACTTTTGTGTAATTACTGCCCGAATACTTCTTTTTTATATTATTCAGTGCAATGTCAATGATTTTTTGAAACTATTAAATTCAAATTCTGATTCGACCGCGATAAAAAAACTATATATCATTTTATCTTAATTCCTATATTATTCTAGAAAATTCATGTAAATATGGTAAGTAACTTTTAATTATTGTATGTTTCTTTGTAAGAGACACACAAATAAAATTTAAAAAAAAAATATTGAAAAAATTAAAAAAAAAATATTGAAAAAAATTTGCTTTCTTTCTCGTAGTTTCTGAACTACATAATCGGATATTAGTGTGCCTTGGTCTATTGAATAAACGATAGGCAATTATTTAAATAATTTGTTTTTATTTAATCCTAATACTGGTATATGAAAACATTCTGGACTACCTGCAATATATTTCTCAAAGCAATTATCACTTGAAAATTATACATGCACTAATAAAAGTTCCATGCGCCTGCAACAACTTTCAAGTATTTTGTAATTTTTTTTGTTATTGAGTAACGTAATAAATTCTCTATTTAGTAACTATATATCAAGAACTATCAAATGGCAGTTAAATGGAAGTGGTATGACTTCGAAGCGACTTTCATTATATACGAGGACAAAAATATTTCCCAATATTTTAATACACACTTACATACAAGTACTTAAAAGAATGTATTTCGGCTTATTCACAATAATGTACTTCTAATTACCACCCATCATATGTACTTCATAATGTACTTCTAAATACCACCCATCATATGTACTTCATAATGTACTTCTAATTACCACCCATCATATGTACTTCATAATGTACTTCTAATTACCACCCATCATATGTACTTCATAATGTACTTCTAATTACCACCCATCACTGGGAAACATAAATAATACTTTTCAAGAGTCACTATTATGAATACGCTAAATTATGGTGGTTAGTATATTTAATTTTCAACATTACAATACTTACAATAATTGTTAATATTCTTTCATATCCACGAAAAAGCTGCGCTGAAAGTTACTTTCCGTGCTTAGTTATAGTATCAAATACAAATGTCATTGTATAAATTTCCGAAAGTCCTTTTTGCCTTTCCGTTACGATAATAAACACTTAATGCACTTTAGAGTCGCTTTATTGTGTTATAACAATATAAACAGTATTGCGTATACGGTGATTATGAGAGAAAAATAAGGCATGAACGGAAGTAAATTGTGGCATAGATCCGCAAGCAATCACCTATTTTAGATTTTTGGAACGAGCTATCAAATGTCATTTATTTGTGTTTCGGTCATAAAATGTTTTATTTAATATAGAATTAAGACTATTACAAAAAATAGACACAAAATAAAATTTCTTAATGATTTTTATAATATATCCACATTTTATGTAAGTTTTTCCCTGGTGGATCTTTTTTGAGCCCTTTTTCCCTGGTGGTTCCTTTATTCGTTTTGTTTACTTGCCCAAAGTCATATGATGACATAAAGAGAAAAGTGATTATACAAAGTATCGAAAGGTGAAACTGTCGTCCCTAAAAGTAAAAAATGTGGCTCAAATATTCACGCGTGAATGCACGTCTTTAAAAATACGCCATCCAGTCAATAGACTTTTTAATTTTATTTCTAATTAATTCTTGTGAATTAAGGTAGACTCATGACAAACAATTTAATTTTCGCATACTTTTAACGCTGAATTTAATTATAATTAAAAATAATGAAGCATTTTTTAGTTATTTCTCACTTTTTTTAAATGCTTAATCAATTAAATAAACCAAAATTAATAACTTATGACAAATTTAAAAATTCCTAAACATGCGAACAAATTTATGAAGTCACCAGCATATAATTAAGTACCGGAAATTTTTTTCCACCAATGTCAAGAAAGAAGATCGTCATATTCAAATTACAGACATTTAATGAAGAAAATAGAAAGAAATGAAAATTTAGAGCTTATGCGCTCTAATTCCAAGCAGCGACGTGTAATTTACTAACATAAATATGAGATATTTGTACGTTTTCTCGTTTCCCGTTTTCTGTAGTTCCATTTTTTGTTGCCTTTATTATATGTGTACATTGGGTGTGAAATTTTTTTATTAAATGGTATCGCATAATACTTATATTGATTATTTACTATATGTATGCTATATACAATATAATTAAGTTTATTATAATAATGATAAATACGTCTTTAAGCCATAAAAATTCAAAAATCTAATCATTTATACGACTATATTTTAAAATTTTTCTTTTGCTTTAGAAGTGACAATAAACTTCATAAAATTTTTGGAATCAAAATAATATCGTGCTAAAATAAAAATATTTAAACATGAGTTTGATGGTACCGCACCTCAAAAGAAAAAAATATACGTTTTTAAAAAAACTAAGTATTCCATCTACTTACCGCCACAATTGTTTTCCTCAAAAGTCGTTCGAAGAAAAAGCTTGAATTTTTATACAGAGATAAAGCTCATTGAAACACAGGTTAGCATTTTCACATTTCTATATGGATATTTAAGAGGGCTCAAATCAAGTACTAGATTTATTTTATAATTTCATTTATTATGCGATCGATGTTTTGTAAACAGTTTTTTTAGGGACTTTAAAAATATTTATCGCAATTTAAAAAAATATTTCAATTGAAAATTATTTATTTATCCTTCTCTGTTTTACTAAAAAAAACTGATAATAAAATATATACCTCTATTTTCCCATAATTTCTGGAAATACTGGGTTACAATTATGGAAAACCAGGTTATTATAAGTACCGGAAAACTACAGCGATGTTTCTTGATCCAATAGTTTTTTTTAATGTTTGGTATATTTAGAACCTTTATTATGTTTTAACATCTATTTTGGATGAAAACCTTGCTTTGTGAATTCTATTTGTAAATATCATGTATGTTTATGTTAATATTTTATTAATTGTTTAGGTTCCGGTTTCTGCAATCTATTTAACCTTTTCTGTATATTTGGTTATCCAGATTGATTACCAAATATACACAGATTAATGATGGTAATTTACATATACTATATTCCGCTTTTTACCTCTGCATTGATATGCAGTTCACACTCCGTTATGGTAATAAAATTTAGATGTTAGCTGTGAATTATTTTTTATAACAGCTATATACTTATGTACTTAGTTACATACATTGCTTACAAAATTTTATAAACTAACAAAAATATTTACTTATTTGTTTAAAGGGTTCTCTATACTAAAATATGGTATTATTATAAATAACTGTGTTATCGAGAATCATCAAAGTTTCATTTATTATCTCATATTTCGAAAAACTATCACATTGCTACAAAGTTTTATAGTTGATCTTTATTTAGTTTACGGGCTAATTTTATGTACAAAGATCAGAAAATTGGAGGGTAAATTTAAAATTTTACTATAGTATCATTGCATTATTTGCTGCTGGTATCGTGTTTATATAATACTTTATTGATAGATATGGAAGAAAACGTAAATAAAATTATTTAGGAATCGGAAAGGATATTATAAGTATAATATATTCCTATATTTGCAAATAACACACATGTCCCTGGAAAATTTTACCATATTTTTAACACTAGAATACAATTGTAAATGGACATCATACGTCTCTTATTTTTATTTATTCCCCACCAATATAATAGTGCTTGCAAAAAATCATTTGACCTGACTTCATTCTATATATTCAAACCTAGGTAACCTATCTTTACAAAAAAATATTAACTGAGGTCAAAAATGTCTTGCCAAAATATTATATTGCTGCTAATATCAGTCGGTTGTACATACTATTTAATTATAAGGTGTACAAACAGTTATTCATAATGAAACTTAAAATGTACCACAAGGATATTTTACAATGTTACAAAGAAAGCATGGAACATTGAAAGTGGGCCGTCACAGAGTGATGTGCATATTGCAAAATAAATCAGTAAAACCTATTAATTTAATCAACCAGAATGAAGCCAGAAAATAGTAAATACAACCGTTTAATCAAAACTATTTGCATTAAACTGTTTAGTTAATGTTATTTGCAACAAAGTTTAATACCATTATTAGTATTTTTAAAATTTCCCTAGTTAGATTTAAAGAGCAAACACCATTAAAATACACACAGAGCTCATAAATTTTTTTGACACAGAATTTTAAGTTTTAAACAACGTTTTGAAAAATGTATTTTCCTCTAAAATAACCAGATATTTTTCGTTTGAAATAGTCAAATAAACTTTTAAAAAACCTTTAGTGTTGAATTACATGTAAAACCTATATTTTCCAAACTCTGTGCGACTGAATAAAAATTCTCGCCTATATCAATATATAGAGGTAAAATATACTCATAAATCTACAGAAAATTAAATGGAATTCCTGAAAATTAATTTTAAAACGGAATGAGCTTTAGAGACGACTAAAGTCACTTTATAAAAAAAATATTACAGACAGTTTACATTTCGTAAGGCCATAATAATTTTGTTTTATTACAAAGGAACTTCTTAAGTAACGTAAAACACGACAAGCCTTCACGTACTGGATTAATATAAGAGAACATAGGAAACAACAATATCCACAAATGTTAAGGACGTTCCAAAATAAAGTAATTTTTAATTAAACGGATGCTACTATTTTGAACCATGAGATGAAAAGCTCTAAAAACTAACTTGCTTATTTTCGTTTCTTTTGTAGACAATATGTTCTAGCTTTATAGTCAAACGAAATGTTTTACATGTCTGTTTAATAACATTTTGACGTGTATTTGTGATGATCCGAAATTAATAATTAAAGAACTTTACGAATTTTTCAATAATATATATTTTTCGTGTTTAATATCATAAATGTATACTCTTCTATTATTTCAGACGAATTGTTACCAGATCGAAATATGTATTTCTTGTTCTTTGTATTCAGAATTATTTTTAAAATAACTAACGAAAAATTATTTCATATTGTATAACGATTCATAACTGTTGGGCAAAAGGATATCCAGCATAATTCCTGTACTCTTTAACTAAGTCTTCAAGAAATTTCCCTTAAATATTTCATAAATAATTGGTCCAGTAAATCACATCACTCTTCAAAATGTATAACTCTTTGTAAACATTTAATTTGTATATATCTACGAAACTGAATTATTTTGATATACTCCTATTTTCTTCTTTAAAAAAGTATGTTAGAACTTACTCTCCTCATAGACTGTGTCTTAAATTGGACTTATCAGGCACTGCCATATAATTAAATAAGCTTATGCTAATAGTATTATATGTGCAAATGTTCGATTTTGTTCTGGTTATAAGGCCACAAATAACATCTTATGTATTTTTGTCCTAACAGGTGACTAATATTGCCTTTCCAAAAAGAGGAACTACTCACACCATTAAATTGTACCTTACACTCTAGAATAACTCAACTGACAAACAGCAGAGCTACAGTCCACATATTAGAAAATTTAAAAATAATGAAAAACAAAAATATTTTTAAAGATATGTTTTTAATGCAAAAGGAAAACTACAATTCCATGATGACTTCTGATTTTAATTTCCCAAATAATGATGATATTAAAATACGATATGAATATCTTGTGGTAAGAATAAAATGCTTGAAATTTAGGGAAAACCATTAATTTCGATACGAAACCGTTTCATAAAAAAGTAAGTAATAATATCATTCTCTCCACGAAACTTTTGCCTTTCCTATTCCCAGAAGCAATATTACCCCACACACATTAAACTTAATCTTGTAAGTTGTCTAACTGTATTGTAAATTTAACCTCTCTACCGAAATCACAGACAACGCCGCCCAGTAATTTAAATAATCCCATGTCACCGAAAGCTCCTTGAGTTTGTTTCATACAAGCATTAAATGTTAATACGGTTTCCCAAACATAACGATTGTTCTATTGACCAACATCTACATCTATCAACATCTACATCTAAATCGAGGAACATTTATTCGAAAATTCATTCTTCTTTTCCATTGTTTTTTTCACAAGTCGCTTTTTAGACGAAATATTTTCCACTAAATATTTTATTTTACTTATGACTTCGATTTTTGTAATGAAATGTGTATTGTTGTCTGAAGCAATAATAAATAGTAACCTGTCGTGTTCTGTTTCAATGTCAACAAATGTGTTCAAAGTTCATGAAATTCGGAAATTTCGACTCTTGGAGAAATGCAGTCGCACTATAAAAAGCAAAGTTATTCAATGTAAATAACTTTCAATGTTTTAATACCAATATAACATTTTGACGAATATGTACTATTATATAACTGTGGCACAAGTGTGTTTGTACATTGAGGATATTTTTAAAAATATTATTACAATATATTTTGATGTTTCTCCAAACTTAAACCCATTTTTTTACAAATTTTGCCAAAGTGATGGTTTGTTCGAGTTTGACACAAAAACTGTTGGATTGATTTGAATAAACCTTTACTGAAATAGAATTTGAAATTCAAATAAAAATTGGGAGTACCTTTAGACCTTCAATAAAATTTGGTTACGGCCACTCAATTTATCCGTGTGTTTTTTTTTCGTTCATCGGTATGCACATTTCAATAACATGTAAAGTATATAAATATTTGATTATATACTTTGCTGTTGCTAAATTGTGCACTTGATTCTTTAACGCAAACGCAATTAAGTGAAGTTAAAAACTTTACTTAATTGCGTCAATAGTAAATGAAATATTTATTATATGTATAATTAAACTAGATGTAGCTCGCACGTACAGTTTTTCTTTATTTTGTGATGGTATTTCCCTTCAGTTGTCATTTTTTTATAATATATATACCTTTTGTTGGAATTAAAATATTCTATATCTTATTTTATATATGATATAGTCTTACAATTTACATTCATTAGTTATAGTAACTGAATTTCAAGTACCTTAGGAAACATTTTTCAAAAAATTAAGTGGAACTTTGAACTACGTCTGAGGAATTATCTCGGTGGTAATGTAATTATATTTGGTTAAACAGACGTAAAATAGCAATATATAATAAAACGTGTACAAAATAAAGTTATAAAATACTTTAATCCCTGTAAAAGATATTTTTGAAATGAAAATATAACTGAAAAAAAACCAGACCGAAAAACGAGGGAAAAATAAATGTACCATGAGCATAAGCCACTTTAATTATACATTTTAATATAAATTATAATATTCACTATTTACGGAATAAAATAAACAATTATAAAACATTTGAGTTAACAATTCAGCAAGAGCAAAGTATATTATCAAATAATTTTTGTGTTGTAATTTATTTCTGCCTAGTGTCATTAAGTAACAATACACTTATTATTAAGATAATTTCGTATAGGTGAATTAGATTAGAAAGGTGGAATATAAGAAAAGGTTGACATAATAATTGCGACCTCAGAAAATTTTGTCTAATTATGGATAAATTTTCTAATTATTTCTCTTCCATTTTTATAATATTTTAATCAATGGGGTGATAATTAGTGTCAAAATGTAAATAAAACAAATAATATAATATGACTGTTAATATGAAAAAAGTATAATGAAATAATTAAACAAATAATACCATTAATTTCAAAAAATGTAAACTGGGATATATAAATAAATCGTCAAAGTTTTTTTATAAATTAGTTCATTAGTTATGTTGTCGCTATGTACTTCATACCGAAAAAAAAAGAACCCTTACAAGATCAAACATACGCCCATTCTTCTGTCTGCCTGCCCATTTGTCAGAGTTGCTTTTCTTCGAAATCGTTTGACGTAGATATATAAAATTGATTTAATGAATGATATTAACTTAAATATATGTCAAAAATTAGCAGCCAAAAATATTTACCTAATGATTTTGGAAGAAACAATTGAAAGGGCAAGTTATATGTCTTCCGACCACCATCTAAAAACTAGAATGCCGAAATTATGAAAAACATAATGTTACAAAAAGTTTACTTCTAAATATTTGCTTCTGTATCTCATTGGTTTGGGAACTACTGATATTAAAAACCTTTCGGAGATTAACAAGGCAATATAGAAAAATAGAAACTAAATTTTTTTGTAATAGTGAATCTTTTGCACACTTAAACTTTTATATGTATCTAAGACTGTATAAAAGTATAAAAATAGTGTGTGTTGTATTAATATCCAGCAAGATTATTTCCTTCGCCCAACAATTAATCTAAAATTATAAAAGAAATTTTTGGAGATAATCTTGTTAGGATAAGAAACGTACAAGAAAAACATTTTAAAGGTAAGTAGTTGAAGAAAGCGACTAAAATTATATCAACATTGGAAAATACTTCGAAATAAAATCAATTAAAAATCATGTATTTCTAGGGATCATTATTAAGATTATTGGCGATAATAAGAATTATTCAGTTTCAGAAATACACAAGAAAAACGACTAGTAGGTAGGGTTATCTAGTAGAAGCATATTTAAAAATATATCCAATTTAAAGAAGTTAATAGTTATGGAAATTACCATGATTAATTTGTTTTATTTTCGATCTATATAAACAAGTATACTTCGAATTTCGCAGCATTTTCCAATTTTTTAATAATTTTCTTTTTCATTTACGCCGCGTAATTTTCGATTTTATCGGAATGGCTTTTAAAGAAATCATACCTCTCCCTACTGACCATTTTATTTCCACTCACACTCTATTTTCCTCGTCATTTTCCTTTTTCCTCTGAACAGGCTAAATTAATTGTAAATAATAACTCTTGTGTCCTTTTTCATTTTGCTAATTTTATTTAACCAAATTTTTTTTCAATATAACCCATTTTATGAAGTCCACCTCGGAAATAATTTTTTGTATCCCGTAGCTAGGTTTGACTGGAAGAATTTGTACTCGTAGCAATAAATCCACCATTTATATATTTACGTTACATTAGAGACGAAATAAATAAAATAAAATAAAACGCTCTGTTATGTATACTTTCATGGTTAAGTATTACTCAATTTATTTGAAATTAAAACTTTTGATGATTAGACCTGCTGACTACACCTGTTTATGACCACAGCTGTTTATGACGCCTTACAGAAAGTCTTCAGCTTCATAACATGTATTGTTGAAATCTAAACAAAATATGTAAACAAGTATTATCACAAAAATGTTCAATAGTTTATTATTATTGTTTGCCGAAATAATGATAAAATGTATACTGGCGTTTATAAGGATCTTTAATGTCAACTTTATATATATATATATATATATATATATATATATATATATGTGTGTGTGTGTGTGTATGTGTGTGTATATATATATATATACATATATATATATATATATATGTACATATTTAATCAGGAAACAAACAAATTACAGTACGGGAAAATCAGGTTACTCGATAAAGAAAAAAAAGTTGATTTCAAAAAACGCAGTAACAAAGAAAATATGCTGTTGCTCCGGCGTCTTTATTTTAATTATCATTTAGCACATAGAAGAAGGAGTTGCTCATGTAAATACTGTATAATGTATATTTAATTAAAAATATGTTAAATGTTGATATACACATAGAATGATAATTTAAGCTAAAATTTAAAATAAGCTGTCACATATTTGAAATAAAATATCTAAAATGTTTGCAATAACAACGGAAATATACTATTACTCTTTTTTATCATTTCTCATATAGAAGAAGCTCGCTCTTGTAAATATTTGACTTATTAAAATAACTAATGCATCACATTTAAAAGGTTACAATATGTATATGTCACCTGTCAAAATCTATACTGAATGACATATTTAGCTCAGATACAGGAAAATATCTCATATTTTAGACAAAAGATGTGAAAAAGTGTTTTAATTTTAATTTGTCGTACCAATTTGATTTCGGTATAACTTGTAAAACAGGACATGGTATTAAAACTGTCTTACCTAAAAAACAATAACATGTAAAAAATCAGTATCATTCAGTACATAATACAGTTCAGTGAATAATTCACTTTCAAACTGCAATATAATACAATTCAGTGAATAATTCACTTTCAACAAAACTAAATTTATTGTGAAAGAAATAATCATCAATTTGTTAGACTTTTTTGATCGTTCTTTTTCATTTATACAAACACGTATGTCGATATTTTGCTTAATTCGGCTGTACGGTACAAGAATTCAGTATGAAAAATAGCTTTCAATCTACATCAATGCGTACAATATACAATTAGCTTTATCATCCTCAGAAAATAAAAACCACAATAGCGGCTGTTCGATGGACGGTTCGTTTAGAGTATAAAGTTCCAAATCCAAAGTATTTTAAGATTAAGCGTAATAGACACAGTTTTAAAGAAAACATAGGAAACCTTCTAGGAATTTAAACTGCTTTTTAACCCTGATATTGACTTAAAATGACCGAAATTCGCTGACTTAACTCCAGTTTTAAACTAAGGTATTCGTAGTAAGATATTCTACTTATGGCTTACCAGTTAAACCGTAACCGACCACCATATGTTAGAGGAAATTTTATCATCTTTTTGCTTTAATTGCTGTCAAGAAATCGTAATTTGCTAAAAGATATTAATTAAGTGTAGCATAAAGAAACCAAACATTAAATAATCAATATTCAACTACACTAACTCTCAAGCAAATAACTATACAAAATATAAATTCTTCCGCTATCACGTTCTAATACAACTTTTTTTTTTATTTTCGCTCCCCGTTGGCGCTTGGAAACCTTCCAAGTAGCAAGAAGTCGTTACGGATTACAGTTACAGTAGTTACATTTTATTCGTTTTGTTCCCTTACACAGAACACTGACAACAAATCGTTGGTCATTAAAGTTTTTAATAAAAACAGATTTTCTTCCATTAAAGTTAGGGCAATAACTCGAATAGACCTTTTAATATGAAAAGTAAAAATATTAGTTTTTTCACAAGTCGCTTTCTAGAGAAAATATTTTCCATTAAATATTTTCTTTTACTTATGACTTCGATTTTTGTAATGCAATGTGTATTGTTGTCTAAAGCAATAATAAATAATTACTTGGGATGATCTGTTTTAATGTCAACAAATGTGTTCTAAGTTCAAGAAATTCTAAAATTTCGACTCATGGCGAAGTGCAGTCGCACTTTAAACAGCAAAGTTATTCGATGTAAATTTGTTTTAGTACCAATATAACATTTGGTTACAGCCACTCAATTTATCCTTGCGTTTTTTTTTCGTTCATCGGTATGCACATTTCAAAAATATGTAAATTATATTGATATTTTTTTTTATATACCTTGCCTTTGCTAAATTGTGCAATTGGTCGTTTTTTTAACTTTACTTAATTTCGCCAATAGCAAATGTAATAATATTTATTATATGTACAATAAAACTGTATAATTTTTAAGTGTATAATTTTTCGCGTATAATTATTCTTCCATTTGTGGTGGTGTTTCTTCTCTTCAATTGTCTTAGTTTGTATATGATATAGTATATATTGCTGTAATAGTCTTCATAATGTACATTCATTAATTTTAGTAACTGTATTTCAAGTTCCTTAGAAAACATTTTTAAAAAAATTAAGTGGAACTTTAAACTTTGTCTGAGGAATTATCTCGGTGATAATGTAATTCCATTTGGTTAAGCAGACCTAAAACAGCAATATATAATAAAACGTGTACAAAATAAAGTTATAAAATACTTTAATCTCTGTAAAAGATATTTTTGAAATGAAAATATAACTGAAAAAAAACCAGACTGAAAAACGAGGGAAAAATAAATGTACCATGAGCATAAGCCACTTTAATTATACATTTTAATATATATTATAATATTTACTATTTACGGAATAAAATAAACAATTATAAAACATTTGTGTTTACCATTCAGCAACAGCAAAGTATATTATCAAATAATTTTTGTGTTGTAATTTATTTGTGCCTAGTGTCATTAAGTAACAATACACTTATGATTAAGATAATTTCGTATAGGTGAATTGGATTAGAAAGGTGGAATATAAGAAAAGGTTGACATAATAATTGCGATCTCAGAAAATTTTGTCTAATTATGAATAAAGTTTCTAATTATTTCTCTTCCATTTTGATGATATTTTAATCAATGGGGTGATAATTGGTGTCAAAACAAATAATACACAACAAAACATAGAAACAAATAATATAACATGGCTGTTTATATGGAAAAAGTATAATGAAATAATTAAACAAATAATATTATTAATTTCAAAAAACGTAAACTGGGATATACAAATAAATCGCCAAATGTTTTTTTATCAATTAGTTCATTAGTTATGTTGTTGTCGCTATCTACTTCATAACGAAAAAAAAAGAACCCTTACAATATCAAACATACGCCCATTCTTCTGTCTGCCTGATCGTTTGTCAGAGTTGCTTTTCTTAGAAATCGTTTGACGTAGAAATATAAAATTGATTTAATGAATGATATCAACTTAAATATTTGTCAAAAATTAGCAGCCAAAAATATTTACCTAATGATTTTGGAAGAAACAATTGAAAGTGCAAGTTATATGTCTCCCGACCACCATCTAAGAACTAGAATGCCAAAATTATGAAAAACATAATGTTGCAAAAAGTTTACTTCTAAATATTTGCTTCTGAATCTCATTGGTTTGGGAGCTACTGATATTTAAAAAGCTTTCGGAGATTAACAAGGCAATATATAAAAATAAAAACTAAAATGATTTGTAATAGTGAATCCTTTGCACACTTAAAGTTTTATATGTATCTAAGACTGTATAAAAGTATAAAAGTAGTGTGTTGTATTAATATCCAGCAAGATTATTTTCTTCGCCCAACAATTAATCTAAATTTATAAAATAAATTTTTGGAGATAATCTTATTAGGATAAGAAACGTACAAGAAAAACATTTTAAAGAAAAGTAGTTGAAGAAAGCGACTAAAATTATATGAATATTTAAAAATATTTCGAAATAAAATCAATTAAAAATCATGTATTTCTAGGGATCATTATTAAGATTATTGGCGATAATAAGAATTATTCAGTTTCAGAAATACACAAGAGAAACGACTAGTAGGTGGGTATTGGATGGTTATCTAGTAGAAGCATATTTACAAATATTTTGAATTTAAGGAAGTTAATAGTTAAGGAAATTACCATGATTACATTTTTTTATTTTCGATCTATATAAACAAGTACACTTCGAATTTCGCAGTATTTTCCAATTTTTTAAGAATTTTCTTTTTCATCGCGTAATTTTCGATTTCATCGGAATGGCTTTTAAAAAAATCATACCTGTCCCTACTGACCATTTTCCTTCCACTCACACTCTATTTTCCACGTTTTTTCGTTTTTCCTCTGGACAGGCTAAATTGATTGTAAATAATAACTCTTGTGTCCTTTTTTATTTTGCTAATTTTATTTAACATAATTTGTGCGTGTGTGTGTATATATATACATATGTACATATTTAATCGGGAAAGAAAAAAATTACAACACAGGAAAATCAGGTTACTTGGTAAAGAAAAAGAAGTTGATTTCAAAAAACGCATTAACAAAGAAAATATACTGTTGCTCCGGCGTCTTTATTTTAATTATCATTTAGCACATAGAAGAAGAAGTTGCTCATGTAAATACTACATAATATATATTTTATTAAAAATATGTTAAATGTTAATATGCACAATTAAATGAAACTACGTGATGTAGTATCATTTCTACTTTCTTTAATTTCTGTACCACGACCTAGGTTTCGTTATATTACATCTTCAGTTGAGATATTAGCAAAAATTTATGTTGAAAGATCTTTGCTAATATCCCAACTGAAGATGTTGTAATATAACGAAACCTAGGTCGTGGTAAAGAAATTAAAGAAAGTAGAAATAATACTACAACACGTAGTTTCTTTTAATTGTGAGTAATGAATTTCTACAAAATTAACGCCAAATATATTCAATAGTTAATATACACATTAAATGATAATTTAAGCTAAAATTAAAAATAATCTGTCAAATATTTGAATTAAAATATCTAAAATCTTTGAATAACAAGCGAAATATACTATTACTCCTTTTTTTATCATTTCTCATATGGAAGAAGCTCGCTCTTGTAAATATTTGACGTATTAAAATAACTAATACATCACATTTAAAAGGTTACAATATGTATATGTCACCTGTCAAAATCTATACTGAATGACATATTTAGCTCAGATACAGGAAAATGTCTCATATTTTAGGTAAAAGATGTGAAAAAGTGTTTTCATTTTAATTTGTCGTACCAATTTGATTTCAGTATAACTTGTAAAACAGGTATTAAAACTGTCTTACCTAAAAAACAATAACATGTAAAAAATCAGTATCATTCAGTACATAATACAGTTCAGTGAATAATTCACTTTCAAACTGCAATATAATACAATTCAGTGAATAATTCACTTTCAACAAAACTAAATTTATTATGAAAGAAATAATCATCAACAAATTGATGATTTGATGAGACTTTTTTGATCGTTCGTTTACATTTATACAAACACGTATGTCGATATTTTGTTTGATTCGGCTGTACGGTACAAGAATTCAGTACGAAAAATAGCTTTCGATCTACATCAATGCGTAAAATATACAATTAGCTTTATCATCCTCAGATAGTTTTTAAAATGCTGATCCCGGTAATTACACTCTAAGTGATTAATAGTCCATAAAAACCACAATAGCGGCTGTTCGATGGACGGTTCGTTTAGAGTATAAAGTTCCAAATCCAAAGTATTTTAAGATTAAGCGTAATAGACACAGTTTTAAAGAAAACATAAGAAACCGTCTAGGAATTTAAACTGGTTTTTAACCCTGATATTGACTTAAAATGACCGAAATTCGCTGACTTAACTCCAGTTTTAAACTAAGGTATTCGTAGTAAGATATTCTACTTATGGCTTGCCAGTTAAACTGCAATCGACCACTATATGTTAGAGGAAATTTTATCATCTTTTTGCTTTAATTACTGTAAAGAAATCGTAATTTGCTAAAAGATATTAATTAAGTGTAGCATAAAGAAACCAAACATTAAATAATCAATATTCAACTACACTAACTCTCAAGCAAATAACTATACAAAATATAAATTCTTCCGCTATCACGTTCTAATACAACTTTTTTTTTTTATTTTCGCTCCCCGTTGGCGCTTGGAAACCTTCCAAGTAGCAAGAAGTCGTTACGGATTACAGTTACAGTAGTTACATTTTATTCGTTTTGTTCCCTTACGCAGAACACTGACAACAAATGGTTGGTCATTAAAGTTTTTAATAAAAACAGATTTTCTTCCATTAAAGTTAGGGCAATAACTCGAATATACCTTTTAATATGAAAAGTAAAAATATTCGTTTTTTCACAAGTCGCTTTCTAGAGAAAATATTTTCCATTAAATATTTTCTTTTACTTACCACTTCGATTTTTGTAATGAAATGTGTATTGTTGTCTAAAGCAATAATAAATAATTACCTGGGATGATCTGTTTTAATGTCAACAAATATGTTCTAAGTTCAAGAAATTATAAAATTTCGATCCATGGAGAAGTGCAGTCGCACTTTAAACAGCAAAGTTATTCGATGTAAATTTGTTTTAGTACCAATATAACATTTTGTTAGAGCCACTCAATTTATCCCTGCGTTTTTTTTTCGTTCATCGGTATACACATTTCAAAAACATGTGAAGTATATTGATATTTGTTTTTTTATACGTTGCCTTTGCTAAATTGTGCAATTGATCGTTTTTTTAACTTTACTTAATTTCGTCAATAGCAAATGTAATAATATTTATTATATTTATAATAAAACTGTATAATTTTTAAGTGTATAATTTTTCGCGTATAATTTTTCTTCCATTTGCGGTGGTATTTCTTCTCTTCAGTTGTCTAAGTTTCTATATGATATAGTATATATTGATGTAATAGTCTTTATAATGTACATTCATTAGTTTTAGTAAATGTATTTCAAGTTCTTTAGAAAACATTTTAAAAAAATAAGTGGAACTTTAAACTTTGTCTGAGGAATTATCTCGGTGATAATGTAATTCCATTTGATTAAGCAGACTTATAATAGCTATATATAATAAAACGTGTACAAAATAAAGTTATAAAATACTTTAATCCCTGTAAAAGATATTTTTGGAATGAAAATATAACTGAAAAAAAACCAGACCGAAAAACGAGGGAAAAATAAATGTACCATGAGCATAAGCCAGTTTAATTATACATTTTAATATATATTATAATATTCACTATTTATGGAATAAAATAAACAATTATAAAACATTTGTGTTTACAATTCAGCAACATCAAAGTATATTATCAAATAATTATATATTTTTGTGTGGTAATTTATTTGTGCCTAGTGTCATTAAGTAACAAAAAACTTATGATTAAGATAATTTCGTATAGGTGAATTGGACTAGAAAGGTGGAATATAAGAAAAGGTTGACATAATAATTGCCATCTCAGAAAATTTTGTCTAATTATGAATAAAGTTTCTAATTATTTCTCTTCCATTTTGATGATATTTTAATCAATGGGGTGATAATTGATGTCAAAATGTAAATGAAAAAAATAATATAAAATGACTGTTAATATGGAAAAAGTATAATGAAATAATTAAACAAATAATACCATTAATTTCAAAAAACGTCAACTGGAATGTACAAATAAATCGCCAAAGGTTTTTTTATCAATTAGTTCATTAGTTATATTGTCGCTATGTACTTCATAACGAAAAACAACGAACCCTTAAAAGATCAAACATACGCCCATTCTTCTGTCTGCCTGCCTGTCTGTCAGAGTTGCTTTTATTAGAAATCGTTTGACGTAGCAATATAAAATTGATTTAATGAATGATATTAACTTATATATGTGTCAAAAATTAGCAGCCAAAAATATTTACCTAATGATTTTGGAAGAAACAATTGAAAGGGCAAGTTATATGTCTCCCGACCACCATCTAAAAACCAGAATGCCAAAATTATGAAAAACATAATGTTACAAAAAGTTTACTTCTAAATATTTGCTTCTGAATCTCATTGGTTTGGGAACTACTGTTATTAAAAACCTTTCGGAGATTAACAAGGCAATATAGAAAAAAAAGAACTAAAATTTTTTGGAATAGTGAATCCTTTGCATACTTAAACTTTTATATGTATCTAAGACTGTATATAAAAGTAGTGTGTGTTGTATTAATATCCAGCAAGATCATTTCCATCGCCCAACAATTAATCTAAAATTATAAAAGAAATTTTTGGAGACAATCTTGTTAGGATAAGAAACGTACAAGAAAAACATTTTAAAGGTAAGTAGTTGAAGGAAGCGACTAAAATTATATCAACATTTGAAAATACTTCGAAATAAAATCAATTAAAAATCATGTATTTCTAGGGATCATTATTAAGATTATTGGCGATAATAAAAATTATTCAGTTTCAGAAATACACAAGAAAAACGACTAGTAGGTAGGGTTATCTAGTAGAAGCATATTTAAAAATATATCCAATTTAAAGAAGTTAATAGTTATGGAAATTACCATGATTAATTTGTTTTATTTTCGATCTATATAAACAAGTATACTTCGAATTTCGCAGCATTTTCCAATTTTTTAAAAATTTTCTTTTTCATTTACGCCGCGTAATTTTCGATTTTATCGGAATGGCTTTTAAAGAAATCATACCTCTCCCTACTGACCATTTTCTTTCCACTCACACTCTATTTTCCTCGTCATTTTCCTTTTTCCTCTGGACAAGCTAAATTTATTGTAAATAATAACTTTTGTGTCCTTTTTTATTTTGCTAATTTTATTTAACAAAATTTTTGCCAATATAACCCATTTTATGAAGTCCACCTCGGAAATAATTTTTTGTATCCCGTAGCTAGATTTGACTGGAAGAATTTGTACTCGTAGCAATAAATCCACCATTTATATATTTACGTTACATTAGAGACGAAATAAATAAAATAAAACGCTCTGTTATGTATACTTTCATGGTTAAGTATTACTCAATTTATTTGAAATTAAAACTTTTGACCTGCTGACGACACCTGTTTATGACCACAGCTGTTTATGACGCCTTACAGAAAGTCTTCAGCTTCATAACATGTATTGTTGAAATCTAAACAAAATATGTAAACAAGTATTATCACAAAAATGTTCAATAGTTTATTTTTATTGTTTGCCAAAATAATGATGAAATGTATACTGGCGTTTATAAGGATCTTTAATGTCAACTTCTCACTTTATATATATATATATATATATATGTGTGTGTGTATGTGTGTGTATATATATATATATATAAACATATATATACATATATATATATATATATATATATATATATATATATATATATATATATATATGTACATATTTAATCAGGAAACAAAAAAATTACAGTACGGGAAAATCAGGTTACTTGGTAAAGAAAAAAAGTTGATTTCAAAAAACGCAGTAACAAAGAAAATATACTGTTGCTCCGGCGTCTTTATTTTAATTATCATTTAGCACATAGAAGAAGAAGTTGCGCATGTAAATACTAAAAAATGTATATTTTATTAAAAATATGTTAAATGTTGATATACACATAGAATGATAATTTAAACTAAAATTGAAAATAAGCTGTCATATATTTGAAATAAAATATCTAAAATGTTTGCAATAACAACGGAAATATACTATTACTCCTTTTTTATCATTTCTCATTTAGAAGAAGCTCGCTCTTGTAAATATTTGACTTATTAAAATAACTAATACATCACATTTAAAATGTTACAATATGTATATGTCACCTATCAAAATCTATACTGAATGACATATTTAGCTCAGATACAAGAAAATGTCTCATATTTTAGACAAAAGGTGAGAAAAAGTGTTTTCATTTTAATTTGTCGTACCAATTTGATTTCAGTATAACTTGTAAAACAAGAAATAGTATCAAGACTGTCTTACCTAAAAAACGATAATATGTAATAGATCAGTATCATTCAGTACATAATACAATTCAGTGAATAATTCACTTTCAAACTGCAATATAATACAATTCAGTGAATAATTCACTTTCAACAAATCTAAATTTATTATGAAAGAAATAATCATCAATTTGTTATACTTTTTTGATCGTTTTTTTTCATTTATACAAACACGTATGTAGATATTTTGCTTAATTCGGCTGTACGGTACAGGAATTCAGTATGAAAAATAGCTTTCAATCTACATCAATGCGTATAATATACAATTAGCTTTATCATCCTCAGATAGTTTTTAAAATGCTGATCCCGGTAATTACACTCTAAGTGATTAATACTCCATAAAAACCACAATAGCGGCTGTTCAATGGACGGTTCGTTTAGAGTATAAAGTTCCAAATCCAAAGTATTTTAAGATTAAGCGTAATAGACACAATTTTAAAGAAAACATAGGAAACCTTCTAGGAATTTAAACTGCTTTTTAACCCTGATATTGACTTAAAATGACCGTAATTCGCTGACTTAACTCCAGTTTTAAAATAAGGTATTCGTAGTAAGATATTCTACTTATGGCTTACCAGTTAAACCGTAACCGACCACCATATGTCAGAGGAAATTTTATCATCTTTTTTGCTTTAATTGCTGTAAAGAAATCGTAATTCGCTAAAATATATTAATTATGTGTAGCATAAAGAAAACAAACATTAAATAAACAATATTCAACTAAACTAACTCTCAAGCAAATAACTATACAAAATATAAATTCTTCCGCTATCACGTTCTAATACAACTTTTTTTTTTATTTTCGCTCCCCGTTGGCGCTTGGAAACCTTCCAAGTAGCAAGAAGTCGTTATACAGTCGGATTACAGTTACAGTAGTTACATTTTATTCGTTTTGTTCCCTTACGCAGAACACTGACAACAAATGGTTGGTCATTAAAGTTTTTAATAAAAACAGATTTTCTTCCATTAAAGTTAGGGCAATAACTCGAATATACCTTTTAATATGAAAAGTAAAAATATTCGTTTTTTCACAAGTCGCTTTCTAGAGAAAATATTTTCCATTAAATATTTTCTTTTACTTACGACTTCGATTTTTGTAATGCAATGTGTAGTGTTGTCTAAAGCAATAATAAATAATTACCTGGGATGATCTGTTTTAATGTCAACAAATGTGTTCTAAGTTCAAGAAATTCTAAAATTTCGACTCATGGCGAAGTGCAGTCGCACTTTAAACAGCAAAGTTATTCGATGTAAATTTGTTTTAGTACCAATATAACATTTGGTTACAGCCACTCAATTTATCCTTGCGTTTTTTTTTCGTTCATGGGTATGCACATTTCAAAAATATGTAAATTGTATTGATATTTTTTTTTATATACCTTGCCTTTGCTAAATTGTGCAATTGATCGTTTTTTCAACTTTACTTAATTTCGTCAATAGCAAATGTAATAATATTTATTATATGTATAATAAAACTGTATAATTTTTACGTGTATAATTTTTCGCGTATAATTTTTATTCCATTTGTGGTGATGTTTCTTCCCTTCAGTTGTCTTAGTTTGTATATGATATAGTATATATTGCTGTAATAGTCTTTATAATGTACATTCATTAGTTTTAGTAACTGTATTTCAAGTTCCTTAGAAAACATTTTTAAAAAAATTAAGTGAAACTTTAAACTTTGTCTGAGGAATTATCTCGGTGATAATGTAATTCCATTTGGTTAAGCAGTATATTATCAAATAATTATATATTTTTGTGTGGTAATTTATTTCTGCCTAGTGTCATTAAGTAACAATACACTTATGATTAAGATAATTTCGTATAGGTGAATTAGATTAGAAAGGTGGAATATAAGAAAAGGTTGACATAATAATTGCGATCTCAGAAAATTTTGTCTAATTATGAATAAAGTTTCTAATTATTTTTGATATTTTATGATATTTTAATCAATGGGGTGATAATTGGTGTCAAAATGTAAATGAAAAAATAATATAACATGATTGTTAATATGGAAAAAGTATAATGAAATAATTAAACAAATAATACCATTAATTTAAAAAAACGTAAACTGGAATATACAAATAAATCGTCAAAGGTTTTTTATTAATTAGTTCATTAGTTATGTTGTTGTCGCTATGTACTTCATAACGAAAAAAAACGAACCTTTACAAGATCAAACATACGTCCATTCTTCTGTCTGCCTGCCTGTCTGTCAGAGTTGCTTTTCTTAGAAATCGTTTGACGTAGAAATATAAAATAGATTTAATGAATGATATTAACTTAAATATGTGTCAAAAATTAGCAGCCAAAATATTTACTTAATGATTTTGGAAGAAACAATTGAAAGCGCAAGTTATATGTCTCCCGACCACCATCTAAAAACTAGAATGCCAAAATTATGAAAAACATAATGTTATAAGAAGTTCACTTCTAAATATTTGCTTCTGAATCTCATTGGTTTGGGAACTACTGATATTAAAAACCTTTCGGAGATTAACAAGGCAATATAGAAAAAAAATAACTAATTTTTTTTGTAATAGTGAATCCTTTGCACACTTAAACTTTTATATGTATCTAAGACTGTATAAAAGTATAAAAGTAGTGTGTGTTGTATTAATATCCAGCAAGATTATTTCCTTCGCCCAACAATTAATCTAAATTTATAAAATAAATTTTTGGCGATAATCTTATTAGGATAAGAAACGTAAAAGAAAAACATTTTAAAGAAAAGTAGTTGAAGAAAGCGACTAAAATTATATGAATATTTAAAAATATTTCGAAATAAAATCAATTAAAAATTATGTATTTCTAGGGATCATTATTAAGAATTATTCAATTTCAGAAATATACAAGACGACTAGTAGTATTGGATGGTTATCTAGTAGAAGCATATTTAAAAATATTTCCAATTTAAGGAAGTTAATAATTATGGAAATTACCATGATTACTTTTTTTAATTTTCGATTTATATAAACAAGTATACTTCGACTTTCGCAACATTTTCCAATTTTTTTTTCATCGCGTAATTTTCGATTTCATCGGAATGGCTTTTAAAGGAATCATATTCTCCCTACTGACCATTTTCCTTCCACGCACACTCTATTTTCCTCGTCTTTTTCCTTTTTCTTCTGGACCGGCTAAATTTATTGTAAATAATAACTCTTGTGTCCTTTTTTATTTTGCTAATTTTATTTAACAAAATTTTTATCAATATAACCTGATGAAGTCCACCTCGGAAATAATTGTTTGTATCCCGTAGCTAGGTTTGACTGGAAGAATTTTTACTCGTAGCAATAAATCCACCATTTATATATTTACGTTACATTAGTGATGAAATAAATAAAATAAAACGCTCTGTTATGTATACTTTCATGGTTAAGTATTACTCAATTTATTTGAAATTAAAACTTTTGATGATTAGATCTGCTGACTACACCTGTTTATGACCACAGCTGTTTATGACGCCTTACAGAAAGTCTTCAGCTTCATAACATGTATTGTTGAAATCTAAACAAAATATGTAAACAAGTATTATCACAAAAATGTTCAATAGTTTATTTTTATTGTTTGCCGAAATAATGATGAAATGTATACTGGCGTTTATAAGGATCTTTAATGTCAACTTCTCACTTTATATATATATATATATATATATATATATGTGTGTGTGTATGTATGTGTATATATATATATATATACACATATATATATATATATATATATATATATATGTACATATTTAATCAGGAAACAAAAAAATTACAGTACGGGAAAATCAGGTTACTTGGTAAAGAAAAAAAGTTGATTTCAAAAAACGCAGTAACAAAGAAAATATACTGTTGCTCCGGCGTCTTTATTTTAATTATCATTTAGCACATAGAAGAAGAAGTTGCTCATGTAAATACTAAATAATGTATATTTTATTAAAAATATGTTAAATGTTGATATACACATAGAATGATAATTTAAGCTAAAATTGAAAATAAGCTGTCACATATTTGAAATAAAATATCTAAAATGTTTGCAATAACAACGGAAATATACTATTACTCCTTTTTTATCATTTCTCATTTAGAAGAAGCTCGCTCTTGTGAATATTTGACTTATTAAAATAACTAATGCATCACATTTAAAAGGTTACAATATGTATATGTCACCTATCAAAATCTATACTGAATGACATATTTAGCTCAGATACAGGAAAATATCTCATATTTTAGACAAAAGATGTGAAAAAGTGTTTTCATTTTAATTTGTCGTACCAATTTGATTTCAGTATAACTTGTAAAACGGGACATGGTATTAAAACTGTCTTACCTAAAAAACAATAACATGTAAAAAATCATTATCATTCAGTACATAATACAGTTCAGTGAATAATTCACTTTCAAACTGCAATATAATACAATTCAGTGAATAATTCACTTTCAACAAAACTAAATTTATTGTGAAAGAAATAATCATCAATTTGTTAGACTTTTTTGATCGTTCTTTTTCATTTATACAAACACGTATGTCGATATTTTGCTTAATTCGGCTGTACGGTACAAGAATTCAGTATGAAAAATAGCTTTCAATCTACATCAATGCGTACAATATACAATTAGCTTTATCATCCTCAGAAAATAAAAACCACAATAGCGGCTGTTCGATGGACGGTTCGTTTAGAGTATAGAGTTCCAAATCCAAAGTATTTTAAGATTAAGCGTAATAGACACAGTTTTAAAGAAAACATAGGAAACCTTCTAGGAATTTAAACTGCTTTTTAACCTTGATATTGACTTAAAATGACCGAAATTCGCTGACTTAACTCCAGTTTTAAACTAAGGTATTCGTAGTAAGATATTCTACTTATGGCTTACCAGTTAAACTATAATCGACCACTATATGTTAGAGGAAATTTTATCATCTTTTTGCTTTAATTGCTGTAAAGAAATCGTAATTTGCTAAAAGATATTAATTAAGTGTAGCATAAAGAAACCAAACATTAAATAATCAATATTCAACTACACTAACTCTCAAGCAAATAACTATGCAAAATATAAATTCTTCCGTTATCACGTTCTAATACAACTTTTTTTTTAATTTTCGCTCCCCGTTGGCGCTTGGAAACCTTCCAAGTAGCAAGAAGTCATTATACAGTCGGATTACAGTTACAGTAGTTACATTTTATTCGTTTTGTTCCTTTACGCAGAACATTGACAACAAATCGTTCGTCATTAAAGTTTTTAATAAAAACAGATTTTCTTCCATTAAAGTTAGGGCAATAACTCGAATATACCTTTTAATATGAAAAGTAAAAATATTCGTTTTTTCACAAGTCGCTTTCTAGAGAAAATATTTTCCATTAAATATTTTCTTTTACTTATGACTTCGATTTTTGTAATGCAATGTGTATTGTTGTCTAAAGCAATAATAAATAATTACCTGGGATGATCTGTTTTAATGTCAACAAATGTGTTCTAAGTTCAAGAAATTCTAAAATTTCGACTCATGGCGAAGTGCAGTCGCACTTTAAATAGCAAAGTTATTCGATGTAAATTTGTTTTAGTACCAATATAACATTTGGTTACAGCCACTCAATTTATCCTTGCGTTTTTTTTTCGTTCATCGATATGCACATTTCAAAAATATGTAAATTATATTGATATTTTTTTTTATATACCTTGCCTTTGCTAAATTGTGCAATTGATCGTTTTTTTAACTTTACTTAATTTCGTCAATAGCACATGTAATAATATTTATTATATGTATAATAAAACTGTATAATTTTTACGTGTATAATTTTTCGCGTATAATTTTTCTTCCATTCGCTGTGGTGTTTCTTCTCTTCAGTTGTCTTAGTTTGTATATGATATAGTATATATTGCTGTAATAGTCTTTATAATGTACATTCATTAGTTTTAGTAAATGTATTTCAAGTTCTTTAGAAAACATTTTTAAAAAAATAAGTGGAACTTTAAACTTTGTCTGAGGAATTATCTCGGTGATAATGTAATTCCATTTGGTTAAGCAGACTTAAAATAGCTATATATAATAAAACGTGTACAAAATAAAGTTATAAAATACTTTAATCCCTGTAAAAGATATTTTTGGAATGAAAATATAACTGAAAAAAAACCAGACCGAAAAACGAGGGAAAAATAAATGTACCATGAGCATAAGCCAGTTTAATTATACATTTTAATATATATTATAATATTCACTATTTATGGAATAAAATAAACAATTATAAAACATTTGTGTTTACAATTCAGCAACAGCAAAGTATATTATCAAATAATCATATATTTTTGTGTGGTAATTTATTTGTGCCTAGTGTCATTAAGTAACAAAAAACTTATGATTAAGATAATTTCGTATAGGTGAATTGGATTAGAAAGGTGGAATATAAGAACCGGTTGACATAATAATTGCCATCTCAGAAAATTTTGCCGAATTATGGATAAAGTTTCTAATTATTTCTCCTCTATTTTTTTGTGATATTTTAATCAATGGGGTGATAATTGATGTCAAAATGTAAATGAAAAAAATAATATAAAATGACTGTTAATATGGAAAAAGTATAATGAAATAATTAAACAAATAATACCATTAATTTCAAAAAACGTCAACTGGAATGTACAAATAAATCGCCAAAGGCTTTTTTATCAATTAGTTCATTAGTTATGTTGTCGCTATGTACTTTATAACGAAAAACAACGAACCCTTAAAAGATCAAACATACGCCCATTCTTCTGTCTGCCTGCCTGTCTGTCAGAGTTGCTTTTATTAGAAATCGTTTGACGTAGCAATATAAAATTGATTTAATGAATGATATTAACTTATATATGTGTCAAAAATTAGCAGCCAAAAATATTTACCTAATGATTTTGGAAGAAACAATTGAAAGGGCAAGTTATATGTCTCCCGACCACCATCTAAAAACTAGAATGCCAAAATTATGAAAAACATAATGTTACAAAAAGTTTACTTCTAAATATTTGCTTCTGAATCTCATTGGTTTGGGAACTACCGATATTAAAAACCTTTCGGAGATTAACAAGGCAATATAGAAAAAAAAAACTAAAATTTTTTGGAATAGTGAATCCTTTGCATACTTAAACTTTTATATGTATCTAAGACTGTATATAAAAGTAGTGTGTGTTGTATTAATATCCAGCAAGATCATTTCCATCGCCCAACAATTAATCTAAAATTATAAAAGAAATTTTTGGAGACAACCTTGTTAGGATAAGAAACGTACAAGACAAACATTTTAAAGGTAAGTAGTTGAAGAAAGCGACTAAAATTATATCAACATTTGAAAATACTTCGAAATAAAATCAATTAAAAATCATGTATTTCTGGGGATCATTATTAAGATTATTGGCGATAATAAGAATTATTCAGTTTCAGAAATACACAAGAAAAACGACTAGTAGGTAGGGTTATCTAGTAGAAGCATATTTAAAAATATATCCAATTTAAAGAAGTTAATAGTTATGGAAATTACCATGATTAATTTGTTTTATTTTCGATCTACATAAACAAGTATACTTCGAATTTCGCAGCATTTCCCAATTTTTTAAAAATTTTCTTTTTCATTTACGCCGCGTAATTTTCGATTTTATCGGAATGGCTTTTAAACAAATCATACCTCTCCCTACTGACCATTTTCTTTCCACTCACACTCTATTTTCCTCGTCATTTTCCTTTTTCCTCTGGACAAGCTAAATTTATTGTAAATAATAACTCTTGTGTCCTTTTTTATTTTGCTAATTTTATTTAACAAAATGTTTGCCAATATAACCCATTTTATGAAGTCCACCTCGGAAATAATTTTTTGTATCCCGTAGCTAGGTTTGACTGGAAGAATTTGTACTCGTAGCAATAAATCCACCATTTATATATTTACGTTACATTAGAGACGAAATAAAGAAAATAAAACGCTCTGTTATGTATACTTTCATGGTTAAGTTTACTCAATTTATTTGAAATTAAAACTTTTGATGATTAGACCTGCTGACTACACCTGTTTATGACCACCGCTGTTTATGACGCCTTACAGAAAGTCTTCAGCTTCATAACATGTATTGTTGAAATCTAAACAAAATATGTAAACAAGTATTATCACAAAAATGTTCAATAGTTTATTTTTATTGTTTGCCGAAATAATGATTAAATGTATACTGGCGTTTATAAGGATCTTTAATGTCAACTTCTCACTTTATATATATATATACATATATATATATATATATATATATATGTGTGTGTGTGTATGTATGTGTATATATATATATATATATATATATACATATATATATAAACATATATATATATATATATATATATATATATATATATATATATATATATATATATATATGTACATATTTAATCAGGAAACAAAAAAATTACAGTACGGGAAAATCAGGTTACTTGGTAAAGAAAAAAAGTTGATTTCAAAAAACGCAGTAACAAAGAAAATATACCGTTGCTCTGGCGTCTTTATTTTAATTATCATTTAGCACATAGAAGAAGAAGTTGCTCATGTAAATACTAAATAATGTATATTTTATTAAAAATATGTTAAATGTTGATATAAACATAGAATGATAATTTAAGCTAAAATTGAAAATAAGCTGTCACATATTTAAAATAAAATATCTAACATGTTTGCAATAACAACGGAAATATACTATTACTCCTTTTTTATCATTTCTCATTTAGAAGAAGCTCGCTCTTGTAAATATTTGACTTATTAAAATAACTAATACATCACATTTAAAATGTTACAATATGTATATGTCACCTATCAAAATCTATACTGAATGACATATTTAGCTCAGATACAAGAAAATGTCTCATATTTTAGACAAAAGGTGTGAAAAAGTGTTTTCATTTTAATTTGTCGTACCAATTTGATTTCAGTATAACTTGTAAAACAAGAAATGGTATCAAGACTGTTTTACCTAAAAAACGATAACATGTAATAGATCAGTATCATTCAGTACATAATATAGTTCAGGTAGTAATTCACTTTTATAATTTTCACACATCTAGATTTATTATGAAACAAATAATCATCAATTTGTTATAATTTTTTGATCTTTCTTTTTTGTATATATAAATAGGTATGTCGATATTTTGCTTAATTCGGCTGTACGGTAGAAGAATTCAGTATGAAAGATAATTTACAATCTACATCAATACGTACAATACACAATTAGCTTTATTATCTTCAGATAGTTTTTAAAATAATGATCCCAGTAATTATACACTAAGTATGGATTATAAATACCCCGTAAAAACTACAATAGCGGCTGTTCAATGCATGGTTCATTTAGAGTATAAAGTATTGAATTCAATTAGGGTTAATATTCTTTTCCAAATCAGAAGGATTTTAAGGTTAAGTGTACTATTACGCTTAAATTTTGTATCTATACACCGTTTTAAAGAAAACAAAAGAAGAATTCTAGGAATTTAAACTGCTTTTTATAATAATGATTTAAAATGACCTAAATTCGTTGACCTTAACTCAGATTTTAAACTAAGATATTCGTAGTAAGATATTCTACTTATGGGTTGCCAGTTAAACTGTAATCGACCACTACATGCTAGAGCAAATGATATCATTTTTCTTGCTTTAATTGCTATAAAGATATCGTATTTTGCTAAAAGACATTAATTAAATGTAGCATAAAGGAAAACAAACATTAAATAATCAATATCCAATGGCAATAACTCTCAAACAGATAACGACACAAAATATAAATTCTTCCGCAATCGACGTTCTGATGCAACTTTTGTTTTATTATTCGTCCCCGTTTGCGCTTGGAATCTTTCCAGGTAGTACGAAGTCGTTAGGGAGAGCCCATTGTTTTCGTTTTGTTCCCTTACACTGAAGACTGACCACAAATCTTTAGTCATTAAAGTACTTAATTAAAAGAGAATATCTGCCATTCAAGTTAAAGGAATAACTTTAATAGTCCTTATAATGTGAAAGGCGAATATATATATATATATATATATATATATATATATATATATATATATATATATATATATATATATATACTTTACATAATCGCAACTTATATCTTAGTACATGTGATTGCTACACGTATTCTTTATGATAAAGGATTATTTTTCCATTAATTCTTCACTCGCATATATATGATTTACCATAATCGGTATATTATATTTTGTGAGTTGGAGAAAATATTAATTATCAGTATGATCATTTCAAAGCGGAAATTTAGCCCCATACTCTGAGCGATAACCCCAAGTCAAATTTCGCCATGAAATTAGCATACTTGCTTATATTCTATTCTGTATTGAAAAAAACAAACTCAAATCGCGTCCCGTGTTGCAGCGCGTTTTTCTGCTGGTAGTGCATTTGTACGTATTGAAGTACGTTGTGTACCGTATTTTGTTTTTATTAATTGATTCACATTGGGAAAGTCACATTGGGAATAGTTAATAAGTGAAATGGTAAGAAAATGGATATGTATTAAAGTTTTTTTAGAGCTTGGATGATACGAATATAAAACTTCGTCTCTTTGTTTTCGATTTTTTTAAATATTTGTTAGTATTATAGCATAAATATATAACTTATAACATAAAAAATCTTCGCTTTTTTCACATTTGTGTTTTAATAGTAAAATAGTCAAATTATGAGGTTGAAAATATTGTTGTAAATATTTTTCTATATAAACATTGTGCTTATTAATAAACCAGTATACCCTATATTGTAGAACTTGTTTATTTATTGCGTTTATTAGAGTTGTTATTTTAAAAATAAATCCAATTATTATTAAGTCCAATAAATATACCTTCGCTCAACATTAATGAGACACCGGTTGTCATATATTAGGAAAATACTTTTGTAAAAAGTAACCCCATAGATTAATAGAGTGAATTAGAGGATAATATAATTGGGTATTTTAAAAAAATCTTTGTTTTTAATAATAAACTTTTTAATACATGATGACGAAAACTATTACGAATCTGTGATTTTCACTGAATTGTGGTAATATAACTCTAAACAGTTTACTTTAGGATTGAAATAAAAGTAAAATTGTTGGGGGTCTTTTCTAGGAGATGATTCAGACTATACCAACCACAATTTCCACTACGACCACCATTTCGAAGACAACCACTGAGCTGTAGGTATGGGGTTGTGCAAGCTAAATAAGAAAACTTACATCGAAAAGCATTATGTGTACTGAGATTAAAATCAAGGCACAAAACACACAAGTGATGAGAATAAGCGAACATTAATGCAAATATATTGAAAGTGCCATGTCAAGAATGGGAAAAACTGAAGAAAGTATTGCTTAACGGATCATTAAAAGAAAAGTAATATTGGCATATTTTCATTTCGTATGACAATCATGGAAACTTAAACGGAGCGTGTAAATAATACTTTTGTATTCGTAGAAGATGTAAAATATAAAAGGTGAGAAAAAATCTCATAGAGTGACTCCAAGTTTTCGTCAATGGCTTCATTTGTCAATCGCTGTCTAGATCTCTAGATAATTGTTTTTATATTCCTATTTTTATGTACCGTTACAGAAATATTACAGTTTTAACAACTTTGTATATCAATAACAATAACAGGACAATCAAAATCAGTTATAGTCAGTTTATTCAATAAATTACAAAACAAGATGTTGACACATTTGAACAAGTTTACTCTCACTTTTAACAAATTGATTCCACTCTGGTGCAACCGCAAAAAGGGGGTTGGGCAATCGTAGCCTGTGGGAGAGTGGATAATTTTAATAAAACTCAGTTTTAGAAGCCAATTTAGCAAAAATATTATGACTACCCAAGCGCAGGTAGTTATCAGGTTCAAAAAACGAAAGTCTTTTAATAAATTAGACCATAAGATCTTCCACTAATGGTTAAACATTATCTAAAATTTTACAGCACCTTTGCCATAAACATAATAATGAAAAGTCATTAACAATTTTAAAGTTTTCTACGTAAAGCTGCAAATCGATGCGGTTATTGTTAAAAACCACACGTCAACGTCCAGGAAAATCTGGTATTAAATTCAGGTCGACTGTAAAATTGGACGTGGTAAAAGTCTAACCACAAAACTCAATTGTGAAAAGTGCAGCTTTTTGTAGCATGACGTTTTTGGGAATACAAATTAATTTTGCTCACAAAATTAAATATCGTAGTATAATAAACATTTCTGCAATTTTTTGAGTTTGAAATTGGAAAACTATAGGGTGATCGGCGGCTAGTATTACATATGTATTTAACAAATATATAATGTGATTATAATGATCTAAAACCAGAACTGAATCTGATGGACAAATTTTTCTCAGGATTTCCAATATATGCACAAATTATTAAATTTTCTAATAGTGATTTGGATTGGTTGCATCCAAAAAATGTAGAAAATCAGTATTTTCTTCATCTAATTTTTCTTCTAAAATACATGATACAGATATTTTAAAACAGAATTTTTATCTGCACCCATAAATATTTAAACGTTTGTACAACCTTACTAAAATATTATTGATATTTCTTATCATATTCAGTTGTTCCAACGAATTCATTTTCAAGTTTAAGGCCTTCTATTAACACCTCGAACGTGCAAATTAACAGTATCGGAGCAGTTACATCACAACACTATGACATACGGCTATGCGCACATGGGGATTCAGTAGATAGAAAACTGTATTATTTATAAGCCACGATCTATTAAATAAAAAAGCCCAAAAACATCAGATAAATATTTGATTGTGAATTCTCCAACATCATGATCACGTTTTCGAAGTCATATATTAGAAAAAAATGAAAAATTTAAAAATCTTCATTGGGCTAAAGTTTTTACACATGAAGGCGAAATTTAAAACTATGTAAACATTCTATACCTATTATAGCAGTATAAAATAAAGTTATCATTTACAACATGCAGTCAACTAAAACATCTATTGTTTTCCTTATAAAAAAAATCAACATAAATAATCAACATAATTTGTGTTTATAAAAAAAAATGCAAATCCAGACTTAATTATAGAATTACAGGAACTCTTTAAATTTAAAAAAAAAAAAAAAAATAAAATATATATATATATATATATATAATATATTTATAGACGTTATAGCTATGATCATAAAAAAATATGTTGGCGTCTACGGCGACACTGATATTCCCCTTCAAAAAAAACGTGATACTAACTACAAAATATGTAGGAGAAACTAACTAGACATTGAGATTGTCTTTATATTTTAAGATAATTTATTAATATTTTCATTTGGGTTTAACGACGTCTGGCAGTACAACTCGGCCCTCTGTTAGATAATGCTAAATTATATAAAGAAAACTAAGACTACTAGATTATAGTCAAGTAATGAAATATTTTTTGGATAGTATTTCTATTACGATACGTTTTATTTCCCTTATGCTGTTAAACAAAATAATAATATTCACTCCATGAACATTTTGCCCAGTATATATTTCCGAGGCGTAAAAATATGATTAATCCGTGAAAAACTCTTCTACATAGAGTCATGGTTATTATGTTTAAATAAGTAAGCTTCTACAAACTTCGTTGTTTCCTGATTCTAAATTAAATAGTCCGGGAGTAAGGGAGGCGAATTTATTTTCTTGCTGATTCTAAAAAAAATCTCTGTATGCACATTGCTTATAATTGTAAAAAAAAAACTTTTTGAGATATTTATACCTAGCCATTTCAAGTCATGTTTTTTTGGCATTTCAAGAAACCAATGTCAAGGATATTATTTGCTAACTCCAAAATTTGCACATAGATATTTTTTCTGTTTTAATATATTTTATTATCACTTCTTTTAATTTTCTAAGTCAGTCAGTTTCAGTGAAAAAAAGGCTGTGATATACAGATATGGGTGGTTTTGTTACAGTTCCGTTTTCTTCCCATTAAAATAAAAGGAGACTAGCTACTTTCCATAATATTTTTCCCTAAAAATAATTTTATTATCGGAAATATAACATATGCAAATTCGATATATTATTGTACTATTTAAAATGTTATTTATTCTCAAACCACTTCCCACCGCTAAATCATATAATATAAAGCACCATAATAACTACATCTGCAGTTGATAAATCCTCATAAGTATAATAACGAATATCACAACTAACTTATAATAAGAGAAAGTTTCCATTAAACCCTTTCGAAACTTCTCATATCCAAGAATAAGTTTCCAACCAACACAAAGGGAACTGACTCCATTCCTCAAAGTGAAATCCAACTTTCCTATTAATCAAAACCTAACCGTCACAATTCATCATATTCCGACCGCGGAACTTTCGGCCAACATAAAAACACCCCGCTGCTCTTGCCCAAACAATTATCCAAGTACCGTTGAACAAAATCACACGCCGCACTAAAGCGCCAGTGTTACCCGAGATTTGTAGGACTCGCGCCGACATTCGACGAATTATTTGTTCCACCCCCGCCCAATATTATAATTGTGGGCAAAAATATATGTTTCAGTAAGAAAATCGTCCCCTGTACCAGATGGTGTGCGACCTCTGACCATTAACATGGTCGCCCGTGAGTGAATTATTGCCGTTTATCCGATTTTATCGATGGAATCATATGTACATAACTTTAGCGTAAAAGATCGATGGGGCAGTCAACTCGCCTGCTGTTATTTCACGAAATCTACGATCGACACAATTTCCTTTGAGAGGTGGTAGGAGGTGGGAGAGTTGACGATCACACGAGTCATATTTTTGGGATTGGTGACGTAAAAACAACAAGCATTAATTTGTGTAAATTCCGATCGTATTCGTCAGATTCTATTCGCAGACCCTTTTCCTCAGAACTGAATGAAGATATGAAATTGAAATTAATATCATATTCCTGAATCTACGGCACCTCGGAGTTTTAAAAATTAGGGTTCTAAATCCAGAAGAACCCTAAAAATATAACCATTTATGCCACATATTTTGACACTCACAAATAAATCAAAACCTATGGGGTATTTGTCGTTGACTTAGAATCATGAAATTTGGCAAGAAGCAAGATAGTTAATTCGTAGTTATATCGTTAACTTGTAGTTATTATATTGTTAGTTTGTAGTTAAATAACATTTTTTTTAATATGCGCCTATGAAAGATGGAGTTGGCAATCATTTTGTTTTTAAAAAATTAAATTTTGTAATTAGTCTAATATGGATAGTACGTACTACTAAATGTTTTTTAACGAAAGTATGCTTCAAATTTAAGATTGATGTTGAAAACTATAAATTTCTTGAGTACCATATTCCTTTGTTTAAAACAAGATAGTTGAATCAGAAATTAATTTTAATTGTGTTTTATTTATTTATTCGCAACTTATGTCATGTTTGTTTATCACAAAGGAAAGGAAGACGTTTAATTGAGGAAAATATAGTCTCTTCTTCGTGATACTAATTTTTTCACGTAGAAAATTCATTATTGATAGAAGAAGTTATACCTGGCTATTTTTATGCAATTATCAGGCAGTAATCAACAGTTTTTTTTTCTAAAATTTATATCCGATCTGAAAAGCTTTTAGGAACTTACGGAATACATAAAAAATAGCTAATATGACCCAATCCGACCCAAAGTGAGTTATTAATCAAGGAAACACGCAAGGGCGTTGTATTAATTCAGTTCAGTTGTAATTAATTTACAAAATAGAATAATAAATAATATTATTAATTTATGGAACGTTATGTAAAATCTATACTCTTTATAACTTATGTCGTTTCTAAGGCATTCTTTAATAAAATACCCGGTCACCCGTTTTATTTTATTAAAGAATGTGTCGAAATAATTTGTTGGACTGTTTTGAGCAGCCGCATTCACTTATCTCAAATTTGTTTCAGGCCCATTTTTCGTAAGTGAGCTCAGTGGCCAATTCCAATTCTTGAGTGAATGAGCGTACACCTGATATGATGGGACTCTTCAAACCCAGGGGGAGATCACTTGGGTCAACTCAAACAGGCTTGTGGGTTCCAGAACTTTAACCTTGCGGTTCTAAATATCGTCAGATCCTTATTAGTGATTAGTTTAGATCTTTGAAGGATTCTTTCCTCTTTATTTTACTGTATGACAACAATTTTTATTTCTAGATTTTTTCTAGATTTCCTAGATATTTCATTCATGCGATAAAATAATTTGTTGTATGTCTTGTTTCTATTCATCGGAGTACAAATATAATTCCGATGAACAAAAATAATAATAATAGAAATGTAACCCAAAAATGTCACAAAATTACAAACGTTCATTTAACGATTATCTGCGCAAAATTCCAATATGAAATGATATTTGTTTTAGACATAGAAGCAAACACATATTTTAATATTTGCAATGAAGGACTGGCTTTATTAAATATTATATATACCATTTAAAACTGGAAGCTTCCGCCTGATCTAAAAAAGTACTTTTTCTGCAAAGAATCAGATGTCAAATGTAAAACTTTAATAGTTTTGTTTTTAGGCGATTTTTCTCATTTGTTTCAACTGCTTTCTCATTTAAAAATAAAGTACACAACATTTTTGTTTCTATATTTATAAAATAAAAAAAATTAAAAGTTTGAATAATTAAAAATTACGTTATTTTACACTAACAAATTTAGTCAATTATTTTACAAAATAAGCCTTGAGTGGTTTCTATATAGTCTAAAAATATTTCAACATAAGTCGTTCGTTTCATATTCATTTACATAAATTGAAATGGTAAAAAATTCATTATCATTAAAGTGTATCCGTTTACTTTTGCCGATTTGTTCCTATGTCGAGTGAGGGTATTGAATTGGTTCTGATGTCATTTTCGCACAATTTTTTGTTACTAATTAATTTAAATTTATAATTATTTATTCAAGTCATAGGAGCATAACGTTGTACTAAATTATAATAAATTCCTATATTTCTTTACTTTTCGGTTATTGTCTATTTTGTACTTCCCCGTGTCAAGATAATGTACTAACTTTAATATATGATGTAGCTAATATTTTAATAAAGGAAATGGAACTTGATGAAAAATTAATAAAACGACAATGAACCATAACTGCCCGTACATGTGCAATATCATGTTTCTTTGTTTCTACAATTAACAACGTATTCGTATTTATAAAAAAGGAAAAAAAAAGAATTTAAAAAATAATTTATTCTACTTCTCGATTTTCTGTTTAGTTCATTATTGTATGAAATTATAAAGCTTTCGCACTAAGCCCGGAAATTAATTTACGAAAAATTATGTGGTTGGTTACCTTTTAGGTTTAATTGCAGGGAGTGTTGTATGAATCTCCAAATATATTATGAAATAGAGCTTAAATGTTTAATTACAGTAACATTATTCATTTGATTACACATGCTTTAAGAAAACCATGAGGCTATTGGTATTTAGTAAAAGTTTACAGTGAAAATTAATCGTGAAATATAAATATATTTCCCCATGATTGAGTTTTTAAAATTTTTTTGGAAACATGACATTTGGAGGTTTATATTTCTCGTTAATAATAAACAAAGTACTAAGATGATTTTTAATTGTTTTCTATATACTAGATGTTTAAGTGCTATATACTAGATGATGAAATTTGATTTCAGGTAATTCCAGGAATATGGCAAGAAGTTGATTATTTTTGGAACACAGAAAATATCGATTTCAATCATCAGGAGACGTTTACGTAATAAAGGTAGGAAGCGAATATATCGTTTTGGCAAGCGAAAATAATTTTTTTTAAATGTATCGTAGGAAGTTCTTATAATATAACATATTCCGAGTCCCTTAAGTTTTTATCTTACAAAAACACCTCAATAAACATTTGCTTTCTATATAAGTCCGATAGATTTTTATTGTAACTTTACCACAAGTTGTTAATTGCGGAATAACATAAAAATAATTGATGTTGATAACGATTGAACTTAGGACAACTCGGGTCTCCCCGATCGTCACAGAAAGATTTCATTTTTGAAAGTTTCCCGTCGGCAAATCAATAAAGTTTCCAAAGCCGCCTTGTATGCCCGATGTGGAAATAATTTATCAACACCCATTTTCCATTAAAAGTTTTTATTTATTTAATATATTATGTTTTGGGCGCCGCCTAGAACTTATTTAGCTGCCTATTTTTTCCTTGTATCTACTTTCATGTAACTCGACAGGTAACAATTGTAGGGACGTTGCGAATTTCACACTTAACACTATTAACTGCGCTGTTTCACAAACAACGTTATATACGCAATTAGTTGAAAGGACTTAAAATAGTGACAATTGTATTTTCAATATGAATTAATTTATATCGAGCATTCTAGTGTTTTTAATTTATAAAAATTTAAATGATAACTTTCGAGAAAAATGGTAAAATTGAAATGAAATAAAATGGTTCATAATATTAATTAATTTTCTGAAAATTGTTATCTAAGACCATATGACCAATCTTGGAACTATCACCGATTAGACTCAAATATTTTGCAGAAAACCGTATCTAAATCGGCCAAACTATTTTGGAGATAAATGGAAATATTCGTTTGCAATAAAATGTTTATTGTAACGCCCCCTGATGAAGAATCACCCTTACAACTAAGAACGATTGCCAATGAATGATAAACATTTTATAGTAAACCGTATCTAAAACGGTCAAACCGCTTTGGAGATAAACAGGAACATTGCACATTTAAAAAAAAATTCAGTAATAATATTAATTTTTACTGACTTTTTCTTCCTAAGTCAATTTCTTGTAATGTTCTTGCCGGCATCATCTTTGAAGAAATAAGGGTCAATTATTCCTCCAATCCATAAAGCAAAAACAACAGTGACTTTTTGTACATGTAAAGGCTCAATAATGGAACGTGGATTTCTGACAATTTTGTTCATTGAGATAGAGATTGAACCAAAAATGAACCTCAACGCTGAACAAATTATTACTCAAAAAAGTGATTTGGACTTCCAGATAGGCTTCATTAGACCCAGCACGGCACCCAAATGCCTAAAATAATATTTAAACCCAAATAACCTATGATTACCATGGCCATTATCGTAATTTCTATCTGTTTTTTATTATATAGTTGTACACCTTTAAAATAACACTGGTTATAAAGAAACAAAAAAAGGGATCTGGTTATTTATAACACATTTTGAGTTCCTCTTACGAAGTAAGTTAAAAAAAATCCTCAAAATAATTCCGGCTACCATTTATTTGTTTACGATGAAAAAATTCGATTGTCAGGTAAATACCATATTCAAACATTTTAATGACACCTTAACCAAATCCTACAGAATACAATCCAATTTCTTTGTAGATTTATTGCCAAACGCAAATTACCTAAGCTAAATTTTGGTTTACATATTAAAAAAAACAATTTGTTTGCCTTCACTCTTGATTTTATATATAATGAACAGGTTTACAAATCAAACAGAAAATTTAAGAAGTTAGAAACATTTACCAACAAGGTAAAATCATAAAAATATTAAAAGTATATTTTATTTCCATTTACACTTCATTATTAATGTTTTTGTATTAAACACAAGTATTTTTCTTCTACCAAATACAAGCATAGCGAACTTAATTCCTCTAGTGAAAATTATTAATCGTTGTACAAATATTTAACAAATCCCTATATATGGAAAATTATTATCTTCATTAAGCGGGAATCTGTAAGTGTGCTACTTGTCAGTCATTATTGATTGTGATTTATACGTACTTTGATTCATTTCTTGCATTAATGTGCCGTTTACAATCTGTCACGACCATAAAATTTGGAAGTAAGCCCTAAAATTATTTTCTTATCGCAACTACATTATTATAAATTTAGTTATATAATGTAGTTGTAATACTTATAAAATTTTATAAACTAACAAAACTATTTACTTATTAGTAGTAATAAAATAAAATAGGGCATTATTTTATGACACCTGTGTTAACCAGAAGAGTCAAATTGTTAACTTTTGTCCCATGTTTGAAAAAAACTGTTACATTGTCACAAAGTTTTATATTTGATCTTTACCTAATTTTCCCATTAATTTTTTATATAAATTTCAACGCCAGAAAATCAGGACGTAACTGAAAAATTTTAAGAATATTTATTGAAAATGTCGTATCACGTACTATAGGGTCATTGTATTAATTTCTGCTGCTATTTCCTTGATGTAACCCTTTATTGATAATTGTAGAAGAAGACATCGATAAAACAAATTAGGAACCGAAAAAGAAATTACAACTATAATATACCCCTATATTTGCTAATGTTATACATATATAAGTTCCAGGAAAATTTTACCATATTCTCAATACTATATTAAAATTGTAAATGGATATCAAAATTATCTTTAATAATATTTATTTCCTACTAATATAATCCAGCTCGCGAAACAATATTCTACCCAACTTCATCCTCAACATATCTCAATTAAGGCAGCCTACTGTAAATTCAAACGTAAGTAACGAACCTTTACCCAAGGAACATTAATTTGAGATCGAAAATTTCTCACCGAGATGTTATATTGTTATTTGCATTAGTCTATTCTATTCGCAATTTGGCTATGAGGTGTATACATATAATTATTTATGCTTAAATGAAAATTTGTTGAGTCCATCAGTCTCGGCACTGGAGTAATTTTCATATAATTTTTGAAATCTTTTCTGTTGCACAAGGTGTAAGTTAAGTAAAGAAATTAATGAATTTCCCTTATTTGTTCAAATAGGTTTCCACATATGTGCAACAAACGTATTGTGAAATGTCGAGCAATTTCTTTCAATTAAATAAAGGACAATTATATGGAAACGAGAAATATATTCTTGCTGGCAACAGCCATATAATATAAAAATAGAAATAAAATAAAAAGCTGTAAAATTTAATAAGGGTGGATAAAAAATAAAACAGAAATAAGAGCAAAGAAAAATAATTATGACAGAAAGATACTAGGGTGATGGATTCGCGATTTATTACCGAATATCGTAAATATGTAAAAATATTGTACTTGGGAATAAATAGTTACTATATCTATTGAATAAAGTTTATGGCTCGGAGATAAAATAATGGTAATGTAAATGCAACTTAAAATATATCACATGAATATTTTATAATGTTTAAAAAAAAACATGGAATATTAAAGTCGGATCGTTACAGAATTATGTGTTAAATCCAAAAGCAGTCGGTAAAACCCATTAACTTAATTAGCTAAAACATAGCCAAAAAATTGCGAATCCAACCTTTTAATCAATACTATTTACATTAAAACGGAAATTTAATAATATTATTATTTTTAAACCGTCCGTAGCTATATTTAATACCAAAACGTCACCAAATAAACACAGCTCATAAAAGATTTTGACACAGATTTTTAAGTTTTAAACAACGATATAACAAAATATATTTTCTTGTAAAATGTCCCAACAAATATTTTATATTTAAGATTTTGTAATGAAATTTGAAAAAAACTTGAGAATTAAGTTATGTGTAAAACATACATTTTACGTGTAAAACATTCATTTTAATTAAAATACGCCGATAAACCTAAAGAAAATGGAATACAAACCTTTTAAGGTGTGTATTAAAAATTATTATAGTTACCTTACAAAAAATTATTAAAGGCAGTTCACATTTCGAAAGGTCAAAATAATTTTGTTAAAATGCAAAGGAGGTTCCTAAGTAATATAAAACACGACAACCGGTCAATTGTCTAATTAATAAGATAAGACAATATGGAAAATAAAGAGGTGCACAAATATTTAGGCCGTTCCAAAATAAAGTAATTGCTATTAATTAAACGCATGCCATTATTTGGAGCGTCGGAAAAAAACGTCTAAAACAAACTCCTTATTACTATTTCTTTCGTATCCATATATTTATTTCCTATCCGTACCATTTCTGTTGTTTTATCTTTATAGTATTACGAAATGTTATTTTTTTTACCTCTCTAGTAAAATTTTAAACTCTATTTTGTTATGGTCTTAAATTAGTAATTAATAGAACTTTACGCATTTTTTCATACTTATTTCACAAAATTATATGTTTAATACAATCTGATCAAAATGTGTATTTCTTTTCCTTTACATCCTGCATGGTTTTTGAATGTTTTAAAAAAAAATAATTCATGTTATGTCACCATTCATTAATATTCGGCAAATGAATATCAAGCATAATTAAGGTTTAATTAACTTTTTAAAAATATTCCCTGAAATATTTCCAAGGTAATTAGATCAATGAATCTTCACCCTTAAAAATCTTAAGCCCTTCGAATTAGAATTTAAATATATTTCTATGATTATTTTCATACACCCTGCTTTTTTCTTAGAAGAAAATTGGTTAAAACTTCATTTCCACATAAGCTGTGTGTTAAATAAGCTTATGCTAATAGTATTAGGTATGTAAATATTAGATTTTTGCTGGAGGTACGACTACAAGTAATATTTGTCTACAAGTATATATTGTCTTTCCAAAAAAATAAACTACTCGCACCGTTACATTGTACCACGTAATCTAGAATAACTCAAGAGGCAAATTGCCGATCTTAAATCTACATCTGAGGAAATTTAAAAATAATGCAAAAACAAAAATGTTCATAATAATATGTTTTCTATCCAAAAGAAGACCTTCCCTTTAATGCTGATTTGTGATTTTAATTTCCTTAATATTTTGAACATGATATGAATATCTTAAGGCAAGGAAAAATATTTTGAAATATAAGCGAAACCAACAATTTTGACACCAAATGGAATCAAGAAAAAGTCAGTAACAAAATCATTCTCTCCACGAAACTTAAGCCTTTCCTATTTTCAGAATAAATCTTACCCGACGTACATTAAACTTAGACTTATAAGTTGTCTAACCATATTGTAAACTTAACCTCTCTACCGAAAGCTCAAACCACGCCGCTCGGTAATTTAAATAATATCTTGTCAATTAAAGCTCCTTGCGTTTGTTTCACAGAAGCATTAAATGTTAATACGATTTCCGGAAAATAATTATTGCTTGTAAGTAGTCTGAGTATAGTGCGAGTTATATCCATATCGAAAAGGATTATTTCCTTCTTCAAACAATTAGTTTAAAATAATAAAATATATTTAAGGATACCCGGTAAACCCATAAAATTATAAAAATATTTGAAAATAATTCCAATTATGTACGCAATAACAATGGACGTATGCTATTACTCCCACTTCTTTATTTAATATAATTTCTCTCATAGAAAAAAAACGCTCCCGTAAAAATTTAACGTATTCGAGTAATTACTATATCTCGGTAAAAATGTATACAATGTTACGTGTTAAAATACAAAAAATAATAGATTTGGCTCAAGTTCAAAACCGTCCAATGTTTGTGATGACGTATGTGGAAATGGATCCAGTAGCAACGGAAATGTATAATTTAAATTATCATTTTTTACAGAGAAAGGCTCACACTTTTGAATATTTGATATTTAAAATAATTAATACATCAAATTAAAACGTATACGATGTCACTAGTAAATGTACACAACAGTATTAAATGACAGATTAAGCTCAAGTAAAAAAGACGATTTGGATATTTCAAGTAAAATTTGTGAAATCGTATTTTTTGTAAATTTGTGGTATTCATTAGATTTAAATATAAGTTAGTAAATCAAGAAATGGTATTAAAACCGCTTTAGATGATAAAATATATAAAATTATAATTTAATTAGTTTTTGCATAAAAATACAGTTGACATTTTACTTTCAAACCTATTACAAATTTTGATCTATCAGGCAAGAAATAGTCGTTAATTTTTTAAATTTTTTTGTTCTTCTGTTTGATCTATCCATATGTTGATATTTTGTTCAACAGCAGGGTACAAGAATTTAACATAAAAAAATAGCTTACCAACTACTTCAGTGATTACAATATGCATTTATCTTCATTTTACTCTGTCAGTTTTTAAAATACTGAAATAAGGAAATACACTGTAATTGATTTAAGCTACACAAAACTACGATACGACCACTGTTTGATGCACCGTTCCTTGTTGAGTATAAAATATTGAATTCTATTAAGGCTAATATCCTTTCCCCAGTCAACAGTATCTCATCTTTAAGCGTAATGGATACTGTTTTATAGAAAACGAAAGTGAACCTAGAATTTAAACTTCTTTTCTTCTCTGATATTGAATTGAAAAGACCTAAATTCGTTTGGACTTACTCCCACTAATTAAATTAAGATATCAATACTACTTATAAGTTACTAGCTAACCTGTATTCGACCACTACATGCTAGAACCAATTTTACTATATATCATGCTTTAATTACTAAAAAGAAATCATAATTCGCTAAAAGACACCAAAGTACAGCAGACAACAGAAATATATTAAATAATAAATATCCAACCGCACTCTAAAACAGATAACAACACGAAATATCAATTGTTCCGCAATCGACGTTCAGAGGCAATTCTTTGTTTTTTAACATTTTTCCTCCCCGTTGCCCCTTGGAGTCTTTCCAACTAGTAATAAGTCATTAGGGGTAGCCCATTGTTTTCATTTCGGTCTCTTTCACAGAACATTGGCCACAAATCGTCGGTAATTAAAGTCCTTAATGAAAACAGAATTTCTTCCATTAAAAGTTAGAGGAAGAACTCCAATGATCCTTTTAACGTGAAAGGCAAAAATGATCGTTTGGATATTTTATTGCTTTAGAGACCGCGTATTACTGTATGTATTCTATACATGGTTGCAATATGTAGGTTAATATATTTAACTGCAATATGTATTCTTTATGCTAAATATTATCTAATAATTTGTTTTTCGATCGCACGTAAATAATTTGCCCTAATCAAAACCAAATCGAACCAAATAAACTTTCATTCTGTGTTGCAACATACGGTAAAAATGCATACCCAAAGAAAAATCAGTGAGAAACAGAAAAGGAAAGTAACCATATCGTCTCAAGTACATATATCGCAGGAACGTTTTTTTACTCGTAGTCATCTGGCAGTTTCATATACTTCTTGTTTCGTACTAAAGTCATATATAATAGATTAATTGAAAAAAATAAAATTGAAAATTCATGGCTATTCGCTACATAAATCAAAGCCTTTTCGATAATTTTTTCACTACATCCACCAAATGACTACAAAAAGTTAGATGCGAATCAAATTGAAATCCTAGATCTACCGCTACAATATCACAATATAAGAGCATCCTGCCAATGGATTATTCATTCTTGAGATGTACACACGCTTCAACATAATTTATCCCAGAGAATATATATGATTTGAACAGCAGACGGCTGGCTTACAAAGATCTGCTCGTGGACAGTATAGATAGGAAACGATGCAGCAACTTGCAATTCGCTATAGTTCCAATAGCTGAGAAAATAGAAAATAATGTGAATACTTTTCCACATTACCCACATTATTTACCAGCTTAGCGAACAGCAAATGCCCGAGATTTGAACCCTGACTGACCTAAAGTTCAACCAGGGTTCGAGTCTCAAGTAAATAAGAATAAGATTGTGTGAAGTAAAAATAAAATATAAAATTACCTACTCGCTCGTATTGCTTTTTATTCGCAAGATGGGAAAAAAAATTTAAGACTTCGACAAGGCAGTTTAATATGACAGCACCTCTTGTCATGTCATGTGGTAGACGAAATACGCAACATTGCCTTGAAAACCGAGATCAACGCAAGAAGTGACATAGTCAACAAAACGCGTGAGATATGTACTATTCTTATAATAATATCATACATATATCACTAACGGTTAAACATTTTCTAACACTTTACAAGACCATTGCTATAATTATAATAATGAAAGCTAATTAAATATTTTAAAGTTTGCTATGTGAAGCTGCAAATTGAAAGAGTTATCATTAAACACAACGCGTGGAAAATCTGGCATTCAGTTCAGATCGACTGTGAAATTGAACGAAACAAAATTCCAACCACAAAGCTCAGTTTTGAAATTGCAGCCTTTTGTAGCATGAGCTTTTTGGGAATGCAACTGAATTTTGCTCATACGATTGAATACCGTAAACATTTCTCTTTGTTTTTTGAGTCTCAAATTAACACTGAATTTAATCAATTTTAATGGTGATTATAGGATGGTCAGTGGTTAGTATTACATACGTACATAATAAATATATAATGTAATTACAATAACCTAAAATCTGAACTGAATATTATAGACGAATTTTTCGAGACATTTCCAACATATACACCAGTGATTAAATTTTCTAGTGTTAATATGGATTGATTGCATTAAAAATATGTAAAAAGTCAGTGTTTTTTCAATTTATTTTTTTTTAACGTAAGAGAAATTCTAAAATCTCCATATTATTTATATATATACTATACATAAATAAATAAGTTTTATTTTTAAATTTTTACTTACTTTAAAAGAAAAAAATTGCGCGTATATTTAAATATTTTTATGCACGTGAATATATAAAAAAAATTTTTCGTTCTCTCTATGTACTTCAAAGATTTTATATTACGCGTCCTTGTTTAAATACAATTAACATTTTTTACCATATTTGTGTTAATTCACCAAATAAATTTTTCAACTTAGGGTTTGTTGGAAAATCCAATATTTAAGTCCTTGAACATGCAAATTCGCAATATCTAAGCACTTTGCATCATGTGATACATGATTCTGATATTAACGCTATTAGAGGTTAAGCAGATAGAAACTGTTGTATTATTTATAATCAATGGCCTATAAAATAAAAAAGTCCATAAATATTAGAGGAATACTAGGTATTTTATTTAAATTTTTCAATATCATAGTCACGTTTCCAAATATATAACATATTGGAAAAAAGGGAAAAAAAATGTTAAATCTCCGTTGACCTAAACTTTTGTACATGAAGGCGATATATAGAACCATATAGGTATTCTCCGCCTATTTTAGAAGCGTGCAGTGAAAAATCAATTACGACAAGCACTCAATTGAAATTTATATTGCCTTCCTGTTGAATAAAAAAAAATAATCAAAATAACTTGTGTTCATATAAAAATATTTAGAAATATCCGTTGAGCAAAAGTTTTGTATATGAAGGGGCACTCGACTGATATATCTATTATCTTCCTATTGAATATAAAAAATCATCATAAATAATCTACATAACTTGTGTTTATATAAAAAAAAGCAAATCAAGACATAACTACAAAATTAGAAAAACATTTTAAATTTCAAAAATAAGAATACTTTTATCGACGTTAAAAATATGACCATAAAAATTGTGTTGACATCTACAGTGACACCGATGTTCCGGTTTAAAAAAAAACATGATGCGAACTACCAAACATGGAGAAGGAACTAACCAGACATTGATTATTAAAATTTTAAAAATAACCTATCAACATTTTTGCCTGAGCATAATGATGCTATGTTGTTCGATTCAGTCCTATGCTACACAATACTGACTGGTATGAAAACTACTACATGATCGTCAAGTAATGATTTATTTTATGGATATTATTTATATTACGATACGTATTATTTCTCTTAAGCTATTAAAAAATAAATAGTTACGGGAATAGGGGAGGAGAATGTCTTTATTGCTGATTTTAAAAGGTATTACTGGATGCACATTGCTTGTAATTAAAAACTTTTTTTTGAGATCCGTAGAACTAGCCATTTCAATCGAAATTTTACAGGAGAAATAAAATTAAGAAACCAATGTCAAGTATATAATTTGCTAACTACAAAATTTTCATATAAATATTTTTTTATGTTAATATATTTTGTTATTTCTTCTTTTCAGTTTCTACGTCAATCTGTTTCAGTGAAAAACTCAAAGAAAAGACTGTGATATACAGACATGGGAGATTTTACTGGAGTTCTGTTTTATTCCCATTCAAATAAGAGGAGATTAGCTGCTTTCAATATTATTTTTCCCTAAAAATAATTTTAATATTGGATATATAACATACGTAAATTCGATAGATTATTGTATTTATTAAAAATTTGTGGGATGCTATAGCTCGGAGAATAAATATTTCATTTAATCCCAACACACTTCTTACCGGTAAGTCATATAGTAATAAGCACTATAATAACTACACCCATAGTAGATAAAATTTCATAACTATAATAACGAAAATCACAACAACTAACTTATAATAAGAGAACATTTAACCCTTTCGAAACTTCTCATATTCAAGAATGAGTTTCCAACCAACACAAAGGGAATTGACTTTTTTATTAATTTAGACCATCATATTCCGACCGTGGAACTTTCGGCCAAAAGAAAAACACCCCGTTGCTCTTACTCAAACAATTACCCAAGTACCGTCGAACAAAATCACACGCCGCACTAAAGTTTCAAGGTGTTGCCCGAGATTTGTAGGACTCGCGCCGACATTCGACGAATTATTTATTCCACCCCCACCCTAGTAGCGGGCAAAAATATATATTTCAGTAAGAAATCGGTCCGTGTGCCAGATGGTGTGTGGTCTCTGAACATTAACTTGGTCGCCCGTGAGTGAATTATTGCCGTTTAGCCGATTTTATCCCTGGAATAAAACATATGTACGTAACTTTAGAGCGAAAGGTCGATGGGGCGTTCGACACGCCCGTTGTTATTTCACGAAATCTACGATCGACACAATTTCCTTCAGAAGGTGGTAGGGGATGGGAGAGCGACGTAAAAAGAACAAATATTAATTTGTGTAAGCTCCGATCGTATTAGTTGGACTTTATTCGATTTATTTCATTTTTAGAGTCCCGAGCCTCAAAAATAAAAAAGAAACCCTTATAGTGTCACTTCGTCGTCCATCTGTTAGTCTGTCAAGATGCTTTTTCTCAGGACTACATGGAAGTATCAAGTGGAAATTAATATCAAATACTCTACGAATATCTACTCTACAAATATATCTACAGCCCCTCGGAGTTGTAAAAATCAGAATACATTTTGCCTAAATTATTTTTTATTAATTCAATCAATCTCCATTACAAGTAGAATGTGATTTTACACGTGATAAATATAGAAAGCCATATTTACAGTAAAATTAATACCGTCTCTAATTGATTAAATCTTGGACTTTCAGTAAGCGTCCGCAGTAGAAACGGATGCTGATGTGCTAAGTTTCGTAAAAAATAAAGTGTCACTGGAAATGCAAAAGGCATTTAACAAATGATACTCATATCGGAACTTCAACTATACTTGCAAGATAAATAAAACGAATGTTTACTCGAAAACGGATTTCATTAAGTAATTCGTGAAACAAACTGTAAAAAAGTTATCCTGTAAGCTCGAGCAAATCTATTTTTCAGTGACACGAACGCTGTCCGCTGAAAGTTCCAGCAGGTATTTTATTACCATAATTAAATTTTGTACTCATCGTTTTGTTCCAATTCCCCATAGTTTATTAATAACATATAAAACTTAATACAAAAACTCGTAAAACATCACTTTTTAAATAGTTTTTTTAGGCCTACAAACAATTTTATCATGTCCTTCAAAAGTTGGATAAAAAAAATTGGAGAGGTCGGAAAAATCGGAATGGTCGAACTGGCCATTCCGAATGTTAGGAGTAAAAACGCGCTAACGGAAAAAGGACACAGGCACATGGTATATAAAATATTTTATGGACAGCTCTTGCTGCTTTTCGTATGTTTTGAGTTCCAATGGTTAAACTTGGCCACCGATGTTGTTCGACTGACAAAATTCGGCAGTCATCGGCCGCCAATCCACCATATAAAATACCTACTATCAAGCAAACTGCGTTACTCATACGCAGCATTTCATGATTAATTATTAGGTAAGTATAGACATGTAGCTATTGTCATATTCATGTTTGGTATTTATTCTCTTACATTTTGCAGTTGGCATATTAAAACATTAAATTACACGAATATTAAGTTTATTTGATAAATGAGTGTGTCGCTGTTTTATTTTTTGTGGTGCTTGTGTGTGCTAAATTAAAATTGTGTAATATATTTTTCAAGACGTAGCAATTCAAATCTTTTATTTTTCTTCACGCTTGTATGAAAATACGTACAATTTTTTTTAATGGGAGAATTTTTTTGGATATTAATTTTCTTTTTAATAAACGGAATTATAACACGTTATTTGAACTTGTTTAATAAAAAAAATTAAATAAAATGTAGGTGGTCTAAACGGAAACAAATGTAAGCAAAGGCTGAAGCAAGTAGACGCTCGGATTTATTTTAAGAGTATTGGTTTGAAATCCTTGCTCGTGATGGTTCTATTTTTCACATCTCAATTAAAATAACGCATAATTTAACTTACTTTTGTTATCTATTGAAATATAATTACGTTTCATTATTATTTATTAAATACAACATTGCTTAAGATACTTTCTCTTTTCATTTTATGCCAGTTTTCTGAAATAATTTCCTGTAATAATATTTGATGTCACTGAAATCAAAGTTGAAAAATTATAAATAAACCTTTTTTACTTTTCCCATAGGATCAACACTGGGCTTTTAAACCGTAATAAATTTGTACTTTACTTTAACAGAAATCTAACGAATATAACAATAATATTTATAAATAGCTCCACGTGCTACTTCATTTCCGTAGGACTATAAAAGATTTTTAATTTAACTGCAAGATTGAAAAGTAAAAGACACGTAAAACTATTTTTAAACATTATGTAAATAAACTTTTTTTAAATAACTGCGCTTTTTATTGAACAAATTTATTTTCTTCTTTAGTGAACAAAACTCCATTTGACTTCCTTCATTGGTACTTGGGAAATGCGTAAACAAATAAATAGACAAACAAACATAAATCGCAAACGCAATATCTTTGATTCTTTTACTTTCATTACGCCGCCTAATATAATTTTTGTAAATATATTCAATGTGTATGTATGCCATTCCTGAAATTTTATTTTACATAGATTATCACCTTCACACAAAAAAACGTAGCTAAATAAATATAACAAGCGTCTGTCGATATTTTTTATTATCTTTATATTTCATGTAAATATTTTAATGAGATAAATTTTTTAAATTTTATTTAAAGATCTCATTGTGATATTACTACCAGCCTAGTTATAGAAAATCAATTTTTAGTCTCCCTTTACGGCAAACTTACAACAATATTACAAATAGCATTTTTAGTTATGGGTCAAATGTTTTTTATAAATTACATAACTCGTGTTAAATATAACTTTATAAATTAAGTCGCTTAGGAGGCGTAACCATGTCACTGATGGACAAATAATCAGCATTGCCAAAAAAATAATGTTGCTTTCGGGCCTTTTGGGTATATAATCTTGACACATAAACCATTTACATATAAAATGTCTAAAATAAAACATATTAGAATGTCGAGTTACAGACTATATTTGGCTTCAGTTTTTGCTTTGAAATATTAGACGTTAAGAAATTCGTAATATTAACTTTCGGTCACAAACAAAACGTATTATTTTTGCAAAGGTTTTTAAGTACGTAAGAATACATATTTACACAGCATGGTTTGAAGAGATGCCATACTGTTTGAGGACATTTATCGTCGATAACGGTTATGTTTTATTTACAACACTTGAATTATGCACGGCAGCAGTAGCGTATCGTTTGACATATTCAACGATTTGCGATGCACCTTGATACAATTAAGAAAGCGCTGTTAGCCAGATGCTAGCTATACATACAGATTTTAATCGGAATGATTTTAGGTTGATATTTTGATTAATGGACCTTCCAGTATCTGTGATTACAGAAATCTCAAAAAAAGACATACTCATGTTCCACAGAAAAACGTTATTGCGGACAAATAGAAAAGATTAATGTAAACAATGTAAGGTGTAGATCATCTGATGATATTTACAAGTAACAATAAGGGCGTATCGATAACGGGGGATCGACCTCATGTAAATAACGTTTTTAGAGATTTTATATATAAATGGTTTATGTGTCTAGAGAGGAGTTTTCAATTATGTTGACAAATATTTTTGTCAGAAAATTAATGAAGGAAAGATTCAGTTTTAGACCATCACTTTTGATCTAGGTAGCAGTTTATTTGTACCAAAGTTATACATCAAAGTATTACATTATTAACTTCGGTATATATCAGGGTATTAAATCAGGGTTTTATTAGAAAAATAATGTAATTAAATGACATTGTCTTTAATGGTAAATGCTGTGCTAAATTTGATATTGGCTTATGATTTAAAGTTGCTCCGTGGAAAAAATAAGAACTAAGATTATGGGCGGCTTCAAAATTTCATATAAATAACTTTAATGCAAGCGACTGTACACCAGCAATGTGTTCTCATTTATAATGATCCATTATATATACCACGTATAAATCAATATTTAGAACTTTGGTATCGTTATGAAAATCTACTATACAGATATTACTTATACAGATATTGAGATACATAATTCGTTATTTTCAGAAATTTTGCAATATTATATACTACATTAAGGCACCGTTTGATAATTCCGTTTGCTTTTATCCATAATCAGATGAAAACTGAATCAATTGCCACGCTTCAAATACCATTCAGATGAGAAAAATAATTTTAGTTTTTTTTATTTTTCTAAACATATTTTCATCATTTCCCATCAAGATGGAGTGTGTACTATTATAAACCTATTATTTTTTCACAAACTTTGTCTTTATATGATAATTACAAACTACAAAAAATTTATGGAACCAATATCTCCGTTCCTATCATTACCAATAATATAAACCAATAATATCTAACGTCACAAGTCACACCAGTCACAAGAAAACAAGAAAGGATGGGATCCGGTAGTTAACAACACATTACAAGATCTTCTTACGAAGTATGTTAAAAAATTAATCCCCATAAAACAATTCTAATTACCATTTTTTAATATACGATGAAAAATTTGATCATCAGGTAAATATCGTATATAAATATTTTAAAACCACCTTAACTAAATCGCGCAGAATACAATCCAAATTCTTCGTAGATTTATTGCCAAACACAAATTAACTAAACAGTGTTTTTGCTTATATATTAGAAAAAACAATATAATTTTGTTCCCCTGAACTTTTGATTTTATATATAACAGGAACAGGTTTACAATTCAAAAATAAAATCTAGGAATATGGAAACATTCTCTTATACAAAGTTACATCGTATAAATATTAATAGTATGTATTATTGACACATAGACTTAACAGACATTTATAATGTTTTGTTTCATTTTAGAATATAAAATTAATTATTTGCTAATTATTTAGCAAAATTATATTCACAAGGTAAACTAAATTATATCACTCTCCAATAGATCCAATAAACTTGTAAGTTTACAACCATTAGGAACATTGGGCAAACAAATTGGTTTATATGACTTCAGACAAACTCATATTTTATAAGATGTGTAATCTAGGTAGATTCTCTCGTTTTATTTTTCAGAAAATTGCGAATAAGGAGTTTTACTTTTTCATTTGAGTCTCTGAACTCATAAATGACCCATATCGATTAAAAAAAATTTTGAAGAAAAAAGTGCTTATCTCTTGTGTTGCAAATATATGTAATAATTGCTAAACGCTGAGCTGTTACGTTTAAAGTAAAATAAAGATTACGTAATAATTTCAGAATTTAATTCATAGTGACGTTAAAACTTTCAAATATGTTTTGAATTCAATGTATTTTATGTATAGAATGTCGAAAATTTCCATGTAAATAATAATCCTTAATAAAATCTATTTATTATAAAATTGAAGAAGAAGGCGTAAGTATTTATTCGAACTTGAATCCGGCCGACTGGTTACTAATAAATTTCGCGCATGTAGCTGGAAATTGCATTAAATATGTAAATCGGGCGATGTACAATCTTTGCAGAAAAATTACAAAAAAAACAATAAACAGCCGTTATTACAGATATATTCATATCTAACCTTCCGATCATACAAACAGCACGAATTTTATTACAATTAAAATTGAATCAATAATTAATATTTTTTCAATATTCTATGTATGTATTTGTGTGAATTATTTGCCTTGAACTTTATGGACATCTTTCTACCAATATTATCCAAAAATTAACCCAAAACTGTTTCTTTGTATGCATCTACTGAGTAATACTTGTAAAGTAGGCTGACAAAAATAGACCTAGTCCTGCCGACAGTCAGGAAAGAGCAAAAAATAAAAAAAACCATTTTAACTGTAATACAAAACAAAGCAACTGTTTCTGAATGTTACATATAATTTTTGGATGGTCCCGTCGGGTTTGCAAGTTTTATGGATTAGAAGTATAAAATCGTTTATATGAAAGATACGGCAGGACATAAAATGCACTTTGTTTCGTTTTACTGGTTCGAAAAGTTCCGTAGAAAAAGCATTTAAAACTGGTATGTTAACTTTGAATTTTCATTATTTCTTTATATTTCGTCAAAATTTCCTTAAATTATTGTTAATAATTTAGCTAAGTTAGTTCGAAATTAACTACTGGATAGTTTGTTAACAATAATATATATACATGTAAGTCAACTTCCATGAATACTTGTATTTACATTCAAATGCAAATCCAAGGAACACGTATATTTTCTCGCTACAACTAGCGCCCACTCAGACATAACACATAAACATGCGCGTGGAAATGTACTCGCGGTTTTCGTAATGAGCGAGACATGCTAGCTGTAAATAAGTATTAGTTTGAGTTTATTGAAAACTACTCAAAAATTGTGATATTTTCAAAATAGCTGACTTCAGTTTAAATTTATGTCTTTTGAACGTATTCATTTTATATAAGTTTAAGTCATTTTGTCAGCGACAGCTAAACCTAAAGTATAATGAAAATATAACCTATCGTTTCCACCTAAATGGCCATATATATTTAATTAATAACTTATTCATTTATTTTCAATTCTACCAATAATTCTAATAAAAAAGTACTGATATTTCTACACTGAAACACAGAAATGAAGTTTTCTGTATCATCCAAAATTTAGCATGCAGGAAACAATTCAAAGAATTCGAAAAATTTTACAAAATGAATAAAATTTTAAATTTTTACTTCAATTTATATGCCACAAAAACTTTAAGCACAATTGCCTATCAAAATGTCGACGTACAAAAAGTTCGCGCATCTGCAAATAGGACAGATTTGTATTGTATTTATAAGTTTGTCCAAAGCTTTTAAAAATTAAATATTTCTTCAACTAAATATTATTTGTTCAGAAGCATGTTTATTTCGATTATTTATTGCTTACATATTTGTTTTCATTAAAAAATTATTTGTCCAGTAGCATGTTTATTTGGATTATTATTTATTTCTTTATTTCTCTAATGTACATAATTGATACATATGTTAGGTTTATTGCTACGATAATAATCTTTTACAGTCAACCATAACACCAGTCCACCCCGTTCAACGAAAGGCCGAAAATAGAACCTGGGTCCCCGCGGTGTGCCGCATCGTCAAAGGCTGTATGCCTTATGATCAACCCAATACACCACGGCGACGATATATTTAGATTTCAGCTAAAAACTATTTCTTCAGTAGCATTTTTGTTATTTTTACCTACATGTGTTAATACTGAGTTATTAGTTTAAATCGCAAATTATGGCGCTAATTAGCCATAGCGATAGACCATTTATGATAATACTAATTACACAGACGTAGTTAAAACATATAGTTTTCTCATAGGTATGTCAGCATTGAACCAGCATTTGCTCTAGCCACCGCTAAACACAGTAATCCATTCCTATTCATTAGAGCCTTTCCGCCGCAAACTGATACGGCATCTTTGACAACACCTTTGACGGATGATGCGGGCGCCGTCAGTGAGTTGAATGTCTACGTAGTTAAAACCTATAGTTTTCTCATAGGTATGTCAGCATTGAACCAGCATTTGCTCTGGCCACGGCCAAATACAGTGATCCATTCCTATTCATTAGAGCCTTTCCGCCGCAAACTGATACAGCATCTTTTACAACATCTTTGACGGATGATGCGGGCGCCGTCAGTAAGTTGAATGTCCATGATCAGCACCTACTGGTCGTGACGTCGTCTATTTGTCAGATCTGGTATTTACAGACCAACTGTGTGCACGCAACAGGGTAATAAAATGAGTCATTTATGGAATGAGATAAAAATATCGAAAATGGATAAAAGGTCAATGGGGAAACCACGAATAAAGTTGATTAAATATATTTTATTGAACAAATTGAAATTAAAAGGTTTCAAAATTATCTCAAGAAATAGTAGCGCGAATATGTTCATTTTACTGACTTTTATGCGTCTTTTTTCAAAAACGTTCATTTTTAAACTCATATAAACATTGTATCCGGTCCCATATAAAAGTTATTTACAAATCAGTTTTGTTTTAATAAAACATAAAAAATAAACTCGAATGAAAACATCTCTTTATTTGCAGCCGCGCAAAACCTTTTTTCTTAATTATTTAGACTTTAAACTATTTATAAATTTCTTTCATCTTCTCTAAATCTGCAAACTACGCTTGTAAAAAACATTACGTTTAAAAAATAACATTATTTGTAAATAGATTATAGTTAGATAGACTATCCTAACATTGTTATATATCCTAAACTGTGTAGGGAATTTTCGTACCGCAACTTTTACTCGTACATCACAGTTTTTATTTTTCATGAATTATCCAAATCAGAAAAAACAATCGTGGTTTATTTAGGTATACATATTTTGAGCCTAACTTTGGTCACCTGACATGTGTAGGTTATTTCTTCGACATATGTAGATTATTTCTAAAGAACTACGAAAAGATGAGATGACTGCGTGTAAATGGACTTAACATTCCATTAATTTAAACAGAGATTACAATACAAAAGTGCCCAAACATTATTTTTAAACCATTTTTATATCAGGCATACCAAAATGCACGAGCTATAGTTTGTTTAAAAAGTTCATGAATATCTGTAATAATAATTCAATTCATAATAAAATTTCCTGTCGTAAATTCGATATAAAAAATAAAACGTTCTTAAATTCGAATTAAGAGAGAAATAAATCTCCCCTGGACAATTAATCTCCTTCATTTTCTGGAAATTTATCTAGCATTTCTAATCAATGATATATATAGCTTAAGGGAAGGGGTACAGAGCAGTTAACATATTAAATAAAAGAGGTAGTTCAAGATTAGCTTCAAATAACCTCACTATTCATAGAGCAAGCTTATTTATCTCCAGACATCTGCAGTATCTATTCGGTGACCAAGTAAGTAGCTGTTCTGCAATTAAATTTGTAGTCACTTTTATGAACGTAAAATTTTATAACTTTTTTGCAAATTGAACATTATCTCTTTTTCAAACGAGTGAAGATTTTTATTTCTTAGATTTTGTAATAAAATTAAAACGAGAATATTAATATGAAGTAATATGCTTATAACATTCTATAACAAAGTCATTGATTAGATGTTAATTTTTTTCTTAATGTTTTTGTTTGAAATACATTATCTTTTTCAAACTATTCATTTTTAACTACTTGAAATTGGCAACATTATAATAAATATTATCAATGTTACGAATATATAACATTGCTTAAAATTATGCAATTTTGGAAATAGGTGCTTCATATGAAAATCTCATTTCCTAAGTAACAAGTAATTAAAAACGAAAATATAATGTGAGATAAAAAGAGAACAAAACACTTCTTCTTTTTCATGTTTTTCACCGAGTTTATCATTGGAAAGGCCTCTAAAAATTAATATAATATTTAATTTAACGTTTTTCATTTTCGCTCACGTAATATTGAGCTTTAAAATGTCTGTGTAATGTACTTATCTCTCCTTAAAAGTGAATTTGAAAATTTCGAAAATATATTAGTACTAAATCACCGTTCAATACATACGTATGGATTTTGTAAGAGCCGATAGCCGAAAACTGCCAACTTTTGTGTCCCTGAGTGTATACGCTGTCGTATTTTCTTTTATTTTCTCTATTAGCGCGTTTTCACTCGTTTGAATCGATCAAAGTTACCTAGAGTCCCTCGGATATTTTGTAGAATTGACTTTTTAGGACGCGTACGTTAAAGTACCACATTTCCTAAGGTCTACTTTCGAAGAATATTGTCGGACGTACCCAAACCGTCAACCATATTCGGCATTATGGACAGTCTGCACAGCGTGTGCAATTTTAAATATAATTATTTCTTTGTACTTATATTACCAATTTTAGTGCAGATTTCAGGAATAAGAAATGAGGCGTCCTGTATGAAAAAATAATACCCTGTGCATATCAGAAAAGTGTAGAATTGGCCCATCTGTACGTTGATGCCATTTATGAAACAAATTTTTGGAACGTACAATAAAAATAAAAGAACATCTGTCTGTCTTCGTGTGATACATATTCAAAAAATGCACAAACAAACTTATCATACACCAAATATTGTCCCAATCCAGATGTATTTTTGGGAAAAACATGGAGTTCGAATTAACGTAGCATTTCCGTTATCACAACCGGTTCACTTAATCAGGAAAAAAAGTTTAATAATTTTTAAAATTAGGTTAGTTTACCTTAATAAAGTGCATCTATATACATCACCAGATGGCGCTGTCTGACTTTAAATCGGGCAATTCAATTTTCTACCAGGGCATACATTAGCGAAGTGGACATAACCAAAGAGGTAGTGTGGAGCAGTGCGGGAGAAGTAGATAAGGAATCTGAATACGGGCAGATTTCGTATATAAAATCTTTCGATATTTTGTGTTTTCGTTGGAACTTTACTTTATTTCTCAACGAACTGATGGTTTAAAATTTTGATCTGTTTTCAATGTTTATAATTGTTATGTACAGATTTAATTACTTTCAAAGATTTATTATTAAGTTGTGTAAATTTGTTTACTACGTACTTTATTGTATGTTGACAAAGTTTTAGAATTAGTCTGCCTTTATGTCAAAGTTATGGACGAAAAAATTATTTGAGGGTATATAACAAAAGTAACAGAATCAAAAGTATCGTTTCCGTTCATCTGTTTGTTTGTGCACGCATCACCAAAAACTACTAAATCAATTCAGATTGTTTTTCCCAAGCATATAGGTCAATAAGAAGTTTTATTTAGATTATCTTTCATAGAAACTTTCTCACTCTATCAGAAGATATGTAATTTTATAATTTAAATAATTCATTTACATTACATTAGCACAACAGAGACAAAAAAATGCCTAGCTACCCGAAGCGAAGTAATAACACAAATGTATAGTGAATCTATATTTGTCAATAGATAGTATATTTAAAATTGTACAATGAAGTTTTCCACCATACGTTTTTTTGAGTAAATAATCCGAATCCTGACAAACACATGAGGGTAGGATATCGTTGTTGGTTGTCTTTCGTATGTAAAATTGTTCGATGTTTTGTTTAATCGTTATAAGCTTACTTCGTTTCCTCAATTTATTTAAAATTTTAATTTGTTATTTATATTTACAATTTAATTGCTTTGATAGGTTTAGTATTATACAGTATAAATTTAATTTTCACTCACTATAAGAAAACTATAGACTTGGTGTTGTTCTCTGGTATAGAAGATATTTATGAAAAAATATTCGAGATAACATAACAAGCGGTTTTCAGCACAGAAAAATTACTTTTGAAATATTTTTCCATTTGTCTGTGAACATATGGTTTTGTTCTTGCATCACTAAAAAGATTTCGATAAAGTTTTTGAAGTTGTATTTTATTAGATTTGTGATAAAACATGGATTATATCTTATCGTACTCGACCAACTAAAAGGAAGTTGTGGCAATTTGACGCTCTTATACAAAGTACACTGAGTTAAAAAAGTTTATTTCGTAATTATTATAATATTACGTTCACCTTAAAGTTAACTTAATAATATTTTCTGAACTTTCGCAAAGTAATGAAATTACTGGCACAGTTAATAATAATTTTATATAACTTTGAATTAAAATTAAAAATTGAAAAAGGAGTAATTAGGACAAAAAATGGTTCACCCACTTTAGCCATACATTTGCCAATTTTTGTTAAATTTGTTAATTTTTACCGTATTGTTTTGTTTATATTTCCCGTAATTTTTGTCACATCAATTATTATAGGATATTTAGTCAGTTTTAATATTTAATAAAATGAATTGCATTTCATTATTTATATTACCCTTGTATCAGCTTCGTTATATATTTCGGTTTACATAACCCAATCTCTGAGTGAGTATATTCTAGTGACTTCGTTTTCTCAATCAATGTAATGGATAAACAAGTATTACTTATGATCGATCATAATAGTATTTAGCTACATAAAAAATAAATTAAATATAATCTTGAAAAAAAACAACGTTCAAAAAAATGTCTCTAGTTTAAGAGAAAGTGCATACGTATAAGTACATATAAGAATTTTGTAAGCAAAAATTCCGTATCCGGGTTCTAATTAACTTTCTTTCCTAATAGATAAATTATTAATAAACAGTTATTTAGCGCTTTTGGAGAGAACGTGAAAAATTCCACTACTATCTTTGATTTATGGAACTAAATATAAAGTGAATGAGTAGTAACAGAAATTACTGTACTGAGTACAGTAATTATACAGAAAATACATTTTACAAGTACTTACTAAAATGGCATATTAATATAGTTATGAATTTTGCCAAACTATGGTCAAAACTATGAAGCAACTAAAAAAGTTTTGGTGAAAATTATCCCCACGTGTTCTAACTAAAAAAATCCAGTAAACTACGGAGAATATGGAGCGAAAGCTCGCAACAAAAAGTTCTAGCGGATGCTTTTTTATCGGCCTAATTAAATTATATAGGCGTGGCTGGGCTTCTGGCGTCCTTGTGTTCACTGAAGCGCTTTTTTATAGCACGCTGGAAATGCAATGTAGAATTTTGCCCCGAGCGGAATATTACAATAAAATATATTTTCATAAAATATTTGTAGCTGCTTTTTTTCTATTAAGCTTATTTGTTACAATGAAAGTGGGTCGAAGAGATTTTTATCATTCAGTCGTGCAATACGGAATATGAAAATGTAATTATATATATGCATTCACATGCATTTGAATTATCAGAATATGGAAGAATAAGGAGATCGTATTTTGAAGACTTCCTTACCATTTAAAACGATTTTTTTTCTGATAAAACTTATTTTGTTGATACGAAAGTCACGAAATTTATCATACTATAATGCAGATCCTACTTTTGTGCTCAAAAGTTTTTTGTGTTTGCGAAGTTATAGTTTTGCAATGTTGTAATTAGGCAATAATTTTTTCCTAACTCGCTGTTTTCGGCATTATTTAACTGCCCGATGTTGTGTACGATGAATAAAAATTAATTATTTGACATATGCCGTAATTATAACGGACTTAATTGAATTTATTATAGGAAGGGTCTACTTAAAACAAAAAGAAACAACAATTGATTTAAGCCTCTTACTTTCTTGCAAAAATTTATTACATAAGTAGTAAAATTTGGTTTTCTCATATTTTTATAAATTAAAACAACTTGCAAAGAACGCCTGTCTCATTATTGTAGTAAATTATTAACCGTAATTCTAAACTGACTACTCCTGGATTATTAAATATGGAAAGAAAATATATAAGTTAAACTATTTTTATAACTTTTTTTAGAATTTATCATTTAAATTGCTTCTGACGTTGAAAAGGTTTGTTAAACGTTTTGCCGACATAATACCCTTTTTTTCTCTAATAACAACCAAAAAAAAAGGTGGAAACAGTTGATTATACAGGGAGTATAAGTTTTTTGAGCCGTTTCTCTAAATGATTCATTCGCGGAAAATCAAAATTCTGCAGTTCGAACTCTGTACTGAATCCAGAAAGGAAATTTGACCCCAAAACTGGTTTGTTATTTTGGGTTTAAATAAAAGAAAAGTATTCTTAAATATAAATTATTGCAAAGAAAACAAAAGTAAGAAAAACCAAAAAGTTTTTTCTTTTCTTTAAACTATTCATCAAAAGTATTTCATTATGTTTCCAAAGTTAACTATCAGTAAACCTATAACATGATGGTAAAATTATATAATCGTCCTGTTCTAATATTAAATTTTAGTATTCCAAATCTAAACACATGACATTAAAACGTTAATCAAAATCAACTTGATGGCACTAAAAATACAATGTAAACAAAATCGGCAGAGATTTTAAAATAACATCAACCGCGTGTTCATATTATAATTTTTTTAGAATAATTTCGCCAAAGAAAAATATCTGCTAACATTACATTGCACCACTAGTTCCACTTTCTCATTAATTTTTCATACTTGGCATTTTATTTCTCTGGAGTATTTCTTCTGAGTCAATATAATCTTGCTCCTACATAATGCGAATCTTTCACTGTTTAGTTTTAATAACATATTTCTTTTTGTTCCAATAATATATATTTATTTAGTTTTAGAAACATATAATTTGTCAGTTTTAGTAACTTATTTTTCTTGTTTTAATTTTATATATATATATATATATATATATATATATGTGTATATATATATACATATATACATATGTATATATATATATACATATATATATATATATATATATATATATATATATATATATGTTATTGTTTTCACAAAACTGGGCGGAGGCTTTATTTATAAACAATAATTTAGCCGTTATAATAAATTAAATTATATTCATGAAAAAAATATGAAACCAATTTTTTTTTGTTAATTAAATTTCTTTCAAGCGTAAATTCCCAAGGACTGGAAAGTTAGCCAACTAAGAAATACGTAGATGGACGAACACACAAATCGATTAAGTTTTTTTTTATTTTACGTGTGAAATAAGTATGTGTGAATGAAAATGTCAAAGCGCACGCCAGTCGATGTAACCGCCACATGAACTTTATAATAGCTCCAGCAATAAGTAATTGTAATAATCCTCAAAATGTAGCATCCCCAACAAATATTTTATATTATTTATTATTTAAACTTTTTTATTACCCATGATTTAAACCATGATTACCCATGATTTTAAACTTTTTTATATTTAAAACCTTTTTATTACCTCGACTAGGTTTACAAGCAGCAGCTATCCAAATATGTACTCAATAGGCAAATACCTTTTATTTAAAAAATAAATTTCTAATCTTCTAAACGACGGTTAATTATAAACCATTTTATTTTGCTGCAAAGTTATTTTATTAACTACTAATAGAATATTTTAATCGAATTTTTAACCAACTTCTATTATCTGATTCAGTTGACGTTTTGAACACAGGCGTAGTTCCGATAACGTCAGTCGTATTCGCGGTCTTATTGTGGTGGGTATTATTTTATATCTACAAATCTAAATTTGATTCAGATATATTTTTTAGTTCGAGATGAAATTCAACTACTAGCTGAAGGTACATTCAAGATACACAGTGCAACCACCCACGATAAAAATAATTCATCATAATAAATTATTAAACTGAAAAAATAGAATGAAAATCCATATTATTCCAGGTTTCAGTCAGTTTTTATCGCATTCTGAGGAAGGTTGACATAATATGCACTTCGGACTTAGACTTTTACATCGTATTAAGTCTAGGATGAAAGAACAATTATTCCTTACCATTCATTGTAATTTGAACCGTATAGTTATTGATTTTAAAATATTTTTATTGAGGTTATTATGCTTTATTGTCGTTTCAAGGCGCCCCTATACTCTTAATTTCAACACATGTTTGAGACCATAGGTTTTAACTAAAATTCATAATTATTTTGATTTATTCATTGACATAGTTCTATAACTTTCAGAACAAAATTAAAGTAAAAAAACTTAAAATGCACGAATGTATTCTATATGCATGCAAACTAAAATTATTATTTGGTCCAAAAGAGTGAACTCGTTAGTATAAAATATTGAGGCAAGTGTTCATTTTAAATAAAATTCAAGACTTCTCAGTAACCGCGGTGTAAAGAAAATACTCATTTATTAAAGATCATAATCAACAAACCGAATTTTTAATTACTTAATAAAATAGAATAAATAATGGAATATAATATTGTTTTCCGAAATCGAATCAAAGGCATTCGTTGCAATAAATCTAAATTAACTATCGTCTTTTATTCAAACGTCCCTCTAAACTAGAAATTCTCAATTACCGTAACATGGCAACGGTTATATAAACAAATTGCCGATAAAAGTAGGTTTACTACACAATAACTGAGCGAGAAACTTACTCAATGTTATCATATTGGCGCATTGCATGTATAACACGGAAATTAGAGTTTGAATCCAGCACCACTAATTACAGACTCGGCTTCAAACGAGTACATATTGTTAATCTGAGCATACTTCATGTATTCGAAAACATTATATTGTCGTATAAAGGCAAATAGAATGCTGGAACAAATGAAAATTGGTAAAAAATAGACGGCGGATCACGTGAGCCGAATGCAAAGCGTAGAATATCATATTACTAAAAAGTTAAAAATCGGTTTGGAAAGCAGTCTTCAATTTTGAAAGTGACACTGAAATAAAAAATTTTGATAAAGATTCAACTTCAAAAGAAAAGTTTTTTTTTTCTTTTATTAAAACAATTAAATAAATTTTCAAATATTTTAAAACATAGGGAGGAAGGCGAGAACGTCGAAGATTTATTCAAAACGCCAGTTTGTCGAGATTATTTGGGTTTCAAAAATTGTTGCCCAATTAATGTGGATAAATTCAAACTATTACGGGGATCTACCCATACACTTGATTAAGAATCTTTATTTTAATCTTTTTTTTTTTATTACAAAGTAATCATACATATGTGTACATACCATAGAGAATATTCTTTACTTTTTATCGACCATACGAAGAATATAACGTAAGAGATGGGAAGATTATACAAGAATTAAGTGATGTGGGAAACATATATATATATATAAATATATATATATATATATATATATATATATACATATTTCCCACATCCTTTGTTTATGCCTATCCTATATATATATATATATATATATATATATATATAAGTGTGCTATTAATAAAATGCATTATAGTAATCCCATTCTCACGAAATTAATGATTTTCCTACGCAAGGAACACGTGTTTTTAGACACATAGCATTTTCCCTGTTAATTTTAATCTTATTTATTTGTTTGTTCAATGCTTCTTTCTGAATGTAAGACCAAAATATAAATTTTGGTTAAATTTTTCGTAAATGTACAACATTTATAATGTACAAATTATTATAAAATTAGAAATTCAATATAATGTAATTTTTTCGTTATATTTTAAAGGCAATAATTTTATACAAATGTTGTTAAAAGCGAGGTCGATAAATGATTTTCAAAAATGCGATTAAATGATATATTTAATCAATATGGCGACTGTCCGTTTATTCGATATTTGCTATTCTTAATAAAAAATACAATAAAAATTATATAGTATACTATTTTATTTAAATTCAAACCAATTTCATTATGTGCTTTACTTCTCATATGATTTATGTTTTGCAAAAATTTCTAAATATTGCCCTTGTATGCAGGTTTATTTTATGGTATTAAGTTAAATATGAACAATTTGAAACATCGATGGTGTTTCAATAATTCTCTCGTTGCTTGAATACTGTTGTAATCCAGACTGAAATGAAATTCGGAAATACAAACAAAAGAGGGCAAATGTCCAACATACTTTGTAATTAGTTATATCTGTAATTCTTATATGATCTCAAAATCCATTTGATTTATGAATTTATAGATCTCAGATACTTATCAGTAATAATTTGGTTTATTTCATTCTTTATGGGAAAATGTGAAACTATTTGAAATAAGAGTGGTTTTATTATACACGTCCCCAATTGCTACATTTGTATCGATTCCTTTTTTAACTTTCACAAAAATAGAAAATATAACATTTAATGGTTTTTTTTCAATCGTTGACATATTGAAGCTTATATCACTCAACATTTGAAATTTCACCAAATTTAGGACGAAAATGCTCTAATATCGGGTATTAAACTAGTCTCGATTTGTGGCGATTCATATAAGTATAATTCGTGTAATTACAGTACACATACAAACTTTTAATGAATTTTTTGGAAAGACGAAATGTTCTTTTCAAAAATATTAACTTGTAATTTTAAAACTATTTATTATAATCTAAATTTGCCTTTGAATAATGACATGAATTTTTGTTCGTTGGTATGTATCTTACGAGTATATTATTTAGGATATGGAAGAGGTTACTATTTTTGAATATTCGGGATAAGAAAGCTTAATTATTTCTAGAACTTTTATTTCAAATATAATGTACGAGTAACAATTACGCAAAAACTATCAATATGTATCAATTACGTAAGAACTTAGAAGCGTTAGGATGATCTTAACCTTATTTATCTGGGGCAGCTGTGTATATGGCTTAGTTTGAAGAATGTACGAAAAATCATATAGCTTCCCATCGAATTTTCGAGTAGTAACTAACCAAATACTGAGTGAATACATCAATTTTATCTGTATATAACGATTATTTACTTTTGAATGACCATTATTATCAATAAAGTTCTCATATTACTCGGGTATTTAGAAATCATTAGATATTTTAAGTTACATTTTTACAGTGCGATGTAGCATCAAGGAGCTTTTATATTTCCGTATAGTTGAGAATCTAGTGCAACATTTCCATTAAATATATCCTATAAAATTAAAAAAAAACGTTAAAAAAATCATTTAGAAATGCAAGTATGTTTTAAATACACGCGTAATCTGAAACGATACACTGCGATCATCGTGTAGTAATATGTCTCTTACTTCAACAGATTTTCAATAAAAATACTAACTTACTAAAACAATATAAAAAATTAGCCCTATTTAATACTGCTTAATTGAAATATCCAAACACAAACGCCTTCTGAATACAATTTAAAAGGTAATCATTATAATAAACTTCAATTAGCTTTCATTTAACATTCAAAAGTTTCATTGAAACTAGCAAATTTCAATTACACCAACATCGAACCTACGTAAACATATTCCCAATGACCACAGATTTACTCCACAATTGCGGGAGAAACGTGCTCGATTTTATGAACTGCAATGCGACCATGCAGAAATAACATTGCGAATTCTGCACCAAAAATTACACAATCGTTTTAACATGGCTAGATGATTGATTTAATACATATTTTTATTCAGAATCGTTATATATCATATGGCAATAAGTAAAATGTTATGATATTTCTGAAAGCTTTTTTGAGATAATTTGTTTTTCAGTTTAAATGATAAAATAACCAAAAAACGTCTGGAAGAAATAAAAATAACTACTTGATTTATTTAAAAACATTTTAAACACCATGGCATACTGGATTTATAAAAAATTAGTTTTATTTATGCTGTACCTAAATTGTAGTTTCAATATTTTTACCTAAATTGTGGTTTTAATATTTTTACTACAGTTTGCAGAATATTTATTTTTTTCAATTTAAGTGAACAGAATAACTAAATTCCAAAATGATAAGTTTTTTTTAAATGTTAAGAAACATTAAAATGATTTCTGTATGTATACAAATATGGGCGATTAATAGAGAATATCCTTTCCTTGTTTTTTAACACACATGTAGATTAAATACTGACCGATATTTAACAATGTAACCGACAGTTTATACTGCCTATTGATTTTCAATCAATAAAATTTAATGGTTCCTTTAGGGAAAGACATGACTCTTTCTACGTTAAATGGGCTTTGAATTGCCAAAAAAAAATTCCGGAAATTTTATTTACTTAAGCAAATTTTGCAAATAGAGCAGGATATTTTCAGACTATTACTTTGAATTTCTCCATTTAGTTTATTCAATCTTCTTTATTGAGCATAAAATAAATAAATAAAGGAGATTGACAAACGTACATGTAGTTTAGAATAAAGGTATTACAGTACTAAAAAGTTAGCATGTACAGTAATTTTCATCAAAAGGCTTCATATAAAAAAAGTAAATTGTGCGCGTTTATGCAATTAGTTTGTATTGTATTGTGGTCATAAATTATATTTTGCTTTCTGCTCTTTTCTAATTGACAATCTAAAAATTGTTTTGTTCTCTGTAAAATACTATATATGTCATGCCAGGCCCATTTTCGCTAGTGTGGTTTTGTATAGTTTTTCAGAAGGTTTTGGTAAATTTTTAAAAGTAAATTTCTTCAGGCAATTATATTAATTTATAAAGGAGTACGTGATTCACAATATGAACTTGTCTTTTTATTTTAGATAAAATATTAGGTTATAAATAATAAAAGGTAGATCAAACAATTATTACTGAAAATAAAATAATATACAATAAAAGCGTTTAGTTTGTGCTTACATGTTTCTTAAATTTGTGTTATAAATTAAAAATAAAACTACCATCTAATATAATTTAATATACTATGAAAGAAAATATTTTTAATAAACATTCTTTCTTAAACTCTCATAGACTAAATGAGTACAAATGCCGTGTAATGAATAATTAATTGTAAATATTATGTTAATATACTGATGTCTTTAATTTCCCTAAATATAGCCTAACACCAAAGCTAATATAGAATTTTACCAACAGCCTCTAACACCCGGCTGCATTTAACACCAATATTAAGTTTCAGGACACAAGTGAGTTTCAATCGTAATTCATATCTAATTTCGGGATCCCAGCGATGTACCGTTGCCACTAAATTAAATGATAACTTTAATTAAATCGTAATTAAGGAATGATACAAGTATATTTCAAAAAGCAACATCCAACCTACGTGCATCTACTAATGATCTTTGTTTGTTATTATTTGCTATTTTTGGATTTTATCACAAATGTACCTACGTTTAGTTTGGTATGTTTTTATTCATCTATGTAATAAAACGTTATTTCTTAACGATGTTTTTGTTTAAAATATTATTTTGCAAATTTTATTATTTAGTCGTTTTATACAACCATTTGCGCAGTGCACCATGTAAGAGTGTTTATTAAACAAACCAAATAATTTAAATCTTGCATGTGCGAAAAAAAATTAAATTTATTATCGTTTCATTTTTGTATTTAAAAAAATAGGCACACACAAAAATTCTAAATGACATCTCTTTTTTTATAAAAACTTTGATATTTAGGATTCGTTACAATTTAGACGTTTAATCGTAAATCAACTAATTCTGATGAACAGATTTGATTAAAAGTTGTGGTGTTTTCTTACTCCATGTCGGATATTTTATTTGACCAGGAGAGGGGCCTCTTCTAATTTGCTACTTTCATATGTATACATTAAAAATATTCACTAACCGGGTGCCGAATGCGATTACCAGGTAATTATATTTGCAACGGTTCTAGAGCGAATGGTTTTCTTTGTAAGCTTTTATTTTTATAAGAAGTAAAGTTTTGAGGAAAATTGTTTTTCTTTCTAAAATTTTAAATAGGTAACTCTTCCGTAGTTCAGTGCACAAATTATTGCTTTTGTCACTAACATATATCTGTTGACGTACAACTGTAAATTAAGTAGTTACAGTAAATGTACTGTATTTTATTTTACCAATGTACTGTGACTATTTAATTTACAGTTGGTAATACTTACATAAAATAACCAGAACATAAATTGTGGGCCGTATCGTTTTTTATCTATATCAAAAAGCGTAGAGTATGTTGTTTAATATGAAAGTGAAATAATTCCAAAAGGATATGACATTTATATTTGGAAAAGTAAGTAAAGGTAGAAATATTTTCACGTTTTTTCTCCATACAGTAAAATTATAATACATAAGGACGGACCGACAGACAACGAAAGTATAAGGTTTATATTTTTGGCCATTTAGCTACAAGAAATATTATTTAGAAACTATTATAAAATAAATGTAAATATATGATAACTGAAAAAAATTCTTGGAAATAAAATGAATACAAATGGTTATTTAAAAATAAATGGTCTATTTCCTCAACTAACATTCAGATGTGCAATAGAAAAATATAAAAAGCAACATTGGCAAATTAAAAAATTGGAACCCTTCTTACCTGTTCTTGTCAATACCAAAAAGAAATAAAATATACGAGGCGCACGCAATAACGGAATAAAGTATAAAATATACCGATATATACGCTCTAGCGTAAAGATTCATATATTTAGTTGGAGGTACACAAGTGCGTAGTACAGTAGTACAGTAAGTGCGTAGAGAATCGGCCACAAACCTCCTCCGATAAAAATCAACAACTGTCGGTTGTCGACTCAGCACCTACAAAAGTCGGTCGTCTGCCCTACGCCTAAAGTATCCCGAACGCTGATTAATGCAGCGCACGCCACTGATGGAGGAAACCGACGTCCTGTCGAGAGATATCGCGATGATGGATGAGAGACGCCCGCCAGACACGTCGCTATACTTTCATCCCGCGAGCTATTAACTGACCAACAGCGACGCGCACGCGATCGTATAATAAAGTATGTGAACTGGGGTTGAGATATTCGAAAATGTAATTAGTGATTATGTTTGCCAAATAATTTTTCTAACAAAATTTAAAAGATTAAGATATCGCTCTTTTATTCTATATATTTCAGAAAAAAAATAGTCCCTTTTACCATTATAATAGTCATATTTAGTTACCAGCCTTCATTTTGATAAAAATGGTAGAACAAAAAAAGTTTTACATAGAAGTTTTTTATATTAAGGAAACATTTAAATATAATTATGATTGAGATAATATTATAAAATAATATTTTGTTCTCAGACAATTATTTCATTCTGGGTTTTGAAGACCCAAATAAAAACATTTTTTGTAATTTTTATCTAATATTATTCAGACAATTCCGTAAAAAACGCCAAAAGTTTTAACCAAACATCTGTATAGATGTGAACTAAAAATATATTGGCTCATATTTTAAAAAGAATATTAAATGTTACGTCATGCAAGAATTAAACAATATATAACCCTGATGTGATTGTCTCCCAAATAAATGAATATGCAAAAAGTTTTAAAAAATATATCCGCCATAACTTTATCAAATGTCTTTTCATTTATTTCCCACAACTTTCTCAATGAACTTTGTAAAATATCCTTCGTTTACAATTAATGGGGAATTTTGTTAGAAAAACGTGAATCTATTAAAGATTTCGAGTGAAAACTTATTATATTTAATTGGCGAACTCGTTAGTACGACATACATTTTTTTTAGTTAACACAAACATTACAAAGTACGACTAATTTCTAGACTAAAATGACTGATTTTCAATATTAGACAGAAACATTTTTGAAATCGTATTCTCGGCATGTAAGAAAAACGACATAAAAGAGACATTTAAATGATTTTCTTAATTTTTTTCGTTATAAAAATTCGGTCGATTGACAAGTGTCGATTTTTTATTTTTAAGATTTTTTTTGGAAATAAAATCATTTTAAGAATACTTTTCACTTAGGCTACCCCCTTAATAAAACATTTAAGAATATAACTATGTTATATTGTTTAAAATAAAAATAACAAGCAATCCTTATATCCTCAAACATTCTATGCCTATATCCTCAAACATTCTATCTCACTATAAATTAAATGAAGTTTCATCTTGGTTATTTTTTCTTCATTTTGGTATTTATTTATTTTTAAATTACGGGTATATAATTAAACAGAGTTTCTGAATATCCGAAGCAATTAATTTTACCGGAAAAGCTAGGGAATTTCTTTAAAATCGCTTGCCAGAGTTGCTTTAAAATGTAAAAGTAATAAAAATTTGTGATCAGTATTTTAGTAAGTAGTTCTAGAAAACAAACAAGATTTAAACATATTTTAATGGAATGTAAACTGGGAATGTTTTTCCCTTTAAGTGCAAATTTTTTAACAAAATTTTTAGTTATCTTATTTTTTGGTTTGACGTTGAACGAGTATAGAAAATCACAAAAAATGTGGCTCCGACAGTGATCTAACATAATTTTTAAAACTGGTTGGATAAATTATATTCACAGATACGCAAATTGTATTTTGTACTTTCCTAAAGGTTTCATCATGTTTTTTTTCCTTTGCTAAATATTTTATCACTTGACTGATTTTAGAAGGATTCTAATTTTTAACTGAGATTCGAATTATACACATCTTCACAATCATGCCATAGTAACAAAAGTATTTGATGGACCAAATATTTAGTTTCAACAGTCAGAAAATTTGAGACAGCGGGATGAAGATTATCGCATTTTTTTCATGAGCGAGCAGATATTAATATTGCATATTTACTATAAAACCCATTTTCATATTTTATTTTTTTATTCAAATATGGAGTCAATTTCCGTGTCAGAAGATCGCTTAAAACATAATTGAAAATTTGGGTACAGATGTTATTTGAGGTACAAAAACTACAGTCGCACTGATCCAATGGTAAAAATATTAGCCATTAAAAATTTAAAACTCTAAGCAACATTAATAATTTCTCTAATGGAATACGTCATAGTTATCGAAATTGTTTACAAAAAAACTATATAAAAATATAGTTTTATCATAAATTAAATAATAATATAACAATGCATTATATTATTATTATAAAATAAAAATAACTTCATGTGCTGAGGAGTCGTTATTTGAAGTGGTTAATATTAATATACTTATTTTAAAATATGTTGCTAGAAGTGTGATTCTTTTTACTTATGTGCATATAAAAATAGAGTAAGAGCAAATTAAATGTATTTATAGGCAAAAAAAAAAAATTTAATTTCTTTTAATGATATGCAAGAATATCAGCATTTGTCACTTAAAATTCGACTATAATTATCGACTATATTTTAAAATTATGCAAGTTACAAAAAATAATAAAACATAACATAATCTAGGGTAAGTGTAAATTATATATGTAGGCAAAAATGAAAATTAATAAAATTTCTGTCAACTTCTCTCTTTCTCTTTTATGCACAATTTACCTGAGTAGTTCCATGACGAATTTCATGTTTTTGAGTTAACTGGAAATAACATTACAACTAGCAATTTTTGGGGTCTAGATTTCAGCACTGTGACAGTTATATTTGTAAAATTTTAACACGGTATGGTATTTGTCGTACCTGGTATCCTAAATATGTTTTTAATAAGAAGTTTCTAAAAGAGGGTGGAAACAGATCTTGTAAATATCACATAGTGCGTATCACGACAATACATAGTTGTAGAAATTTTGCATTTGCCGAGCATCAAATTATATTGAAACATGGAATCTTTTTAAATTTTATTCTGTTTACAATATTTTCATACTTGGTTTTTATGGAGCTTTAAAAATTTGACTCAATTATGTAATCTGTTTACTACAACACTCTCTTTCTTGTATTCGGAGTTGTATTATGTTTTCGTCATATATGTATATACACATATATATATATATATATATATATATATATATATATATATATATATATATATATATATACATTTTTTTTGTACCAAATTTATTAATTTAGCCAACAAGCAAAATTTTATTTGTTATGAAATTTGTGTAAATGTAAAAAAAAAATTCCTTAATAAAAAAAAATACAGGACCAAAAGAATGTTATAACGAAGGGAGTATGCCTTTGTTGCCAATTTTTTTAAATGAATAAACCAAAGTATTACGACACAAAAAATACTAGATAAATTTTATGTATATCAAAGGAAAAAAATTATCATCCACTTATTTATATAAAATATTAACTGTCTATCCTGGAGTACTAATTTAAAGCAAAATTTAAGAAACATATCATAAAAACCCAAGTAATATGTAGATTTATAAATAGTTACGTACTTTTAATTATAAGCTGAGAAGATTATCTTAACAACCCAAGTAATATGTAGATTAATAAATAGTTACGTACTTATAATTATAGCCTCAGAAGATTATCTTGAACAAATGATATTTATTTCGAAAAACTAACGCGAATTTAATAAAAAAAAGATGATCATATTTATTTCCACATCTTATGAAAATATTTATTAAATACTTCATTTAAGAATATGGACCAATTTTATTACTACCGCAATCTCTACAGATATTAGACTTTTAAATGAATTTCACATATTTTAAACATTATTTTGGAATATTACTTACAAAATAATGGTCTATTATATAATTTAACGTCATACCCTAACCAAACTCGTCATCTTTAATTACACTTTTTAATACTATAAAGTCACTGCAAAAATATAATAATTTTTCAAGTGTAATAAATTTTGAAACTTATGAAAGTTTCTGGTTCAGGTGATGTTGAGAGGAAGGAAGTGGATTTTATAACTATTGAGATCTTTTCTAATATACGATTCATTTTATAAAAATGATAACAATTCAAAATGTCACTTGACAAATTTATTTAAAATTACATACCAACTTCAATTGACTTTGAAATATTATTTTTAATATTGACGTTAAATCCCTTATTAAGTCACTATGAAAAATGCTTAATGTTTCGAAATTTTTTTGTGGAATTATGGAGAGGAATTTATATACCTTTATCGCAAATATGATTTATAGGGTTTACTGCTTCCTTTTAATTCTCCCCAATATCCTTTTTTATCCCGGGAGTAAAACATATTTTAAAATGACGAGCAACGTTTGTGTATAATCTAAACAGCATGTACTGTGATTATCTTTCAATTAAGAATGGAAAAAGAGGATAAATTTATTATAATTACACGCTCATACCTATGTCTGTATTATTTCTATTCTACTTGGTTGTAGAAAAAGAATTTTTTTAAATACTGAGACCTCCCTCGCCTTAAAAATATATAGCCTACACTTGTCTGAAAATCTCAGGCACGCTACTGACTGCAACTTCCGCCCACGCGTCTGTTTAAATATATTATATCGGTCAGTTCACTCTAGACTCATTACCTATCAGGCAATTTAGAAATTTATTTCAGCCGGATATAAAGGAAATATATTTAATGTTATATTTAATTAAATCTACTTACGAAAAATAAATTTTAGTGAATTCAAGAGGAAAATTGTCGTAAATGTATTTAGCCAAGTATAGTTTTATAGAAATATAAGTGAAAAAAAATTTTATTTTCTCAAGATTAAGATTAAAAAACTGACAAAATTATCTAGATTTTTATATTTAATATACAGGCTTTTTTGCCATTATCATTTTATTACACGCACATAGAAATTCGTGATTTTATGGCTGCTTCTAACTCTAATATAATAAAAAATTTATAACATTTATTATAGTTGTATTACTAGAGTTCACGAAATATGTTAATATGTTCTAACTTTATTTGCTTCACGTCTTAACACAATGAAAAAAGTGTAAATATTTCTTTGCTTAATAATTAATTAGGTCGTCAGAAATTACAATAACCATTGGTTTCTGGAGTGAGAAGGGTCATCTTTTATATTCTGAATGAAGTAAAAAATATTTGCTTTAAAATTCGACACTAGACTTAAAGCAGTAAACATGCAATAGACAGATTTGATAAGGTTGTTCAATAATTTGATTTATAGAAAAAGAAATTCGAATAAAAACCAATGAAAACATCATTTGGAATGAAGATTTCTAACAAATGAAGAAGTATCAAAATAATAACGAAGATGCCATTTCAGGGACATTAGTCCCCGACCCAGTCTATTCCAGCTACACTTTCAGAGACATTATAATTTCATATAATCCCAGCTACATTTCAGAGACATTAGTCTCCGAACCAGTCTATTCAAGTATCGTATTCAAGGTTAGTCAATACATTTCAATGTTCTAAAGATAGTACATAAATTGATCCCAAGATAGTAAAGACATACTGAGTTAAGTTGAAGGAATAAATTGAAGTGAACAGAATGGAAAGTATTACTTAAATCATGTAACAAGTTTAAAGATAACTGGTTGTCGTGAACTCCAAAGCATCTATCGAATTAATTAAACTGTTTAAATCTTTTTGAACAGTTGTTAAATCAAATGAGAGCCGATTAGATGTACTTTTAATTGAACCTGTTTTATATTAATGAATATGAAGTCTTTTAGTCTAATATTCGGTTTTTGACAGAATAACATGAAAATCCTAAGAAAATTTAATACACTTATTAGAAAAATATTGGTTAATTATGAAAAAGTAATATTTAACTTCATGTTTATATTAAGTTACATAAAAATTGCAAAAGTGATATTAATTCTCATTTGAGCGTATTACTGTGATATTAAAAAATAATAGAGTCCAATAGAGAAAAAGGCATGATTACAATCTTCTAACAATATCATCAAATGAATGAACATTTTTATCCATTCACGGTACCGGAGGAGTAAAATGATAGCGTCCTTTGAAAAGCTCTGCAGCGAAATGAAATATTTTTCTCTCAACATATAACAATTTCTTTGAATTGTCTTAAATTACTTTCTTTGCTCCATCTTCTCGTCACAGATGAGAAGTGCTGGATAATTTACTTGTGTAAAAAGGAGAGAAATTGACCAAAAAACATATCTTTGTCAGTGGATTGTCTCTGAAGAGAACTATACATATATGTACACAATTATATGACAACAATTTAAATACATAGCTTCGGAAGCAACTTTCGTTCCTATCGATACCTAATTGATAGTGATTTTGTAATGCTTCATTTTTCTTTGCATTACACAAAGCACTTAATTTTTGTGTATTTTTTTTATTATAGCTTTGATACTATATAAATTTAAAATATATTCTTTTTAATTTACTATTCGACTTTGGTTAGAAAATGGAAAATCTATTAAAATCGTTCAAGTAGTTTTTATATTATTTCATTAGTCTTCTATGTCTATATTGATGATTCATAATATTTTTTAAACACGAAAACAGGATTTCTAATGGGCACGAAGCTAGAAAATTGATTCCGCAAAATTTTACATTTTTTTTTATAATTAGGCAACCTATATTACATTTTTTTAACATTTTTTTATAAACGTCACATTTTAATTAATTTGCTAATTTAGCGTTTTCATATCTAATCCACCACTTTATGAAAGCTATATATTGTGAAACCTTGACGCTACCATGAAAGTATTGAGAACTATTGTGTAAAAAAAATATTCTTTAAGATATATAAGCAACAATTTACAAGTTACAGCATGTTGAACAAAGAAAAACTTGGAAAGGGGTTTAGAGATAGCATTGAAATAAAAAAATTAAAATTAAAACCATCACAAAATATCGTTACTAAGAGTTTGCCAAAACTCACTGAGACATTATGGTGATGATTCCCAATTGATTTTGTTTTCGAGATATTATCCATATTTTTGCCCCTGTGAATGGTGAAAAATTATACAAATATTTATAAAAATTATTTACAGGAAATACTATTTACCCTTAAGAGTTTGCTGTGTTCACTATGTATCTTAAGTGTAAACAAAACCCGCATTGGCTGGCTCTATAATATATTTTGTCAAACTATATTCTTATTCGTCATATAACTAACTTCGCGCGAGCTTTTCTGTCCACCCACTTGTTAGTTTAAGGGGTCAATGGATAACCACGTCGTAGAAATTGTTAGACACATTATTGCTAAATTCTTTAATGTTGTGTTAATATAACCATTCTAACTTAATAAAAGTGAAATGTCACGTTTATTTGCCTGTTTGTCTCTCTTTTGTGCTTAAACCAATCAAGGGATTTCATTGTGAGTTTATGGACAAGTGACAAATATCTTATATTAAAAAACAGGGTATATATATATATATATATATATATATATATATATATATATATATATGTGTGTGTGTAATTTATACGCCAAAAGTGTTATCTAAATTTACTCGTGTTCTATATAATATGGCCACAAACAACATAAAATCTTAAATATTTCTCAAATTACCAAATGGAACAGATATCATAAAATATGAAATATTGAAACTTTAGTCAAAATTTGTTTGGTAGTTTTTATTGTGACGGACGTACAGGAAAACAAACATTTCATTAACGGTTGCTTCTTTTTTCTTTTGGTTTATAATTTTTCGAAATCATGTATCAAAAAAACATATTTAATTCGTAGATTTCATTGTCTTAATCATTTTGTTACACGCACGTTGAAATTGGGGGCTTTATGGCTGCTTGTAACACTAATGTAAATAACAATTAATCAAATTTATTATAGTTTCCTTATTAGAGGTCACGAAGTTATGAAAATATATGTGAGCTATAGATTCAAAGAGCGTTTTCATTATTTGTTAAATAAATTATAAGTAAAAGTTTAAATATAAAAACGTTAAAGATACTATGGAGCAGAAAGAAGTGCCAAGAAGACCCGCTCAACAGGGACGACGAGAATAGACATCAAGCACGAAAAATGGGAGACTTTATAGAAAATTGTTTATAAATAATAAACTTTTCTATAAATCGTTGTTAAAATGAATTAGTTTACATTCTAACATTTAAAACATTGGATGAGAAAAATTCACCAAATGCGGTCAAAAATTGCGAATTGTGACATGTTGTCGTTTGCACGTACCTACATACAAGCATAAATACTTAGACATTAACGGAGGAAGACACATATCGTTATTCAAAAGCAAATTTCGGCCACAATAATTATATGAAGTTATATTAATCATTTTTAGAGAAAAATCTCCCCTTAAACGATACTATATTAATATCTTAATACTTATAAAATTATCCAAGTTTTAATTACTTCTATTGCCAAGACTAAAGGCTGGCGCATTAGTTAAATTTTGAGTACACCCCCATCCTTGGGGTGTACAAAAGTAGAAAATTAGAAATAAAGTGGGCGAAAAAATCACAAAAGTTTGTTGAGGCGATGCGAATACATATTGTGAATGATCATAGTCATCAACAAAATATATTCAAAACGTGAAACGACACGAAGAAAACTTCTGGATTTGATGGGATTTTATTCAACAAAATATTCAGGATTCAAAATATAGTTCAACATATTTTAAGCCAAGTTTTAAATGAAAATTACCTTATTAAGCAAAACAATTGAAGTCTATGGAGGCTGAGTAGTATTATATTCTATACTATTAATAAAATTGTAACAGGGTGAATTCTGCATATGGAACTTTTTTTATTTTTAAAAGACTGATTGATGTGTTATGTAGAGTGATAATAGAAATCATGAAACCTGTGTTTAGAATTGTTGTGTGTATGTTAACTTATTCGTCAATCACAAGAAATCTACTAGACGTATTTTGATGAAATTAAATAAGGAATAGTTTAGTTATACCACATGTGAGAGAAAGAAAATCTAATAACTTTTCTTTTTCCGAATTTTAAGGGAGTGAAATCGTGTGGTACCACTAGTATTAGAAATATAACAACAAAGTGAGAAAATCTATGGCTTAATATAAAGACGAAAATATAATCTAAATTCAAATATTCAGCTAGGAAAATTGTCATTCGACATATTTCAGAAAATATTACAGGATTATGGTAGCGCAGGTGATGAAACTCAAGGCATAGCTGCTAACTTGAGACACTTACAAACGCGGCGAGAAATTACATTTGCGCCTCGACGACGACCATTGTCTTTGACGATATCAAATTGAGTTCCGACGGTGGAAAAGTGGAAAAGCGCCGTAGAGATCTCCGGCTTATAGACTGTACGTGCTGGAGAAGTGTTGAAAATGGTTCTTCGAATAAAAGAATCGTGTAATATGTATGTAAAAGCGAATCTGGAAGGCAAACTTGCGAAATTGTGTTTTAATATATGACTATATATTAAAACACAATTTCGATGACTATATATATATATATATATATATATGTATATATATATATATATTTAAATATATATATATATATATATACATATATATATATATATATATATATAATATTGTATTGTTAACTATTCAAATATTTTACATGTATGTAGGGAATGCAATCTCGTTCTCGCGAGATCTCGGTCTTTCTTAGCGAGATTGATCTCAGACGAAAAATCTTGGCCAGATCTCGCGAGTTTAACGAGATTGTAATCGACCATAAAAACGTCTTATTCGAAGCGCCATGAAGCGCGAACTAACACGGACGGAGTTGTGTTGCGATCTGTTGGTTTCGTTCGGTGACCGGTGTGCGTGAGGCGGCGGCCTGAGGTACGGTAGCGGGTGCGGGACTAGGTGTCTCCCAGATTCGTTCGTGCGTGCGATTGGTCGAAAATTGAGCCAGCATGCAGCGTCATCAGCGCGCATTTGTCTTGTTTACTTATAGTTGTTGCTAGCTAACGTGATTGAGTTTGATTGCATTCGAGTATTTTTTTGGTTATTTATGCAAAAAAAAGTTTCTTATGTGATTTAGGAATGGACTGTGGAATAACAAACGATGTCGGCGAATATAGATTATAAAGACTATGAGAGTGTGTCGGAAGTATGGAAATACTTTTTGAGAGCAGAAAATGGATTGAGTGCTAAGTGCAAACTTTGTAAGAAGATTCTTAAAACCAAAGATCGGTCTCCGCGTGGCTTACATGTGCATTTAAAATCGATTCATAAAATTGACACGAAAACGAAGAATGTCATATCACCCCCGCCGTTGCCGTTGTCGCCACCATCATCACATACTGGGGCTACTAATCAAAACATGGAATTAGTAACAGCATCCACATCTACGTCGAATGTTAGTCCAGAATCACCAGGATCGTCCTGTGCCACCAGCAAGAAAGAAGAGGCAAAAAATAACTGACCATTTCCTCCCGGTTGAAGATACTTCTATGAAGAAGAAAGTATCAAGAATGGTAGCCAAAGATGGACTACCTTTCCGTGTTTTCTGTACTTCCAAAGATATGAGAGATCTCTTCAATTCTTCGGGTCACAAACTGCCTATGTCCCCAAACACAATTAAACTTATAGTTATGAATTATGGCATAACATTGAAAATGAAAATAATGCGTGAATTGGCTCAACTGAAGAAGAATGATCAAAGATTTACGCTAACATTTTATGAGTGGATTTCTTCTATGAACAAGCTATACATTAATGTAAACGTACACACATTTTTGAACGGCAATTGCTCTTTTTTGGAACTTGGGACTGATTAGCGTCTGAAAGTGGTGTCAGTATTTTGAAAACAAAGTTAATCGAATTTGGCCTTATTCTGGAAAAAGATATTATCAATATTACTAAAGATGGGGCAAGTGTGATGAAAAAGTTAGGTCGATTGATATCACCTTCACATCAGCTCTGCTATGCCCATGGAGTTCAACTTGGCATAATAGATAATAGAATATGTAATAGAATCTGAAAATGAGGAAAACGACGATGAGATTGGAAATTTCTAGCACAGGGTCAAACTCAGAAGATGATGTTTTTCATTACTCTATGCCCAGAATAGAAGTAAACCTAGATGCAGAATATACGGGTATTATTGAGAAAGTTCGGAAATTGGTGAAACTTTTTAAAAGATCACCTAATAAAAATGATGCAAATATACGTAAAGCAAGAATTTGGGAAAGACATTAAGTTACAACTTGATTGTAAAACTCGATGGTCGAGCCTAGCAGACATGATTTCTACATTTATTAGAATCAAGCTGTGTGTCAGCAAAGCTTTGATCGACCTCAGCCTGGAAGCTAATCCGAACTACTCTTTGAATGCGGAAGAACATGCGGTTTTAGCGAACTTAGATAAGGCATTTCAACCTATAAAACTGGCTGTGGAGGTGTTATGTCGTCAAGATACAGACTTGGCTATCGCAGAAAAAACACTTAGGTTTATGATTCGCAAACTGGAAGAGCTAAAAGCACCATTGGCTGAAAAACTAGCTGGCTCCTTGAGAAAGCGCATTGTTGAGCGTCGGACGAATTTGACAGCATGTTTGTTGTATATTAGAGATCCAGCTAAATACCAAGCAGATAAAGAAGAGTTTGCGAAAGACGAAACATTTAAATTGCCTCCGAAAAACGTGATTCGAACTGAAATTAAATCACTTATAGAGCGTTGGCATCCGCAATACAGTCTGACTAATTCACAGACACAGACAAATTCAGATTCATCTTGGTCGATCACAGCAACATCAGCTGCCACCGCTGATGATATAGCTGAATTTGATGATGACGATAATGAACCGCTTTCATCTCTTTCTGAGAGACGCAAGAGTATTTCATTGCAAGAAGAACTTCAGGAAACATTGACTGCTGCGTTCAAAGAACCTAGAGACAGAAAACTAACTACGAATTCTCTGGAGGAATTAACCAAAAAGGAAATGAATTTATACGAGTCCGGGGGGTCAAAAGGCGAACTTTTACAGTTCGTGGATAACTGCCTGAGATCTGTGGTTCCAACTAGGGTTGTATCCGAAAGGGCCTTCTTAGCGGCTGGTTATCTGGCGAACAAAATAAGAAGCCGTTTAGCAGACGATTCTTTGGACATTTTGTGCTTCTTAAGGAGCTACTTTCAAAATAATCCGTAATAATGGCTTGTGATTTGAACTGTACAAATATTTCATTTGATTGGTATATTGTGTTAATTAATCTGTAATTTCTAATAGTCTGACTAATTGGTATATTTTTTTAATTAATCTGTAATATCTAATGGATCTACTGAGTAGATATAGTTTTATTTAATTGATAATAATATCTCAGTTTAATAGTCAACTCAACTTAGATGATAAGTTTGATTTTTTTTGACTTTTCGTTGTTTTGTTTGTTATAAGAGAACTGTTTCATTACCAAAAGATTTTTGTTTGATATTAGAAGAGAAGACTGGTTGTTTTTTTTCATTTATTTGATAGATACGTACGTCAAAGTTTATTTCTTAGAAGTTTATTAAAAAATTATAGACAGATACGTCAAACTGTTTGACGTATCTGTCTATAATTTTGACTCAAACAATGTTTGATGCATAAAAGTCTATTGAAAAAAATCGTGAAAATAAATGTTTATCTTATAACACTTATAATTTTTATTATTTTTTTCCTAATTTATTCAAACATTGTAATTATTTGCAAAAAAAAACACAGAAAACTGCCAATCTCGGAAGATCTCGAAGTTGGCGAGATCTCGCAGTATTGTTATTCATAAACTCGCTTGAGCCCCAATCTCGCGAGATTTGCATTCCCTACATTTATGTCCATTAGCTTTATCACTACACAAAATTGAGTCTTTATAACAAAGGGTCATTTAGAATAAAAGTGATCGTATAAATGTCTCGTTTTTGTCCTTAATTGGTAGGAATACTAAAAAACAAATAAATTTTCACAACATACAGGAAGGATTGTTTAAATTCAGATGAAATTTTCTCAAATATATTGCGTGTACTACAACGAAATGTTAACTGTTCATTATTATAGAAAAATACTATTTTAGTCTTTGATTAATGAAATGGATATGTGCGAGCCTATATATATATATATATATATATATATATATATATATATATATATATATGTATATATATATATATATATATATATATATATATATATATATATATATATATGTATATATATACATTAAATACGAATATAAAACCATTTTAACAAGTTTTCCGTTTTGGAGCTAGAGGCCTCTAACAGGCGGAAGGATAGAAGATAGGCATTGCTAATCGGTGAGGAGAATATTTATCGATTTAGACCCATTTGACATATCGTAACGAGTCCATTGGTCACAAATGGTGACGAGGGTCTAATGACGGCGCCAAAAGATGACAGGAACTCCTCCAGGAATTAAAAGGATTAGATTTAATGTAGTTTGACTTTTCTTGCCAAGTCATTTAATGACGAGTAATGGCTAGAGTCGAGTGATGGAGCCGAAATGTGATAGCAGTACTCCTTAATCATAAGAAATAGTTTCATCGAGGTTATTAACCATTTAATTAATATTGATAAATCTTTAAACAATAAATATTTGCCAAGCTCGGATAATCGAATCGGAAGTTATAGAGAGGAAATCGTCGATTGTTACCAAATTGTTCATTGTTTGGTTCATTTGCCTTATATTGATGAGTCCTTTCATTCCAAGTAATAATCAGAGTTGTTAGTGCCGGCGATAATACCAGGAATTTCTTAATGGTGAAGAGTAGGTTCATCGGCTTTAGGCTCTTGTGACTTAGCTGATGACTCATTAGTTTACAGATATTTGCAGGATCTGATAATGGTACCAAAGGATGGACAGAAACTCGTCAGATATGAAAAGTAAACTCGTAGAGTTTAAACTTTTTAACTTATATTGACTCAGGCAGGCAAGCAACAAAGAGCTTTGAATATATGCAAGTATAAACATTAGAATGAAGCAACTAAGATAATGCTATGAAGGTATCAAAGAATAACATATAGGTTTATACAAAGTCACAAAGCAATTATTATAGTAAAGTTACCAGGTAGATAATAGGCAGAGTTAGATGCTATACAGGCATTATGTAACTAGGTTTTGTAGATAAGTTATAAGGAAACGAGTAATGTATTTTCCTAAAAGTATCTTAGTATTTTCTATTTCTGTCAAAGCTTTACTGCCATACAATGTTTTTCATTCTATTTCTTTAAAAGCAAAACCTGGTAAGGGACATTTACAGCTGAGTGGATATACTTGATGTGCATAATAGTATGTATTAACCTAAATACAGTGAAAGAGATAATATCACTAATACGTTCCTATGTAGGTATGAAGGTACGTATGTACGTGAAGCAATCGTGTATATAAATATATATATATATATATATATATATACATATATATATATATATATATATATGTCCCGTTCATTAAACGCCACAAACGCATGTTTAATTTTCGATAATGAGATACTATTAAATCTATGGTATTCTGAATAACATATCATAATTATTAAAATCGAAAAATAAAACTGTTTAAAAATAAATTCGAATGACTACAAAAAAATTTTAAGTAAGAAACTCCTGCGGAAAAATATAAAATAATGAAGATATTACAATGCGGTGAAATTACCTTCCTGCATATTAATGATTTTACCAAATGCTTCTAATATTATACATTTTTCATTAACAATAGTCTCAGCATTTAGTTAAAAATTCTGCGGTAAAACATCGTCTCCGAACATGAACAAATTTGCGAAATGCTTCTACTATTACTGATACTTGGGGTTGGTGCTAAGTTTATTGTGGCGCTTGTATGTATGTGTATGATATAATTACTTATAAATAAATATATTTTAACAACCCACAAGACCATCAAATACATACACTGTGTGTATGATTATGCATCTTCCCGAAAGAAAGAGAAAGTTATCGATTTTATTTAAACACTTTCTGCTTGGCAACAATTGCAAAAATTAAACTCAAAAATTTTATTTTCAAACTGGGAAAATTTTGTTTAGGTTGAATAAAATATCGTTACATTCAAGCTTGATTAAATTTTTTTTGTCAAAATCGAAATTTGAAAATTGCTTTATAGCTAAAACTCGTTCGTAGTATTGTCCGTGTATTGTAGTAACTATTATTAGAGAAACGAGTTTCCTACATCTGTTTACAATTATAATTACAGTCATAATAACATTCAAAATTATATCAAAAAAGAACAAAACAATATTGCCTTTACAATCCACTACCCTCATCAACATTATGTTGAACCACGAAATGTGCTAAAGAATATTTATATAATATGTAATCCAGTGGGTAGTTTTAATATAATTTAAATGTACAATGTGTTAATAAAACACTCACATTTTAGTGAAAAATTGTTACATTTCTTTTGAAATAGTTAATTTCCTCAATTTTTAAGAGTGAATTTTAAATAACTGATGGCTTTTTTAAATTTATCCATTAAAATTATAAATGATATAAAATCTATTATTGGGTTTACAAGGACAAAAACTTTGTATACAAATTGAAAAGTCCATAATCAATTTCATGCATATAACTAATTTAGACAGGTTTTATTTCTAGGATTAGAAGCATGTTGGGTTAGGAATAGTCATGAATTTTAAAAAAAATTCTAATTATAAGATTTCATAGAATTATAAATATCCGAATTTTATTCTTTAGTTTCTATATGAATTAATGGTAACAGTGGTGCCGTCTTAATAGATTAATATATTTATAAAATGTTTATTGGATAAGATCACTTTGAGATAATTTAATGGGCAATCAATTTTCACAGACCTCACGAATTATATTCAGTAAAAATTGACGTAATATTACCATAGTTTTTTATTTATCCCTCTGTAGTTTTATGCAAAATAGAAGTAAATTTGGATCATGGGATCTATGATATAAATGTTATTTTATTTTGCACATGTATGTAAATCAAATACGGTTCATATATGTAAATCAAATACAATTCATTGACGACTCATCACAAAAGAACTATTTCTAGAACTACAATGCCTACGAATATCAAATTTAAGTGTTATATATCACATGGGGTAAAAACGTTTATCGCTATTCGACCTCCAAAAAAAATGTGAAAGTAGGGGTGGAAAATCTGTGTGAAAAGGACATTTGAAAATAATTAAAGTTAAAGACATTAACAATTTGTAACTAAGCTGTCATATAGAAATATGGAAACAAATATTTCGCAATTTTTAGAAAATTCGCCATCTCTAAAATGATCTTTATTAATATAAAGAACAATTTAGCGAACGTCGATCGATATTCTAGTAAAGATGAGAAGATCTTGTGATACATAGGAACGTATCACACGATTCTCGCGTCATGGGTGTCAGTGAATAGTGCTATTCGATGTTGACTCTGGCCCGGATTTTGATGTTTTCTGGTTTGAAATATTTTTACTTTAATTAATTAATTTTTTTTATTAATTTTTTGATAACATTGGTTTATATTTACGATGTGTAAATAATATTTTAAAAATATAGGTAGCTTAGTAAGTAAATTACTAAGCGGCCGATATGTTTTAACAAGTACATAAATTTATAACTTATGGTAATTTTTACATCGCTGGTAAAAACGTTCCATACCCGAGATGTCGTCATTAACCTTCAGGAAATTGATAGATTAAGGACGTCACATTATTCGGAAGGTTTATTTTTTTCGCTCTCATTGAAGTGGACATTGACCTGTGTTCCGGCGGACGGAAAAATATTTGAGAAGGAACCATCCGTTTTCACCATTGTGTACGCGATGAGATTTGATCCTATTCCATGCAAAATACTTCTTTCCTGTTATAAATGTATTCTAAAATATTTATGAATCAGAGATTCCATACAATTTTGCATTAGATAAATTAATTCCTTTTACTGAGCTAAGACGTATCGATGTCAACAGTAAAAATTGTGTCATAAGTGCTACAAACATAAAATATTTTCGAGTTTTATTATAATTGTGTTAAAATAAATATATATTTCGTTATATTCTATTTTCCTAATTTTTCATTCTAGTGTCAATATATACTTTACCAAATTTCTTATAAAGACTAATATTTATGAACAAGACAAGAGGACAGAATTCAAAAAAAGAAAGTGGAGAAAAATTACTTTCAAGTAATTTTCTTTCAAGCACGTTTCGTGGACAACTTTTAAAAGTTAAAATTTAAGTTTTCTCGTGTATGAAGAATATTCTAATTGTATTAAAATATCCAGTATACTGGTAAAAAAGGTATTTCATTCGAAAATGATATCACATTACATTTCACGTTTAAAACATTCATATTTAAAAATAAATTAGCTTCAAAATTTTAATCCTACCTTAAGTTCTTTTAAAGTTTTTAAAATAACTTGAACATTCTAATGACAAGTAAATAAATACGCCGAATACGTTACGTGCAAATTTACTTTCGATCAGTTATCTATTATAACTACACATAAAGAAAGCACTTCTTTTTTGTTAGTGATATCCATAACGATTTTTCGCGTATCTAAAGCTTCGTTTTGTCTTTTCAACAAATTATTTAATGCATTAGTTCTTTAAATATTTGCTAGTAAATGATATCCCCTACGATTGCTCACGTATCTATAGCTTCTTTCTGTTTTTTCAACAAATTATGTATTGAATTGTTCCTTTTAGTTTTTACTATTTTATAATAAATCATTGCATTTGTACGTAAATGAATAATTGATCATTTTTTCGTATGAATTTGAAGTATCGCTGACATAATTAATGTAACTATATATTATGAAAACAATTCTGAACCATAACCTTCTCAAGGTTATATATGGTACCCAATTAAGTGAGTTAAGTGTCGGACTTAATATTTGTTACACTTTTAAATCCGTGAAATACACATTCAATTACTACTTGAAATACGACGCGTAAATTAATTATTTTAATATTGTTCCTCTTCCTTTTTCATCCATTCTGTCTTTTTTTAACATTCTTGTCAATCATAAAAAAAAATACAAAAAACAGCAGAAAAAATTAATTCATTTCATTTTCTTTGGCTCGGAAGCTCAAAAGGGAAAAGGAACCGTTATAAAATTACTGGCGTGTCCTTATGTCGGTCTTTCCCAGAGGTTTTTCTCAAAAACCGCTTGACCTAGTAATTTAAAATTTATCAAAGTGATAAACCATATTTGCAGTCATTCCTTAATAAATCCTTTGAATAAGGCAACACGAATCCAAGATTTTGAAATGATTTTTCGCTACATCCTCCATGTGGCACGAAACATCAGTTGCGAATCAAAAGTGATACCCACACAAAACAAATACACATTCACAAAACAAATACCCCATATAGACGAAACAGTGGAATTTCACTGACCGTATATTCGTATTTAATCGGAGCGTGTCCATAGTTGTAACCCGTTATTGAACATTTGTTTGCGGTAAGCCGCTTGCTGCGCTCCATTCACAGTTACAGTTACAGTTACTCAGTTAGACCAACGTACCACTGCATGTCAAGTCTGTTAGTAGGTGGTAGTTCAACCATTAGCGCAGTGTAATTCGCGCTCCAATTTCTCATTTCGTTTCTGCTCTGAATCAGATGTAAGAGGCGTATTTATGTAACACATTACATCACGCTTGCATTGAATGCATACAGTACTAAGGTGTATATATATATATATATATATATGTATCCCATTTGCAGTCGGACCTAATCCATCAGAATGGCTGCAGGAATGTTGACCTATGAAAAAAAATCCATCCAAAATTGTACGATTAATATAGATATGAATTTAGCATAACTAAAATCAAAACTTCGAAGTACCTAAAAAAGTTACTGGGAAAATTATCCCCAAGAGATTTAAATAAAAATAAAAAAATCCAGTAAACTGCAGTAAATATATAACCTGAAAGGAAAGGGTAAAGCCAAAAGCTCCGGGAGGTTCTTTTCATTAGCCTAATTATATTATATATAGATGTGGTTAGGCTTCTAGCCCCTGCTGTTTGCTGGAGCGTTTTTTATGGAAAGCAACGTGGAATTTTGCAACGAGCGGTATGCAATGCAATATACATATTTTCAGCTTCTTTTTTAAATTAAAGTTATTAGCTACAATGATAGTGGGTCCAAAAAGATTCTTTTTTTCATTAATCACGAAATATGAGATATAACATTTGAATTGTATATACGTGCACTCATATGCAGACGTATAGTCTTAGAGCATGTAACAACGTCGCATCCCTATGTAAATTGTAGGATATGTAATACAATTATATTTGGTACATTAATTTTCTCTTTAAATATAATTTTTTTATGAAAAAAATACTTTGTTTATTACTAAATTAAAAAGTATGTATCATACGACAATGAAAATCCTATACTTTATTTTTGTGTTTGCAAAATTATGGTATTTTGAAAGCTTGTTATTTTAAAATAAATTTTTAACAACTCGTCCATTTCAGCGTTATTTAACTGTTCAAACGTTTAACTCTGAATAATTTTCTTATGTGCGATGGAAAAAAAATATTAATTACAAATTACGGTATATTATTATATTTGACTTAAGTAAATTTATCATGGGTTTGGTCTCTTCAAAACAAAAAAAAATATTAGCTGAATTATGACTTTACATTTCTTGCAAAAATATATTATATAGTGGGTAAAATTTGGCTTATATAAAGAAAACTCTTGAAAAAACGGTCATTCCACTTCCATTGAGACAACAGATTGAGTTGAAATTTTTAACTGTAATGTAGTTTGACGGCCGTGCAATATCATGATGATGATATAATAAATCTGATCTAATGATAGAGACAGAACCTGATCGATAAGACTCCTAACTCAATTAAAGAAGAATATCACTCTGGGACTCAATCAATTCTTTTCAAGAGGGGTTTCGTTCTGTTTAGATGGTGACTACCATCTTATCTATGTGAGTCGTATTCGTGGTAATATTGTCGTGGACGTCTTTGATTACAAAAATGTGATTCATATAATTTAGATTAGTTTCTGCATTCCAAGTGAAATTCAACAACCAATTAATGGAACATTCGAGCCATACAGTATACCAGATTTTAACCAAATATGATTTTTGGTTATTGGTTAAATAAATTATAAAAGTAAAACTCAAAGTGATGAATCCATATTACACCAATTTCTTGTACATTTTTATTACGTTGTAAGGCACAATTATATAATATACACTTATAAGTTTGACTTTTACATTTTATAGTATAATATAAAATATGAAATAGTATTAAAATTATTATAGACCGCTTATTGAAAGACCTAGAAAGTATTATGTTAACTGTGTATTTATAGATCATGAAGTATTTTTATTTAGGTTATTATCGTTTAATATATCATCCAGGTGGCCTTATACGCTTAATGTCATTATATATTTGAGTCTATTCGTTTACCTCTAGCATATTTTAAAACATTTCAAATATATTTGAAGAAGAAAAGAATAAAATTCATGTATACTTTTATCTACATGGAGCCTAAAATGATTGTTTTTGCTTTACAAAAAAATTAACATATCGTGTAACATATTGACGCAAATATTCATTTGAAATATATGGCAGTTAAGACCTTAAGAAGGAAAATACTCAAATATTAAGAAAATATGACCAACAAACCGAATTTGTTATTTCTAAATGAAATATAATAAAGAATGAAATGCGAGTAATATGTTCGGAACCTGAATCAAAAAATAATCGTTGTAATAAACTTCAATTAACTACGGTTTATAATTCAAAAGTCTGTCGAAACTAGTAAATCCCAATTACCTCAACATCGTGATGGCTATATGCACAAATTGTCGATAAAATATATGTACTGCAAAATAATTACCCCAGAAACATGCTCGATGTTTTAACCTGCAATGCGCTAACGCGCAATCCAGAGTCTGAATCCACCACCACCAATTACACATTCGGGTTCAAACGGGTGTATATTATTGATCTTGGTACGCCTTGTATACGAGTATTCGAAAATGTTATATGTAGTCCATACGATATCAAATAGAATGTTCTTGTAAAATTTAGGAAAATTTTGTTGGAATGATTCACTTATTCAAACCCAAAAATTGTTAAAAAAAAAACGGCGGTTCATGTGAGCTGTATTGAAGAAGCATTGAATGGCATAATATTATTGATAAGTTAAAAAACCGTTCGAAAAACAAAATCAGTCTCACATTTTAAAAGGGAAACTGGAATTGAGAAATTATGGATAAGTACCAAATTCGAAGGATGATTTAAATGAGTGTTATATTTTTTTCGTTTATCTAACCAAAAATAACCTAACAAATTTACAATTATTACAAAACAAAGAGGAAGGCATGAAGGTGAAACATTTGGTAAAGACTACTTTATCATTGTTAATAATATTTTCTCAATTTAGTTCGATTTAGTGCAAATATACTTGTGTATGTGCATGATAGATCTAGATGAGAAAATATTTGTGTATGTGCTTGATAGATCTAGAACCATTGTAATGATTCAAAAGATATTTATTAATAATTAAAAATTTAAATGTAAAAATTGACTCAAAGCACAATAAATTAAGATTTTCATTTGAGTATGTGGGTATAGTCCTGTTGTATTTTGAATTTATCGACCTAAATTGGAAAATTATTATTGTATATATATATATATATATATATACATAATATTTTCTCAATTTAGGTCGATAAATTCAAATTCAACAGGACTACGCCCGCATACTTACATGAAAACCTTAATTTATTAAACTTTGAGTTAATTGTTTCATTTAAACTTTTAGTAGTAATAAATATCATTTGAATCATTACAATGGTTCAAGATTTATCAAGCACATACACATATACTCGTAATATAAAGGAATCTTTGTTTTTTTCTTAAGTGGCTTAAAATAGAAAAAAAAATAGAAAGACTACCACATAGGAGATAAGAGAAATATGCTAAAATTAAGTAATGTGGTAGAAAATTAAAACTCTCTACTAACATAAAGCAGTATAACGAAACGATGTGAGAAACTATGTCCCTATATGTGTACAATGAATGATACTGTTAGTACAATGCATAACATAAGTGCCATTGTCACGAAACTGACTTCCAACGAAAAGAAGTAGATTCATGTATTTTTAGGTACATGTGGTATATATTTTGTTTATTTAAATATTATTTATTTATTTATTTATCTATTCACTATTCTTTTCTAAACTCAAAGCAAATTTATAAACTTTGATAATTTTTTTTGGAAAATTTAGAAAATTTCAAAACCATTTGTGAAATTCAATGGGAGTATTTCAATTTAATGTAAATGAATTTGTATAATTTTATTTTGGAAGCATATAAATGCCATTAAAGGCAAAGTCAGAAATTATTTAATTAATATAAAAATAAGAATACCATCTTCGTATGGTTACCATCTGCATATTTTTTAAAAATAGTGCTGTTCCTAATAGAAATTTTAATTCAAATTAAATAGTATAAATTTATATATAAATTGAAACTAGTTATATTATTTGTGTTATTTTCTCGTAAATTTTTTATTACACAATCAGTTCTAAATATTGCGCTTACAGGCAGGTTTAATATATTCTTTTACGTTAAATTTGAACGTTTTGGAACGTCGGAGGAATTTCGTTAATTCTCCCGATATTTCAATGCAGCTGCATTCCAGGCCAAAAAAAATTCCAAACTTAAAATAAAATAAGATAAAAATCCACTATTCTTAGTAATTAGTTATATCTATAATTCTTATCTGATCTGAACTTCTATTTGAGTTATTAATATATATATATATATATATATATATATATATATATATATATATATATATTAATTACCTATCAGTATTACTTTGGTTTAAATTATGGTTTACAGGGAGATATGAAAATATTTGATGACCGATTGTTGTAATTTTGTGTGTCCTGATTTGTTTTAGCCGCATCGAAAATTTTGTAAATTTTGCTCCGATATAAAACATAGAATTTAATGGGTATTTATTTTCAATTATTGGCATGTTAATGTTGAACTCATGTATTTTATTTTATTTAGTAATTGAAATATCTGAAATTCCATTTTCGTACATTTTATTGCATGCACTCGCTGGTGTATGTTTTATTATGTATTAGGGCGCAGGCCTCGTGTTTTATTGATAGTAAAAATAATTATAACCTGGAGTATTATACTACAAGCAATCAACGTTTTATATAGAACGTTTTTTAGGAAGAGGAGATCTTTTTTAAAAAAATATGTTATTTTCTAATTTTTCAAAAAAATTATTATAATCTAAATTTGCTGCTAAAATACGACATACGTTGCCACTCGTCGGTCCGTACCTATATGTATCATATGTACGTAAGAGGACACGGTAGAGTTTGCCATTTTTGACCAATTTTGGTGATTATATTTTGTATCGATTACTTAACTCTCAGAATAGAAATAATAAAAGAAAAATTAGTTATAGAAGTTTTATTTAAAATATATCATAGTTTCAATTAAATACAAATTTAACAGCGTTTACAATTTGGTAAAAACAGGTTATCGTAATTAAGGTAAATATCAAGGAATTAAGGAAATATCTTATAAAGTAATCATTCTAATAAATACTTCCTACAATAACTTCATATTCTCTTAGCCTCATATATCAGTAACAGTAATATTTGGTTCATAAAATATCGATTTCGTTTTTTTCGTTTTATGAGCTGTAACTAACAAAATACTGAATAGATTGGTACATCTTATATTGATATATTAGTTCTTTGTATTTGAATGGACCTTACTAAAAACAAAGCAATTATACTATTCGTATATTTTTTAATAAAATTTTTACAGTTCAGTGTAGCACCAAGGAATTTTTTCACCTAACAGGTTTTTCACTTACATTTCTAATATAATGAAACGTTTTAAAAAATTAATCCCATTTATTACCGCTTTATTGGAATACCATAAGGTAACACATATTTTGAACACGAATCAATTATAATAAATTTCAAATAAATACCGTTTAGTGTTCAAAGGTTTCACTGAAACTAGTAAATTTTAATTTCCTCAGAACGTGCTCGATATCACAAACTGCATTGCGCTAAAACAGAAGTAGCAATGCGAAATCTGCACCACAAACTACGCAGTCATTTTAATATGGATAGATAATGACTGTAATAAATGTTTCATTATCATATGTCATATGGTGTTAAATAGAATGTTATTACGTTATTTGTGAAAGCTTTCTTGTGATAACTTGTCCTTTTAGATAGAACTATGAAATTATCAAGAAACGAATGGAAGAACCAAAAATAGTTGATTTGTTTAAAAATATCTGAAACGCTGGGGCATACTCGATAAAAAGATTTGTACCTTTATTTTCCTGTACTTGAATTATGGTTTTATTTCTTTTTAATACGGTAATTAAAATGTTTTTTCAATTGAGATAATTAAATAATTAAATTCTAATAATGATAAGTTTTATTTAAATATTTAAAGACTAAAGCTATTGAATGTATTTATAGACACATGTATGATGAATAGAGAATATCCTTTCTTTATTTTCTAACACACATGTAGTATAAAAATATACTAATATATAAATATATAACCTATTGGATAGGAATATTCCAGAATTTAATAACGTAACCGACAGTTTACACCGCCTACCGCGTGAAAATCTATATATATTTGGTAATTTTTTATCGAAGCCCATTTTATATAGAGATCGTCACATCTTTCCTCAGTAGAACCAGTGTTTGTTAGTTAAAGAATGATATAGGTATACTTCAAAAATCAATGGCTAAATTACATACATCTACTCATCATATGATCTTTGTATTTACCATTTCTTGACCATATCATAAATTTTGTACGCATGTCGGCATTTCATACGTTTTTGGTTTATTCATCGCTGTAATAAGAAGTAATTTTTTTATCAATGTGAATATTTAAAATGTTATTTAACTAAAATTATTAGTTTGTTCTTTTACACAACGTTTTCCAGATTGCACTACATAATTGATACGACATAATTTTACTAAGGTAATGTTTGTTAAACTAATCAAGCTAAACGCACGCCTGCATTTAATTTTCAGTTTTACTGAAAAAAATTGGATTCGCTATTGCTTACGTTTGATATTTAAAAAAAATAGGACCCCGTAAAAAAATACAAATAAGCTTATATTTTCAGATGAAAATGTAGAAATTAAGGAAATTTCCCAATCTAGTTTATCAATCATAAGTCAGAAAATATTGATGAAGAGAATTGATTAAAAATGAGGTCGTTTTCTCACCCCGTTGAATATTTTATTTGACAAGGGGAGGTGCATCTTACAATTTACTACTTTCATATTAAAAGGAACAATATACCATTAAATAAGTACCCTGAGGATAGTGTATGCATACAATATTAAGATATTTTAAATGGAACAAAAAATGTTTATTAACTCATTATTGTATAGTTATTTGTTACAGTTTCGGAACTCAGATACATATTTAGTAATTCATAATTTTAACTGTTATTTCGTACCACAAAGTAAAACTTTGAGTGTAATTGTTTTTCGTTGTAAAATTTTAATTACACCTTTTGACGTCCAGCTTATGATTTTATTGATTTCTATTTCCAATACCTATTTAAAGGACGTTAAACTGTAATATAAATAATTCAGAGATATTGATAATTCTTTAATAAAATAATTATTCAAGAAAAATATGCGCCGTGTCGTTATTTGTTTATACCAAAAACATATCGAGTTTGGTTATATATGAAAGTAAAAGGATGCGGCAAAATATGATGAGCCAAAATATGTTACAGTTTTAGTTGGATAAATAAGTAATTGGAAAAATATTTTTAAGTCTCGTTCTATTTAGTAAAACGATGTTTATGAACTAAAAATATCTAAAAAAATTAATTACAAAAATAATAGACACATTGATACACATTATTCATTACATTCATTTTGACCATATAGAATTAATATCAATTCATATCGGTGTCAGAATTATTTTTTTAATATGATTGAAGAAAAGTAAGTATAAAATTTACAAATAAATCCAAGTTTTGTGTTTAACGTTTACAACATGATACTAGTATGATCTGAAATTCTTATGGTAAGTTTATATTTCCGGCTAGGGACAAGTTGTTTTAATAAATATTCTTACGCACATAATCATACCTGATTTGATTTCATTTTATATTTAATTTACTGATAGGAAACCTTCATTATTTATCTCCTTATATTTAAAAACCTAAAAGTGTATAATTTGATATAAGATACATTTACACCGGGGCAGCTACTTTATACGTGATCCAAATTTTACAAATTATTTCGATCCTCTCGGAGTTTTAGAAAAATTTCTGTGCGTTTGTCGTAATTTTAACCCAATAAAATAGAAATATATATAAATATATATATATATATATATATATATATAAGAATCTAACTTACCCTTAGTTAATTTATGACTTTCTCTTTTATAGATGATATATGGAATACCTGTGGAACTCTAAACCAAAGTTAAATTTTCTGAGTTAACTGGAAGTAGAGCCAAAGTATCAATTTTGGAGTCTATATTTCAGCACTTTAATAAATTTATAGAATTTTAATTGAATACGATGTTTATCGTACCTAGTTTACCAAATATATTTTGATTAAAATGTGCGTCAAAAGCAGCAGAAAATAGATCGGAAAAATATTACATAGTACGAATCACGACAATTTAGAGCAATTTATTTAAATTTGCTTTTGCCCTACCCCGCGCTAGACCTCTTAAAAATTAATTTAAAACGAATAACCAATTCGAAAATTAAATTATTCGAAAGATAGAATCTTTTCTACTTTCATTCTGTGTACAATATTTTCATACTTTGTACCTTTAAAAATTTAACTCAATAATACTCTCTGTGTGTTTCAACTCCTTTCATTTAAATCGCTATCGCATATTACTCACTTGTTCTGGAATTGTTATATATAATCTCTATGTATTAATGTTTTATATCAATAGCATAAATTATTATTTGTCAAACCTTGAAAAACAAATAGACAAACAAGCAAAACTTTCTTCTTTATTAAATTAGCATGAATATAATAAAAAATCTTCTTATAATAAATATACAGGAAAAAGTATTATTTAACGAGATGAGAAAACAATCCTTGGTTATTTTTTTAAAAGAATGAGTTAAATTTCATGTACATATGAAAACAAAAAACATTAACCTCAGCTTATTTAAAGAAAATATTTTTCTGAACACAACTTAAAGTCGAATTATAGGAATATATAATTTAGGTAGAATTATAAATATTTCTATAAGTAGTATTTTAATTGAGAACCAAAAAAGATGTGATATACAACAAAATATAGTCGATATAAATATTCATATCCTATGTTTTTAGTTAAGAATCTAATATAAATTTAAAAGAAATCATTGTATTTATTTCCACATGTAATAAAAATATTTACTAAGTTATTATATTTTAGGAAATAGATGTATTTTATTAATACTCTGCAGATATTAGTAGCGTAAATGTTGATTGTCACTTTTGTGTTTTTAGTTAGGCTTATAGCGTCAAAAAGTGCAACACGCGTAAAACAGATCATTGATAACTCGTTTTTTGGTAAGTACAAATTTTATTTTACAAGTACAAGCTTACTCGTTTTTACATTTTTTTTAGTTGTTTTAAAATAGAACTTTAAGATATGCAGCTTTATTTGTTTATCGCATAATTTTTCATTATTGCTACAAAATACCTGTGGTCGACTTATAATAGCGTTACTAAGGACTTGAAGCTAATATTTTGTGATGTCGTACATGTTAAAATCAACTGCTCATCTTATGAATTTATAATTTAGATATTGCAGGTCTGAGTTACAAAAAAATGTCAAAAAAATATTTGCAAGTATATGTATGTATCTTCGGTGAATTTTCTTATAACTGATTCGCTTAATGTCATTTTCTTATATTATTCAGTGTAAAAATAATACTTCTCTCAAAATAGTTTTTTGGTTCCTGAATTGTTCTGGTATTAATGGAACATAAAATATAATGAACATTATTAGTGTGGCTAATAAATAACGTGAGTCTTAAAAAGAAATAATCATTATTTTGGGGAACCTTCAGAGTAATTCTGCGGCTGTGTATAAATAAAGAACGCACCAGTTACTAAAATGTCATTTATGGTTTAACTAGTAATCCTACAGAAAAATCACACACAGAATATGTCAAAGACTAGCTCCCAATTCTGGCTCTGGACTATTGCAAAGTGATATTTCCAGTGATTCTGGACCGATGAGAACTAACTCAGGTCTAAGCAATCTGTTACCAATATCTGAATGGTTATTTGTCAGATCTTAGTGTTGTAATAATAATTGATTTTGTATGTGAACCTTACTCGTAAGCATTAGTGGTGGAATTGAAACGAATTAGACAAACCGGTACCAAAAATTTACCCTGATCACAAAAAATATGTCTTTTGTTAAATAAGCTATTAGTGGAATATTTGTTTCCTTCTAATAGAAACTATAAATAAAACGATTTAAAAGAAGTCATTCGAATTTAAAGTTTCAAAATTTGCAACAATTCATTACGAACATAGTCGGAAACAATGACAACACGCCAAAACTTTATTTTCTGAGTTATAATACCCACACGCACATTTAAAAAATTACTCTACCAAAATTATTAAGATTGGACTAGGGATTGATTCCAAATCACCTTTATTTATTAAACCTGGTTTCATCTAACTCATGCTATGTTTAACCTGAAAAAAACTTACACGATGTTTTAAGTTGTTTCATGAAATAATGCTTTACGTGATAAAAAACTCATATGTTCATTGTTTAAATGGTCAATTAAATACTTGCAAGTTTCTATTTTGATGCTGTCAGTTCTTTGCTATGGCTAGAGATGGGTAGTCGATAATGATGTGTTATCATTCTTCATAGGTGCATCATCAATGGCAATAAACTGAGAAACAGTTTTAATTTTTTTCTTCGAAATATTGACCATTTATTAAAAGCTGCAAATGTCTGATTAAACTTAATTTTATTTCAAGTTTCAACATTATATCTGAATTATCAAAAGTGAAGAAGATCATAGTGGTGTTGTTTTTTTGTTAAATTTTTCCATTTTGCATTTTACATGAATTTTTTTTTATGTGTATTTTGTGCATTCCATTTTTTTAAGCATTTCTATATATCACACTAAACATGAATGAAAGGAAGAAAATTAATTTTTCAATTTTTATATTTATGGCAAAATTGCTATTTTTTTGTCTTAGAATTATTCCTAAGTTTATGCTCTGCGATACTATTCCCAATGCAAGTTTATAATTTTTTTTTTCATTAACTTTGTTAAAAAACCAAACAGGAAGAATACTTCAAAGAAACAATTTAATACTTCCATAGTCTATTTGTATATTTAATATACATATTTGATCGAAGGGAGGCTAAAAAGAGAATATGAGTGAAAGTGGATAGAAACAAGTAAAACCTGCAAGCAATATTTGTGTTAAAATTTTAAAATCACCCTTCACAATTCCATATAATATTTCTGTTACGAGAAATTATGGAGAGTACAATCAATGTACAGTTATTTAGAGCAAATCCTTGGAATAATATCTATCAATTTTCTGAAATAACTTTCTTTACTCCATCTACTCGGCACAGATAAGAAGTACTAGATAAACTATTAGAGTAAGAGGGAGAAATATTGACCGTATAAAATATATATTTTTCAGTGGATTATCCCTGAAGGGAACTATATATATGTACACAATTATACGAAAACAATTTAAGTATATGGCTTATGTAAGCGATTTTCGTTCGTATTGAGATCTGATTCAGAGTGACTTTTTAATTCTAATTATATATCTTATTGAATTTCGATTTTTTCCACTGAAATCTTGAGTAAATGTAAAATAATTGTTTTTAATTTATAGCGTGTTTTGATTTTGATTAAAAAAAGGAAAATCAATCAAAATCCTACAAGTAGTTTTTATGTGATTCCAATATCATCTTTCATTCATGTCTTGTTGTTTCCTGTTATTTTTTAAATACGAAGACTTATTTTTACATGAGCACGAAACTGTAAAACTGGCACAGCAAAATTTTACTTTTTTTCTATAAAAAGGCTAAGTAAAATAAATTTTACTTAGCCTGTTATTTCTGACGATCGGATTTTGGTTAATTTGCAAAGATAGCGTTTTTATATCAAATCCTTTATATCAAATATTATGAAAACTTTATCACGTGAACCGTTGGCACTGCCCTGCAAGTATCAAAAACTAATTATTTTGTGAACATCTTACAAGCTTACAAGTAACAACACGTTGAACTTGGGAAGGAGTCTAGAGGGATTATTGAATACCCTCTCTATTTTCGATACTGTTAAAGTACAAACCATGTCAAAATATCGTTACTAAAAGTTTACCAAACTCATCGAAACATTATGGCGATGATTTCAAAATTATTTGTTTTTGGGATATTAACCTTTATTTTGGTCCCTATGAATGGCGGAAAATTACACAGATATTTATAAATACTTTAATGGGAATAGTATTTAACGTTAAAAGCTTGTTGTGTTTACTACATATCCTAAGTGTAAACAAAACCCACATTGGCTGATTTTTAATATCTTTGTGATACTATATTCCAATCCGTCATATAATTAACTTCGCGCGAACTTTTTTGTTCCCGAAGTTGTCATTTCAGTGGTGTAAGGATAAACATGTCTTGGAAATTTTTAGGCAGCTTATTCTTAAATTGTGTAATATTTTGTTAATATAACTCTTCTTATTAAATAAAAGTAGAACGTCGTGTTTATTTTTCGTTTATCTCTTTTTAATGTTTAACATAATTAATGAATTTTAATATAATTTCACACATAACTGCAAAATATCCTAGTTTGGAAGGTAAATTATATGTAGAGGCAAAAATAAATGTCGAAATTAATTATGTCTGCCCACGAAAAACTAAATTTGCTGTCTCGGCTGTAAGAAAAGTCCTAGGTGATGTATATTTATAGTCAAGGGACAAAACACAGCAAACGTTTTAATTGTAAATAATCTCATGCCCGGTGCAGTCATGTGAAATGAGTAAAATTTTAGAGTTATGTTCCTTCTAGAATGTAACATGTAAAAAATTAAAGAGTTTTTATAAAAATGCCAAATTTATGGATTAATTATTGCATGGTATTTTTAAACAGTAACAAAACAAGTAAACAGCGTAATTCACGCAGCACGCCGCATGGTACCATAGAACAATTATTATAAAGCTGGCCTCATTGAAAGCTATACATATTCATAGGAAAAATATTTTGTGTACATTTTTCTACTATAACGCAGCCTAAGCTGTGTGTAAAACCTAATGCAAGTAAAGGTTAACATTGTCCTTTTTTTAGACTTTAATTTATACTGCATGCAGGTTTTGTACAGGTTTTACAGGTTTTATATTTCACAAAAAGCATAATTGACAATATTTTTTAACTTACCAGATGGACCAAACATCATAAAATGAAGAACATTGAAATTTTACAACGCACGTAGAAATAAATAGACAGAAAAATATACATTTCATAAGCGGTTCGCTTTTTCTTATAGTTGTTTTATAATTCTCCGAAATCATGTATTGAAAACTATATTTAATGCACAGACTTCATTGTGTTTATCATTTTATTACACGCCCTACGTGCGTGTTGTCGTTGTTGTAAGTTGAGTTCTTCTAACTCTTATGCAAATAATACTTAATCAAATTTATTATACTTTCCTTAGATTATTATTAGATATTAGAGTTCACGAAAATATGTAAAAAGAGCGTTTTCATTATTTGTTAAAAGAATTGGAATAAAAAAAGTTAAAACCTAGGGAGCGGAATTGGTAAAAGAAAATATCCATAAAACATAAATGCGGAGAATGGATATCGAGCATTGAAAATAGGAGTCTTTGTAGAAAATTATACATATTTATATATATACAATTTTTGTTATTAAAGCCAATTTATTTATTTTATGACATTTATAAAATCGGATGAAAAAAATTCTGACATGATGTTTGTGACATGATGTCGTTTGTACATACCTATATACATGCATAAGTACTTACACACCAACGGAGGAAGACACATGTTGTTTTTGGAAAGTAAATTTTTATAGTAATAGTATTATATGAAAAAATTTTAAAAATTATATCATTTTTGAAAGACGATCTTCTCTTCAAAAAAGCTACATCAAGAGCTTAATACCTACAAAATTATCCAAGTTGCAATTATTTGTATTGTCAAATATAAATAGTAAAGTTTAAACATAAATAGGTATCTACAAAAATGTGCAAAACGTAGAATGACAGGAAGATAATTTCTGAACTAAACGTCAAGATTGCAAACCATATTTTAAGTCAAGATTTATATGAAAACTACTTTACTAAGCAAAACAATTGAAGTCCATCGGATCTGAGTAGTACTATAATCTGTACTATTAACAAAATTGTAACACGGTGAATTCTACATATGGAAAATATTTTATTTTGAAAAAACTGAATGATTTATCATAAGAAAGACACAAGAAATCTTCTGGACGGATTTTGATGAAATTTACTATGGAATAGTCTAGTTATACCACTTATGCGGGATAAAGAATTTAACAACTTTTCCTATTCCGAATTTCAAGCGAATGAAAACGGGAAGCAGAGAGTAATAGAAATATAACGACAAAGTAAAAAAAATTATTGCTAAATATAAAAACTCAACGAAACTATAATCTAAATTCAAATATTCAACTAGTAAAATATTCATTCGACATATTTCAGAAAATATTACAGTATTATGGCAATGCAGGGAATAAAAGTCATAACGTGGTTGCCAACTTCAGACCCTTGCAAAGGCGGCAGGAAATTATATTTGCGTCTCGACAACGACCATTGTCTTTGACGACGCCAAATTTAGTTCCGACGGTGGAAAAGTGGAAAAGCGATGTAGACATTTGCGGACTGTAGATCGTACGTGCTGGAGAAGTGAAAATGGCTACTCGAATAAAAGAATCGTGTGATAGCGGTCGTCTGTAGATCTCGTATTGTGGTATATATGCATGCAAAAGCGAATCTGGAAGGAAAAATTGCAGATTAGTGTTTTCATTTATGATTTCGAGCATATAAATGTATCAAAAAATCATACTGTACATTCATGTAGTATGTAGATGCGTGTATTTACTTAAATATTTTAAGATCTGCGTAAATATTTTTAATGCAGGTTGCATTAAAATTAAAATTCAAATATGTTATATGTATGTCCATACGCTTAACCACCATGCAAAATTTAAAGCCATTGGTAACGAGAGCCTAATAACGGAGGCAGAAGGTTGTGATAGGAACTTCACGATGATCATGATTAGATTTAATAGGCTTGTGCCAGTTTGAATCTTCTTGACAAGTCTTTTAGTGACAGGTAGTAGCTAGAGTCGGGTGACAGAGCCAAAAGGTGATGTTAGTACTTATTAATGGTAAGAAGTAGTTTCGTCGTGATTAATATCGTTTAATTCATCTTGATAAATCGTTAAGTAATAAATATTCTTCAAACTAACGTGATTGAGCCGGAATTTAAAAAGAAGAAATCATCAATGGTGACTAGTTTGATCAACATGTTTGAGTTTATTTGCCTTTCCTTGTTGAGTCCTTTAATAATATATAATGGTCAGGGTTGTTAGCGTTGGCAGTAATGCCAGGAATTTCTTAATGACGAAGGGTAGTTCGATATTTGCCAGGATCTGACAATGGTACCAAATGATGGACAGAAACTCGTCAGAGGTAAAGAGTAATCTCGTAGAGTTTGAAAGTTTTTACTTATATTGTTGTAGCAAGAAAGCAACAAAGTTCTTTATAAATGTGAAGGTATAAACATTAGCATGAAGCAACTAAGATAATGTTATATGGGTAAGTACGATACACGTATAGATAGATATAAGGTCCAACACAATTAGATATTAAACTTATTAGGTAGATACGTATGCACAGGTACCTCATGTATGGCGGTATGACGTAACCAGATTCTGTAAATTAGTTCTAAGGAAACAAGTAACATAATTTCCAAAAAATTTCTTAGTCTTTTCTATTAGTGTCAACGCTATTTGATTTTATGTCTTATAAAACAAAAGCAGGTAAGCTCCATCTATAGATGAGTGGGAATACTTTATGTGATTAAAAGAATAAATTAAACTAAGTAAAGCAAAGTCTAAAAGAGATAATATTACTTACATTCCTATGTAGGTATTAAGTTACGTACCTACATAAAGCAACCATGTATGTATGAAGGTATATATATATATATATATAATGCGATACAACATGACGTTCGGTATCATTTATGATAAATTTTAAAGTTCGGAAAACAATACTGTTTAATAATAAATTTAAATTAACTTTAAACAAGAAAGTCACACCGAAAATATAAAACAATATAGAGTATTAATAAGATATTTCGCTGCAACATATCTGTCCTGGATATAAATAAAGTTACTAAATACTTCTTAACAGTAGCAATAATCAGAGCGTTCAGTTGAATTTTTTGCGGTAAACCATCGTCTCCGAACATGAAAAAATTTGCAAAATGCTCCTACTATTAATTATTTTTAGGATGAATGTGCACCTACGCAAAAGAAAGTGTTATGGATTTGATTTAAGAATTACTTTCTGCTTGGAACCAATTGAAAAAATTACATACAAAAAGCTAGATTGAATATTTTTGTCAAAATAGAAATTTAAAAAGGATTAAACAACTAAAACTTGTACGTAGTACTGTTAGTGTATTGTATTAGCTATTATTTAAAAAATACGCTTCCTATGTCCATGTTTACGGTTATAATTTCGGTTATAATAACATTCATAATTATATTAAATTTAGAAATACATCAAGAAAGTTTTGCTGATCCTTTTTTCCTTATGTTCATTTCATTACCCTAGTCATTTTTTTTCTTTTTGTTCCAAGAAATTTTTTTTTAATTGGAAACTCTTTAAGTAATAAAGAATAAAAATAAATTATAAAGCAGTAATATAGATAAATTCAAAATGAATTTCTTTCAAGCAAATAAAATAACATGCTCTTAGATCAAAGAATATATTAGCCAAAGCTTAAGTTAAAAAATTGTCAGTATGAAGATATGAAAATCTGAATAATGTCTAATAATTTAATAATGTCTATTACAAATGTCTAGGAGTGTACTTATATGATCGTGAATATCTCAAAATTATGAGATCTAAAAAATCGCTACAGTTTCCCGGCAATTTTCGCGTAGACCCGAATATATAACAACTCTCATTTTTACATTATAACAGTGGTGTTAAAAGTAAGGGGGAATATACTTCTTGTTTATTTTTTAGTACATTTTGCAGAAATCAACTAGCAATTTTAAACGATACATAATATTATTCATGACATTTAAAAAAATGAGGTTATTTAACTCGACCGCCACCAAGGGGGGTGGCGGCATAATTATCATATAAATATTTCTAAATTCTACGTATCATACACCTTTAATGCTACCTCAATAGCTATTGAGATATATGCGGGCTCATATGCTTAATTACCAAGTGAAATTTTGAATTTCAACATCCAGCAATTTATATTAATAACGGCTAGGACAAGAAGACAGACGGACACCTTAGTGAGCTTATGACGGGTTTTGGTTATTTTTTTGAGGAACCCTTCACGGGTTATATTGTGTCATGTAATATTTTGCTAGATATTTATTGAGATATTTTTTCCCCCGTTTTTTCGTTTTTTTTCCGTTTTTGCCACATTTTATAATAAATACGTGAATTTCTATGTAAATTAATATTTAGCTTTTTTTTCATGCGAATTTGAAGTATTGCTAATGTAATTAATATAATTGTATATTGATAAAACCGTTCTGAGCAGTAGACTCCTAAGGTATGGTAATCAATTAAGTGAAAAACGTGTCAGACTTAATATTTGTTACACTTTTAAATTCATGAAATATATATTCAATTACTACTTGAAAAACTAAGCATAAATTATTTTTTACGTCTTCTTTTCTCCTCCATTCTTTTTTGTTTAATATTTCTTTTAAGATACTTTTTTGTTTCTCCGACATCCAGCCATTGACATTTGCTTGTATGGTTAACTACATTGGTTAACCATACACGCTTCTCGCTCTCTTCGACCCACTTCCCATCTCCAACTACTAACTGATTCAGCTAGTCGAAGTTACGTTTGCGAAGTTAAATCTGCACTGAAGGTGATATGATGACAACTGGTGCGGTATCCACACACCGTATTTTCAAACTTTTCTCAATTCGTGCAAATCTGTTTCTGTGATGCCATGACTGCAGTGTAGCTCATCTTCCAATTAATGAGTCATCAGCCAAGGATCCTCCACAATTAGGCATGCTAATCATTGAACGTCTAATTTAAAAGGACGTCCGGTACTTTCTCACCAAATCTTTGCAGTCGCTTTGGATACCGTGGACTCACCCATCCCATAACGTATGTTATTTGTGGTAATTTTCGGATCGTAACCCAGACGAAATTCATAAACTAATAAAATCCGTATTTGATACCAATTTAAATCCATTTCTTTTATATAATTCACTTAAAGCTTCGGCGCTGATTGTTCTCAACTGACTGCACTTTGGCTTATTTAGTAAAACCTTTTAGAAGTTTTGAGAAAAGTCCCGAAGATGTGGTTAAAAACTTACTAGTCAACCTTACATTTACTTGCATCTGCTGAGGAGCAATTTTCAGCTTCTAAATTTATATTTGCTAATTTTGTGGAGATGCACTACTTACGTCAGCCGATAGGTAGACCGTGAGGATACTAATTATAGTCAAAAACTTTTAATAATAGTATGCATGACTGAATTACAAAATTAGTTATAAATGGTTCAATTATATGAATAACAAACCTGACATATTTAATAAATTGCAGAGTTCAATATTATAAGAGCACCGTAGAGTTTTGCTCACTGTATAACATAGAAGGAATTTTGATACATAATAAAAGTAATACAATACTAAATATTGTTTATGCAACACAAAATATTGAAATGCTTTTCCTCTTGCCTGTGAGCATTTTGCTTATTTTCGTTTCACATGACCAAAAGAATTTCGACGAAATTTCTACAGCTGAATTCTATCGGGTCTGAAATAATACATAGACCATTTACTTATTGCAATCGACCAACTAAAAAGGAGATATGGCAATTTAATATTTCCATATAAACTTTATTCAGTTAAAAAGTTTACAGTAATATTTTTCAAAGTTCCATAGGTGAACGAAGTTGCCGACACAGCTATAATATAACTTAAGGTTAAAATTAAAAATTAAAAAAAATATATTTATAAGTGATCACTATTTTAAAACCCTTGCAATAAAGACACTAGATGGTTCACCCACTTGAGCCATATGTCCTCCAGTTTTATGCGATTAATTACTTTTTAGAGTTTTGTTTTGTTCATATTACTTATTATTTTTCTCAATTGCTAAACAAGGATATAAACCTTTAATTAATCACGTCAACAAAATTGCACTTAGGCTCGCGTGGGGTATATATAACCGCAATTTTAAAAGTAAAATAAATAACATTCCTAATAACTTTGTATTGTACTTATTATAAAATAAAGACAGTGTCAACGTTATACTAAAGAGTAACAGTCTTCATAATCAACATTTTTTTAATCTAGGAAAGAGATCAATAGATATATCTGGGAACTTTTTAATCAATACATTCATCATTACATCATGATGAAGTGATCATGACAGACATGCCACTGACATTTAGTGCGCACAAATTTTATTATTTTGTCGTTCAACTTTGGGCAAATATGACATTGTTATATTTAGTAGATGGACCGCCTTTGCACGTGGAGCTAGCATCTTGAAAATCAGCACTACTCTTGAGACGTTTTTTGTATGACCCGAGGTTGTTGTCGTATTGTAGACCTAGGATCGATTTGTTGGTGTGCTTTTTTCAAATAAACAGCAACGTGGTTGAGAAACTACCCTCCTCGACATTTTGTGGTGAGGTTTTTTATATAACTGACACAAGCATTGATACCAGTAACGTTGAGATGGTAATAAAACATAAATATTGACCTTGTTTTTGTGCATCTTCTGACGTTATAGTTAGCATGCATTTGATCGTGAGTACTTTTACCTTTAGTACGATTATAATATAAAGTAATATCCGGTTTAATCTTTTCACTTTCGATCCAGCATTAGCATGATGCATAGACGAAATCAGCAGGAAGGCCATGATTTTTTTGGAACATAAGAGCAAAGAGTTACGACTTCTTGAAATCCGAACAAACTGTAATAATTTGAGTTGAAATTATTATTCATCATATAAGTGAATTTATTTACAGCTGCCAATTTATCTACCAGTTGTTTTTTTGTTCTAGTATTTTTATCGTTTAAACGAATGTATCTTGCAATAAAAATAAATGTTTTGAATGGCCTTCCGTTTTGAAAAAAATCGGTGCCTGTTCCGTCGGTAGCCCATAGATCCTTGAAACTCAAATTAAAAGAACGCAGTACACCAAACATGTAAAGCAAACCTAAGTGAGCTAGCAGTTCTTCATATTCTAGCATTTTACAATCAGTCTCGCATTGAAACTTTCTTTGAATTGATTTTATGTAATCGTTGGTGTGGTACAATACTAAATTTGTATTATCCTTTGAAAACCTACAAAAGAATGCCCCTGATATTGTACTAATTCTCTTAGGCCCGGATGGTTTCCTCATAATATCGTGACTACGAACTAGGACGCTGATACGCGGCGGTTCCTTTGCCCAACTTTGCTTTTATTTTTTGTTATGTATAATTTATTACATTCTCCTACTTTATGGTTATTTAGCGGCACAATATCATTACTACTCTTTTCCGAGTCCATGTCATTGGCCTTTTCTATAAGATTCTGATTTGTGGTCAATTTGAATCACTTCAGTCTCAACTTCGCCTTCGTCAGAAATCTCTATGATGCTTTCTTCCTTCCCTTCTAATAAATTTTGAGCAATTTTATAGTCACGAAACCACTGATCTTCCACCACTCCACTCCAGCCACTGATAGTCACGAAGCCACTTATCGTCTTTTTAACCTAAACCAAATTAATTAAGGACATACAAAAAACACAACGGTTCGAACCATTATTAATGATTACAAAAAACACACGGTGGTAATACTCACATGTCAAAAAAAATCGCACTAACTCTCGCGTGGGGCAACATATACCCCAGGCACAATCTTCTGACACAACCACATGGTACGGAGCAACACCCGCGACTGAACCGAAGCCAAGGGTATATTTAGGTAGCTACTGGGAACGCCGTTACGGTAAATTTTAAAATGGCGGAGTTATAACACTTCAAAAACGCAATGATGTAAATTAAACCCCGCGCGATTAATTAAAGCTGAATTCTGTTTGCAATGCATAATAAAATATATTGCACTTCGGTATTTATGTTAGGATTATATCAGTTTCATAAAGTATTTTGGTTTGCATTACTAAATCTCTGAGTCAACAAAATAATAAAAACATTGCTAGTGACATAATTTTTTCGACCAAGGCATTGGACATATTGCTCATGAACGATGATTATGCTGTTTAACTATATAAAAGATAAATTAAAAAAACTCTGGTAAAGGCAGGATTTACTAAAAAATTGATTCTAATTTAGGAGGAAGTGCGTATATATGAGTACATATAGGAAGTGTGTATGCGTGAATTCCGTTTTAGAATTCTCATTTAATATCAAGTTAAATCTGGGTCTTTTACTGCTGTAATATTAATTTACTATGAATGAATAAATTAACAGTAATAAGTTATTTAGTATTTTCGTAGAACAAATGTAAATTTAAACTATTATTTCTGGATTTAAAAACTAAGTGTAAAAGGAGTGAGTAGTCATAGAACCGCTTTTCAGTAATTTTATACAAAAATATAATTTAGTTTTTCTTGTACTTCGAACCATTTCGCAAGTCGGTCAATACCTTGTTAACAAGTTTTGCAAGTATTTATTAAAATTGCACAATTAATATAGATATGAATTAAACGTAACTATGGTCGAAACTACGAAGTAATTAAAAATGTTACTGGGAAAATTATGCCCACGAGATTTAAATTAAGACAACAAAATCCAAACACTGCAGAAAATATAAAACCTGAAAGGAAAGGATACAGCCAAAAGCTCCAGCATATTCTTTTTCATTAACTTAATTATATTATAGAGACGTGGTTAGGCTTCTGGCCCCCTGCAGTTCGCTAGAGCGTTTTTTTATGATGCGCTGGAAATGCAACGCGGAATTTTGCAACGAGCAGTGTACAGTGTAATGCAATGAACGTATTTTTATAAAATATTTGCAGCTTCTTTTTTAAATTAAAGTTTTTCGCTTCAATGTTAGTGGGTTCAAGAAGTTTTTTTTTTCATTTAGTCATGAAATATGAGATATAACATTTGAATTGTATATATGTGTACTCATGCAGACGTATAGTCTAAGAACATATAGCGACAAGGCTGTCGTACCCCTATGTGAAAAACAGGGTATTTAATTTAATCATATTTTGTACATTACTTTGCTCTTAATATTGTTTTCTTCCGAAAAAACTGATTTTGTTGATGATAAAGGAAAATATATTTCCCACGCTATAATGAAAATCTTATCCATTGTTCCTTGAGTTTGTGAAATTATGGTATTTTGCAATGTTATCGTATTTTAAAATAAATTTTTCTTTCTCCTTTTGAGCGTTATTTAAATGCTCAAATATGTAATCCGAATAATTGTCTGATTTGGATTAATATGTAATGAATAAAAGTAATTTATTTTTAGATATATCACCATTATAATTGACTTATTGGACTTACATTTCTCATTGGATTGGTCTATTTCAAATAGAAGCCAACGTTAGCTGACTTACGTCTCTATATTTCTTGCAAAATTTATTATATAAAAAGTAAAATGAGGCTTTCATTTTAAAAAATTCTGGTAAACCTTTGGCACATTTATTTAAAGTATCACAAACATTTTTCACCCAAGAAATAGCTAAAACGACTTCTAAAGTAGCACTTTTGGTTTATTACTTACAGTAATATACAACCCAAAATCCTAAACGAACTACTGATTTAATATTAAATGTAAAAAGGGAATATCTAACTGAAATATATCTTGAAAAAATTATGTAAATTATTCAGAATTTTCTAATAAAGTTACTTTTAACTTTCGAAAGGTTTATTGGGACGTTTTGCCCGAGACACTAACCGTTTGTTAACTAAGGGTAACTGAAAATTAGAACAAGTAAAAAAGTACGCAGCGAGTATAATTTTCTTTAGTCGCTTTTATAAGTGAGTCGTTGGCGCAGTGGCCAGTAATTGTTATTAAATAATGTTACATTAATTCGAAAACAGGCAACAGGGGCATTTGCATTGCTATTAAATATATTTTAGAGTTCCTGCCATATAATGCAAATCTTACTCTATTTTAATTTTATTAATATATATTTTTTTTTCACATTTGTTTTATTTAAAAAGAAAAATTTTGATGTTTCAATAAAATAAAAATATTTTTAAAAAATGTATAACCAAACTACACTAAGCTCTATTTTCTCATTTTTCTTTCTTGTCTATTTTATGCAAATTAAATGATTTTGGGACATAATTTCCAGGCATGCAAAGCAAACCAAGTTAGAAGTGTATTCAGAATTTTTTGGAAAAAAATTAAAAAGAGAAAAAAGTGATTAATTTTCACAGCACGTAAATAAAATTATTCCTAAAATATAACATCCACTCTTTTTAAACTAAAAAAATTTTAAAAATTAAATTTTTTAGTAAAATTTTTAAACACTTTCTATTAACAGATTGAGGACTCTTGAGTAGTTTGATGACCGTGCAATATCGTGATGATGATACAATAAAGCTGATCTAATAATAGAAACAGAAGATGATCAATGAGACTCTTGAATCAACGTCAATCAATGAGACTCTTGACGAATATCATTCTTGGGCTCGTTTAATTCTTTTGAAGTGGGGTTTCATTCTGTTTAGATGGTGACTGTCATCTTATCTATGTGAGTTGTATTCATGGTAATATTGTCGTGGTGGTATTTGAATTTTACTTGAAACCAAGAAACAAATCTGAATTAAATTAATCACAATTTTAGTAACATTAATCAAAAATGGTGTTTGTATTTCACTTGAAACCCAGAAATAAATCTGAATTACATTAATCACATTTTTAATTACACTTATCAAAAATGTGATTAATGTAATTCAGATTTGTTTCTTGGTTTCAAGTGAAATTCAAACACTAATTAATGGGACATTCGAGCCACACAGCGTACTACACTGTAAACAAATATTTAGAATAAATTATCAAAATAAAACTCTAAATTATGAATCTATATTATGCCAAATTTTTATTTGTTTTTTGGTGCATTTTAAAGTAGGATGACATAATATACACTTATGAGTTTGACTCGTACATTTTATAGTATAATATAAAATATGAAATTGTAATAAAGTTTTTATAGACCGCTTATTGAAATAATTGAGAAAGTATTATGTTAACTGTGTATTTATTGATCATGAAGTATTTTTATTGAAGTTTTCTTCGTTAATATAACATCGAGGTGTCCTTATATGCTTAATGTCAATATATATTTGAGTCTATTCGTTTATCTCGTCTAATTTAGATTTAGTGATATTTATTCATTTACATATAAAACCTTTGGAATATATATGAAGAAAAAAATAAAATACATATATGTTTTTATCAAGCAGCTTAAAATGATTGTTTTTCGTTTAAAAAAAAATAACTCATCGTGTAACATATTGACGTACATATTCTTTTGAAATAAAACTAAAGAAGTGGCGGTTAATACCTTTGGAAGGAAAATAGTCAATTATTAACAGAATATGATCAACAAACCGAATTTCTCATTTCTTAATGAAATATAATAAATATTGGAATGAAAACAACGTATCAAAAAATGTTCGTTGCAATAAACTTCAATTAACAACGGTTTATTATACAAAAATCCGTCAAAACTAGTAAATCTCAATTACCTCAACATCGAGACGGCTATGTGCATAAATTGTCGATAAAATATTTTTATTGCACAACAAACGTGCTCGATGTTTTAACCTGCAATGCGCTAACGCGCAAACCAGACTCTAGTTCCAGCATCATCAATTACACATTCGGTTTCACAGAGGTGCGTATTATTGATGTTGGCACGCTTGGTATACGAGTATTCAAAAATATTATAGTTCATGCGATGTCAAATAGAATGTTCTTATAAAATTAAGAAAAATTTTGTTATGGTTATTCACTTGCTTAGACCAAAAAATTGGTATATGAGAGACAGCAGTTCATGTGAACCATATTGAAGAAGCATTGAATAGGATAATATTATTGGTAAGTTAAAAACCTGTTTCAAAAGCCAAGTCAGTATTTCGTATTCAAAGGGAAACTGGAATAGAGAAATTATGTAGAAGAGCCAAATTCGAAAGAAGAGTACAATAAATTTAAAAATATTTCGAAACAGAGAGCAAAGCATGACGATGAAACAATAAAATAAAATTTAAGTTGGTTGCAGTAGTTATATTTATTATATATTCTATGTTTAATTAAGTACGAATATAGGAGCGTTTACAATTCAACAAAAGCGCGGTATGACCATGTAAAGATCCAAGAATCAAGTAAATATCTAATATGTTAATCCTCCCAATAGAGACCCCAAACAATAGCTTCATATTGCCTTGGAGTGACTTATCTTTATAGCTTGGTTCAAAGAACATACGATCAATCCTATAGCTTCCCATCGATCTCCACGAGCAGTGAATTCTGAGTGGAAATATAGGTTTTATCTTGACATAACGGTTCTTTGTTTTTGAATGACCGCAATTATCAATAAAGTAATTATATTCTCGTCTATATAGATCGAGAAGCATTTCAATAGAATTTTTACAGTTCAATGTGGCACTGAGGAATCTTTATGTTTCCTTATGGTTGTGAATCTATAGTATAATTTTGATGAATTAAATCCAATAAAATAAAAAATGAAACAGCGAAAAATATAATTTCGAAATAGCTTTTGTAAAAATTCATGCGTAATTTAAAAAGATACATTGCGATCATCTGCAGCAATATGTCGTTGCAAGTATTTAATTGAAATAACTTTCCTATTTATTACTGATTAATCGGGACACACAAGCCAGAAAAACGTCTTCTGAAGACAAACAAAAATATAATCATTGCAATAAACTGCATTTAAGTGCCGTTTAGTATCCAAAACTTTCAATGAAACTAAAAAAAATCATTTATCCCTTCATCGCACAAATGTAAACCAATTTCCAGTGACAACGGATTTATTGAACAACTGCACGACAAACGTGCTTGATGTTATAAACTGCAATGCGCTATTGCGGAAATAACTGTACGAATTCTGCACCACAAATCACAGTCGTTTTAATATGGCTAGACAATTATTTAAATATATTCATATTCTTTTACTAAAGTTTATTGTATTTCAAACGATGTTAAAAAGAAAGTTATTATGATATTTGTAAAAGCTTTTTTTGGATAACTGGTCCTTTTAATTAGAACTATAAAGCTATCGGAAACATATGAAAGAACATAAATACTTGTTTATTTAAATATTTAGGGATTAAAATTGTTGCGTATACATATACACATATACGCTTAATAAAGAAAATACTCCTCCTATTTTCTAAGACACATGTAGATTAAAAATTGACCCATTTATTAAGCATATGACCTACGTGATAAGAATTGTATGCCACAATACACACAACTTATTTAAACTGTCAATTATACAAATATAATATTTTGTATTTGTCTAATAAAACTTTGGTTATTTTTCCTAATATTTAGCGACTGCTATTTCAGTGGAACTCTTTGAACAGTTAGATGAAGCTAAGTGCAGATTGTATCCCGTTAGATACTCCATATAAATACAAAACATACTGAACCATGAAACTAACAAGGTTGTATAAAAAGTTACATAAAATTTAAAAAAAAGTGAAAAGGGCATTCATTTTCCCCGGGTACCAACGTCACGTAAGAATTAATTTTTAATTGATTTAGGCAATGCGATCAATATAGATAATTTTTATAAATGTTAATTTTAATTATATTTTTAATTTTCACCAAAGGCCATCATATAATAAAAATATAATAAATGCGCGTTTGTGATATTAGCTCCGTATTATATACAATATAATTGTATTTTGTTTTCTACTATTTCTTGATTGGAACCTGAATTTTTTTGTGTTTTTTTATATTCTGTAAAATACCAGTTTTTTTAACAAACTTATTTTTCTTTCTGTAACGCCTTATTAATTTCAGCTAGTCTCGTTTATATAGCTTTTTGGAGGATTATTTATATTTTTTTCAGACAAATTCTTTGAACGCATTACATTAAATTATAAAAGGGTATATTATTTTCTACGTAATCAGTTTTTTTTTATTTTATACTAAAAATACTTTTAAATTAATGCTGTAAATTATAAAATTACTTCGAAAAATGTTTACTATATAGTAATTAATAATATACGAAAAAGTGTAATGTGTGTCGGCACACCTTTACTAATTTTTTTTGTTTTATATATTCTCATAATATAACAAAAAATACCCAACCTGACTTTAATCTAATCCACTGTAAAAGAAAAAAAAATTTGGTGTAGATTCTTTTTTGAACCTTTATATAATCAGTAAATACATCTGACGAGTAATGAACAATTAATTGTAAAATCATACTAACGTACTGGTTACACTAATTTCCTAAATCAAATTTTAAGGCAAGCGTGAGAATGTTACAAATAGCCGCTAAAGCACCGTTGTTTTCCGCTACAATTTTAAATTGAAAACCCCAAATGAGTTACACTCGTAATTTTTGTGAGATTTAGGGAAACCTCCGATCTACAGTTTTAAGTTAATTTGATAATTTGTTTGCTTTATATTATGGTTAAGAAATGATACAGTAACTTCAAAAAGCAACGGCTAAACTATATGCATCTACTTGTCTTGTGCTCTTTATTTATTATTATCTACCATTTTCGGATCATATCATAAATGCCGTACGCATGATTGACATTTGGTATATTTTTCTTTTCATACATCTAAGCAATGAAGTGTTTTTTTAAATAATATCAATATTTAAAACGTTATTTTGCATAATTTGTTAGTTTGTCTTCTTACGCAACAATTTTCGCGTTGCACTATATAACAGACACGACACAACTTTAGAAAGTGATGTTTGTTAAACTAATCAAATAGGCTTGGGTTTAAATGTCGTTTGCGCTAAAAAAATTGGATTCGTAATCACTTCCTTTTAGTATTTAAAAAAATAGGCACACACAAGCAAACATTTTAAGAAAACCTTTTTTTAGATTAGATCAAATTTTTTTTTAATTATGATTTTTTTCTAAATCCATGTCGAGGGTTTAATTGACTAGGGAAGGTGTCTCTTATAATTTACTAATTTCATAAGTATATATTAAACGCTACAATATAATATTCAATAAACACCTTGAAGATAGTGTACGCGTACAACATGAAGAAACTTTAAATGGGCATAAGAGTTTTCACTAATCGGATGCCGAATGCGATTGAATATTTTCCTACTAACGGTTTCGTATTTGTAACGGTTTTGGAGCACCTGGTTATTTGTTATTTTTTGCCATGAAGTAGTTTTGAGAAAAATTGTTTTCCTCTTTGAGATTTAAATTGTTCAGTTTATAATTTTATTGTTTTCCTCTTACCAATATATATCTAGAAGACGTTAAATTGTAAAATAAGTAGTAGTTACGAGACATTGATAATACTATAATCAAATAATAAGAATGAAAATTATGTTCCATGTCGTTTTTGTATCAAAGTGAAAGAATAAAAAAAAAATATCCCTTGTGATTAAATAAATAAGTAAACGAGAAATACTTTCAAGTTTCCTTCTATTCAGGGAAGTTATGTTAAAGGAATAAAAATAGTTGAAAACAGAAATTACAGAAATAGCAGAAAATTAAAGGACCCATGTACAAGTACTAAAATTATTTAACAAAGCTGGAGAAAAATATGAATAAAATTCACAAATATATCGAAGTTTTGTATTAAGTGTTTACAACATAATATGATCATAAATTATTATTGTAAGTTCATCTTTCCCGTTAAGGTCACATTGTCCTAACAGATATTCTAACGCATGTAATCATAACGGTTTTATGTCATTTTAAATTGAATAGTCCGAAAAGAAGACTTTATTATTTAAATCATTACGTTCCTAAACTCAAAATTCAATAATGTTATGTACCGTATATTTACATCGGGGTAATGACTTTATGTGTGATCCATATTGTACAATTATACTGATCTTTCCAAATGTTTACAGAAAACTCTTCGGTTCCCATAATTTTAACCTGCAAATATATAGAAAATATGGTCATTTCTTCATTCGTAAACAAAGTTTAATTACTCTATTCTTCAACAAGATACTCTCTTTTATCAAGATACCACTGTTTGAAAAAATTTAATTCTAAACATTTTCATCACGACGGGTCCTTCCATTGTAAATTTAAGACGACAGACGCTTTCACGAAGAGTTAAAAAACAATATTTTATGTACTACTTTTACTTTTTACACACTAACAGTAAGTTTTTTACTGCATTTTAATAACTTTCCTTGAAAAAAATTGTCCCTCCAGCAATTCAACATTTAAATATTGAAACGTACAATTATGGCATGTGTTCGTTTTCTCTCATGCCCACTTAGCAAATAAGAGTACATATGACTGTTTATTTCTCGTTTCAAAAGAGGATACGATTATCAAGTAACATATTTATAATTTTAACGTGAACATACTTAAATTTTGTTTCAAGGCAAATAAATACTTGCTTAAACCAGTGTCTACCCAGATTAATTAACTTGATTCTTTTTTAACCATTTTACTGTTTTAAGTTCAACCAACATCAATTTTTTGCCAACTTACGTGTTGCAATATTTTATGAACCAATCGTGTTGTAATATTTTATGATATATATGATTACAAAAATATTATATGATTACAAAAAACGCTTGAAAAGATGGGCTCTTTTCAAGCGTTTTTTTTTCTAAAATAATAAGACTAAAATTATTTAGTCAATGCATATAAAATCCATACCAGACATCATTGCTTATGAAATAGAGTATTATATTATTTTTTTGAGTAATTTCTTATAAAACATAATCTGAATGAAAATAAATTTCACGATTCAGGTATTCGCGATCACGCAAATAAATCTTCTCGTTCTATTACTGTAATATCAAAGCCTTGATGAAATGTTTCATAATTATTTAAGTTATTTAATCTTATATTTAACCACAATAAAACTAAGAGCCTAAGGCCCATAAATTACAATGACTTTTATAAATCTGATTTATTCAATTACTGAATAAAATTAATCCGTCCAATCAGCATCTGGTAGGTCAAATGCTCGTAAATATCAACGCCCGTAAATAATTAAATTCTGCATGTTAAATATGTAAATCTAGCATTACGCCGCTGTTACCGATAAATCAAACACGTATTAGGGACGTCACTGGCGTAAGAGTAGTATGGGCTTTGAATTAACACTACGTTACTATTTGAGCTTTGAATTGTACGAACCTTGTATTAATATATATCTCCATCTATGATGCACTTAATATTATCTAACATTACAAAAATACTCATTCTCTTCCTGTCCTGTGGCTTTGTTTGTTTGTAGTATTTACCATTACGTACCTGTATTGTGTACAGAAAAATATTGAAATGCACAATATTCCAACAAATAAATCTAAGAACCAATATTAATGAATATTTATGGTAATTTTGCATTAAACTTGTCAGGGTTCCATATAAAAATAGCAAAAATGGAACCTTTATAATTTCATTCGGTCCATGGGTCCGTCTTTTCTGTCTGTTAGTATATCACAGTCATTTTACTCTGAGACTGTTGGCAGTATACATATATATATATATATATATATATATATATATATATATATATATATATATATATATATATTTATATCTATGTACTGCTTTGAATGGTAGTTGATTTCTATGAACCGCGAGGAAATGAAATAGTGGGAATATGAAAAAAATAATATTAACAGTAGAACTACATACATTTAACAGAAGGATAAAAAAAAATCCGGTGCACATAAGCGTGTGGGGTATCATTAGAGAGGTCTTAAAAATTATACAGAAATAACAAAATAACTTTTTTATTTATGTCAACAGTTGATGAGATGTGCCCTACTATATTTTTAAAAATGTTGCTCCCCTTCTAACTTTTCAACTAACGTGTGTAGAATTCTGAAAAAATTAAGATAAACTAAAATAAAGTTTCAAGGAAAATTGTTTGGAATAAGATATATCGTGTATTTTTTGAGGTATTTTTGGTGCCGACCGCAGCAATAACTTTGTTTTTAATAACTGTGTCTTTGAGAAATACTAACTACACGCAACTAAGGGAAGATTAGAGGTGTTATAATTTTTGATATATTCACGATAATATATATATTTTCTCGCTTAATAATACTAGGTATTATGAATATTAATTATACTAGAAAGTCAACAACCGGGATATGAAACTCTCTATGTGTGAACCAGGCTCTCAATTGGTCGGGTTCTTTTCCTTCTTTCAGTAACATTAAATGTTAAGGTAAAAATAAATTCATATATTGTTATTAGAAAACGATTTTACAGAAAAAAAAACCCACGTTGATCAAGTATGAGTACAACTCAAACTATAAAGATTCCGGACACACTTAAGGACACATTTAAGTGCAGAGAATTTTTGTTAAATTATTAGAAATATTGATATTATTTTTAAAAATATACATATACTATCTAATATATATTGCATAGGTATACGGAATACAACTCGATTCTTGATTTATTTTCTTGATTTATTAACGCGATCTAAATAGATTTAAAGCGACCTATATAATTTGACCAACGATCTTTTTAATTAATTCTGGTGTGAAATCCTTTTTACTTTTTTCACAAGGCTATTCAAAAAGTTATAACGGAAGAGAATATCCATTTTGAAACTCTTACTTTTCAAGAAAAATACCCTAAAAAATATTCATGTTATACTATCGATTATATTTTGGAAAATCCCGCTCCCGCTTAGACTCAACACTCGATGGAGTAGACAAAAGAAATTTCGTCCCCAGTTTTGATATAAGTATTGGATTATAAAAAAACTATAGTTTCTTCATGTCTATATATTGGCGTCGAATTACGAAGAGAGAATATATGTGCTCGCTGTAATTATTACATACAGAATTTTTACTTTTCTTTCGTTCTCCCAAACATCCTTTTTTATCCAGATAGTAAAACGGTTTTTACAATTTTAAACGGCGTTCATGTTAATGACAACTATGTTTGTTATAATTTCTCTTCATAAAAATAAGAAAAAAGGGATAAATTGACTATATCTCTGCCACACGTTTAGCTGTATATTCATTATATCTAATTTATCTAGTTACGGAAAAAATATTTTCTTAAACCCTGATACCGCCTCTTTTGAAAAATATATGGTCTAGCCTTAATTGAAATATCTTAAAAAACCCACTGACTGCAACCTTACCCGCATGTTTGTTGAATCAATTTGTTAGTTCGTGTTGGCTGCTGAATCGTTTTGGTCAGGTCACTCTAGGGCCATTTTCAAGCAAATTTCTAAAGATTTTTGCCAATCGTACTTTAAAGAAAATAAATGTAAAACCAATGATATTTATTTTTGAAAAATATAATGTTGAAATTTTTAAAAAAAGGGTCGTAAATATATGTTCAAGAAACATATTTACACATAGCTTAAAATATAGCTAAAGTTTGTAATTTTGGTTTTTCTAATCTTAGCAAACTGTTAGTTATATTGGTAAATTCGATAGAAAAATATTAATAAAATAGCGTGAAAAATTAAAAACTAATCAAAATATCTAATTTTTTTACAAAAATTCACTGATTTTCAATACAATTTTATAGTAAGCTTCTTAAAATCTCAATAGCCAAAGAATCATAACAGCTGAAAAATCTAATTAATACCCAATTTAAATTTAATTAATTACAAGAGAATCCTACCCACTAATAGGCTTTAAACATATTCTAAAACATTTATTATTTAGTAATTACATTTCAGATTTAATATATTTTTTGTTGACGTGATGGCACAAACCATGGAAGAATTATATTTTCAAAACGTGACAAATATTGTCAATAAGAAACAATTGGAATATATGCGGGTCAATAAACTTCGCCTAGCCTTTAGCAAACAAAAGTATATTACGGCAGAAATAAAAAGTAAGTCACATATATGATATTGATAATAAAACCGATGGAGACAAGAACAAAAACTATGAAAGGATTATAACAAAAATAATTGACAAAATCAAGAACGAAAGAAAATAAAAAATCCATCACATCAACACAGTACATATACAGTTCTTCTTCGACTCTTCCCATAAGTTTCAATAAATACTGTAACAGAAAGCTAAAATATGGTCATCGTAACGATATACTCTTGGGATGGATTTATAGGAACGTCGATGTGCAAGAATCTTATTTTTTAAATCCTCAAGGCTTGATGTTGCGGAGTTTCCGAACACTTGAACTTACATTGTTTTATTCCACATTTTAACACAATGAAAAAGTATGTATATTTCTTTTCTTAATTATTAGACTTGAGACAAATCACGTTTCAAAATAAGAAACACCTGAAGTAATTCTGAATGATGTATAAACAACTTGCTTTAAAAGTCTAAAATAAACTTAATACAGCAAATATACAATTGGCAGATTCGATACGAATGTTCAATTACATAAATTATAGAAAATGAAATTCGAATCATAATGTTTAGCTATATATATAAGAAAACAATATTTGAAAGAGAGATTTTTGAAAATTGCATTATATATTCTGTTTAAATTAACGTAGAAGATACCAATATATAATAGTATTTATGAAGCTTTATTTTATTTCACAAACTCAGAAAAAAGCAGAAGCTAGGCACGATACGAATCTTCTAACAATATCCGCTAGTGTCCATTATGAATGAATATATTTATCCATTCACGGTACCGGGGGAAAAGTATGAAAACATCCTTTGAAACGCTCTGCAGTGAAACGAAATTATTTTCTTTCAACGTATAGTAATTCATAGCTAATCCTGGGAATGCTATCTAACTATCCATTGAATTTTCTTAAAGAAATTTCTCTACTCCATCTACTCAGCACATCTAACGATTGCTGTAAAAATTAATTTAGTAAGTACAGTGGATTGTCTTTGAAGAGAATCATACATATAAATGCACAATTATACAAGAACAAATTAAGTACATAGCTTATGTAAGCTATTTTTTTTGGGTTTATATAGAGACCTAAAAGAGACAATGATTGATGTTATTCTTATTTTATGCCATATTTTACCGTTTTCAATTTCATTTCATTATAATCTTGAGGCTATGTAAATGTAAAACACATTATTGGGAATTTAAATTAAATGTTGGTTAAAAAAAGGAAAATAATACAAAATATTTCAAATAGTTTTTATGTGATTCCTAAAAGCTTTTATTCACCTATTGGTATTTCCTGTTATATTTGAAAAATTTAATTTCTTGCCGGTACGAAGTACTAAATTTAATTCTGCAGAATTTTACTTTTTTGTATAATTATTATAGTATACAAGGTGGCTTGCCAACTTTATTGAACTACCGACGAGAAACTTTCACAGAAATTTCTTTCATTTCTTTCACTTTCTCTTTCACTGAAATCTTTCGGTGGCGATCGGGGAGACCCGGGTCGCAAAGTTCAACCGTTACCGACATCAGTTTCGAACCTTATATGTTATTGCGTCATTACCTACTTGCTGCGATGTAATATTAATATCGTATCATACCTATATAGCTCAGTTTCACTTCAGGCTCAACTTGATCGTTTCTTAAGTGACAGCGAATTAAAAAGGAGAATAATCGTAAAATAATATAAATTGTCTGAATACATGTTTTAAATATCATGCTCTTTGACAAAATTACCTAAAATAGAATGCACAGCCATCCTGCACTTGTTCTTTGGGAAACAAAACTTTTATCTGACTTCTGTAACGTTCCAGTTATTTTTTCTTGTTTTGTTGTATGACTTCTAAAGTATTCGTATTCGTGAATTTAAAAGGGTCAATCATTACACTCTTATATACCTCTTGCCCCAACATGTATACCTCTTGCCCCAACCATTATGCCCTACTCTCTCTTTAAAACGTGCAGAATTAGTTTTTGTTTTGTGTAAGTTGTCCTCTAGTTGATCTGTTCAAGGAAATTCGAATTATAATATGTATTTTAAATATGTTTATTTATTTTTATACCTTTACTTATACATACCGTTTCACAATTTGTTACAATAAAAAAAAATACAATCAAGGATTTAATTCAAAGAAAAATACAAGGACATGGTATAATAAACTGCAACATATTCTCATTCACTTCAAATACAATTTACAGCCTTGATATTTGCATTCACATAGGTTCGCTAGGAGACATTGGAGTGCCATCGTTAGAACGAGCATAGTGAGACCTAATATAACGCAACAATCGGTCCATTTTTGAGATACACAACAGAAAAACTGTAACAGGTCTAGATTACAAAATTGAAGAAATCTAAATGCGTTCCAATTGAGGTGATGCTTATAATTTTGAGTATCCAATTAATTTGGAAACTACCCAGAAAATTTATGAATTAACATTTTGTGCTGTGTGTTATCGACATTGATTTTACTTATAAGTTAAAGGAAATGGACTTTATAATCTTAGTCACAAATTTGAAATAAAAAATTGAGTATATATTCCACGATATAATAATACGGATTCTGAACCACATCCCGATGTAATGAAAAAATAATCTTTATTGAACAACAATTAATCGCTCAAGTTCACCACGCTTATTGACCAAAAGATAAGCGATTTGGATGTAGTGGAAGAATCGTCAATTTTAATCCATATATTATGAATTTCATTACTGAAAGATGCCACTGCATTGGATCGCAAAAATGGTATACAGAAAAGTCATAGCTACAGTGTTCTGAGAACACCATCGTTATGACTTACCCAGTCATTGCGACACATTTAATTGCAAAGGGAGGATTATATCTTTTTCGTGCACACAGAACTCAGAACTGCTCGTTCATTTATAAAGATAAGGGCACATATAACGGAAACCTATAACGGGTGAGTACTGTGCTGGTCTACTATAGCAGCTTAAAGAACCATTGAAGGAGTAAAGGCAAGGGAATTAGCAAAAGATGTGCTGCTTTTTCAGGGCAATGCACCTATACACGGAAGTCATATTGCAGCCGCTGCTCTTCAAAAGTGCGGCTTTAAAATTTGCAACATCCACCTGACCTTCTAGACTTGATCACGTGGCATTATTATTTATTCCCAAGAATGGAAAAAGACTTTTGGAAAAAAAATCAGTGACGATGAAAATATCAACGCTGTAAATTCGGGGTATTTTCAAGATGAAGGGAATACTTTTTTTTAAGGGGATAAATAAATTAATCGACAGATAAAGAAACCTATTAGTATCACGAAAATAGTATCACGTTTTTCTTACCTTCCTTCCATCTCTTTTCGTAAACTTATTGATCTCCCCTCGTAATGTGACTAATAATTCACTATTCAGCATTGGTCAGAGTTAACTTACAACATCTGTGTCATGCTATAAACCTACCTTGATATTAGGTAACCCAAGAGTATGTAAGGTTATCCCATCAGCAAAAATAAGGCAGCGAATTTATTTAAAATTTTTTTCACAAAATATGGAATAGGAACAGGAAATTTTTCTTCTTTAGATATTTTTACGTAATTCATACATATTACCTATTCTCATAAAAATATTCTGTCTTAATTTGTAAATATTATATAACTGTGGAACAACAGAAAGTGGTATGTGACAGAAAGTTTTGTTAAGGTTCAGTTTTTCCACTTAGATACCGTAAAATTTATGAAAGAAAAACATAATTTTTGAGGCCTTCATAACTCGCTCTTTCGAAGATACCTACTATGTTCGGAATTGCACTATTATTTTTCGACTATTTATTATTTTACTGAGATAAGTATATCTATATATGCTTAAACACTACGATAAATATGAAAAACGCCGTGAGAGACGAATGTACAGACAAGCGAGTGATTTAATAAGGGTTCCGTTCCTCCTTTTAAAGAGTCGACCTTAAAAAAATCACATTAAAAAGTGAATAAAACTTCTGTTCGTAAAAATAAAAGATAAATTATATATTTCTCAGAGTTCTGAAAAAAAACAGAAGAGAAAAGAGGAAGTGCAATTCTAAACAAATTCGTTTACCCATCGTTTTTCAAGCAATTTTTGAATATGTGTTTCACGTGTTCAAAAATTTAACCAATTCTAAGTCCCGCACTTTTTTTTGGTGTTTTGAGTGACCTAATTTTGCAAAGATTATAGTTCAGAAATATTTTTATAATTTACAATTATATTGAATATGTCAACAATAAGACAAATTGGTATAAGAGAAACTCGGATATATAATGATTTGTAAAAAGTAGTTTAAAAATAAAAAAAACTATTACAAAACGAATTCTTAAAAATAATAAAGAAGCTCTAGATACGAGGAAAATTGAAAGCTATATTATTTACATAAGAAAAATATTTTCATAGAATATTTATATTAAATAACTGGTCGAAAGTATACATACGTATATGTAATTTATTCGTTATACTTCTCGGTAATACGATAATACGTTCAAGTACTTTTAAAGTAAGGTGAGAACTTGTTTTGAAATATGAAAGTATAATATTTGATCTGTAATGGTATATTATTTTTGCATGTTTACTGCCTTCTATTAATATGTTTTCATTGCGTATATTCTTCACATGTGGAACAATTTAAATTCTAACCTTCAAATGCATCCATGAGACATGCGTTAAATAATCACTTGGAAAATAATTAACTACTTGATTAATTATTAATATATTAATAAAAATATATTAATAAGTGGTTTTTCTATAATTTTCTTTCCAATTCTATTCTCTTCTCTTATTCATATAAATGTCTCGCATAGGAAATTCAGTAAAGTGTATTTAGACCGTAAAATAAAAAGTTAAGGAAATGTGCAACGAAAAAAATAAATATCCATTTCAACACAATTATATGAAATAAAAAGTGAAGGAAATATATAACAAAGAAATGTATATCTATTTTAACACATTTATAATATGACCCAGTAATGTTTTATGTCTTTATGATTCATAATATAATCAAAAGTAAACATACCTAATGTCAATAAAACAAATACTATTTTTAACTTAAATTATATAAATTCTTTCACTCAAATATTTCAGAATAAATTTATAAAAGGAAAGAAAATATTTTGCATGGAATAAGATCAATTGACGGCGCGTACATAAGTACGAAAACGAAAGATTCCTTTTCAAATATTTTCCCTCCGCCGGACCACACGCCAACGCCTTCTATGTCTGTCTCTTCGTGCATTGTGTACCAAAAAATAAACCTTCTGAATGATGTGACGTACTTAATCCATCCATTTACTGAAGGATAATGATGACATATCGGAAATTTAATGACCTTTTTTGCCAGCGATATAAGAACGCTGAGTGTATGTCCTTGTTTAAAAACATTGGCTTGGTTATTATTTAAATAGAAGTATTTCGTGAACATCAAAAATATAAAGCAATATTGTTATAATTAATTAAAGAATAAAAATAAAACGTTTAAAGTAAAACATTATAATAACTCTGAATTATGCGAAAACCGAAAATATAAAAATCTAGATCAGGGGTCAACATTGAATAGAACCGTTGTGTGATATCTGTGATGAAAGGATCATGTGATATAAGGAGTATGACAGAAAATCGATGGTCGTTTACTTAATTATCCTCTACTAACGATTATGTATTTTCCAAAAAAGGCGAGATGTGTGTTTCTATATTTCGAGGGCTTATATGGAAATTGTAATGTCATTAAGTTGAATTATTTTGAAATTTCACATCACTTAATTTTCCGCTCCTATTTTTTGGAGGTTGAATGTCGAAAAACCTTTTGACCCCGTTTATATTATATATGTTCTTACTTTCAAGTTTCTAGGCATTGTTGTTTTGAAGATTTCGTGATTAGTCCGTCAGTGAATCGCTTTTGACTTTTATACATGTACATATAGATTCCATTAAAAAAAGTCTATTTATCTCTAAAGGACTTTGCGCAAAATAAATGTTTCGTAAATGTATAAACATCTGAAGACCTCATCACACTTAATATTGATCAATATTTATACTGAAGGTATTAAACTAAAATCCTGAAAACATTAATATACTAAAGACATTAAAATTCTTTATTATTTATAGGAACTCTTGATATATTTAAACTATTAAAATAATTACAACAGTTTTTAAATTTTACTCTTAACAGTGGATTATATTTTTCTTAAAAAAAACAGGCATGTAATGATTTTTCACTATAACATGAGAGCGGTTCATTTATTAATTTTGCGAATTATATCAGTACAACGCACTGAATCGTACTGTATCGTTTCTGTACTGTGCGTTTTTCATTAAGAGACGCATCGTATCCAGTGCGTTTTTCATTAACAGAATAATAATGATGTTATAAATATAAATAGTAGTATATCTGAGCACATATATTTTCATTGCATGATAGATCTTTTCACGCTACTTTAAAATAAATAAACTCTGTAAAACAGAAATAGAAGAAGTGTATTTTAATTGACAGAAAGATGATATTAATTTAATCTATTCTACTGAAATCAATAGCCATTATTGAAGCAATAACACTTTGTTATGTACAAAAAACATCTTCTGTCAACTTTTTTGATTCTGAAATGAAATAAGCAACTCTTATAATTTCGTCATGTCAATTTGTTTGCCCGTCGGTCGTTACGGGTTCGTCATACTTTTAAGAGCTTTGTACCATTTGAGTTAAAATATTGCAAATAAATATTTCATAGGCGATCTCAATTAATATATAGTAGAATATTAAATTTTGTGGACTTAGTGTCTCAAAAGAAAAACGGAATCCTTATAAGATCACTCACGCATATCTTTATCCGTCTGTCACAGGCCTTTTTATTCGAAATAGCTTGACGCAGAAACTTAAAATTTGACTCAACATTGAAGCATACAAACTCTCTGCTTCAGTAGTTAGCTATTGAGATAGTTCTATAACTATATTTTATGTAGTATTTTAAAATGCCCTATAAATATCGGAACTTTTACACTTGATCCGCCATGCGGTAATTTTATTTTCATCCAATACACATTTTGTGTTTTTCAATTTATACAACTTTTTATTTTAACTTACTATTTATAAAATGATTTATCACATTTACTGGATATTAAAGGAAACTCAAATGGATTACTCTGAACAATACAAGTTATAAATTTATTATTTCGAAGAGGAATTAGTAAATTTAATGTTATGATTTACGATATAGTTTCTAAAAAAAAATTCATACAACCGACCGATAAGTATATAGTTGACATTAAAAGACATCGTATTTCCATCTCGTTTTTCATACAATTATGTTCTCTTACAAACGCCCAATTGTTTTCCTTTTCACGCTGCACATGATGACAACTATCTACGCGTCAGCTCCTAATGACGGATGTTTGTCCTCTTATCAAATAACGTGGTTCAATGTAACGTTTATGAGGGTAATGAATTGTGAAGACAGTATTGTTTGACTCTTCGAGTTTATTGATGACATTCTCATGACGACGTTTTTGAAGGAGCTCAGGTCAAGAGATGGGATTGTGACAATGTCAACATAGTCATGCGTTGTATGATCGCTACGTTCGATAAATTATACGCACGTGAAAATAAAATTATGGATATTGCTTTGTCGACGAGTAACTTGAAAGAACGTATCAGGACGTCTGGATAACTTACTATGGGGTCTATACTTTATTTAGTGTTAATTTATCTCGAACAACAATGTTATTAATATCAGTTTAATTTTCATGCTGACAAGTCGTTTTTATCTGATTTGTGTAATATTTTCTTTAATCTATATGAAAGTAATTTTTTTGCAGGAAAAAAATTAAATTTTGCAATTTCTTTCTGTTACATAAATTTAAGGTTATTTTGATTGTTAGAAAAATTGTGAGTAATAAAACCTTTTGTGATGTAACTCTAAATAGAAGTATAATTTTAAGTATTATTATAATTGTAAATACAATTGCGAAATATAGACATAAGCAGCCTACTTTTTTTAAAATAGCTAATTCAATACATGGATAATTCTGCGAACAAGTAATAAACTTTTAAAGATTGGATTTTGACAACAACACTTTCTATTCAAACTTCATTAAATAAAGTTTGAATAGAAAGTGATGCTTAAATAATATCGACACCTCTCTCTTTATCTTGCGTGGATGCACATTCATACACACAGCGTAAGTACTTGATGACATTAAAATAGATTTAGCGACTAGTACAGACGCCCCCTGTCTCTATCTCACGTATGTGTACACCCATACACAGACATAAACCCCATATTAAACTTGATACCGAATCCAACAATCTTTAACAGGAGAAATATTTTACACATTAGTTGCTGTTCGAAAACAATATTTACCGCAAAATTTTCAACTAAATACTATGATTTTTATTATAGAAAAATCCATAACTTTAGTAGTATTTTGTAAATTAATTTATATTCGGGAACCATATATTATCATGCTATTGGTATTAGTATCTTCATCATTTTATAGTTTTCCATGTGAACTTTCAATTTATTGGTTGTTTGAAGACGGTTTTCAAGTTCTTGTAAAATCATTTTTTTTATATTATTAGTACATATGATATCTTATGTTATCCAAAATATCACAAGCTCACAAAGAATTTAATAATATCTATTATTCGAAATTGAACCAGGCATTGGCGGCGTTTAATGGATATGAATATATTATATCTTCGTAAAGGATGTTTTCCTTTTAGAAGTATAGAATATAAATGAAAAAAATCTCTTCCGGTCATTTATTTCACGTTTTGCATATATTTTATTTATGATTATGATCATTCACGTGATCTTAATAAATTTTTTCACCCGCTTCATTTATAGTTTTTTTCTTTTGTTTACCCCAGAATTGTATTCCATATTAGACTAATGCGCCAATCTCTAGTCAATTATTTTTTAATATTAAAAATGTTAATACAGCTTTTTATGAAAAGAAGACTTTCTTTTAAAATTTAAATAATTTTTGAATATTTTCTTGAATAATATTACGACTGAAATTTTATTTTGAAAACAACATGATATATTTAGTTACACACAAGTGCAGGAAATATTTAGGTCACACTTCGCAATTCTTTATCGCATTTGGTGATTTTTTTAACGGATTTTTTTATCGTCAGAATCAAATAGTTTAAATTTTTATAACCCATTTTCTACAAAAACTTCCTTTTCTCATGCTCGATGTTTATTTACGACCTTAGCGTTTCGCTGAACTTCCTGCCAATTCTTCTGCTCCCGCAGTTTTAAAAGTTTTTTTTAATTTTATTTTTTTACTTACAATTTATTTAATAAATAATAAAAACGCTTTATTATTACTTTGCACATATATATTTGTATATTTTTCTCTATCTGAAGGCAAGCTACAATTAAATTTTTAATTGATATTTATATTAACATTATAAGCGGTCATAAAATCCCACTTCTTTGTGAGTTTGGAATAAAGTAGTAAATATAATGAAGTCTGCTCATTATATATATTTTTCAATATCTGAGTTTGGATACTTATAAACCAATAATAAAGAAAAAATATGACATCTTCTGAAATGTTTGTTTCCTGGTCTGTTGAAATGCAAGTTCGTCACAAAAATATTACTAAACTGAGATTTTGATTACATTGTGAGTATTTTATATTTTATAATGTTTGGCCCATCTGGTAATTTAAGAAAAAATGTCTATTTTTATGTTAGTTTTGACCAATTTAATAAATATTGACAATTTTTGTGTTTGTTGTAACCTACGAGATAGAAGAAAAATGTAAAATAAATGTTTTTGTATAGATAGGTATAAATTTCATGGATTCATGGATAGGTATCAGACAAGTTTTTCAGTAGTTACAGAATAGTTTAATTTATCATGCTTCACTTTATATTACTGTGGTATGTAGTAGTTAAAAAGGCCAGTTATATAGTAGTCACAAAGTAGTATAATTTACCAGACTTTACTTTGCTGTTTTTTTATATTCATTACAAAGGTCTTTCGCCATTCATCAAATGTTTACCCTCGTCAGTGGGTTTTTACCATTCTCAAGACCAAAGAAATGATTAAAATCTCGAAGACAAAGAAATTTAAAATCACGGTCATAGTATTTCGTTGACTTTTGTTTAACTTTTAGTAACGCTCTTCATGATTTTGTAACAATCTTCATGATTAGCTCAAATATTGCGCATTTTAGCTCTTCAAGTGTACAAAACTCGTAGTCCTTTGGTTTTAAATATTTTTTTTAAAATTACACTTCAATTTTTACTTACCAAATTTTAACTAACTGATTTTTGAGTCTTAATTCCGTATTAAAATTTATAGTTATAATAAATTTTATATCAAACTCTTTAGTAGAAAAAATGTGTGTGAGATGGATATAAAGTCAAACGAATGAATGGTTTTTCTTTCTACGGTACGAAACACTAAAAAATATTAAAATGCACTAAATAGTGAAAATTGTGCATTAAGCTGTCACAAATTTGCCGGTTTACCTGCGAATTATTTATAAAAGTCAGGAAAAAAATTATGATCTCAGAAAATGTTTCATGAAACTAAATCACACTAATATATATTAAATAAAATCACTTTTTATGTCAAGAGCATGTTGAACAGACATCTGATCATGTACTAGTACGATATCAGTTTCATTAAGCTTTTTCATCTACCTTCTAATTCTCCCTTCATTATATTTTCAGATACACGTAAACAAAATAAATAATTAAGCAGTGTTCCAAAAACGTATTGGCCACTTTAAAATCATATTGAATTTTGAAGCATGTAACCCTCAAAATTAATAGGCAGTAAAGCAAAAAATTGTTGGTTTAAAAAATTTAAGAATCGATTGCAAGCTTTCATTCTGCACACATGGAGAGCTTAAGTCGGCTTCGTCTACATCAACAAATTAAACACCGCCGTCTACGTCGAACTTTCGAGATCCGTCTGGAGGTACGAGTGTTTATGATGTATTGTCAAATTTCAGTAAAGAGTGGAATTTAGTGTCTACATAGTTTCAGTGTCGAGTGGAAATATAAATTGAAGAGAAAAATATTAAATTTCAATATTTTTTTTGCTGATAGGAAATCTTATAAAAAACTTGTCCAGCACGAATGAAACTTGCACCACGAGTGTTCTGTACATATTTAGATATTTAAAAACATTTAATAGAGTATAGTATTCCTATTAAACTAAATTTTAAAAAATAATTTTAGGACGAAAATATATTGCTTACTATAAATATATTATTTACGGTCGCATATTTAAAAAAATAGTTTTTTATGTGATATGACTACATTTTATTGTTACATGTGGTGTGAGATCTTATTTCTTGCCCCCTTTCAAGGTTCTAGGTCGACGCAAAATACCTGATAGGTTTTGATTTATTTGCGAGTATCAAAAAATGCGGCATAAACGGTCATATATTTAGGATTTTTTTTATTACGTTTACTCAGAAATTTTACTTCCTGTGTTATATCTGAGAAAAGGGGTCTTCACCTAAAGACAGATAGAAAAACAGACGGAAAACGAAGTTATAGCGATAAGCGATCGTATAAGAATTCCATTTTTCCTTTTGAGTTACAGAACCCTAAAAAAGTAAATTAAATGCACGACTTTCGGTAAATCTAAACTTTTACTAACTTAAAACTTTATCTTCTTACAATATTCTATGCTTCAAATAGTAAGAATTAGCGGAAAAATCACTTTTGATTAGATATTTACAATTTTGGCAATAAACTAAATTGCGTGCATAAAAAAAAATAAATACATCACTCGTTGAATTTTTTACTTAACTTTTACGCTTGATAAAATTTATAACATTTTTTGTCATAGTCCCACGAACATTCAATAAAGAGCCCTACATCATAAGTTCGCATGATCATTAAACATGTGGGAAATAATATCACACTTATTTTAAAGAGTCGGTCTAATCAGATGGTGTGGGCGAAGCGTTCATTCTCCATTAGTTTTTTTTTCAATATTTATTTGTTAGAATGTTTGGAATATACACAGTAATGATCACTTTCACCCTGATTACTTACAAATATTGGCTCACACTGATTTAAATGCTATTGTAACCATCAATAACACTTTCAGTGATTACTCCACTTCATTCGGTCAGATGGATTATAAAATTGGTCAGTCAGTTATTTCAACTGAGTCCCAGGCTGTAGCCAAACTGTAACCAAATACTGATTTTTTAAATTTGGAAATAATGATACCTTTTCCGTTTAAACTCAGAAGACACAACAATTTTATTTAAACTAACTCTAAAATATTGGATCTACTGATAGTTCAAAAGCTAAGTTGATAATTTCAAGCAAATGATATTAGTCGTCGTACATCATACTAAGCAAAATGTACTACCTCAAGTCTTCTATCTTTTCGTCTGACAGAGGCCTCTAGCTCCAAAATGGAAAACTTGTTAAAATGATTTTATATTCATTTTTAATATATATATATATTTTTTATATATATATATATATATATATATATATATATATATATATTCAAAGGCTGTTTATATATAGACCATAATAGTATTTTTCTGTAAAACTTAACAATTAACATTTCGTTTTAGTACACACAATAAACTTGAGAAAATTTCATCTCAATTTAAACAATTGTTCCTGTATGTTATGAAAATTTATTTTCTTTTTAGTGTTCCTACCAATTAAGGAAAAAAACGAGACATTTTTATGATCACTTTTTTTCTAAATGACCATTTGTTATAGACTCAATTTTGGATAGTGATAAACCTCATGGACATACATGTAAAATATATTAATAGTATATAACAATAAAATATTTACAAACTTGAGCTTTTATATATATATATATATATATATATATATATATATATATAAATATATATGGTTGGAAGTGAGTTCAAATTGAGGAAAGCAGGTGAGAAAAATTCCTCTGTTTTTCATCATGTCGTGTGCCGCCAGTGTTTCTTATTATACGTGAAATAAATTATGCCCCACAATTAAAAACTGTGCTTGTTTGAAAAAATACGGCGATTAATAAAAAAGAAAATTTTGGACGGCAAAAAATATTGAAGATGTTTGCCAGGTCACATTAATGTTAACAGGGCTCTTTGAAAGTACGATTTTTATGCTACATGATCAATTTCCTCCGATAAAGATAATAAGAGACTTACTTGTAACTTTAAGATAATCTCTCAAGCACGAACAGTACTCGTACTATAATCATTGCTATAATTTTTCGATAACTTTTACGTAAACTCCTACAATTCTTTATTTTGATTTAAACTATAAAGGAGGAATTATTATATTCGGAATTTTTCTATTCTTACTACTTATTTCTCCGCTCTAAAATTTCCTTAAAAGTATTTGTGAGTATTTATCTACTGAGATAAGTGCATATTAATATGCTTTATCTTTACGAAAGATGAAAAAACGTGTGACGGACGGATATACTAAGGGTTCCTTTCTCCTTTTGAGCCGTCGACCTTAAAAAAATCAAAATCATAAGTAAATAAAACTTCTGTTTGTAAAAGTAAAATAGGAATTATATATTTACAGGAATACTGAAAAAGGACAGAAGAAGAGGGAAAAGAGGAAGTGCAATACTAAACAAATTTGTTTATCCATTGTTTTACAAGCAATTTTTGAATGTGTTTCACGTGATCAAAAGTTTAATTGATTAAACTAAGTCCCACATTTTTTTGCTTTTTTGAGTGACCTAATCTCGCAAAAGTAATGGTTCAGAAATTTTTTTATAATTTACAACTATATTGAATATGTCAGCAAAAATTCAATTACTATAAGAGAAACTCAGATATATAATGGTTTATTATAAAAAGTAATTAAAGAATGAAAAAAATACTGCAAAACGAATTTTTTAATAAAATAAAGAAGCTTTAGAAACGTGAAAAATTGGAAGCGATATTATTTACAAAATAATTTTAAATAACTGGTCATATGTATGTGTAATACATGTTTGTAACTTTTTCGGCATATTTCTCGATAATACGTTCAACTTCTTTTAAAGTAATGTAAAAACTTATTTTGAAATATGTACGTATAATATGTGATATGTAATGTGATATTATTTCCGAATGTATACTGCTTCTACTAATATATTTACATGCTGTATATTCTTGAAATATGGAATAATTTTAATTCTAACCTTCAAATGCATCAAAAAGACATCCGTTCAATTATGGCTTGAAAAATAATTAACAGCTTGATTAATTTCGAGTGGTTTTCTACAATTTTCTTTTTAATTCTGTCCTCTTCTCTTATTCATATAAATATTTCGCCTAGAAAATTCAGTGAAGTATATTTGGACCGTAAAATGAAAAGTTAAGAAGATGTACAACGAATAAATAAATGTCTATTATAACACAATTATAATATGGCCAAATATTATTTCATGTTTTTGTGCTTCATAATATAATTAATAGTATTCACATCTAATATCAATAAAAACGAATAAAATATTTAATGTAAATTATACAAATTCTCTGTATCAAATATTTCAGAATAAATTTATAAAAGGGAAGAAAATATTTTGCAATTAATAGAATCAATTGACGGTGCGTAATAAAATGACGAAAACGAAAGCTTCCTGCTCAAATATTATCCCACCGCCAGACCACACACCTACGCCTACCTCGATGTCTGTCTCTTTGTGCGTTTTGCACGAGAAAATAATTTCTGAATGATGTGACGTACTTAACCCATCAATTTACTGAAGGATAATGACATATCGGGAATTGAATGACCTTTTTTGCGAGCAACATAGGAACGTTATGAATGAATGTTCTTTTTTAACAAGATCGGCTCGGATATTATTTAAATCGAAGTATTCCATGTACATCAAAACTATAAAGTAACATTATCAAATAATTTATAACCGAATAAAAATAAGACGTTTTAAGTAAACCATTTTAAGAACGGTGAATTGTGCGAAAACCGAAAAAAATTTAAATCTAGATTATGAGTTAACATCGAATAGAAATGTTGTGTAACACCTATGATACAAGGACCATATTATTTCAGGATTATGACAGAAAATCGATGACCGTTCACTTAATTATCCTTTACTAATGATTAGGCATTTTCCAAAAACGACGAAATATGTGTTTCTTCCTTTCGAGGGCTGAAATACAAATTTTAATGTTAAAGACATTAATTATTTTGAAATTTCCACTTCACTTAGTTTTCCACTCCTATTTCCTCTTTTTTTGGATGTTGAATGTCGAAAAATTTTTTGACCACCTGTTAATTATACGTTCTTACTTTTAAGTTTATAGACATTGAAGTTCGTCAAAAATTTCGTGATGAGTCCGTCAGTGAATTGTATTTGACTTTTATGCATGTACATATTGATTTGATGAAACAAATTTAATTTCGTTTGCCTATTATAAAATACATTAGGTCTTTGAATATTCAAACCTTTTTCAACTTATCTCTAAATGACTTTACGCAAAATAAATGTTTCGTAAATATACAAACCTGTAAAGACGTTATCATAGTTTATATTTTTCAATATTTATACTGAAGACATTGAAATCCATATACTTCCAACTCAATGGAATTACATAATTTTGGATTTTCGTTGAAATTCTTGTCTTTTCGAAGAAATTCTTGATATATTAAATTTATTAAAACAATTATAATAGTTCTTTTTTTAAATTATACCCTTAATAATTGATTTGACCATTTCAAAACAGTCATGTGACGATTTTTCACTGAAACATGAGAGTCTTTCATTTGTTAATTTTGCGTTTGAATTCAATCTATATAATGCACTGGTTACTACATATTGATATCTAATACGTTCTTCATTAAATATAAATAGTAGTATATGAATGCAAGTATACATTCATAGCATAATAGATTTTTTTTTATTGCTTTCAAATAAATAAAGTTGATAAAACAGTTAGAAATAGAAAAAGTATAGTTTTAATTCATAGAAGTACAAGATGATGTTTAACTTAATCTATTCTGCTGAAACAAGTAACCATCATTGAAGCAATAACTATTCGTTATACACTAACAACATCTTCTGTAATTTTTTTTGATTCCGTAATGAAACAAGCAACTCTTATAAGTCCTTCGTTACGGGTTCGTCATACTTGCAAGAGCTTTGTAATATTGGGGTTGAAATATTGTAAGGAAAAATTTCATAGGACGTTTTAATGAATATACCATACAGTGAATTATTAAATTTTATGGATTCAGTGCCTCGAAAAGAAAAACGAAATTCTTATAAAATCACTCACGTATCTCTTTATCCGCTTGTCGTAGACGCTTATATTAGAAATCGCTTGATGTAAAACCTAAAATTTGACTCAACATTAAAACATACAAACCCTCTGTTTCAGTAGTAAGCTATTGAGATGTTTTAAAAATAAATTGTATCCAATTCCAAAATAATTATATGGAAATTTTGCGGTTAAGTCAAAGAGCCACAATTTTTTTTAAATACCGTATATACTCCAGGGTATCGTTCAACAGTGTGAGTTGTAAGGATTTTATAAATATTTTTATATGATAAACGAGATATTTTGGAAGATATATACTAAGAAATAAACAAGAAAATGTATTTTAATATATTTTCCCGTTATTTCGGAAACTACCGAAACTAAAATATCAAAAAATATGGGTGTAGAAATCTAGAAGGCATAGGTGGCAAAAAAATTGTAGTGGTTATTCTATATGTCATAGTTTTTGAGAAATTTATTATAATGTGAATGTACCCCTTCATCATCATTATAATATGTACTATTAGATATTTACTGCACTGGGACGTACCCTTAAGTGATGAATTACGATAAACTAAGCGATTATATTTAAATGAAGGCCGAAATCTCAAAGCGCCGGTCAGACCCGCATTTGGCCTTTCTTTAACAAACCACCCCACTCATATATTGGAGAATTCCTAAGAAGTATTTTTAATTTTTTAAACAACCTGTAAAGTAGCATATAACTAAATTATTCCTTTAAAACAAAATTTAAGATTCTTTTAACGCTTTTTTTAGTTCTAAGCCCCCTTTGCGAAATAAGCAAAGCTTTAAAATGACATGCAATTTGTTGATGTTCTCCCATTTTTTTAAATATGGGTTTAAAATATATGACGAGCTCTAGTTTTTTGCATTCGATCAAAGTAAGATAATTTCGGACCCTATGAATAGGCAATTTTGAGAAATATCGAAACGTTTATCCTTGACCGCCATGCGGTAATTTTATTTCCATCCAATACACATTTTGCGTTTCTCACGTTTCACAACTTTTTATTTTAAGTAACTATTTATAAAATTAGTTATCACATTTAATGGACATCAAATGAAACTTAAATTTATTGCTTTGTACCATACAAACTATAAATTTGATATTTTTAATAGGAATTAGTAAATTAAATATTATGGTTTACGACATAGTTTTTATAAATAATAATCGTATCAACTGTTCGATAAGTATATAGTAGCATTTCCATCACATTTTTCACATAATGCTGTTCTCTTGCAAACGTCCGGTCGTTTTCCTTTTCACGCTACACGTGGTAATATCTATCTACGCGTCAGCTCCTAATGACGGATGTCTGTCCTCTTATCAAATAACGTGGTTCAATATAACATTGATGAGGGTAATGGATTGTGAAGGCGATATTGTTTGGCTCTTCGGTTTTATTGATGACATTCTCATTACGACGCTTTCGAAGGAGCTCAGGTCAAGAGAGGGGATTGTGACAATGTCATCATAGTCATCCATTATTAGTGATCGCTACGGTCGAAAAATTGTACGTGTGTGAAAATAAAATTATGGATATTGCTTTGTTAACGAGCATATTGAAAGGTCGTATTCAGGTATCTCGATAACTTGCTATGGTGTCTAAGCTTTATTTAGTGTTTAATTATGTGTTTTATTATTTTGCAATTTCTTTATATCCGCTATAATTTTAAAGATATTTTAATTCCATAAAACTTGAAAAGTGATTAATAAAACCTTTTGTGATGTAATTTTAAATGTAAGACAAATTTTGGTATCGGTATAACTGAAACTAAAATTGCAAAATATATACATAAGGAGCCTATTTTTTTTAAAATAGCTAATGAAATACATGGATAATTCTATGAAAAAGTAAAGAACATTTGAAGATTGAATTTTGACAAAAATATTTAATCAAGTTTTAATGCAACTGAAGTTTTTAAATTCAGCCTCTACATTTACTTTTGTTTATTCTAATGAGGTTAAAAAATTATTTCATAATTTGAAAAAAAAATTTACGAATTTGATTTTCCAATCAAAGCCAAGTAAAAAGTGATGCTTAAATAATGTCGATACTTCTCTCTCGCATGGATGTACATTCCTACACACAGCGTAAGCACTTGATAGCCTTTTGGATTAGATTAAAATAGATTTGGTGACAAGTATCGACGCCCCTCTCTCTAGTTTATATACGTGTACAGCCATACACAGACGTAGAAGCGCCACATTAAACTTGACACCGAATCCAAGAAGCTTTAACAGTAGAAATATTTTACACATTTATTTTTGTTCGGAGACGACATTTTACTGCAAAACGTTCAAGTAAATGCTCTGATTTTTATTAACGAAAAATCTATAACTTTAGTAGTGTTTTGCATATTAATTTATGTCCAAGAACGATATTTTATCGTAAAATATTCTATTAGTATTATTACGTATATTATTTTAAATTTTCGTACGTAAACCTTCTGTTTAATCTTTGTTTGAAGTCGGTTTTCAACCTTCTTGTTAGATCGTTTTATTTTTAAATTTTTAGTATTTATGATGTCTTTTGTTATCGAGAATATCACTAATTTATGAAAAATTCAATAAAAAGTTATGTATATGTATCGAAATGGAAATAAGCGGCGTTTAATTAATATAAGCAAACTTTTAACCATACTTTTGTAAATGGTGTTTTTTACAGAAATTAAAGGATTTAAAGGAAAAAAAACAAATAGAAAACATGGCAATAGCCGTGGTACTGGCATTGTTGAGAAGGTATTTTCAAGCCATTAGTGGCTTAAAATATACGAACTGCCCGAAAAAGTGGTTGAGTGTTGAACTTCCAGGCTGCACTTCCTTCGAGCCAGCTGCGGCACAAATATACCTGAAGTCGTATTTAATCACTAACGGTATATAAATACCTTTACAATGAAGCCATTCTCATGATTTCTATGTTTCTTTTCATTTTAAATTTCTATACCTCTGAAAGACACCGATTACACGTATGTGTGCTTATGTTCTTACCTAAATTCCTGCAACGTACTAATAACATTATCCTTTTTTTCTTTATCGCAGTTGGGTAAATATGTATTATTAATGAGATTAACTATTTCTGCTTAGTGGTAAAGAGCGTTTAATTGGTTTTGTTTTGTTTTGTTTTGTCAGATGTAGCACCAAACACATTGTTATCGAAACCATATAAAAACCAAGCTGTGACAGAAATAGAAAAGACCAAGTTATTTTTAGGGAATTGTATGATTTGCTTCATTATTTTTTATTTACGGTATCTAATTATGTCATGCCATTATGTCTACTTATGCATACGTGTCTACTCGGTAACTTTTCTTTTGCTTAATTATTTACTTACTTACTATCCTAATTGCTTCATGTTTTGTATACATCTATATATGTATTGTTACTTACATACAATTTTATTAGTTTCTTCAGGCTATTATATATATACCTGCACAAATAAAAAAATATTTCATTGTTTTCTTGCCTGCGTCAATATAAGTCAAGGCCATCGTCATCCTCTAATACCATTATCAAATTCTATCAAATTTACAAACCTACAACACCACCATTACATTTTAATAAATATAATCGAGCTTAAATCAACTTAAAAAAAATTAAAGTCTTAGAGATTATTACAAAGCCATGGATCAATGATAATCATCGGTAAGCAGTTTGATTAGTTTCTGCAGTTAATAATACACTTATTAAATGTTCGGTGAAAAGAGCGAAAATGTATCCATGTGGTATATTTCTGAGTTAAAAATAAAAAGCAACTCTGCTTGTGCACTATTAAAGAAGCAAATTGAGCTTTAACTTTTAATCACTTTATAAAAATATACAATTGTTTTATATTATAGCGAGTATTAATTTTACAAATTTGAACCACGGTGAACAAACCATTGAACGTGATATAATGGATATCGGAAATATCATATAGATTAATTTTAAATAGAAATTTATATACAACTCTTAAAACATTTACGTACATACGATTAGAGCACGTACATTTTATGTCAATATCTGCATAAATATATTTTGTGAGAAAGTTATGTGCTCGCAATCATACATTTAATCATTACTCAGTTACTTTTCGTTCCAGCTTCCCCTTTACATACATATATACCATAACAAGATATCTACAGACGACCGCTATCACAGTATTCTTTTATTCGTGAAGTCATTTCCGTTGCTTTTCCAGCACGTACGATCTACAAGTCGCAGATGTCTGCGGCGCTTTTTCACTTTTCCACCGTCGGAACTCAATTTGGCGTCGTTGAAGAAAATGGTCGTCGTCGAGGCACAAATGTAATTTTTCGCCGCGTCTGTAAGTGTTGGCAGTTGGAGTAAAGTGGTTGGCAGCCACGCCTTGACTTTCATCCCCTGAGCTGCTGTAATACTATATTTTCTGAAATATGTCGAATGAGAATTTTAGTAGTTGAATATTTGAATTGAAATTACCGTCTCCTTGCGTTTTTATCTTAAGCTTGTTATTCCTTCTTTAATAGAGGATAGATATTGTTAATAGAATTTAATACCACTCAGCTCTTATAGACTTCAAGTGCTTTACATGGTAACGTGAAGTTTCATATGAAAATTGGCTGAAAATATATTGAACAGTATTTTGCATCTTGAACATTTTATTGAATACAAACCAATTATATCCGTGCAATCCCTTCCAGTCATCTATTTCACGCTTTGATATTTTTTGCTGATAATTATGATCTTTCACAAAATGTATTCAAATGATCAAAAATAATTTTTTCACCCGCTTTATTTATGGTTTTGTCCTTTTTTATGTTCCAGAGTTGTATTCCATATTAGATTAATGCGCTAATCTTTAGTCTGTTACTTTATAATAATTTTATTACAGCTTTTTTTGAAGAAAATACGTTCCTTTAAAATTTATATAATTTTTTGAATTTTTTTTTCAAATAATTAAATCGATTGAAATTTGCTTCTGAAAAACGACATGTAAGTATTTAAGTAAATACGTACATATGAGGGACATGTCCCACTTTGTAATTCTTGATGATGTATTCAATTGATTTATTTACCATCAGAATATAAATTTATTGATTTTCAAAATGAATAAGCAAATATTAATATTTTTGTAAGCTATTTTCTACAAAAATTTCCTTTTCTCGTGCTCGATGTCTATTATCGACCTTGGAGTTTTGCGGATCTTCTTGCCAATTCTACTGCACCCAGCAGTTTTCAACGTTTGTTTTTATGTGAAACTTTTACTTAAAATTTATTTAACAAATATTAAAAACTCTTTTTTTCTACTTTTTAAAACTTTGTGTGTTGTTCTCATATATAAAACAAAGTGCTTCTTAAATTTGGAAAAAAACATATTTTTACGTTTAACCTTAAAAGGCACTACAATTTTATTTACGCCAACTCTGAAACATTGTGTCCACTAATATCTAAACCAAAACTCACCTCTGTTAAGCACTATTTCTGTTTTGGCTTAAATATGGCTATGAATTTTACCTAGATCTATTGCGAATAGCCTTATAAAATTATAATGTTTTCAAAATTTGCATTTTCGTTATATTTTTGGTTGGAAAGAAAATGAATATACTTCCATTCAGAGCGTGACTCAAACAGAAGTCTACGAGGGTCGCAATCTATATATTTCTAGCACTAATTTATAATATTTTGACCAATCCTGACATTTGTATGCCCTGAGTATAGGGTTACAGTGTAAAAACCAGCTAAGATTCCTGTTTCTCAAGCATACAACTACCTTTTACGAAAAGTCCTCCTCTGTTCAGGCGGCATGACTTAGAATGAAGTGGATGCTGGTAGTACATGCTCCGAAAGACTTATTTTTTCCATAATCCCACAATGCTACCGTCTCTTTTCCGTCCATTCCTCTTTGTTCCCCTTTCCCATAGTGCTACCGTCCCTTAATCATATTTTGTTCCCCTTTCCTTAAAAATGCCTATTTAAGATTTTTAGGTATATTTGTATGTACATTAAAGTTCCATCCTTTTCACTGGACGCTTGATATTGCTACGAGATATCTTTCTTGACAAATAAAGAAGAATAGATCTCTTCTGCTTAATTTTGAGTACTTACTCTGCCATTTTCTGTTTTTAGTTTCGCTGTTTTATCTTCAAACACTCATATGATCGTAGTCATCGTCACTCACACATTTGTCATCAAATATCATGATATTTCGGAATCCATGGTAAAGAACATCATATCCATCCAATAATATACAACCATCCAATAATATCGCATCATATCCATCCAATAATATCGCACCAAAAATAAATAATAACGAAGATATTTCCAAGATAAATGTAGATCACGTACGTATCAGCTCTAGTTACTAAAAATTTTGCTTTTGCACCTGCTGATTTAATAAAATATCAATACTTAAAAAGCCGCTGTGTCTGACATAGAGCGCGTCGGATTAATATCTTTATTGTCCCGGCGCCCTCTCATAGTCAATATCACACGCATTTATATCAGTTGAAAAATAATAATTGTCTGAATCTAAACTTCAAAATAATTTTATTGGTTTGTTCTACCAAAAATGCCAGTACCTAGACAATTTTAATATTTTTCAAATCCATGGTTGGAGGAAATATAGAAGGATGGGAGGAATGGACCCACATTACTTTAAGCTTACCATTATGAAAGTAGAACTTTCAATTATATTTTGACATTCTATTCAAAGGGCATATAATATGTACAAGAAAATATTTTCTTTTTGTTGAAAAATGCATTTTAGAATTTTTATACCTTCGTATATTCAGTGAAGAATTGTATTTTGCATGAGAAAATTAGGATGCTATCGTTTCACAACAAACATTTTAAAAAAGGCGATATACGGCATTATTTCTTTCAACATCATGGTGAAATAAAATATGTACATAAAAAAAGTATTATTGTAAAGAATATTCATAATTAAGGAATGATTACATCCTATTCTATAGTAACATAATTATTTCAAGCAAATAAACTTGGCGTTAAGACTGTAAAACCCATACTTCGATAAGGGTTACGTAAAACGAAAACCATTTGATTGCCTATGCAGCTTAATATAATTGTGTTTGGAGCTGTATTTTTCTTACAACATATATTTACGGAGCTGATTTGCCATTTTGATGTAAAATGTTAGTGAAAAACCCAAACATTTTCGAGATAATTGCCTTCAAAATGCAAGTTTAAAATAGTTTAAAATTGTCTACCATAAAATAAATCCAATGTTTATTATATGAATTCGTTCAACTGGCAGAAATATATATCTTTGAAAATGGTCAGAAAGTTATTTTTCAAAACGTCTTTAATAAGAAAATAAAGAAATATTTTTAATAAGATTTATTGATAGTTTACAAAATATTATAAACACGACGTTCTTTTCCATTATTTTCCTTGAGGGTGTATTCGTTACATAATTCTGAATAGGAAAAATTATAAACACATGTTTATTAAAAAAAAAATTTCAATACGTAAATTTTTAAATTTTTAAAATCAAGAATAATAAGCCGAATTAAATATATCCAATGTAGTTTCAATAAATGGATAAATTATTATAAGGACGACGCTCACACAAAACTTTTTTTTTCAAAAGAATTGAAAAGAGAAATTGTTCTATTTTCCTTCAAGTCGTATGCCGCCAATGTTTCTCAATATACGTGTAATAATTTATGCCCTGCAATTAAACACTTTGCTTATTTGAATAATATGGAGATTAATCAAAAAAAATTTAATGCTACCTTTTTAATTTTCTCCAATCAAGATAATTAGAAACTTACTTGTGACTTCAGAAATCTCTTAAGTACGACCAGTACTCGTACTACGAGGGTTTTGTAGACCTTTAGGTACTTATAAGCACTTATAAGTAGGGGATATGCGGGCGATATGGGGTGGCGGGCAAGAAGGGGCAGCCGCTCTATTATGACCTTCTAGTCGCGCGAACATATTCAAACTTGCACAGACGATGTGGCGCCATGACGGCTCTCAGTGCACTCTCGTGTTTGATTCGTGCGACACGTATTTTTTAGGTTATCAAAACAAAAGTGATTTCGGCAAGTTTTCTTCTTATTTTTTCGATTCGTTTAGTACGTGTTTACTATACAAATAATAGTAGTGTGTATTAGATAAGAGTTTATTCTCATGCGCCGACGATGACGCTAGCAGGTAAAAACTGGTTTATTTCTGTCTTGTGTATTGTTTATTTTGATTATTTTTTTTAATACATCGAGATCTAGGAGGGCAAGATGGGGTATGTGTACCCCATCTTGCCCGCTCTAAGTTTTTGATTAAGGTTCGAGTTTCTGTGTTGATTAATGTTAATATATCTCTCTCTCTATATGTATGTTTGTGAGTGTATATATGCATGTGACTTGGCTGTGTAATACATAGGCGGATTTTTTTGTTTTAGCAAGGTGAACAAATACAAGAGAAAGACAAATAGAGGCAAGTGGTCGGAAGAGAGCATGAAAAAAGCTGTTGAAGCCATTGTAGAAGTGAAAATGGGGTATATGCTAGCAGCAAAGACATTTTCAGTTCCTCAGACTACTCTAGAAATAAAAGTAAAAAAAGCTCGCAAGAACTCGGCCCCATCTTCATCTACAAGTATTAAGGTGAAGGTTTCCTTAGGCCCTAAGCAACCTATTTTCACAGAAGAAGAAGAGAACGAGCTTTGTAGCTATATATTGGACATAGAGACTCGACTTTACGGACTTACAACTAAAGACTTAAAGGCATTAGCGTAAAATTTAGCAGTAAAAAATAATAAAGTCCATCCTTTTAAGGTTCAAAAACAAGAAGCCGGCAAAGACTGGTTTCAAGGGTTTTTGAACAGACACCCAGAGTTGTCAATAAGAAAACCCGAAAGCACCTCTGCTGCGCGTGCTGCCGGTTTCCACAGAGAAGTTGTTGATCAATTTTTTAATTTTTTGGGCAATATCTATGACGAACATCATCTTACACCAGACCGCATTTATAACTGTGACAAAACTGGTGTTTCAGTTGTACCAAAGACTAAATCCAAAATTGTAGCAAAACGAGGTCGAAAACAAATAGGGGCATTGACTTCTGCAGAGAGAGGTGTTACAATCACAGTAGAGATATGTTTCAGCGCCAGTGGACAATACATGACCCCTATGATGGTGTTTCCCAGGAAGAAGATGGACCCACAGTTAATGCTTAATGCTGTCCCTGGAGCATGGGGAGTTGTTAGTGACTCAGGCTGGATGACCACAGAGTTGTTTCTTGGATGATTTAAGCAGTTTGTGAAATTTAGTGGGGATGTTTTTAGGAAACCATCTTTTTAGGAAAACATCTTTGCTCCTTCGTTGGTGACTGATATTCCGCTCACTCAAGCACTGACTACAGCCACCACAAATATAGCAGTCAGAGCACCTGCTGAGTTAGAAACGCAGCAGGTTGACGTATTACCTGTGCTGGATATCAGTGAAGCTGCTAGTACTAATGCAACTACATCTCGTGCCTCACTTCTATCGACCGGGGTTGAAACAGAGGCGATTTGCAAAGCCATTCATAATGTTCCTGTATCAGCTACTATTCACGAGACACCTAAGGTGGCTTCTGCTACCTTATCGAGTCCTCAGCCCGGATGTTCCACGTGGGTTGATGAAACAGAAATAGACAGAAGACCAACTACTCCACAACATTCATTTTCTGTTTTTAGTCCACAGCAAATATTACCCCTTCCAGCAACTCGTAAAACTTCACGCGTGACTCGTAAACGAGGAAGAAATGCCATTATTACCATCACCGTATAAAAAAGAACTGGAAAAAACGATTTAAAAAAAACAGGTCACGGAAGAGAATAAACAAAAAAGAAATAAAATTAGACAATTAAAGTTGGAGAAGACGAAAAAGAAGGATAAAAAAGGAAGACTAAAGTCATAAGGATAAGGAGTCATAAAAAATAAAAAAATGATAGATAATCGCAAATCATCCGATAACAAGAGTGATACGGATATTGAAAATACCCCTTGTTTGTACTGCAGCGGTCTTCATTTAGATTCGAATAAAGGCTGGATTGAATGTTCTTTCTGTGGCAAGTGGGCACATTGAACTTGTGCTGGAGTGGATGATGAGGACGATGAAGCAACATTCACCTGCGAATTCTGCCAAGAAAAGTAGGTGAAATGCTGTATCCAATCGTGCCCCCTACGGGGCCTTTTTTATGTTGATATCTCTAGAATAATAATTACGCTGTGATTGTTCCTAAAATTATAAAAAATTTAAAGAATATAAATAAAGTTGTAAAAAATATAATTGTTTAAGTGCAATGGTTTCAGTTTTATTACCCTTTAAACGTCAGTTATATATTAGGAGATGCCCGTTACGAGATGCCCGCATCTCCCCTACATAGTATTTTTGTTCACTATTAACCAATATTATTTTTCACAACATATACATAAATATACATATTTATATATATATATATATATATATATATATATATATATATATATAAATATATTTATATGTATATATATATATATATATATATATATATGTCTATGTTATCATTCCCGGGTGTAAAAACATGGGGCAAATTTGAAAACATATGATAAACATAACCATTGCTATAGTTTTTCTACAACTTTTACGTAAGCTCCTAAAATTTTTGATTTCCATTATAACTCCATTTCTATATTTGGAAGCTATATTTGGAATTTTACTATTCTTCTTCGAATACCTATGTTCTCCGCCCAAAAAATAAAAAAATATTACAAAACGAATTCTTGAAAATATTCTAGAGGCTTTGGATACGAGAAAAATTGAAAGCGATATTATTTACAGAGTAAAATGATTATCCATCGAATATTTATATTAAATAACTGGTCATTAGTACACATATAAATGTCAACTTATTCGGCATACTCTCTTACTTCTTGATAATACGTTCAAGTTCATTTAAAGTGAGGTAAGAACTTATTCTGAACTATGAATGTATGTATAATATTTTATCTGTAATGTGATATTATTTTCGAAAGTTTACAGCCTACTTCCCATCTCGTTTATTCTTGAAATATGGAACAATTTAAATTTTAACTTTCAAATGCTTCCAGGAAACATGCCTTCAATAATTGGTTGAAAAATAATTCATTTTCGAGTAGGTTTCTGCAATTTTCTTTTCAACTCTGTCCTCTTCTCTTATTCATGTAAATATTTTTTATAGAAAATTCAATAAAATATATTTAGACCCTAGAAAAAAAAGTTAAGAAAATATACAACGAAGATAATTATGATTATAATTATAATATGATCCAATAATATTTAAGTTTTTGTGATTCATAATATAATTAATAGTAAACATGTCTAATGTCAATAAAAACAAATGACATTTTTAATTAAATTTAATGATGATTTGAATGTAAATCATAAAAAATCTCTCACTCAAATATTTCAGAATAAATTTTAGAAAGAAGATAAAAAAAGGTCGTGGAGCATGATCAATTAACCGTGCGTGCACAATGATGAAAACAAAAGATTCCTTCTCAAATATTTCCCTCAGCCGGACCACACGCCAACACCTTCCTCGATGTCTGTCTCTTCATGCGTTGTGCACGAGAAAATAAACCTTCCGAATGATGTGACGTATTTAACATATCCATTTACTGAAGGATAATGATGACATATCGAGAATTGAATCACATTTTTTGCCCGTAATATGAGAAAGTTATGAATATATGTTCTCGTTTAAAAAACGTGCATAACAAAAAATATAAAGCGACATTATCAAACAATAAATTACAGAATATAAGTAAGACGTTTAAAGTAAAACATTATAATAACTGTGATTTATGCGAAAACCGAAAATATGAAAATCTAGATCAGGAGTCAACATCGAATAGAACCGTTATGTGACTTCTCTGATGCAAGGATCGTATGATATCAGGATTATGACAGAAAATCAATGGACGTTCACTTAGTTACCCTTTATTAATTATTAGGCATTTTCCACAAACTGTAAAATGTGTGTTTCTTCGCTTCAAGACCTGAAATACAAATTTGAATGTCTATAAGTTTAATTATTTTAAATTTCCACTTCACTTAGTTTTCAACACCTATTTTAACATTTTTTGGCAGTTGAATGTCGAAAAACCTTTTGACTCCGTGTGACTTTTACTTTCTTACATTCAAGTTTGTAGGAATTGAAGTTCTGAAAATTTCGTGATGAGTCCGTCAATGAATCGCATTTGACTTTTATACATGTACATACATATTCCATTAAAAAAATAAATATTGTATGCTAAATATATTTCGTTAGGTCTATGATTATTCAAAACTTTTTCCAATTACCTCTAAATGACATTGCGCAAAATAAATGTTTCATAAGTGTATAAACCTCTAAATTCATCATCGCAGTTTATGTTGTTCAATATTTATACAAAAGACAATAAACTCCCGATACTTCTAATCCAATGGAATCATATAATTTGGATTTTCCTTGAAATTCTTGACTATTCGAAGAAATTTTTTATATATTTAATTTATTAAAATACAACAGTTATTTTTAAATTTTTAAAAACAGGCATATAATGATTTTTCGATAAAACATGAGAGTGTTTCATTTATTCATTTTTCATTTAAGTTATATCAGTACAACACACTGAATACTCTTTTTTCATTAGGACAGTATCCAGTACGTTTTTCATAAAGAAAATGTCAATGATATTATAGATATAAATAGTGGTATATATATGACGTTTATATTCATAGCATAGTAGATCTTTTCTCATTGCTTTCAAATAAATAAAGTCGATATACATTTAGAAATAGAAGAAGTATAATTCTAATTGATAGAAGTACAAGGTGATATTTAACTTGGTCTATTCCACTGAAATACGTAGCCGTAATTTAAGCAATAACCATTCGTTATATGCTAACAATATCTTCCGTCAACTATTTTGATTTTGTAATGAAACGAGCAACTTTTATAATTTCGTCATGTCAATTTGTCTGCCCGTCCGTCAGTTACCGGTTCGTCACACTTTTAACAATTTTGTACTATTAGGGTTAAAAGATTTCAAGTAAATATTTCATAGAACGCCTTAATGAGTATACAGTGAAATATAAAACTTTATGGATTCATTGCCTCAAAAAAAAAAATAATTCTCGTAAGATCACTCACGTATCCCTTTATCCATCTGCCACAAGCGTTTTTATTAGAAATCTCTTGACGTAAAAACATAAAATTTGACTCAGTGTTAAAGAATACAAACTCTCTGCTTCAGTAGTTAACGGTTGAGGTAGTTTTAGTAATGTATTTTATGTAGCATTTCAAAATAATTATCCAGATATTTGCAGTTATATTAAAGATGGACAAATTTTTTTAAATGCCGTTATAATCTAGGGTATCGTTTAACAGAGCGAGTTGTAAGGATAATATAAATATTTTCATATAATTTTAAATGGTATATTTTCGAAGATATACTAAAAAATAAACAAGAAAATGTATTTTAATATATTTTCCCGTTATTTTGGGAACTATTAAACGTAAAATTATGAAAAAAATATGGATTTAGAAATCTAAGAGGCGGAGGTTGTAGAATAACTGTAATGATTATAGTTTTAAGATATTTACGATAATGTAAATGTTCTTCTAGATAATTACAATAAGTGCAATTAGATATTTATTGCTCTGGGAAGCCCATTTTAGTGATGAATTATCATAAACAAAGCATCTTTATTTAAATGAAGCCCGAAATCTCCATACACGAGCCAGTCCTTTTTGACAAACCTTCCCACTCCTATAGTGAAGTTAAAAAGTATTTTTACACAACCCATTAAGCAACTGAGTTGTTCCATTGAAACAATATTTAAGTTTCTTTCAACATTTTTTTAGTTTTTTTCAGTTCAAAAAGGGTTTGTGAAATAAGTTAAGCTTTAAAATGACTTGGAATTTGTTGGTCTCATTTTTTAATATCGGTTTAAAATATATATGAGCTCTAGCTTTTCGCATTCAATTAAAATAAGATTATTTTGGACCCTATGAACGTTTATACTTGACCGCCATGCGGTAATTTTATTTCCATCAAATATACATTTTGTGTTTCTCACGTTTTACAATTTTTTATTATAAGTAAATATTTATAAAATTATTTGTCACATTAACTAGGCCTTAAATGAAACTGAAATAGATTGCCATACAAATTGTGTATTTAGTATTTTGGATAGAAATATGGTACAATCATACAAATTATATATTTATTATTTTGGATAGAAAGTAGTAAATTTATTACGATTATTTTTTCTACAAACTGTATCAACAGTTTGTAGAAAAAATAATCGTATCAATAGTTCAATAAGTATATAATGGATATTAAAAGACATAGCATTTCCATCTCGTTTTTCACACAATTTTGTTCTCTCACAAACATCCAGTCGATTTCCTTTTCACGTTACACGCGGTGACATCTTTCTAACCGGATCCTCTTAATGACGGATATTTGTCCTCTTATGAAATAACGTGGTTCAATATAATATTGATGAGTGTAATGGATTGTGAAGGCGATATTGTTTGGCTCTTCGAGTTTATTGATGACATTTTCATCACGATGCTTTTGAAGGAGCTCAGGTTAAGAGAGGGGATTGGTACAATTTCAGCATAGTCATCTATTATGAGCAATCACTATGTCCAAAATATTGTACGTAGGTGAAAATAAAATTTTAAGTATTGCTTTGTTAACGAGCGAATTGAACGGTCTTATTCAGATATCTGGATAACTTACTATGGTGCCTAAGCTTCATTTAGTTTTAATTTATATTGAAAACCTTAATTTTCATACTGACAAATTGTTTTTAAGGCTTGTCTAATATTTTCTTTAATATACAAGAAAGTTATTTTATTTACTGGAAGAATATATATATATATATATATATATATATATATATATATATATATATATATATATATATATATATATATAATAGCATGAAGCAATTAAATACCAAAAAATAACTTAGCCATTTCTATTTCTGCCAAAGCTTTATTCTTATATGGCTTTGATAGCAATGTGTTTAGTGCTACATCTGACAAAACAAAACAAAACCAGATAAGCACCCTCTACCATTGAGTAGGAATAGTTAATCTCATTAATAATATATATTTAGCCAACTACGGTGAAGAAAAAGAGGATAATGTTATTTATAGGACTTTAGGTACTTAGGAGTTTAGGTACGGATGTAACTACGCATCCTGGTAACGGGTGTCTTTCAGAGGTAAATAAATTAAAATGAAAATAAACATGTGGAAATAATGATAATGGCCATGGTACTGGCTTTATTGCGAAGGTATTTAAGTACGATTTCTTAAGTTGAGTACGATTTCTGCCATACGGGCATTGCAGCTGACTCGAATGAAGAACAGTCGGTGGAGGAACAGTCTAAGGAAGAACATTAATGGATGGGCAGTTTAGAAGTCTAATGCTCAACCACTTTTTAGGCAGTTGGAGTGGTATATTTTACGCTACTATTGGCATGAAAATACCTTTTCAATAAATACCATGGTCATTATCGTGATATTTATTTATTTTTTTTCTATTTTAATTTTATACTCTTGAAAAAAACTCCTTTGCAAAGGTATAGTATATTAATGTTCATTAAAAGCCGCAAATACCTGCTTCGATTTTGATAAATGATATATTATTAAATTCTTCGTAAGTTCGTGATATTCTGGATAATACAAGATTTTGTAGGAACTAAAAATACAAAAATAAAGCCATTTAACAAAACAGTTGTAATAATGTAGATACTAATGCTTGTAGAATATTTGGCCATAAAATATCGTTCCCGGACACAAATTATTTCACAAAACAATACTAGAGAACAACACTACTTTTCAAAACACTACTTTTTCGTTAATAAAAATCAGAATATTTACTTAAAACTTTGCAGGAAAATATCGTCTCCGAAAAGGAACTAATGTGTGAAATATTTAAATATTACTGTTAATGGTTGTTGGGTTCGGTGCCAAGTTTAATGTGGCGCTTATATGTCTGTATATGGGTATACACATATGTGAGATGTGCACAGGGGGGCATCAGTACTTGCCACCAAACATATTTTAATCTAATTCAAAAATCCATCAAGTGCTTACGCTGTGTGCATCCACGCAAGAGAAGGAGAGAGAGGTATCGATATTGTTTAAGCATAACTTTCTACTTGGCATTGATTCAAAACTCAAATTTGTAAATTTACTTTTTACAATACGAAATTATTAAAGCTAATTAGAATAAATAATACTAAATATACGGGCTGAATTTAAAAACTTATATTGCATTCAAACATGATTAAATATTTTTGTTACAATCGAATCTTTAAAAGTTCTTTACTTGTTCGCAGAATAATCCATGTGCTGCGTTACCCATTCTAAAAAAATAGGCTCCTTAGGTCTATATTTTCCAATTGCAGTTACAATTATAAGTATACTTAAAATTACACTCACATTTAGAGTTACATAACAAATATTTTATTGATCACTTTTCCTCGTGTCATTTTTTTCAAAACACTTTTTCATAGAATTAAAATACTTTTGAAATTATAGACAATAAAAATAAAACACATGATTACACATAGAATTCTTTCCACACATAGAATATATATATATATATATATATATATATATATATATATATATATATATACCTGCACAAACACGAAACATTTCTTTACTTTGTTACCTACGTCAACATAATTCAAACGAGTTCAACACAGTTAGCTTATTATGTCATTGTTATTCACTTATGTTGTCTATTCACTTCTGACGAGTTCCTATCATCATCCTTCAGTACCACTATCATATTCTGGCCACTATCGGAATTCCGAAAAACCGTTAAGTAATTTCGTCCATGGAAAATTCCCAGCAGCACCTGCCAGGTCCAGCAACCCTGAGGATTACTTTTAGCCAAAGGACCAATCAAGGTAAGTCAAATGAGCCCAAATATGATGAATATACTGCTCGTCCTAACGGAGTTTCTGTCTTTGCCTTCCGGTTTTATCATCATACTTTGGCAAACATTTCTGACCCAACAATTTATCAATATTAATTAAATGAACCTAATCTCGATGAAGTTACTTCTCAATATTAAGAAGTACTGTCATCACATTTCGGCTCTAGCCAAGACTTGCCAAGATAATTGAAAGAAGCACAAGTATAATCGATCCACTCCTCGGTATTGAGAAGTTCCTGTCACCACCTTCTAGCATCGCTATTGGACTGTCGTCGCCATTTGTAACCAACGGACTCGTCACGATAAGTCAAATTAATCCGAACTCTAAAAACTCACGATTGAGGAATTCCTGTCTTCTCTCTCCGTCCGTAATAATATTGTAAATGTTATTATATATGCGGAAATTTTACATCAGTCATATAACAATTTATTAAAAAAAATGAAAAATCTATTAAAAATTACTTTTAATTTTATTTTGTTTTTCAAAAATAAATTAAAAAAAAGGATTTCCTTTTTAGCGATTTTACTAAGTGAAGAAAAAAAACGGGACATTTATAATATCACTCATATGTCTATCTATTCATCTGTCCATTAAAACCTTTATTCCCAGAAACTATAAACCTGCCATAAAAACTTTAAATTTTGCATAGGGATTAAGCATATGGATCTGACAATATCTGAATAGTAACCACAGAAATTTCGAAAGTGAGAAATGACATAATTGAATTTTTTTATTATTACGGTATCGTTCGAAAGAAAAACTCATAAAGTTTTCAAAACAATTTTTAATCAGAAATTAAGGTAACATATTTTGGGAAACATTGTTGAAAATGTCAACATTATGAAAAATAAAATAATTAGAAGTTTGTCCCATTATAGCAATTATCCTAAACGTCATAATTTTAATAAAATTCAAAGTACATTTATGTACGGAGAAGAAATATTAGGCAATATATTTGCAAGATAAAAAAATAACAATATTGTTTACAAGAAGATGAATGAAAATACTAAGTTAACATAAAATTTATGAGTGCTCAATTGTATGCGGAAATTTGACAAAATTCGTTACATTATTATTTTTGACAACGAACACTCATATTTATGGTCTGAAATTTACCTTTGGATTGTGATTTTGTTTGTAGCAATAATTAAATATGAAATTACGGTTAAGTACGGCAATAATGTATGAGCTAATATTTTAAACTGTACAAAAAATCGTACCGACATTGTAATAAATTGAATCGAGTTTATGGGAACCTAAAATAAAAACAAATTCTTAGATATTATTATAAAGTGATGGATCTAAAATAATCATCGATAAGCAGTTTCACTAGTTTCTGCTGTTAATAATACACTTATTAAATGTTCGGTGAAAAGACGGAAAATGTATCATTGTGGTATATTTCTGAGTTAAAAATAAAAACCAACTCGGCTTGTGCACTATGTTTAAATTGTGCTTCAACTTTTAACCACTTTATAAAAATATACAAACTTTTTATATTATAGCGAGTATTAATTTTACAAATTTGAACTATGGTTAATAAACCCTTCAACGTGATATAATGGATATCTGAAATATCACATAGATTAATTTTAAAACAAAATTTATGTACAACCCTTAAAACATTTACGTATATACGCTTCGAGCACGTACATATTATGTGAATATCCGTATAAATGTATTTCCTAACAAATTTATGTGCTCGCAATCATACATTAAATCGTTACTCTGTTAGTTTTCGTTCCAACTTCGCCTTTACATACATATATACCAAAACAAGGGATCTACAGACGACCACTATTACAGTATTCTTTAATTCGTAAAGCCATTTTAGTTGCTCCTCCAGCACGTACGATATACAAGCCGCAGATATCTGCGGTGCTTTTTCACTTTTCCACCGTCGGAACTCAATTTGGAGTCGTCCAAGAAAATGATCGTCGTCTAGGCGCAAATGTAATTTTTCACCGCGTCTGTAAGTGTTGGTAGTTGGAATAAAGTTGTCGGCAGCCACGCTTTGACTTTCATCCCCTGCGCTGGCATAATACTATAACATTTTCAGAAATATATCGAATGAGAATTTTATTAGTAGAATATTTGAATTGAGATTGCCGTCTCGTTGCGTTTTTATCTTAAGCCTTGTTATTCCTTCTTTAATAGAGTATAGATATTGTTAATAGAATGTAATACCACTCAGCTCTGATAGACTTCAATTGCTTTACTTGGTATCGTAAAGTTTAATATTAAAATTGACAGAAAATATATTGAACAGTATTTCGATTCTTGAACATTTTATTGAATACAATTCAACCAAACCCATAAAATCTCTTCAGGTCATCTATTTCATGTTTTGATATTTTTTGCTGATGACTATAATAACTCACAACATGTATTCACAAGATCTAAACAAATTTTTTCCCCGCTTTATTTTTAGTTTTCTTCATTTTTATATCCCAGAGTTGTATTCCATATTGGACTAACGACAATGTCTAGTTTATAATTTTATAATAATTTTAAAATAGCTTTTTGTGAGGAGAACACTTTCATAATTTTTGATTTATTTTCGAATAACTATTACGATTGAAATTTGCTTCTGAAAACCGATATGTCAGTCCGTAAGTATTTAGAAAAGTACGTGAATATGAGGGACATGTTCCGTTTTGCGTTTTTGTTTACCTTCAGAATGTATATTTATTGATTTTCAAAATGATTAAGCAAATAGTTAAAATTTTATAAGCTATTTTCTACAAAAACTTCCGTTTCTCGTGCTGTCTATTCTCGAACTTCTCGTTTTGCGGATCTTCCTGCCAATTGTACTGCACCCAGCATTTTTTAATTTTTTCTTGTAGAACTTTTACTTAAAATTTATTTAACAAAAAATAAAAACGCTTCTTTATTACATTACTCATACATATTTGAGTATTTTTGTGCGTCTGATGAGCAAGCTATAACAATGTTATTAAGTGATATTTATATTACAATTATGAGCGGCCACAAAACCCCATTTCTTTGCGTACGTAGTATTACTAATAAAGACAATGAAGTCTGTGCATTAAATATATTTTTAAATACATGAGTTTGGAAAATTATAAACCATTTATAAACAAATAAAAATTACTTCTTCTGAAATGTTTGATTCCTGATCTGTTTAAATACAAGTGTGTCACAGAAAAATGACTAAGCAGATTTTTAATGCATTGTGAGTATTTTAAATTTTTTGATATTTGGCGCCATCTGGTAAGTTAAGAAATATCGTCTCTTTTTATGTTAGTTGTAACCTATGAATAAATTGAAATAATATCTTTATTGGCACATAAATTCAAGTCTAGAAAAATAAAAAATTAATTTTAACTAGTTTTTACTCTCGACATTAGCCAGGTAACAGTAGAAAAATGTAAAAATAAAGGTTTTTGTATGGACAGGTACAAATTTCATGTATTCATTAATAGGCAAAAGGCCAGTTTTATAGTATTTACAAAGGCTTCACTTTATATTTTTGTATTCGTTACAAAGTCACCATTCACCATATTTTTGCCCTTGTCAATGGGTGTTTACCAATCACAGGAGCAAAAATATGATTATAATCTAGAAAACGAAGAAATTGAAAATCATGGTCATAATATTTTCGTGACTTTTGCTAAACTTTTTGACTTTTATGATGGTTGATTTTGACTTTTATGATTTCGGAGAGAGATTATAACCCTCTCCGTAATTTAAACATTTTTAGTTCAAATATTACGCACCTCTTCATGTGTACAAAACTCGTAGCCCTTTGGTTTTAAACATTTTTTCCAAGAATTTGATCGGAATTTTGAGTTACCAAATTTAACTACGTTATTATTGAGTCCTAATTTTGTATTAAAATTTATGATAATATTAAATTTTTCATGAAACTCTTGTGGAGAAAAAATAGGTGTGAGATGTACAGAAAGACAAACAAATAAGGTGTTTTTCTTTCTTTGGTATGAAACCTTAAAAACTATTAAAATTCATTAAATAATGTAATTATGCATTAAGCTGTTACAAACTTTCATCCTTACCTGCGAAATATTTATGAAACTTTATTCAATTTATCAAAAAGAATTTATGATGTCAGAAAATGTTTCATGAAACTAAATAACATTATTACATATTGAATAAAATCCCTTTTTCAGGTTAAGCGCATGTCGAATAGCCATTTTATAACGTACTCGTACGATGTCAGTCGCATTAAACCTGTTCATCTACCTTCTCAGAATTCTTCTAAAAATCATATTATTTTTTAAGTATGTAACCCTCAAAACCAATAGGCGGTGAAGCAAAGAAAATGATGGTTTTAGAAATTAAAAAATCGATTGAAAGCTTTGATCCTACAGACATGGAGAGCTTAAACCGATATCAATATAAAAAATTAAACACCACCGTCTACGTCGGATCTACGAAATCCGTCTGAAAAAGTATGTTGTAAATTTTTAGGTTAATAGTGGAATTTAGATAGTTTCATTTTCGAGCGGAAATTATAAATTAAACAGAAAAATATGCAACTTCATTCATTTTTTGCTGAAAATAAAATCTTCTAAAAAAACCTATCCAGTACGTGGAAACTCGCACTACGAGAGTCCTGTACATATTTAAACATTTACAAACATTTAATGGCGAATAATATTCCTATTAAACTAAAATTAATATTAAAAAAAATTACTTTTTACACCAAAAATATATTTCTTGCTAGAAATACATCATCTACAGTCGCATATTTAAAAAAAAACAAGTTTTTATATGATGTAAGTACAAGTTAATTATTTTCGAATTGTTCCTCACTTGTGCCGTGACATCTTACTTCTTGCCAACTTTCAAGATTCTAGGTCGACGGAAAATACCTTGCAGGTTTTGATTTATTTGCGAGTATCAAAAAAAGCGGCATAAATAATCATATTTTCAGGGGTTTTTTTAATTGCGTTAACTAAGAAATTTAATTTCATTATAGCTCCAAGGATAATATAATTATGTATTTGATATTAATAGGTACCTCAATTAGATACCTCAAAGTGCTTCTGAGAAAAGGGATCTTGACCGTCAGACAGACAGAAAATCATATGGAAAACCAAGTGATCCTATAAGGGTGTCTTTTTTTCCTTTTGAGTTACGGAACCATAAGAAAATAAATTAAGAATACGAATTTTGGTAAAAGTAAACTTTCAGACACTTAAAAGATTATCTTTTTACAATATTCTATGCTTCAGATAATAACAATTAACGGACAAATCACTCTTGATTAGATATTTACAATTTTGGCGGTAAACTAAGTTGCGTGCTCGATACGTATGTCCTCATGGTACTCAAGGCGCACATTGTGTACTTTTTTTACTGTAGACTGGCAAAATAGCATCTTTCAAGCCATTTAAGCATTTTAGACTGGATTCAGTCATGAACCTTGTGGAATGTGAACGAAAATTCTCTTGTTTAACTCTAAGTTCAGTATAGTTACTTCTTTTACATACACGTTCGGATATCAGATCTAGGTCCAATTTAAACAATCTCAGCATTAATGAAACTTAAATTGCGTGGTAACACCTCAAGTGTTATAAAAATGACCAACATTGCACATCACTCAAGGCATTTTTAATTTAACTTTTATGCTTGATATGGATCCATTTTATGTCGTGGTTGTACAAAGATTCAATATAGAACCCTACAGCATAAGTTTGCATAATCATTGAAAATTTTGGAAGTATTCCCACATGTATTTAAAATGGAGGGATTTACCAGATGTGTGGGTCAAGAAATAATTCCCCACTGTTTTTTTCACATTTTTACTTGCAAGATTGTTGGAAACATACATAGTAATTATCATCTTTACGCTGATTACTTGCGAATACAGGCTCATACTGATGTAAATTTTATTATAATCATTGTTAACACCCTCAATGGTTACTCCTCCTCGATCGATAAGATGGATCCTATAATGGGTCTGTCAGTTATTCCAATTTAGTGGCAAGCTATTTTTTTAGTATATGGGTACAACTGGTAGCCAAATATTGCTTTTTAAAATTTGGAAAAAACATATATTTTTCGTTTAACCTTAAGACACAACAATTTTATTTCCGCCAACTTTGAAGTATTGGTTCCACTGATAGTTCAAAATCTTAGTTAATAACTTCAAATAAATAATATTATCCATAGTATATCATACTCAGTAAAATGCGCTATCTAAAGCATCTTCAAAATTCTCCAAACGTCTAAACCAAAACTCATATCTGTTAAACACTCTTTCTGTCATGACTTAAATTTTGCCATGAATTTTACCCAGGTCTTTTGAGAATCGTCTAATAAAATTATACATTTTTCAAAATTTCCATGTTTGTTATATTTTTGGCTGGAAAAAATATGACCCTAAAGTTCAATTCAGAGAGTACCTCAAACTAACAAATTTCTGGGAGTGATGCAATCTACATATTTCTACACTAATTTATAATATTTTGAACTATCCTTACACTTGTATCCTCTGAGTCTAGGGGTAAAGTGCAAAAACTAGATCAGACTCCCGTTTCTCTAGCATACAGTACCTACTCTTTTATAAAATGACCTGCTTTGTTCAGGCTGCATGACTTGGAATCAGGTGGATATTGATACTATTGGCTCCGCACGGGTTCTTTCTTTCATATTCCCACAATATTACCAACATTGCTACCGTTCGTTAATCCCATTTTCTTCCCCTTTCCTTAATAACGCCAATTCAAGATTTGGAAGTATATTTATATGTACATTTGTAATAAAGTTTCGTTCTTTCCACTGTACACCTGATACTGTTACGAGACATCTTTCTTAATAAATACTGAAGAATTGACCTCTTCCTGTCAATTTGGAGTACCTCCACTCTCATGTTTTCCTTTAATTATGCCATTTTACCTTAAAACGCTCATGTGATCTTAGTTATTTTCAGTGATACATTTGTCAAGCCACAATATGTCAGAATTCGTGATATAGGAATGTTCCAATAATATCACACCAAAAATAAAAAATAATGAGATATTACAAAAATATATGTTCAGCACTTATGTGTTAGCTCTAGTTGCTGAGAATTTCGTTTTTGCACCTGCTGATTTAGTGAAATATCAATATTTAAAAAGTCGCTATGTCTCTGACGCAGATGCTTCGGGTCAATATCTTTATTGACCTGGCGAGCTCTCATAGTCGATATCATACGCATCAATATCAAATCAAAAATAATAGTTGTCTGAATCTACACACCAAAATAATTTAGTAGTATGTTCTGTCAAGAATGACGGTACCTATAGGTTTTTAATTTTTGTCAAATCCATAGTTGGAGGAAATATAGAAGATTACGAGTGGCGTAGCACATTATTTTAAGCTTACAATTAGGAAAGCAGGACTTAATCTTAATTATATTTTGAACATTCTATCCAAACGCCCATCAATTCACATGTGATGTGTAAGAGAAAATGTTTTCTTTTCGCTCAAAAATACATTTTAGAGTTTTCATACATTCATATATGCAGTATAGAATTGTATTGGGCGTGAAAAAATTGGGATGTTATCGTAACAGACGTAAATTAAAAAAAAGGCGATAAATGGAATTTTTTCTCTCAACATCATGGGGAAATAAAATATATACAATAAAAAAAGTATTATTGTAAAGGATATTCATAATTCCAAAATGATTACAGCCTGTTTTATAATAATATAATTATTTAAAGCAAAAAAACTCGACGATAAGACTACAAAACTCAAATTTCAATAATGGTTACGTAAAACGGAAGCCATTTCATTGTATATGCAGTTTAATTTAATAATGTTCGTAGCTGTATTTTTCCTTACATATTTACGGAACTGATTTGTCTGTCTGTTAATGTAAAATGTTTGTGAGAAACCGAAACGTTTCCGAGATAATTGCCTTCAAAATGCAAGTTTTAAAAAGTTTAAAATTTTCTACCATTAAATTATTCCAATATGTTTATTATATAAAAATCTTTCAACTTGCAGAAAAATAAAACTTCGGAAAATATCAGAAAACTATTTTTCAAAACGAAATAAAACTGTAATTGTATTTTTAAGAAAATCTTATTTTAATAGTCATTATTATCGACACAAAGACCAAGTTTACCATTTTTAATTTTTGGTCTGTCTGTTCTTCTGTTAGCGCATCATACAAAAACCTTAAAAAAAATAGACGGATTTTGAAGAAATTTGGTATGATGATAACTGACTAGTCTAAAAAATATATCGGATACTTTATTTTGGGAAAATTTCTCATTTTCAAGCGAAAACGCAAAGACTATTTCGTATAAAAATCACTCCGGATCTAGATATTTTAGCTAACCTATACATATCGATATATATTTGTGAATATAAAAAATTGCAAAGTGAAGCAATAAATATATCCAAATACCCATAATTAAAAAAAATTCAATAATATTTATCTAAATTCAGTTTAAAAAATCACCAATAGATGTCATCACAAAGCTTTTAACATACGTAGTTTTCCTCAATTATAACTGAATTGATTTGGATTTTCTTTATTTTGTATCGTGTCAGATACACAGTGAAATGTAATATAATTCATAACACATTGATGATCTCTAAATATTTTCAGGCTTAAATAAAGTTACAAGGTTTGTATTATTTTTTTTTTTAAATAGATGGCACAAGTACGGATTTAAAATAAACAACACAACATAAATACGACTTTTAATAACGCGCTTTAGTTGTTTTGATTATTTCATATTTTTTTTTTACTTCTATTCGACGATATATAATGCTTAATGTTTTCTATTATATAACGCGATATGTTCATTTTTTAATTGTTCATTGCATGCTATTCGACAAAAAATTTGACAAATAAACTTCGTAAATCGTGGTGTCATTGTGTTTTCAAAAACAAGACAAACCTTGCTCGTAGCTGACGTGGACCTAAGCATCAGTTGCTTTTCGAAAGGACAGCTGTATGTTGTACTCTCCCGTGTTAGCAACGCCAACAATTTATTTGCTTATGTCGCTGACGATTCTACAGGAAACATTGTTTACAGAGAAGTTTTGTGAACAATGTTTTGAGCTGACGCGAACGAAGTCGCGGGCACAGCTAGTCTTTTACAACAGCGCAGGTCATTTACAAAATACTGACACGACGTTGTTTTCATAACTTTCCTTAAAAATTATAAACCCATGTTGGCTAAACAAATTTTCAAAATATTTATTTTTCTTTTTTTCATTATCAAGAATAATAAGCCAAATTAAATATATATTCCACATTTGTTTAACAAAACTATCGTAGAAATTTTACTTCGGCTCATGTAGTCCACAGAATATACATTGTCCTTTATTTATTTCACCTGCCTCAGGGAGATCAGGGGTCGTACAACAGATAGTATAATAAATAAAATATTTGTAATTTATTAAGTATGGCGGTATTTGAAATAGTTTTTAGGATTAATCACCATGATGATCAAACCTTACTACAAATAAAATTTATTCATTACTTATCGGCCATAACTCTGCCGAACAATTTCCAAGGTCATATTGATGCATATTGCATAAAATCCTTTATTTCCAACACCATTTTTAAATTTCAACAAACAGTATGGAATATACTTTATTACTGCGAAATCAGATATTTCAGCATAAAACTAATATTGCCACACACATTCAATAAGGCCATCGCATAAAAAATACATCTCATAAAGACAACATATTCATTCAATATTATAAACGCATTTTTTATTTAATTGATATTCACAATTAAAGGAAACTACGTGATGTAGTATTATTTCTACTTTCTTTAATTTCTTTAACCACGACCTAGGTTTCGTTGTATTACAACATCTTCAGGTGGGATATTGGCAAAGATTAACTCTTAGAAACAACCAACAGTATTTATATGTTACAAACACAATAGCGGAAGCCTGTTTTATTATCAGCTTGTCTGGCGTGCAATTGTTTTTCTCATTTTTATTGAAAAGACATTTTGGAACAATTCGTCTTACTCTAAGCTATGACGATATACAAATGCTTGCCTTTGCTTTGACCGCATTGCGTGTTGCTTTTATGAACACCCAAGTTTTCGAACAGCTGATATTTTACATAATTATGCCATATTCTGTCAATATTTTGCACATATAATAGTCCCACATCTTGTAGACCTTCTACACACAATAGTTGTCCCACATTTTGTTGATTTTTTATATAAAATAATCGTCCTATATCATGTCAATTTTTTACCCTATGATCTTTCCATAATTTGTCGATCCTTTCCGACACAATAATCGTCATATAGTGAAACGATCTTATCGCACGGTTTTGACAGCAACAGACGCAGTTGAGTACGGTCAATATGAGAATCCCATTTCTGTACATTGAGTTTAACTTATTTCAGCAAGCATTATTAAATATAGTCTAATGCAATAGAATTCGCTTGAAACTATATAAATATTTTAATTCCAAATTCTTATCTCTTTCACGAAAAAGTATTATGTGGGCTTTTTTCAACAAAATCCTAAAACAACCTAAATTAATAATTATGCGTAAAAATATATTTATATTTTCTTACGTTATTTATAAGGGGTTGGTTTTAGTAAAAAAATGTTTTGTATTTCAGTGTTTTTATTATACTTCACAAAAATCGCAACGAATTTTTGTCTGGTTCGGCGAGCAGTTATTGCATGGCTGCTATATCGTTATAGTGCGAGATCTAATTTTTTATCATGCCGCCAATATTGATTAGGAATTAAAATATTATTTCAAGTTTTATTTTATTAGGAAAGTTATGATAAATTATAATCCGATTAATAATTTTATCGGAACATTATTTATTATAACTTTTACGTTACTTTTAACGTTGCAATTGCATATTAGTTTTAAACTTTACTCATATAAACAATTTTGTTACATTTAAATATATAGTAAGTTCTTCCTATGTATTTATTAATCCTATTGATTTCATAATATATAAACTTGTAGTCGCCCTAAGATAGTGATATAGGTAATACAGACCATGTTAAAGAGGAAATATCCTCTAAAAATAACTCTTTAGACTAAGTGGAATGATGATGTATTGAAATACAGTTTAACTTAATTAATTTGAAAGTATTTCTGCTTGTAAATCTGCATTTAATTTACGATACAATAATAGATAGTGCCTAACAGATAATGATTTTATTGTTACTATTTAGACCAATTTTAAGGTCAAGGTTTGGGTCAGTATTTTTTGGATATTGTAAGCTCCTTGTTATTACCATATTATTAAACAAATACATACTAAATTATTTGGTGAATCGGCGCAGCAGAAAAAAGCAACAACTAGTTAACCGTTAAAGTTGTGGAAAAAGTAAACCGTTAAAGTTGTGGAAGTAGTAAACCGTTAAAGCTGTGGAAAAAGGATAAGATCAAAATCGAAAATAAAATTATCTTTTCCTAGGTTAGCGTGTTGTAACTTGTAAGCTGTTGGTTAGAAATCGCGAAGAAATTTTTTTATATAAAATGGTTTTTAATATTTTCATAGCAGCGTCAATCAACGAGACATAGTTTTTTATAAAAAGGTAGATTTAATATAAAAACCCTAACTTGGCAAATTAACCAAAACGTGACCTTCAGAAAAAACGTTGAGAGAATTGATGGCCTAATCATGTGAAAAATTAAAATTTTTCAGGATCATTTTTTTGGTTTTGTACCCATAAGAATTACTGTTTGTTAAAAAAAAAACAGAAAAATGCAATCCATGAAAAGGTTATTTAATGACGCTCTCGAATATAAATTTAAAAAAATGTGTTTTACATTTATGTAACCCCAAAGTTTTTAACTAAGAAAATACTACCAAACGATGAATTAAGGAATATAATTGGAATCACAAAATTTACTCTGTATTAGATCTCTACATGAACAAAACCACATCAGTTACAAAAGCTATGTACTTAAATATTTTTGTATAATTGTGTATATATATATATGGTTACCTTAAGAAACAATTCACTGAAAAGTATATAGTTTACCTGGTTACTTTCTTATCGTCTTTCTTCAGTAATTTTTCCAGCACTTTTAATTTCTGCTGTGTAGATAGAACAAAGAAAAATCTTTCAGGAAATTCAAAAGAATTTTAGATACGAGTGACATTCTTAGGATTTGCTCTGATTTCTACGTTGAAAGAAAATATTTCATTTCGCTGCAAGGCATTTCAAAGGACGCTTTTGTACTACTCCCTTGGTACCGTGAATGGATAGAAATGTTCATTAATTATGGATACTAGCGGATGTTGTTAGAAGCTTTGTATCCGGCTTATTTTTTACTATTCTCAGAGTTTATGGAATAAAATGAAGCTTCATACATTCTGTTAAGTAGTATAATTTTTTTCTCCTGTTCAGTTAGAGATTCAAATTGTCATTATTGAATATTTTAATATTTTAGTAATCAGCTGTCCATCACCTATTGTTAATATCTGATGCATATCATATTAAAATTATATTGGAAATTTATTAAATAATTTTATATAAATATTACGTTTAATATTGCTTTTTCATAATTAATCGATTAACCAATGTCTGCTTTTCAATTTCCATTGGATTTTCATATTAGTTTTTGCAAAGAAACCGAAACTTAGAACAAAAGATTTCAGGTTCATTTATACAATTAATTATAAGTCTACGTAATCGACTTCCATTTGATTTGTCAACTGCTCACAGAAACTTAGCCACTTTAGTTAATTTCATTGCCGATAGACTCTTTACAATAAATGAAATCCACTTAGCTTCGAACTTGATGCCTCTTAATTTTCCATTCTATTGATTCCAATTTACTTCTTGGCTTAACTCAGTATTTCTTTATTATCTTCGGATCAACTTATGTTTTATGTTATTAGAGAATTTAAAATAGATCAACTTGCCATGGCTTGGTGATTAATGTAACGTATGATGTACCTGTGGTGTTTTTGTTATTGTTTTCATCTTTTCTATTTCAAATGTTGTTTTAATATATGCAGGTTTACAATTTTGGTACCAATTTTATTTTCTACAAATTATATTATAGAAAATTCATATCAAATCAGCCTTATTAATTTAAACCAGCAAATATGCCAATTTAAAGCATTATTGCTGCATATTTGTTTAAATTTATTCCCAACTTTGAAGGAAATGCCTTTGTATTTCATTCATAATACCTTTAGATACTTCTCGTACCAAAACAAAATTTGTTATCCTCATGTTTTAGGACTTAATTAATTATTAAGGAAAAATATATTATCACTTTTTCATTACGTCGAAAGGTTGAATATATCGAAATAGATGCATGCGCTCAGAAAATGCGAAAGGAAAACTTTTAGCGTGAAAATTATTTTCTCTCCTGTTGGAGAAATCATTTAAGTTTGGACTGCACAGTGTTTATGTATATGTTTACTAATCATGTTTTAGATGTAATAATCTTAGTTACCAATAAATTGGCAGTGGAAGCATTAAAATAAGCCGAAAAATATTTCCTCCTCTTAATCTTTACATATCTTAAATATCCTAATTAATTTTAAAATCTTATTCCACTTCTCCAGTTTTACCGAGACTTTTATTACTTTCTTCTTTGCAACTCATATGAAATATAGTTTCGTTAAATTTTTAGGATTATTTAATTCAAAAGAAACGAAAAGTGAACCCGTATGAAATTACTTATATGTCTGTTCGCCTGTTTGTCGGTCACAGCATTTTTTCTTGGCATTGTTTCCACTTGGAATCTTGATACCTAGCATAATGATTAACCTGCATATATTCCGATTGATGACTCTCAAGAAGATTTAAAAAGAAACTTTAGAGAAGTCAAATAAAGTAATAAAATCGAAATGGTTGGTTTTTCCTCTCTAATGTAATATTTTGCTTAGGATTTCAATGGACAACTAAGTTGTAGGGATGGAAAAACTAATTTTTTTTCGTATTTTTTCATAAAGTAGTTCAGAATATGTTTTTTCTCAGAAATATTGCAACGTAGTATTTTGTAATTTATAGCAGTTTTAAAGATTCTCAATCAACATGTATTCCAGTCATAATTTGAAGAAAGTCCAAATTTTCTTAAATTTCATATAAGATTTTAAGAACTCCGAAAATTATTTCTTTAGAGTTTTGTGTAAAATAATTTTAGATATTGCTTGAAAATCTATGGGAGAAATATGTACTCCTTTTCTAACTCCGATACTGCTAAAATCAAGATCATGAGAAATCGGCATTACTAGACAATTACGTAAATTTATTCGAAAAGCTAGTTTGGAAAAAACTATATTGAGATTGTTTTTGGGAAATCTGTGATGTTCTTTTGCCTATAACAATGATTATATATATATATATATATATATATATATATATATATATATATATATATATATTTATATATATACATATATTTAAATATATATATATATATATTTATATATATATATATATATATATATGATGGAAAACAATATTTATATTTGTAAATAGTTCAATAGAAATACTATACCCATATTAAGGTTTAAACTGTTGTATGTACCTTCACCACATTCCATTTCAAAAGAGAATATTTTATTTATTAATAAACCGGTTTGACAGTTCAGGTTTTGTAAACTTTTCTCGTATATTTTCGTTAGTAATTTAATATGGATTCTTTGGGAATTTGTGATTATACATTTTTATTCGTTAACACATTTACGCTCTATACACCCGTAACTTTGATTATATAGGTTATATTTTACACATATGAGAAATTATATATTAATAATAATGTTTTAACGAGTTCAATATATCTACATGATTGAAAACAATACTAGTATTTGTAAATAGTTTAATAGAAATATTCTACACCCACAAACGTTTAAACTTTTATATGTGCCAAAGCGTTTATGAAATTCTCCTAAGGCAAGCTCTACTCCTGCTTAACGCATTTATTTTTAAATTTTGTATTCATAATACGCTACAGTGTTACATTATTTTCATTTGTAATAAAAGGATATCATTTATATGTGTATATATATATATATATATATATATATATATATATATATATATATATATATATGTATATATATATATAATTTTATTTCTTATAGATGTAAATTACTACAACCAATTACAGAGTTTTTATCTATAATAGCCTAGAGGAAACAGATTGCTACAGGTATAGTTTCAACACAAGAATAATATGGTTATTAAATAATGGATGGCATCATATTCCTCATGAAGAAGTGTATAACTTAACATTTATATTTAATACATATTTCGTAACAATAAATATTTACTAATTTACCTTGAAAAGTATTTTTTACACATTTTTATATTATTAGGAGTTCTGTTTTGAACGTAACAAATAGATCTACTCGATTACTTTTAAATAGCAAATATTTAAGACATAATTACAATTGATATAAACCAATAAATGATTCAATATAAAATAATCACGTGATGAAGGCTGCAGTCAGTGGCGTGCCTAGTATTTTTAAATAAGTTCAATAATAATTCAAATCACTGTTACTCAACAGGTGACGTTATTTGTATTTTGTACTGCTGTAACATTTTTTTTTCTTAAAAGTATATAAAGTTAGAGCGCATTACCTCACATCAATGTGTGGATTTACAACATCTTGTTATTAATGCATGTGATAAACAACTTTGACGACTTTGACGTATTCTATTACAAAAATTATTAATTTTGCTTAAGGTTCTGAATAGCGAATAATTATACAATTATGTTAGTGAGACCGTAATTTTTTACCGTTACTAATATCTGTAATTAAAATTTTCAGTTATGTCTCAAGCGACTGCCTAACATGGAAATATCCGTTTACGAAAAAAGAATCAAAGTATGTGAGAGAGTTTGCTAGTTTTGAATATAGCATATTCACAATATTCAAGTTTGTTCGCCAATGAAAAAAAAATGAGATAAATATTCATATCGCTACATCGTCAACATTTACAATAATTTTCTAACTGTTGAAACTGGATCTTAGCTTTACCAAACACTCTTAATACCATGGCATATCTACGATGATGTGTACAGTCCGGAGCTCACTAGGGATTGCCTTAAAAGTTAGACACATTTTAAAATCTGTGCTTCCTTTAAGTTAATTAGAAAATATATAATTAAACCTATGGATACAAACTTGCCAGCCTGTTTTCATAAAAATTTGAATTCAATCGGTGTCAAATTTTTTGTTACATTCTGTAATTTAACAGGAATTAAATAAAAAAATATGCCATAAAACGTTTTTTCAGAAGTTTACATTTAAGGGTAAAAATATGTTCATTTACATTATTACCCCATAAAACACTTTGAAGTTTTATTTGTTTTTTACAATTTTTTACTAAATAGCATTCATAAGATTAATAAAATAATGGTCTTAAATTGTATTACTGTTACATTTTAAATTAATATTGGTGAGAAATTCCGAACAAAATGCCCTCACATTTCCGGGAAAATTAATTCTTTTAGTTTTTAGTAATTTAACACAGAGTTTAGAACTAAGTAAACCACGTATCGAGAAACAATTCACCTGCATTGAAAATTCACTTTACTTGTTTGATATAGGAAGACATTTTACAAAGTGTGTGAAGATATAAAGATTGTTCGTTTTTGTTTTTCCAAACAAGATAGCTGCCTTATACTTTTGAAAATTTTCTTAATTGTCACTGTAATAGAGGAAAACTATTCTTCACTTTTTAAAAATTTGTAATGATTGATCAAATCATAATTTTCTCACAAAGTTTTCTATGGATTTTCACTTAAAATTATTTTATATAATTTATGGGGAAAGTGGTGGACAGAAAATGAAAAGAGATTTGAGAAAGGAATGAGATATATTTTTTAAGACAACACTTTATAATTTGTTATAAAAATAATCATACCTGCGTACATACATACATATATATATATATATATATATATATATATATATATATATATATATAAATATATGTATATATATATTGTTTAATTCTATCACAATACATCACAGAAGATTTTAAAAAGTGAGCTAATATATATTTAGTCCATATCTATATAGGTGGTTGGTTAATTATCATAGCAATATTTGTTTAAGATTCCTCTCGATGATATAAGATGAAACAATTTATATCATTTCTTATTTTTGGGTCTTTATTATAGAGAATTTTTTTTTTTATCACACTGTAACTTTTGTTTTTAATACTCTGTAAATAATAATTATATTTAAGCCTTTCCTCATTGTAAACATTTTCTATCTAAAACATTTTTTAGCTTTACCATTTTTACTAAAGTAACAACTAGTTAACTGAAAAATGGTTAAAATTACGATTTTTCTACAATTAGGGACTTAGGGATCGATATCTTTTTTCTAAAGTACCATAAAATAGCGTTGGTCATGAGTAATATTTCAATCTTTGAAATGATCTTTGCAAAAATTACATTGCACCTACCTATCCTACGGATATCTCAAACCCATTCACTTTATTATATTATCGCGTGCACGTGGCCGTCGGTCGGTAAATAGTACACGGGATGAAAATGTAGCTACGTGACCGGCAGGCGTATCTCATCAATCATAGCGGCGTCTCTCGGCACGACCCCCGTTTCCTCCAACAAAGGCGTGCGCTGCATCAATAAGGAATCAAGCTTCTTTAGGCGTAACGCGGACAACAGACTTTTGTAGGTGCTGAGTTAAGAACCGGAAATTTTCGACTTTTGGCCGAGAAGGTCGATTTTCAAAATCAAAATGCAAAAGACGTCAAAACACACAGTCAAAACGCGCACCTCCGATTAAATATCTACGCTCTCCATCATAGCGTATATTCCCGTACGTCCTTTAATTTTTCCATTGTTGCGTGTGCACTCGAGAAAAGACATGAATTGTTCCCATTTTTTGGAAAGACCGATTATTTTTAAAATCTCCTAACATTACTTCACTTTTCCTCTTCTGCACACTTGAATATCAGTTGACGAAATTGAAGACTTGTTTTAAATAACAGCTTGTTTTACATTTTTTAAAATTTTATTTTGTAATTGTTTTTGAAGTTATTATTTGTGTATAAGATAAGACAGCATTTATTTTGCAATAAAATTTAAAAAAAAACAATTTTTCGGTAGCCAAATGGCCAAAACATAAACTTTTTAATTACGTCTTAACCGTCAGTTCGTTGGTATACAATAGTAAATGTTTCATATATGTAAATGTTTAATATATGTAAATGTTTCAATTTCATTTGGATCGTAATTAAATTTTACGGGAATACGTAAGTTAATGACGCTAATACATGAAAATAAACTACAATGATTCTAAATTCACAACAAAATTGGGACGAAATTTTTTTTCGCGGCTCCATTTAGTGCCATGTCATCGAATGGGATTTTTCAAAATATAATCGAAATATACATACATTTTGATAGGGTGTTTTCTTTGTGAGTTAGGAGTCTCCAAATTGTGAAATATTTCCTTCCCTTCCAACTAACTGTCTGAATAAGCTTGTGAAATCTTGAAAGCAGCATTAAGTAAACTTAAAATGAAATTATCTGGGTCAACTTGTGTAAATAAATAAAGAAGATATACGCAATCAAGTTATTCTTCTTACACCTATGATATAAATAGTCGACAATACATACATATTAATATAAAATAATATCAATATTTGTAATATTTCCATAAAAATATTATGCACAAATAAATTATTTTTAAACTGTTATTATTACTTGAGTACACTTTCAGGGACACTCTATTTTTTGACAAACACTTTCATCGTTTGGAAATATTTTTCTAGTTCTACTTATACTGGACTAATATTAGTTTTTTTTCTCTACAAAATAGTTTCCTAATAATAATAATGTGTCACTGTACTCTTACGTTTAAATTAATACTATTAACTGAAGTGAACAAAAAGTCAGGTTTGCAAGTCGAGGATTTTATACGTGGGTTGAAATAAAATTACTTCTTTTATTGTAATTCATCATTAATATTTACTCCCTTGTGCAATGAATTTTTATATTCCCTAGTATACTTAAGTCGAGAGATGTAAAAATTATCATGAACATCTTAAAAACTAGTTTATCTATAATAATTATTATAGTTTTTCTATAATCTTTGCATAGACTTCTAAAACCCTGTTTTTTTATATATTTAATAAATCTATCTGAAGACATACTACTTAAAGTAAAGAAAAAAAAATAGATCTTTGTAATAAGCCTTTTGAATCTATACGTGTGAGGTATAGATACACACAGAATTAAAAAGAACTTAATTTTCACCAAAAAATTCAGTTAAATATTTTAAAGTGTCAGCTACTGAAATATGTGTTAATTGATATGTTTAATTACTATGACAAATTAAATTTATTCCCCAGGCACTATCTGGAAAAAAATTAGAGACAGTGGGACACGTAAATAATATTATAAAAGCTCGGTTTTTGTTGTTGTACTGAGCTTTAGATAATAGCTTATATAAGTTCTTGTTTCACTGACGGTTGGACGAAAAGATTATTATTTTTATATTTTATGTATTAATTACCGGTTTATATGTATGCTTGACTAATAGTCTATTTATTTATATATGCTTATGTGGTTGTGTAAAACAATTACTTCGATTCATGTATGCGTAATGATTATAGATAATTCAATATTTTTTTCAGAACTCAGTTATTTCCATTAGTACACAAAAATGAAGCTCCTGAATTTCTGTATCACTCGATTTCATATTAAATATGTATGCACCTTGTATATTTTGGTGCATGTAGTTGTAATTATAAATTAACAAGCACTTGTTATAAAGTTAAGTAAATTAATATTAATATATGACATGAAAGCTCTGATAATTTTGATGCACAATTACCACAAATATTTACTAACATCGCTACTCAAGTTTGATATTTTTCTATTACATACAAAACGTTACAGCCAACAATTAATGGTAAATATGGCAAATAAACATAGATACAAGAAGGGAATGAATGTATTTTAATGCTAGATTAGATTAGACGCGTGGTATGTCAAGGTTTCAATTAATGCAAAGCGCACATAATTCAAACCTTATGTTTTATACTGTCAATGTTATGCTAGTGACTTACTGTTAATACAAAGCCCATAATATGCTAGTGACGTACGCAATACGTATTTGATTTATCTACGACGGAGGTGTATGGCCAGATTCGCATATTCCACATGCAGATTTCCATTATCCCAGTGAGATTTACGAGGAGTTATAATTGAGCAGATATATTTTATTGGGAAAGGAAATAATTTAGCTTTTGGAAAGCCGCTCTGATTAAGGGGTTTATGAATATTTTTTGTCATTAGATAAATGTTAAAATAAATTAAATAACGTTGATATATTTCATCAATGCTTTGATATTCAGATAATAAAAAGTGATGATTTAATTTCATGATCGCGAAGAGTCCCATTGCTAAATTTAGTTTTATCCAGATTTTATCTTATAAGAAACTACTGCGAGTAAGTAAGAAACTACTGCTTCCTATAACTTTCTTTTTACCACACAGTATATGAATTCAAAAAGAAATTCTGCCTCTATCTGTTTCATCCTACAAAATTTATAAACTCCTTTGAATATATTCAAGTACTCACTGGAAATATATGTGGACAATCTTTAAAACTGTACCAAATTTCAAAATTTGACGTCCAATAATTTCTGTAAAAGGACAATATAGAAATTAAAAACATTTTCTTAACTATCATATAAGAAATTATCAAAAATATTTTTGCTATTCCCGTAACTTATTATTTCCATTAATGTCCTATACGAGAAAAAACATATCTTACACCCTGGATTGTATCTGAATAGAATTATACGTATATGTACACAATTATACGAAAACAATATAAGTACATTGCATATGTAAGCAATTTCGCTGGGTTTATGTGATTCTTATTGTATTACATATTTTATATGATTTAACTATCAATTTATAATTTTTTGTAATGATATGTAAATGTAAGACACATTGTTTTGAATTTACTTTCGATGTTGGTTAAGAAAAAAGGAAAATAAATCATTTTACTTAAAATGGTTTTTCTAATATTCCGATAACCTTTTTTCTCGTATTGGTGTTTCCTGTTATTTTCCAAATACGAAAAATTAATTTCTTATGAGTACGAAGTTATAAAATGTATCCTGCAGAATTGTATTTTTTTATTAATTAGGCTAAGTAAATTTTTCGAATTTTTTTTCTGAAGTCACGTTTCGATTAATATTCCAAATTAGCGTATTTACACGGAATCTACCTCTTTATGAAAACTATATTTCGTGAACACTTTACTTTGTCCTGAAAGTGCTAAAAACCATTTGGTATCAAAATTATGATTTACGATTTATAACCAACAGATTTTAAGTTACAGCGCTTTAAACTTCGAAAAAATCTAGAGATAGTGTTAAATTTTTTCTCTGTTTTCAAAACCGTGGAATTAAAAATCACGAAAAATATAATTATTCAAAGTTACCGAAACTCATTGGAACATTATGGCGACGATTCTAAATTTCTTTGTTTTCGAGATAGTGACCATATTTTTGCCCCTGTACATGGTGCAAAATTTATGGATTCTTTAATTGGAATTCTGTTTATCCTTAAACGCTTTTAGAGTATACTACGTATCCTTAGTGTTAACTAAACCCACATAGGCTGGTTTTTAATATCTTTTGTCATACTATATTCTGTTACGTCATATGATAAACTTCCCGCGAGATTGTTTGTTCACGAAGTTGTTAGTTCCGGTGGCCAACACATAAACATGTCATAGAAATAGGCAAATTACTCCTAAATTATTTATTGTTATCAGTAAGTAGTGTGGAGTGAAAACGAAACACTTATTGGCTAATTTTTAATATCTTTCGTCATAATCAATTCCAATCAGCCATATAATTAACTTCGTGTGAACTCTTTTTCTTCACAAAGTTGTGAGTTCCGGTGGTCAATAGGTAACCATGTCACAGAGACTGTTAGGCAGATTATTCCTAATTGTTTAATGTTGTGTAAACATAACGCTTCTTATTAAATAAAAGTAAAATGTCCTGTTTATTTCTTAATTTGTCTCTTTTAAATACTTAACGCAATTAAGAAATTTGAATGTAATTTTACATACAAATTCAAAATATCCCAGGTTATAAGGTAGATTATACGTATATATATATATATATATATATATATATATATATATATATATATATATATATATATATTGTGAGAGAGAGATAGAGAGAGAGAGAGAGAGAGAGAGAAGCAAAATAGCAAAACTAAATATTGAAACAGATTATGACCGTAAACGAAAAGATGAACGCGCTCCCAAGGCTGCAGAAAAAGTTCAAGGCGACATATACATATCGTCAAGAGACAAAACACAAGAAAGGTTTTAACTACAAATAATCTAATGCCCGGAGAAATCAAGTGAAAAGAATAAAGTTTTAAAGTCATGTTCCTTTTTTAATTTAACATGTAACAAAATTAAGCACGTTGTATTTAAAATGCCAAATTTATGGATTAATTATTGCACGGTATTTTAATACAGAATGCTATGGCGTGATTCACGCAGCGCGACGCATGGTACACAGAAAAATGATTATCTCACTGGCCTGATTGAAAGTTATACTTATTCATACAAAAAACCTTTTGTTTAAATTTTTAATTTATAACCCAGCCGAAGCTGCGTGTAAAATCTAATTGCAAGTATAAGTTACCATTGTTTTTTTCCTAGACTTTAATTTATACGCCAGGAGAAATGTTATCTAAATTTACTCGGCAGGTTTTCTGTGATATAGCCACCAAAAACATAAAATCGACAATATTTTTAATGTGCCAGATGGACCAAATATCAGAAAATATAAGATATTGAAACTTTAGTCAAAATTTGTCTAGTAGTTTTCCGTAACGCTCGTAGAAATAAATAGACAGATAAATGCACATTTCAGAAGAGCTTTGCTTTTTTTTCTATAGTTGGTTTATAATTCTCCATAATTATATATTCAAAAATATATTTAATGCACAGACGTCATTATTACATACACATAGAAATTTAAGATGGTATGGCTGCTCCTAACTTTAATGTAAATTACACTTAATCACATTTATTATACTTTCCTTATTAGAGTTCACAAAAATATGTAAATTTATGTGAGTAATATAAAAAAGAGTATTTTTATTACTTGTTAAACAAATTGTAAGTAAAAGTTTAAACTAAAAAAAAATGAAGATACTAAGGAGCGGAAAGGATTGGTAAGAAAATCCACACAACATGGAGGCCTAGAATAGACATCGTGAACGGAAAATGGGAGTCTTCGTAGAAAATTGTTTATAACTAATAAACTTTTCCATAAACTTTTGTTAAAATCAATTAAATTATATTCTGACATTTAAAAAATCGGAAGAGAAAAATTCACCGGATGTAATCAAGGATTGCTAATTGTGATACGTTGTCGTTTGTACACACCTATATCTATACAATACATGCATAAATACTTACGCACCAACGGAGGAGACTCCTCTCGATTTTTCAAAAGCAAATTTTTGTTATGATGATTAGTTGAAAATTTTAAAAATTATATCATTTTTAGAGGAAGATCCCCTCTTCAAAAAAGCTACACTAACATCTTAATACTTATAAAATTATCGAAATTGTAATCATTTATATTATCGAAGCTAGGGGCTGGAGTGTTTTTCCAATATAGAGCATTCTAGGGAAGGAGGTGTCTCCTTCCCTAGAATGTGCAAAATGAAAAAATGATATTTGACCTGGGTGAGAAAATTACAGAAGTTCATGGAGATGATGAGAATACATGTTGTGAATGATCACAGTCATCACCATAAGATATGCAAAACGTGAAAGGACAGGAAGAGAACTTCTGGACTTGGTTGGATTCTATTCAATAAAATGTTCAAGATTCAAAATATTGTTTAATGTATTTTAAGCGAGGTTTTAGATGAAAACTACCTTACTAAGTCAAGCAATTTAAGTTTATCGAAACTGAGTAGTACTATAATCTAAACTATTAATAAAATTGTAACAGGGTAAGATTTTGTACACGAAAAATATTTTATTTTGATGAGAGTGATTGACTTATCAAAAAGAACTCTAATGGAAGTCATGAAACCTGTTTTTATAAATGATGTCTGTATGTTAACTTGTTTATCGGTCACAAGAAATCTACTGGACGGATTTTATTACTTGGACCTATGAGGGAAAAAATGTAATAACTTTTTTTATTTCGAATTTCAAGCGAGAGAAACGGTGGGCACAACTAGTATTAGAAATACAACGATAAAGTGAGTAAACCTATTGCTTAATAAAAAGACGCCTCGGAACTATAATCTAAATTCAAGTATACAGCTTGGAAAATTGTCATTCGACACATTTCGGAAAATATTACAGTATTATGGCAGCGCAGTGGACGAAAGTCAAGGCGTGACTGCAAAATTCAGACACTTGCAAACGCGACGGGAAATTACATTTGCGCCTCGACGTCAACTATTGTCTTTGTCGACGCCAAATTGAGTTCCGACGGTGGAAAACTGGAAAAGTGCCGCAGGCATCTGCGGTCTGTAGATCGTTCATTTTGGAGAAGTTATGAAAATGGCTCCTCGAATAAAAGAATCGTGTGATAGCGGTCTTCTGTGGGTCTCGTGTTGTGGTATATATGTATGTAAAAGCAAAGCTGGAAGGAAAACATGCAGAGTAGTATATTTATGTATGATTGCGAACGTACAAACAAAATAAATAAGAAAATTAAAAAAGTAGTTAAATTAAAGGATCTGTATATAAGTACCAGATTTATCTAACATATTTTAAGAAAAATATGTATAAAATTTACAAATATATCGAGATTTTGTATTTAGTATTTACAACATAACATGATCAGAAATTATTACTGTAAGTTCATTTTTACGGTTGGGGTCATGCTTTTTTCCTACGCATATAATCATAACTCTTTTGGTGTCATTTCGTGTTTAATTTCCTGAATGGAAAGAAAAACTCAAAAGTGAATAATTTGATTTACCATCCATTTACACCTTATATGTGATCTGTATTTTACAAATTATTATGATCTCCTCGGATGTTCAGAAAACTGTCTGCGGGTCTTATAATTTTAACCCGAGAATATATATCGAAAAAATATTCAATCGTTCACAACCAAGCTTTAACTCCTCCATTCTTCTCCGTCTCTTCGTATGAAACAATTTCAGTTTTTCCTTAAAAAAGGTAGTTCTCTTATTGTCTTAGAATTACAATGTATACTTTAATCGTGATACGCATAACGATATACGGGACTTTTTATTTTTTTATTTAAAATAGTGACGAGGTTATCAAATAATAAATATTCTTGATGTAAAAAAATTTTTATTTTGTCTCAAGGCAAACAAGTGCTTGCCTAAACCAGTGTCTGCACTAGATTAATTTACTTATTTATTTTATATTCACATCGTCTTATCTAGTTCCACTAATAACAGACTCTTGCCGGCTCACGTATTGTAATTTTTTATAGAGACCTTTCAAGCGTTCGATTTCGAAAAAAAATAAAATTTTTCTTTTAATGCGTGTAAAATACAGATCAGATATTTTGCTTATAAAACAAAAGTATTTTATGCTGTGGAAAAAAATAATTTTAATTTCGTATCCAATTTTGCTCCCAATAGTTTCTTATAAGATAAAATCTGGATAAAAATAAATTTAGCAATGGAACTCTTCGTGATCATCAAATTAAATCATCTATTTTTATTATCTAAATATCAAAGCATTGATGAAATATTTCAAGGTTATTTAATTTATTTTAACATTTATCTAATCACAAAAAATATTCATAAAACCCTTAATCGGAGCGGCTTTCCAAAATCAAAGTCATTTCATTTCCGAATAAAATATATCTGGTCAATTAGGATCTGGCGAATTAACTCCTCGTGAATCTCACTGGGATAATGAAAATCTGCATGTTGAATATATGAATCCGGCGATAAATCAAACACGTATTGCATACATCCCTAGCATAGTATGAGCTTTGTATTAACAGTAAGTCACTAGCATAACATGAGGTATTAACAATAGAAAAGATGAGGTTTGAATTATGTGCTCTTTGCATTAATTGAAATCTTAACATAGCATGCCTTGACATAAAATAAGCTGGTATTTAAAATAATATCTCTTCAATTTCCTCAACTGATATTCAAGTGTGCAATATAGGAAAACTGAAGCAATGTTAGAAAATTTTAAAAATAATCGGTCCTTCCAAAATATGGGAGTAATTCATGTCTTTTCTCGCCTGTTCGAAAAAGATAAAAAACCTGCAAAAAGGAAAAGATGTACGGGTATATATGCAATGATGGAAAGCGCAGATATTTAATCGGAGGTACGTGTTTTGATTATGTGTTTTGACGACTTTTGCGTTTTGACTTTGAAAATCGACCACCGACCATCTCGGCCAAAAGTCGAAAATTATCTGTTCATAACTCAGCATCTACAAAAGTCGGTCGTCCGCGTTACGCCTAAAGAATCTTGACCGCTGATCGATGCAGCGCATGCCTTTGTTGGAGGAAATGGGGGTCGTGCCGAGAGACGCCGCTATGATTGATGGAAGGCGCCGGCCGGTCACGTCGCTACATTTTCATCCCGTGTGCTATTTACCGACCGACGGCAACGTGCACGCGATAATATAATAAAGAGAATGGGTTTGAGATATCCGTGGGATAGGTTCGAGATATTCGAAAACGAATATTTATGGTTGCAATGTAATTTTTGCAAATATAATTTCAAAGATTGAAATTTTACTCATGACCAACATTATTTTATGGTACTCTAGAAAAAAGTATCGGTCCCTAAGTCCCTAATTGTATGAAAATTGTAATTTTAATCATTTTTAAGTTAACTGGTTGTTACTTTGGTGAAAATGGTAAAACAAAAAAATATTTTACATGGAATTTTTTTATGATGAGGAAAGGCTTAGATATAATTATGATTTACAGAGTATTAAAAACAAGACATATATTATTATCAAAAAATAAATTATTTCTCTCTAATGAAGACCTAAAAACAAGAAATTATATAAATTATTTCATCTTATATCATCGAGAGGAGTCTTAAACAAATATTGCTATGATAATTAACCAACCTACTGTATAGATATGGACTAAACATATATTAGCCCACATTTTTAAAAAATGTTCTGTTGTATATTGTGATAGAATTTAACAATATACATAAAGCAGATGTGATTATTTTTAGAACAAATTATTAAGTGTTGGCTTAAAAATATCTATTTCCATTTTCCGCCTACCACTTTCCCAATAAATTACATCAAATAATCTTAGTTAAAAATCTATAGGAACTTTGTAAGAAAAATATGAATTTATCAATTAATACAATTTTTTAGAAAGTGAAGAATAATTTTCCTCTATTGCAGTGACAATTAAGAAAACTTTCAAAAGTATAAGGCAGCTATGTTGTTTGGAAAAACAAAAACGAACAATCCTTAATCTTCACACACTTTGTAATTTGTCTCTCTATATTAAATAAGTAAAGTGAATTTTCCATGCAGGTGAATTTTTACTCGTTACGTGGTTTACTTACTTCTAAACTCTAAATTACTAAAAACTGAAAATAATTAATTTTCCCGGAAAAGTGAGGGCATTTTGTTTAGAATTTCTCACCAATATTATTTTAAAATGTAACAGTAAGAAAATTTTAGACCATTATTTTATTAATCTTATGAATGTTATTTAGTAAAAAATTGTGAAAAGCTGTTAGCTTTTCACAATTTCAATGTTTACTTTTCAAAAATTAAACTTCAAACGTATTTTATGGGGGAATAATGTACATGAGCATATTTTTACCCTTACATGTAAACTTCTGAAAAAATATTTTATGGCATTTTTTTTATTTCACTTCGCCTATTAAATTACGGAATGAAATAAAAAATTTGGATTCGATTGTATTCTAAAATCATTATAAAAACAGGTTGGAGAGTTATATTCACAGATTTATTTAATCTGTGAATACGAAATATAATTTTCTAATTAACTTAACGTAAACACAGATTTTAAAATATGTCTAACTTTTCAGGCGATCCCTAGTGAGCTTCAGATTGTACACATCCTCTTTGATATGCTATGATATTAAAAAGTGTTTGATAATGCTAAGATCTAGTTTCAACAGTTAGAAACTTATTGTAAGTGTTGACGATGCAGCGATATAAATATTTCTCTCATATTTTTCCCGTGGTATAATTTCCGTGTTAAAAAGTCGCTTGAAACATAATTGAAAATTTTAATTAGAGATATTATTAGCCGTACAAAAATTACGGTCTCACTAACCTAATGTTGTAAATATTCGCTATTAAAAACTTAGAACCTTAAGCAAAATTAATAATTTTTGTAATAGAATACGTCAAAGTCGTTATTTATCACATACGCATTTAAGAACAAGACGTTGAACAAATTGCATTTAAGAACAAGATGTTGAACAAATCCACACATTGATGTACGGTAATGTGCTCTAGCTTTATATAGTTTTTAAGAGGAAAAATGTTACAAAAGTATAAAATACAAATAACGTCACCTGTTGATTAACAGTAATTTGAAGTAGTTGACAGTAATGTATTTTTGGACAAAGATGTCCCTTTTAGTAATATTTAATTTATAGTGAAATTAAATGTATTTATGTGCATGGGATGTTGTTTTGTTTACACACGGGACAAGAAATATCAGCATGTGTTAGTTACAATTATGCAAGATATAAAATAAATATGAACATAACGTAAACTAGCTTAAGCATAAATTATATCTGTTAACAAAATTGTCTATGATTAAATTTTTTTTTAATATTTTTTACAAAAACACCAGCTTTGTCAAAAAATCTAACCCTGATTCTAACCCGTGGCCAATTCTGATTTTATATTTTAGGTACGAGATGCAAGACCTTTGTAGCTGTATGACTATTTTCAAGTCTCTGAGTTAACTGGAAGTACTGTCAAAACTAGCAATTTTGAGGGAATACATTTCAGATTTATAACATTTACGCAATTTTAATATAGTACGTTTTTATCGTATCTAATATACCAAATACGTTTTGAGTAAGAGGGGTATCAAAAGTGGTTGGAAACAGTTCGTGCAAATACTATATAGAGCGCACACGACAAGAGTTATTGTATTTGGTTTTTCCCTAGCTAATGTGGTCCCATGTACGGGATTTCTGAGAATATCCCGGAATATGTAATGTTGTCTCGTCTCCATAAAGGTAATCAATGTGTTTTTTCAATAAAAGCTAAAAAAATATATTAAAACTTTTAAAAAACTTTTATTAATTTGGATAGATATTATCAACATAATGATCGTTTTGGTATTAAACTGTCGTTATCATCAGTCATTTGTTTTTATTAACAATTTTATTTTAAATTTGGCAGGTTTATTGATTTGAAGGTGTTGTTGAGTTCAAACAAATTTTTGTTGAGTCGAATTAATAATTTTTCTTGAAATACCAGTATTTAGAGTATATTAATTTTACAGCATAGTCTAAATAAGGAATAAATAAAATTACTTCGATAAGGTTATATATTTAGTTTTGCCTTAAATTTCACGTCTGCGTCCTGTAGTAGAAATGTCCCTGAAAAGTCGATTTTACATTTAGCAACCCTAGCCCTTCCGCATGTTGATCTTTCTTACTTAAGAATTAATTTAATATGAACAATAAAGTGGAGCATTAAATTACATAGAAAAATATTTTTTTTTTTACTTTCATTCTATTGATAATATTTTCATACTTTGTTTTAAGGCTGCTTCAAAAACTACCCTCAAAAATGCAATCTGCGTATTTCAACTCCCTTCATTGATTATTGCCCATTACTCACTTTTTCTGAAAATATGTTATATACTTTAAATCAGTCAACACACTACAAGCTACATGGTGCGCAACTTTCTATACCAGTAACCTAAGTTATTGCTCCAAAACATTAGACAGAAACGAATAAACAAGTTATTATTTACCAAATTAGTACAAATATTATAAAAATATTTTTTTTTGTTTTAAAACGGTACGAAGGATGTTGTAAGAAGATGAAAAAAGCTTTCCTATTCATTTTCCTTTAGATGAATGAACTAAAGTAGTAAGATATAAATAATATTAGTTAAATTTTGTAATTATAAAAAAATTATATACATTTACTTATAGGAAATATTTATCTGTCTTTCAGCATTAATTTAAATTCCAATCAAAGGAGTACATTTAAAAAAAACTAAGGAATATTGTAGAATCATAATAAGTTTAAAAGTAGTTTTTGAATTAGAGACTCAAATAAGATTACATTCAACAAAAAAAATACTGGATTTTAATTATTCTTAGCCTGTGACTTTAGTCGAAAGCTGACATAATTTAAAAAAAAAGAGATCATATTGACTCACATCTTTTGATGATATTGATAAAATTTATTTATTTAAGAAAATGTATTTATTTTATACTAGTCTCTGCACACATTAATAGTGACGCTTGCGTTTACGAGTGCAAGAAAGGTTTAAAACTGATACGGTTTAAACTCGCTGTCATGTTTCCGGCGTTCATTGAAAGCAGAACTTCGAGGTATGAAGCATCACTTCTTTATCATATTATTCTTTATTACTGCTACAAAATATCGGTGACTAACTTGTGGCGCAGTTATTAAATAACTTAAAACACCGATAAAATTGTAACATTTCTGTACTGTAGTACAACGTCGAAATTTAATTACTTAATTTACCGATTGATAACTTAGATTTTACTAGCAGGAACTATAAACAATTGAAAAATGTGTCTGTGACACTATGTTCTCTGTTTTCCGTGAATTTACTCATAACCGATTCGTTGGATATCATCAACTGGTATAATCCAGAGTAAAACTACTTATTCTCTGAAAATAGTCTCTTGTTATCTAAATTGTTCTGGTACTAATGAGACATAAAATACAATAAAAAAAATAACAGGTTGGCTAATAAGTAATGAGCGTTTAAAAAAATACCCATAATTTTGGCGAAACTTAATATAATTTCGTGGCCGTGTATATATATGTATATATACATATAAATATATATATATATATATATATATATATATATATATATATATATATATATACATATATCTATAAAGGGGGCACAGTTTAATAAACTGTCATTTAGAGTTTAACTATAGGCACGTCAACATAGAGAAAATATGGTTGATATTAAAAGCCATGTATGTAATTTCTTACTTTATGAATTTCAGTCGGGTCATTCTACAGAAGAAGCTAGACGCAACGTTTATCAAACCTTTTGACCTACATTTTGAGCCCTCAATTCTTTTATGAAAATTTCTTAACTACACTTAACACGAAGGGGAGGAAGAAATTTTATTATAAAATTTATTTTAAATTTATATGTTCTTGACAAAATTCAAAACTTTATATACGGATTATTCCTAAGCTTGCGCTTTGCTATATTATTTCAAACACACGTTTATTTTTAAACCTCTTATAAATTTGTTACATTAACTCTATTGAAAAACAAAATGCGGAGAACAATTTAAGAGAAAAAATGAAGATTTATTAATTGATTTGTACACATATTTTATCGAAGAGAGGATAAAAAGGATATGTGGGAGAGAGCGGAAGGAAACAAATAAAACCTGTAAATAAAATTATGGTAAATCTATAAATTCACTCTCCATGATTTCACATAACATTTCTGTTACGTAGAATTAAAAGGGTGAACTTATAGATTTAACAAAAATATTACTTGTAAGTTTTATTTGTTTATAGGTAAATTTACACATTTATCATAAATATTATTGTCATATTATTATCATGCTATCCGGTGAAATTGAGATGAGATCACCAATAGCCCGGAAGATTATAAATTTTATTTATTTTACTATAGGTACCTTATGTAATATAGCTTCTCATAACCTCACTAAATGAAACGTTCCATACACCTCATAATAAAAAAATATCATATTTTTGCTGCGATAGTACGAGATATGAAGATTATATAAAGATTGATATAACACATAGGGTTTAGCCGGATAAATACGACGAGTCGCCCCCCAAATGAGAACCTGTATCGAAACTTATAGTTTAAAGTCGACTTGATGTACAAACATGATTTATGTACATTTTGCGGCCGTGTTCTATTTTCACCTTGAGATATGGGAAAACACCGTACGCATAAGTATTATGCAAAGAGATATATCTCAAAATAAAAAAAGAGGTCGTGAATATATTTGATTAAGTATCATTTTATGAAATATGTTTACATATAGCTTAAAAAATAAATGACGCTTGTAATCCTGTTTTTTCCTAGCCTTAATAAACTGTTAGTTATAATGGTAAAGAAAATTCGAGGAAAGTTGCACTGGCAGAAAAGGAACTCGTCAAGATATCTAGGTTTTTAAGAAATATATTATGGTAAGCAAATAAGAAAATATATTATATATAAATAATAATATATATAAATTATATATAAATAATATATTTACTTATTTGCTTACCATAATATATTTCTTAAAAACCTAGATATCTTGACCAGTTCCTTTTCTGCCAGTGTAAATACAGTAAATATATTATGGTGAAATATCTTATGGTAAGCTTCTTAAAATCTTAAACACCGAAAATATAATGAATACGTAATTGGAATTTTATTATATACAAGAAAATTCTACGCGTTAATAAGTTTTAAACTAATTTTATATTAATAACGAGGTTGTAAGTAATTAGAAATCAGGTTTAACATATATATTTTATGTTAATCTATAGGATTAAACCTTCGAAGCAGTTTATGACTGATGAAACTTTTAGAAAATTAACGAGTTTATCAAACGATTAATTATTATTTATTAATTATATAAAATGAATTATGTCTGAAATATTGGTTATTTAAAAGAGAAAAACGAGCACATCTATTTGTTATATTCAAAATAGTATTCCTAGGACAGTGAAAATGTTTGAAAAAAAGACATATCAAGGTAAATTGGTAAATATTTATCGTTAGGGAACATGTATTAAATATAAACGTTAACTTATACACTTCTCTATAAGGAATACGTCGCCATCCATAATTTAATAACCATATTATACTTGAATGGAAACTATATCTATAGTTGTATGTTTCTTCTAGGGTATTGCAAATAAAAACCATGTTATTTGTTGTAGTAATTTATATCTAGAAGAATAAAACAAGAAAATAAACAAAACAAAAAAGCAGATGATTTAATAAATTTCTGAAATAATAGAGACATTAAACTGCAATAAAAACGAACAGTACTTTTGTCGCACCGTAGGATCGTAAATAAAGTATAAAAGACGGTTGCTCACAATCCTTAGTATAGTCTTTTGGCGTTAAAGATATTGTTGTGAGTCCAGCTCAGATTAAGACGAAGGAAGGAAATATATACGTGCATTTAAAATGTTTAACCTATTTTTCCCAGATATAGAAAGGCAACAATGACAGGTGCCGCTCTGCATCCCGTCATCTCGTATAGCTAACGTCGAATTCGCATTATTCTAATCTTCGATTTACATTTGTGTCTTAGATTAGAGTATATATCTAGATATATATATACGAAGGTCATCATTTTATTACAAATGAAAATAATGGAACACTGAGGCGTATTATGAATACAAAATACAAAAATAAATGCGTTAAACAGGAATTGAACTTGCATTAGCAGAATTTCTTAAACGCTTAGGCACTTATAAAAGTTTAAAAGTTTATGGGTGCAGAATATTTATATTAAACTATTTACAAATATTAATATTGTTTTCCATCATGTATACATATTGAACTCGCTCAAATATTATTATTTATGTATAATTTCTCATATATGTGAAATATAGCCTATGTAATCTAAGTTACAGTTGTATATAGCGTAAATGTGTACACGAATAAAAAATTTTTGATCACAAATACCCAATGAATCCAAGTTAAATTACTGACGTGAATATACGAAAAAAGTTTACAAAACCTGAACTGTCAAACGGGTTTATTAATAAAATATTCTCTTTTGAAAGGAATGTGGTAAAGGTACATACAACAGTTTAAACCTTTGTATACGTATAGTAATTCTATTGAACTATTTACAAATATTGTTTTCCATCATATAGTTATACTTAATATTTTCATTGTTACAGACGAAAAAATATCATAGATTTCTCAAAAACACCCTTAATATAATATTTTTCCCAAACTAGCTTTTCGGACAATTTTAGGTAAATTTATAGTAATGCCGATTTTACATAATTTTAGTTTTAGCAATTTCCGAGTTAGGAAAGGAGTCCATGTTTTTCCCATAGATTTTAAAGCAGTATCTCTAGAATTATTTCACATAAAACCCTAAAGAAATAATTTTTGGAGTTTTTACATTCTTTTCTTTACCTGTAGCATATGAAATTAAAGAAAATTCGAACTTTATCAATTCCGTCCTGCACAATTTTTACAATCCTTTAAATATTTTCAAATTCTGACTGGAAATACATGTTGATTGACATTTTTTAAAACTGTACCAAATTTCAAGTTACTATTTCTAAGAATTTCTGAGAAAAAAAAAGATTTCGATATTTTAAACATATTCTAAACTATTTCTAAAACTTAGTATTCTATTGATATCCTACGCAAAATATTATTACTAAGGAAAACCATTTTCGATTTAATAATTTTTTTTGCCTCCTCTATAAGTTATTTTTAAATCTTCTTGACTGTCAACAATTGGAATATGTGCATGTCAATCACTATGCCTGATATAAAGATTCCAAGTGGAATCATTGCTAAGAAAAAATGCTGTGACCGACAAACAAGTGAACAAACATGTGGATAATCTCATACGGATTCACTTTTCCTTTCTTTTGAATTAAGGAACCCTAAAAAATTACCATAATTATATTTCATACAGAGTTGCGAAGAAGAAACTAATAAGAGCGTTGGGAAAAGTTGAGAAGAGGAATAAGATTTTAAAATTCATTAAGAAATTGAATATACGTAAACATTTAGAGGAGGAAGTATTATTCGGTATATTTGTATGCGTTCACTGCCAATCCATCGATAACTTAGATTATTATATCAAAAACACTATTAGTACACACGTACATAAACACTGGGCTGTACAATAAACTTAAGAGATTCCTCCAACATATGAGAAAACATTTTTCGGGCTAAAAGTTTCAACGTAAAGAAAAAAGTGTAAAAACATCTTTCCTTAATAACTATTCTAGTCCTAAAACATGAGGATAACAAATCTTGTTTTACCATTTCCTTAAAAATTTTAAAATAAATTTGAAGTAGCAAATATGCAATAGGTAGATTTGATAATAATTTCCAATGATATAAATTGTAGAAAATAAAATTGGTACCAAATTTGTCAATCTTCATATATTAAAACAACATTAAGAATACAAATTTCTAACAATTGAAGAAATATGAAAATAATAACGAAAACAACACAGCTATATCTTACGATACACTAGTCACCAAGTGAGGATATTAAAAGTTATGCATTCAAGTTAGTCGATCTATTTCAGATACTCCATGAACATAAAATATAAGTTGATCCGAAGATAGTAAAGAAATACTGAGAAACTGCCAAGAAGTAAATTGAATAGAATGGAATGGAAAATCAAGTGGCATCAAATTCGAAGCTAAGTGGATTTCATTTATTGAAGAGTCTATCGGCAATGAAATTAAATAGGTGGCTAAGTTTCTGTGGGGAGTTGATAAATTAAGTGAAAGTCGATTATGTAGACTTTTAATGAATTATATAAATGAACCTGAAATATTTTGTCCTAAGTTTCGTTTTTTTTTGCAAAAAGTAAGATAAAAATCCTATGGAAATTGAAAACCAGACATTGGTTAATCGATTAATTATGAAAAATCAATTTATAACGTAATATTTATGTAAAATTATTAAATAAGTTGCCAATGTGATTTGGATATTTACATGGGCGTGTCAATATGATACGCAACATATAATAAAAATAGTGATGGACAGCTAATTACTAAAAGATTAAAATGTTCATTAGTGACAATTTGAATCTCTAACTAAACAGGAGAAAAAAATTATATTACGTAACGGAGTGTATGAAGCTTTATTTTATTCCACAAACTCTGAGAATAGTGAAAAATAAACCTGATACAAATCTATTAACAGCATCCCCTAGTATCCATAATTAATGAACATTTCTAGCCATTCACGGTACCAAGGGAGTAGTACAAAAGAGTCCTTTGAAATGCCCTGCAGCGAAATGAAATATTTCCTTTCAACGTAGAAATCAGAGCAAATCCTAAGAATGTCACTCGTATCTAAAATGCTTTTGAATTTCCTTAGAGATTTTTTTTGTTCTATCTGCACGGCGAAAATAAGAAGTGCTGAATAAATTACTGAAGAAAGACGAGGAGAAATTGACCAGATATAATATATACTTTTCAGTTAATTTTTTATGAATATATATATATATATATATATATATATATATATATATACATATATACATATATACATATATACATATATACATATATACATATATACATATATACATATATACATATACAATTCCACGAAAATATTAAAGTACACAGCTTTTGTAACTGATGTCGTTGGGTTCATGTAGAGATCTAATACAGAGTAATTTTTGTACTAATTATGTTTTTTAATGAATTGAATGAATTGTGTTCCTTAATTCATCGTTTCGTGGTATTCTATTAGTTTAAAACTTTGGGGTTACATAAATGTAAAACATATTTTTTTTAAATTTATATTCGAGAGCGTGATTCGATTTTGGAAATAAAAAAAAGAAAATCAATTAAAATTCTTTATTTATTTTTTATGTGATTTTAATAACCTTCTTTCATGCAGTGTATTTTTCTGTTTTTTTAACGAACAGTTGATTTCTTATGGGTACAAAACTATAAAATCGATCCCGAAAAATTTTAATTTTTCACATGATTAGGCCGTCAATTCTTTCGACGTTTTTTCTGAAGGTCACATTTTGATGAAGGCAACCCATTGATGATACTATGCAAATATTAAAAACCATTCCATATAAAAAAAAGTTCTTCACGATTTTTGCCAACATCTTACAAGTTACAGCGTGCTAAACCAGGAAAAGTTTAATTTTTTTCGGTTTTGATCTTATCCTTTTGCCAGAGCATCAACGGTTTACGATAAGTTGTTGCTTTTTCCTTCTGCACCGATTCACAAATAATTTAGTATGTAATTATTTAATAATAAAGTAATAACAAGAAACTTACAATATGCAAATATACTGACCCAAAGCTTGACTATAAAATTGGTCGAAATAGTAACAATAAAACGGTTAGGCACTATTTATTATTGTGTCGTAAATTATGAAATACAGATTCACGAGCAGAAATACTTTCAACTTAATTAAGCCTAACTGTATTTCAATACTTCATCATTTCACATAGTTTATAGTCATTTTTAGAGCGTCTCTCCTCTTTCACATGGTCTGTCGTATCTATACCACTATCTTTCGGCGTCTACAAGTTTATGTATTATGCAATAAATAGGATTAATAAATGCATAGAAAAGACTTACTATATATTTAAACGTAACAAAATTACTTATGTGAATAAAGTTTAAAACTAATATACAATTGCAACGTGAAAAGTAACGTAAACGTTATGATAAATTATGTTCCGAAAAAATGATTAATCGGAAAATAATTAGTTATAACTTTCCTAATAAAATAAAACTTGAAATAATATTTTAATCCCTAACCAATATTAGCGGCATGTTAAAAAAATATATTTCGCATTATAACGATATAACAGTAATGCAATAACTGTTCGCTGACCCAGACAAAAATGCGTTGCGTTTTTTGTGAAGTATAATATAAACACTGAAATATATAACATTTTTTTACTAACATCAATCTCTTGTAAATTACGTAAGAAAATATAAATATATTTTCACCTAAAATTAATAATTTAGGTCCGTTTTAGGATTTTGTTTGAAAAATCCTTTTTTATTAAAAAATACTTTTTTATGAAAAAAATAAGAATTTGGAATTAAAATATTGATATAGTTTCAAGCTAATTCAATTGCATTAGACTATTTCTAATGGTGCTTACTGAAATAAGTTGAACTCAACGTACAGAAATAGGATTCACATATTGACCGTACTCAACCACGTCTGTTGCTGTCAAAACCGTGCGATAAGATCGTTTCAATATGGGACGATTATTGGGTCGGAAAGGATCGACAAATTATTGGAGGATCATATTGTAAAATATTGACAAGATGTAGGACGAGTATTTTATATAAAAATCAACAAAATATGGGACGACTATTGAGTGTAAAGTGTCCACAAGATGTGGGACTATAATATGTACTAAATATTGACAGAATATGGAATAATTATGTAAAATATAATTTCTTCGAAAACTTGCGTGTTCATAAAAGCAACACGCAATGCGGTCGAAACAAACGCAATCATGTCTATATAGACGTCATAGCTGAGAGTAAAATAAACTGATCCAAAATGTTTTTTTTCAATAAAAAGGAGTAAAACAATTCCACCCATACAATCTGATCGTAATTTGGAGATTATGCTTATGATAGTAAATTTTATTTAAAAAAAAAACACAAATTTAATTGTTTTCAGTCTAGGCACTTATTCATGAATATTCTGTATATTTCGATTCATATTTGATGATTTTATGTTAATATTTTAAAAAAAATAATCGTACAGTAGACCAAAAGATATAACATTAAAATTTCCCGTACTTAATTCTAGGACAAAATTAGATTTAATTAAAAAAATGTGATTTCTCAGCCGCATGTTTCACACGAAATAACATAAATTCACGATGAAAAATGTCTGCAAAAATACTAAATTAATGTTAAAGTTTAATACCAATATCAGTTAAATAAAAAATCCGTTTATAATATTGAATGAATATGGTGTCTTTATGACCTAATATATTTTTATACGATAGCCTTATTGAATGTGTGTGGCAATACTAGTTTATAACGCAATAATAAAGTACATTCCACACGGTTTGTTAAAATTTAAAAATTGTATTGGAAATAAAGGATTTTATGCAGTATGCATGAATATGACGTTGAAAGTTGTTTGGCAGAGTTATGGTCAATAATTGAAGAATAAAGTTTATTTGTCATAAGGTGTGATCATCGTGTTGATTAAAGCTAAAAATTATTTCAAATATCGTCATACTTAATACATGACGTATATTTATTATGCTATCTGTTGTACGACCTCCGATCTCTCGGAAACAGGGGAAATAAAGGAGAATGTATATTCTGTGGACTACTGAGCAGAAGTAAAATTTATGCAATAGTTCTGTTAAGCATCTATCTATTGATGATGTATTAAACTGAATTTAGTTAAATATTATTGAGCTTCATTTCATTCTTTTTTTAATTTTTTTAATTATGGGTATTTATATGTATTCATTAGTTTATTTCTTAAATGTTTAAATTCACAAATATATATCGATATGTATAGGTTAACAAAAATATCGAGATCCGGAGTGATTTTTGTGCGAAACAGTCTGTGTATTTTCGCTTGGAAATGAGATATTTTCCCAAAATAAAGTATAATATATGTTCACTCGGACAGTCAGTTATCATCATATCAAATTTCAAAAATCCGGCTAGTCGTTTTTGCATGATGCGCTAACAAAAGGACAGTCAGAAAGAAATGTTAAAAGTGGTAAATTTGGTCTTTGTATCGATAATAATGACAATTATAATAAGATTTTCCTAAAAATATTAAATATACAGACACAGCTTAGTTACAGTTTTATTGCACGTATAGATATTTCATTTTAAAAAATAGTTTTCTGATATTTTTCAAAATTTTGTTATTCTGCAAGTTGAAGGATTATATATAAACATACTGGAATGATTTTATAGTAGAAAATTGTATACATCTTAAAACATGCATTTTGAAGGCAATTATCTCGGAAATGTTTGGGTTTCTCATAAACATTTCACATTCAGAATGCCAAATCAGTTCCGTAAAAACGTGTTGTGAGGAAAAATACAGCTATGAACATAAATAAATACAATGAAATGACTTCCGTTTTACGTAACCATTATTGAAATTTGAATTGTACAGTCTTGTCGTCGAGTTTATTTGTTTAAATAATTATATTATTATAAAACAGGCTGTAATCATTTCGTAACTATGAATATTCTTTACAGTAGTACTTTTTTTATTGTACATTTTTATTTCCCCATTATTTTGAAAGAAAAAATTCCATGTTTCGCATTTTTTTTAATATTTACGTCTAACACGATAACACCCTAATTTTGTCACGAACAATACAGTTTTACACTGCATATATGAATGTATGAAAACTCTAAAATATGTTTTTAGGCAAAAAGAAAACATTTTCCTCTACACATCACATGTGAATTGATGGCCGTTTGGATAGAATGTTCAAAATATAATTGATATTAAATCCTGTTTTTCTAATGGAAAGCTTAAAGTAATGTGCTACGCCACTTCCGTTCTTCTATATTTCCTCCTACCATGAATTTGAAAAAAATTAAAAACCTCTAGGTACTGTCCTTCTTGACAGAACATACTATTTAAATTATTTTGGGGCGTAGATTCAGACCACTATTATTTTTGAATTGATATTGATATTTTTTGAATTGATGCGTGTGATATCGATTATAAGAGCACGCCGGGTCAATAAAGATATTAACCCGACGTATTCTGTATTAGAGCCATAGTGTCTTTTAAATATTGATATTTTAGTGAATCTGCAAGTGCAGAAACGAAATACTCAATAGCTAGAGCTGAAACATATGTGCTGTACACATATTGTGGTAATATCTCATTAATATTAATTTTTTGTGTGATATTATTGGAACATTCCTTTATCACGAATTCCGACATACTGTACTATTCCTTGACAAATGTGTGAATTACGATGACTAAGATCACATGAGTTTTTTTAAGGTGAAATAGCAAAATTAAAGGAAAAAATGACACGGAAGGTACTCCAAATTAAAAGGAAGAGGTCTATTCTTTATTATTTATTTAGAAAGATGTCTCGTAACAGTATCAAGTGTACAGTAGAAAGCAATGAACTTTGTTACCAATGTACATATACCTACAAATCTTGAATTGGCATGATTAAGGAAAGGGGAAGAAAATGGAATCAGTAGCACTATTGGTAACATTGTGGGATTATGAAAGAAAGAACCCTTGCGGAGCCAATAGTATCAATATCCACCTGTTTTCTAGTCATGCGGCCTGAACGGAGCAAGACATTTTATAAAATGTATTGCTTGAAAAACAGGAGTCTGAACTAGTTTTTAAACTCTACCCCTAGACTCAGAGCATACAAGTGTAAGGATTGTTAAAAATATTATAAATTAGTGTAGAAATATTTAGATTGCGTCCCTCATAGCATTCTGTTAATTTGAGTTACTCTCTGAAATGAAGTATATGTTCATATTCTTTCCAATCTAAAATATAAGGAACATGCAAATTTTGAAAAAAGTTCTAATTTTATAAGACTATTCTCAAAATAACTGGGTAAAATTCATAGCCATATTTAAGTCTAGATAGAAAGAGTGTTTAACATATATGAGTTTTGGTTTAGACATATGGAAAATTTTAAAGATGCTTGAGATAGCGTGTTTTGCTGAATATGATATACGACCGCTAATATCATTTGCTTGAATTTCTTAACTAAGATTTTGAACTATCAGTGGAACCAATAATTCAGTGTTGGGGGAAATAAAATTTGTTATGTCTTTCAAGGTTAAACGGAAAAGATATTTTTTTTTTCAAATTTTAAAAAGCCGTATTTGGTTACCAATTTTAACCAAATACTATCAAAAATAGCTTGCCACTTAATTGGAATAACTGACAGACCCATTTTGGAATACATCTGATCGATAGAAGTGGAGTATTCATTGAGAGTATTAACAATGGTTACAATAAAATTTCCATCAGTATAAGCACGTATTTGTAAGTAATCTGCGTAAAGATGATAATTACTATGTATGTTCCCAAAAAGTTCACAAATAAAAATCTGAAAAAAAACAGTGGGGAATGAAATCTTGACTCACATTATCTGATAAATCATTCCATTCCAAATACGTGTGGGAATACTTCTCAAATTTTCAATGATCGTACAAACTTATAATGAAGGATTCTTTATTGAATCTTCGTACGACGACGGTAGAAAATCTTATAAATCCACACCAAGCGTTAATCCATAGAAATGTTAATCCATACCAAAAGTTTAAGTAAAAAATGCCATGAGTGATGTGCAATATTGGTCATTTTTATAACACGTGATGTGTTACTACATAATTTAAATGTAATTACCGCTCAGATTGTTCAAATTGGAACTAGATCTTATATCAGAGCGTGTAGGTAAAAGAAATAACTATTTTCAACTAAGAGTTAAACAAGAGAATTTTCACATATCATATTAACTTTCGCTTTTCATTTTAAATTTCGCCTTTATTATCACATTCCACAAGGTTCACGACTAAAACCAAAGTCTAAAATGCTTAAAATGCTTAAAAGATGCTGTTTTGTCACTCTACCAAAGAAAAAGCACACGATATGTGCCTTTAGTACCATAAGGACATATGTATGGAGCATGCGACTTAGTTTACTTCCAAAATTGTAAATATCTAGTCAGGAGTGATTTATCCGTTAATTATTATTTGAAGCACAGAATATTGTAAAAAACAATCTTTTAAGTGTCTAAAAGTTTAGTTTTACCAAAATTCGTGTACTTAATTTATTTTTTTAGGGTTCCGTAACTCAAAAGGAAAAAAGGCACTCTTATAGGATCACTTCGTTTTCCGTATATTGTTCTATCTTTCTGTCGGTCAAGATCCCTTTTCTCAGAAACAAGTCGAGGTATTTAGTTGAGGTACCTATTAATATCAAATACATAAGTATATGGTCCCTTGGAGCTGTAATGAAATCAAGTTCCTAAGTCAATGCAATAAAAAATCCCTGAAATAAAGTAAGGTATTTTCCGTCGACCTAGAATCTTGAAAGTTGGCAAGAAGTAAGATGTCACGGCACAAGTGAGGAAAAATTCTAAAATTATTAATTTGTGCATACATCAAACAAAACACTGTTTTTTTATATATGCGGCTGTAGGAGATGTATTTCTAGCAGGCAATATATTTTTGCTTTAAAAATAAATTTTTTTAAATATTAATTTTAGTTTAATAGGAATATTATTCGCCATTAAATGTCTAAATATGTACAAGACTCTCGTCCTGCGAGTTTCCACGTGCTCGATAGATTTTTTTATAAGATTTTACATTCAGCGAAAAAAGAATGAGGTTGCATATTTTTCTGTTTAATTTATATCTTCCACTCGACACTGAAACTATCTAAATTTCACTATTGACATAAACATTGACATCACAACATAAACACTCGTTCTTCTATACGGATCTCATTAGTTCAACGTAGATGGTAGTGTTTAATTTTTTGATATCGACTTAAGCTCTCCATATCTGCAGGATCAAAGCTTTCAATCGATTTTTCAATTTTTAAAACCATAATTTTCTTTGCTTCATCGCCTATAAATTTTGAGGGTGGCATACTTAAAAAATCAATATGATTTTAAAGAGCCTAATAAATTTTTGGCACACGCTTTTATTGTTTATTTATTTTTATTTTATTTACGTGCATCTGGGAATATAATTAAGGGGTAATTAGAAGGTAATTGGAAAAGTTTAATGCAACTGACATCGTACGAGTACATTTATCAAATATCTGTTCGACATTCGCTTGATGGGAAAAAGGGATTTTATTTAAAATGTAATAACGTTATTTAGATTCATGACAAATTTTCTGACATCATAATTTCTTGTTGGTAAATTGGTTAAACTTTCATAAATGTTTCGCAGATAAACCTGAAAGTTTGTAACAGCTTAATGCCTAATTTCATTATTTAGTGAATTTTAATAATTTTTAAGGTGTCATACCAAAGAAAGAAAAACATCTCATTTGTTGGTCTCTCTGTCCATATCACACCCATTTTTCCTCCGAAAGAGTTTCAAGCAAAATTTAATATAATTATAAAATTTTAACACTTACCAGATGGCGCCAAACATCATAATATGTGAAATACTCACAATGCAGTCATAATCTCTTTAGACATTTTTCCATGACGCACTTGTATTTTAACAGACCAGGAATCAAACATTTCAAAAGAAGTAGTTTTTGTTTCTTTATAATTGGTTTATAATTTTCCAATCTCATGTATTTAAAAATATATTTAATGCATAGACTTCTTTGTTTTTACTACATTATTACACGCACGCAAAGAAGTGGGGTTTTATGGCTCATAATTTTAACCTAAATATCAATTATTAACATTTGTTATAGCTTGCTCATCAGACACACAAAAATATGCAAATATATATGATTAATAAAATAAAAAAGCGATTTTATTTTTTATTAAATAACATTTTCACATGAAAAAAACGTTTAAAACTGCTTAATGCAGTAGAATTGGCAAGAAGATCCGCAACGCGAAGATCGAGAATAGACATCGGGCACGAGAAACGGAAGTTTTTGTAAAAAATAGCTTATAAAAATTTTACTTTTTGCTCTATCATTTTGAAAATCAATAAATATATATTCTGAAGGTTAACTAATTGGTTGTAGAAAATCATAAATTGCGATCAACAATTGCAAAATGGAATATGTACCCCATATGCACGTACTTTCTTAAATACTTACAGACTGACATGTCGTTTTTCAGAAGCAATTTCAATCGTAATAACTATTCGAAAAAAAATTCAAAAATTATCAAAGTTTTCTCTTCATAAAACGCTATATTAAAATTATAAACTAGAGATAGACGCGTTAGTTCAATATGGAATACAACTCTGGAATATAAAAAAGGAGAAAACTATAAATAAAGCGGTTGCAAAAATTAGTTTAGATCATGTGAAAGATCACAGTTATTAGCAAAAAATATCAAAACGTGAAATAGATATGACGTGATAGGGATTCCATGGATTTGGTTGGATTGTATACAATAAATTCTGATGATATATTCTGATGATAAACAAATCGGTTGAAGAATATCACCAAATACGACTTGAGTTTGAAGTGGTAGTCCAATATGAAATACAGCTCTACGGGTACACAAAAGGAGAAAATTATAAATAAAGCGGGTGAAAAAAATTGTTGAGATCATGTGAATACATGTTGTAAATGATCACAGTTGTCAACAAAAGATATCCAAAACGTGAAATAGATGACCGCAAGGGATTTTGTAAACAGCGTTGGATTGTATTTAATAAAATATTAAAGATTCGAAATACTGTTCAATACATTTTCAGTCAATTTTTATATGAAACTTTACGATACCACGTAAAGCAATTGAAATTTATCAGAGCTGAGTGGTATTACATTCTATTAACAATATCTATCCTATATTGAAGAAGGAATAACAAGGCTTAAAATAAAAACGCAACGAGACGGCAATCTCAATTCAAATATTCAACTGCTAAAATTCTCATTCGACATATTTTTGAAAATATTATTGTATTATGCCAGCGCAGGTGATGAGTTAAAGCATGACTACAAACAACTTTACTCCAACTGCCAACACTTACAGACGCGGCGAAAAAATCGTCGACGCCAAATTGAGTTCCGACGGTGGAAAAGTGAAAAAACGCCGCAGACATCTGGTGCTTGCAGATCGTACGTGCTGGAGAAGCAACGGAAATAGCTTCACGAATAAAAGAATACTGTGATAGCGGTCGTCGGTAGATATCTTGTTATGGTATATATGTAAGTAAAGGCGAAGCTAGAATAAAAACTAACAGAGTAATGATTTAGTGTATGATAGCCCACATAAATTTGTCACGAAATATACTTATGCAGATATTCACATAATATGTACGTGCTCTAAGCGTATATACGTAAATTTTTCGAGGGTTGTACATAAATTTTGATTTAAAGTTAATCCATATGATATTTCAGATATCCATTATATCACGTTGAAGCGTTTGTTAACCATATTTCAAATTTGCAAAATTAATTGGTTTAATATTGGTTTTTATTTTTAACTCAGAAATAAACCACAAGGATACATCTTCCCTCTTTCCACCAAACATTTAATAAGCGTATTATTAACGGCAGAAACTATTCAAGCTGCTTACTGATGATAATTATTGATCCATTACTTTGTAATAATCTCTACGAATTTCATTTTTTTAGGTTCCCATAAACTAGATTAAATTTATTAAAATGTAATGGTGCTGAAGGGTACGTTCGTAAATTTTAGGTTTGTTTGACATATTTAACAGCTCTTCTGATTACTTATAGTGGCCAGAATATAATAGTGGCATTAGAGGATGATGATAGGATCTCGTCAGAAGTGACGAGTAAGCTCACGTTCTTTGAACTGGTTTGACATATGTTGACGTAGGCAAGAAAGTAAGGAAATGACTTGTATTTCTACAGGTATATATATATATATATATATATATATATATATAATAGCATGAAACGACTAATAAAATGATATGTAAAAAAGTAACAATACATAAATAGATGCATACAAAGACATGAAGCAGTTAGGATTGTAAAGTAGGTCAATAATTAAGCAACGAAGTTTCCGGCTAAACTTGTATGCACAAGTAGACATATCGGCATGACATAATTACATGACGTAAATCAAAAATAAAGAGGCGAGTCATACAATTCCCTAAAAATAACTTAGCCTTTTCTATTTCCGTCACAACTTTTTTTTTATATGGCTTCGATAATAATGTGTTTGGTGCTACATCTGACAAAACAAATCAAAACAAAATTAAATAAATACCATTTAAGACGGAGCAGAAATAGTTAATCTCATTAATAGTATATATTTACCCAACTACGAAATAGGAAAAAAGAATAAAGTTATTTGTACGTTGTAGAAATTTAGGAAAAAACATGAGCACACACACACGTATATTTAGTGTCTTTTAGAGTATACAAATTTAAAATGAAAAAAAACATATGGAAGTCATGATAGTGGCCATGATATTGGCTACATTCTAAAGGTATTTATAAACCATTAGTGCTTTAATACGATTTCAGATATGTGGGTGCCGCAGCTGGCTCGAAGGAACCGCAGTCTGGAAGTCCAATACTCAACCAGTTTTTCGAGCAGTTAGGGTCGTATATTTTAAGTCACTAATGGCATGAAAATACCTTCTCAATAAAGCCAATACCATGGCTATTACCATGTATTTTATTTGTTTTTTTTTTCATTCTTACTTTATAATTCTATACTTATAAAAAAACACCTTTTACGAAAGTATGATATATTCGATAATTGAGTTTTTAATAAACTCTTCATAAAGTGATATGCTCGATAACATAAGACATCATAATCTCTAAAATCGAAAAATAAAAAGATTAAACAAAAAGGTTGAAAACCGACATCAAACACCCATTAAACGGGAAGTTCACGAAGAAAAATATAAAATAGTAAAGGTACTTAAACTGATAGAATATTTTGCCATAAAATATCGTTCTTGGACATAAATTAATTTACAAAACACTACTAGAGTTACAGATTTTTCGTTAATAAAAATTAGAATATTTAGTTGAAACTTTTGTAGTAAAATATCGTCTCCGAAAAGGAATTAATGTGTAAAATATTTCTTCTGTTAAAGGTTGTTGGGCTCGGTGCCAAGTTTAATGTGGCGCTTGTATGTCTGTACATTGGTGTACACATATGTGAGATACACACAGGGGGAGTCGGTACTTGTCACCAAATCTATTTTAATCTAATGCAAAAGGTCGTCAAGTGCTTACGCTCTGTGTATGAATGTGCATCCACCCAAGAGAAAGAGAGAGAGGTATCGATATTATTTAAGCATCACTTTTTACTTGGCTATGATTCAAAAATCAAAATCATTAATTTGCTTTTCAAATTATGAAATTATTGTCTAAGCTGATTAGAATATGTCTATATTTTGCAATAGTAGTTACAGTTATAATGATACTTAAAATTACTCTTACATTTAAAATTACATCAAAAAAGGTTTTATTAATAACTTTTCCTCATTTTCATTTTTTTTTCAAAACAATTTTTATGGAATTAAAATACATTTAAAATTATAGGGAATATATAGAAATTGCAAAATAATAAAACATATATTTAAACATAAACTACAACTTAGACACCAAAGTAAGTTATCCAGATATCTGAATACGACCATTCAATTCGCTCGTTAACAAAGCAATACCCATAATTTTATTTTCACGTACGTACAATTTTTCGAACGCAGCAATCACTCATAATTGATGACTATGATGACATCGTAACAATACCCTCTCTTGACCTGAGCTCCTTCGAAGAGTCCTGATGAGAATGTCATCAATAAAACCGAAGGGCCAAACAATATCGCCTTCACAATCCATTACCCTCATCAACGTTATATTGAACCACGTTATTTGATAAGAGGATAAACATCCGTCATTAGGAGAATTTATTTAGAAAGATAACACCACGTGTAGCGTGAAAAAGAAAACGACTGGACGTTTGTAAGAGAACAGAATTGTGTGAAAAACGAGATGAAAATGCGATGTCCTTTAATGTCAACTATATACTTATCAAACGGCTGATGCGATTATTTTTTCCACGAACTGTATCGTAAACCATAATATTAAATTTACTAATTCCTATTCAAAATAATAAAATAGTTTATATGGTACAAAGCAATCCATTTCAGTTTCATCTAATATCCAGTAAATGTGATACCTGATTTTATAAATAGTTACTTAAAACAAAAAATTGTAAAATGTGAGAAACACATAATCTGTATTGGATGGGAATAAAATTACTGCATGGCGGATCAAGTATAAAAGTTTCGATATTTCGTAAAATTATCTATTTATAGAGTCCGAAATAATCTCACTTTGATCGAATGGGAAAAGGAAAATCCAAAATTATGTGATTCCATTGGGTTGGAAGTATCCGAATTTCAATGTTTTCAGTAAAAATATTGAAAAAGATTAACTGTCATAACGTCTTTACAGGTTTATTCATTTATGAAACATTTATTTTCCGCAAAGTCGTTTAGAGATATGTTGAAAAAGCTTTAAATATTCAGAGACGTATCGAATTTTATATTGAATAATGAATGAATCAATATGTACATGTACAAAAGTCAAATACGATCCACTAACGGACTCATCACGAAATTTTCAGATCTTCAATGCCTACAAACTTGAAACTAAGAACGTATAATATACACGTGATCAAAACATTTTTCGACATTCAACATCCAAAAAAATGTGAAAATAGGAGTGGAAAATTAAGTGAAATGAAAATTTCAAAATAATTAATGTCTTTAATATTAAAATTTGTATTTAAGCCCTCGAAATGAAGAAACATACATTTCGTCGTTTTTTGAAAATTGCCTAATCGTTAGTAGAGGATAATTAAGTGAACGGTCATCGATTTTCTGTCATACTCCTGACATAATACGATCCTTGCATGATAGGTATCACAAAACGGTTCTGTTCTATGTTGAACCCTGATCTAGATTTTAATTTTTTTTCGTTTTCGCACAATTCACTATTATTAAAATGTTTTACTTAAAACTTCTTATTTTTATTCTGTAATTAATTATTTGATAATGCTGCTTTATATTTTTGATGTACACCGCATATTTCGATTTAAATAATAACCAAACCAATCTTGTTAGACAAGAAATTCATTCCTAACGTTAATATCTTGCAGGCAAAAAAGGTCATTCAATTGCGGACATGTCATCATTATCCTTCAGTAAATTGATAGGTTAAGTACGTCACATCATTCAGAAGGATTATTTTCTCGTGCAAAACGTACAAAGAGACAGACATCGAGGAAGGCGTAGGCGTGTGGTCCGGCGGAAGGAAAATATTTAATAAGGAATCTTTCGTTTTCGTCATTTTATGGCGTACCGCCAATTGATCTTATTCCATGCAAAATATTTTCCTCCCTTTTATAAATTTATTCTGAAGTATTGGATAGAGAGTTTTACATAATTTACATTAAAAATTTTAATTGATATTAGATATGAAAACTATTAATTATATTATGAAGCACAAAAATGTAAAATAATTTTGGGTCACATTAAAATTGTGTTTTAATAGATATTTATTTCTTCGTTTTATATTTTCTTAACTTTTTATTTTAGGGTCTAAATATACTTTACTGAATTTCCTATGCAAAATATACAAAGACATGAATAAGAGAAGAGGACAGAATTGAAAAGAAAATTGTAAAAACCACTTGAAATTAATCCAGTTTTTAATAAATTTTCAACCGATTGTTGAAAACATGTCTCATGGATGCATTTGAAGGTTAGAATTTAAATTGTTCCACATTTCAAGAATATTTTACATAATTTATATGAAAATTTTTAATTGATATTAGATATGAATACTATTAATTATATTACGAAGCACAAAAATATAAAATAATATTGGATCCCATTAAAATTGTGTTTTAATAGATATTTATTTCTTCGTTTTATATTTTCTTAACTTTTTATTTTGGGGTCTAAATATACTTTACTGAATTTCCTATGCAAAATATATATATGTATATATATATATATATACATGAATAAGAGAAAGGACAGAATTGAAAAGAAAATTATAAAAACCACTTGAAATTAATCAAGTTGTTAATAAATTTTCAAGCGATTGTTGAAAACATGTCTCATGGATGCATTGGAAAGTTAGAATTTAAATTGTTCCACATTTCAAGAATATACGCCTTGGAAATATATTAGTGGAAGGCAGTATACATTCGAAAATAATATCACGGTGCATATCAAATATTATACTTTCATATTTCAAAATAAGTTCTTACCTTACTTTAAAAGAACTTGAACGTATTATCGAAAAGTTACATATATGTACTTACGACCAGTTATTTAAAATTATTTTGTAAATGGTATCGCTTCCAATTTTTCGCGCGTCTAAAGCTTCTTTATTTTATTCAAGAATTCATTATGCACAATTGTTTTTATACTTTAATTACTTTTTATAACAAACCCTTTATAAATCTGAGTTTCTCTTACAGCAATTTGAATTATTGCTGACATATTCAATATAATTTCAAATTATAAAAATATTTCTGAACCATTACCTTTGCAAGGTTAGGTCACTCACACAGTGAAAAAAGTGTGGGACTCAGAATTGGTTAAACTTTCGGACACGTGAAACACATATTTAAAAATTGCGTGAAAAAAGATAGGAAAAGAAATTTGTTTTGAATTACACCTCTTATTTTCTCTTCTCTCCTGTTTTTTTCAATATTCCTGTAAATATATAATTTCTATTTTACTTTTAAAAACAGAAGTTTACTTTTTAATAGGATTTTTTTAAGGTCGGCGCCTCAAAAGTTGACTCTGAACCCTTAGAAAATCACTGACGTGTCGGTATATCGGTCTGTCATACTTTTTTTTATCTATCGCGGTAATAAAGAATATTAAAATGCACTTATCTCAGTAGTTAAATACTCAAAAATTATTTATGGAAGTTTTAGAGCGGAGAAATAAGTAGTAAATAATAATTACTTCTTTATAATTAAAATCAAAGTAAAAATTTTAGGAGTTTACGTAAAAGTTATAAAAAATATAGCATTGATTATATATTTGATATGTTTTCAAGTTTGCTCCATGTTTTTACATCCGTGAAAAATAGTATAGGGCATATCGGTCGGTATATCGGTCTGTCATACTTTTTTTTATCTATCGCGGTAATAAAGAATATTAAAATGCACTTATCTCAGTAGTTAAATACTCAAAAATTATTTATGGAAGTTTTAGAGCGAAGAAATAAGTAGTAAATAATAATTACTTCTTTATAATTAAAATCAAAGTAAAAATTTTAGGAGTTTACGTAAAAGTTATAAAAAAATATAACATTTATTATATATTTGATATGTTTTCAAGTTTGCTCCATGTTTTTACATCCGTGAAAAATAGTATAGGGCAAATATATTTATATACATATACACACACACACAATCAATCTTATTAAAGATATTTCATATAATAATTTAGTGACATTTTGCAAAGTTTTCTTTTTCTGTAAGTTGAAGGTATTTTTATAATAAACATGTTGGAATGATTTTATGGTAGAAAATTTTAACCTTTTTACAAATATATGTTGTATGGAAAAAAACAGCTACAAACATGAATATATTCAGCTGCATGTGCAATGAAATGGCTTCCTTATTACGTAATCATTATTGAAATACGAGGTTTACAGCATATCGTCGAGTTTATTTACTTTAAATAATCATGTTATTATAAACCAGGCGTTAATCATTTCGTAATTGTTAATATTCTTTACAATAACCCTTTTAGTTATTGTACATATTTTATTAAATAAATATTTTACAAAATATAATAGAGATTTAATTCCTGCTTTTCTAAATTTCCTCCAATCATGGATTTGAAAAATATTAAAAATTTCCAAGTACTGGCGTTCTTGGTAGAACATACCATTAAAATTATTTTGGTGTGTAGATTCAAACATCTATTATTTTTCAATTGATATAAATGTGTGTGATGTTGACTGTGAGAGCGCGCCGGGTCAATAAAGATATTAATCCGGTGCGCTCCATGTCAGAGACACAGGCTTTTAAATATTGATATTTTAGTAAATCAGCAGGTGCAAAAGCAAAATTCTTAGTAACTAGAGATGATACATATGTGCTGTAAACATATCTTGGAAATATCTTCATTTTTATGTATTTTTGGTGCGATATTATTGGATGGTAGTGCATATTAATTGATGGCAGTGCAGGAATTCCGAAATATTGTGGTATTCGTTGACAAATGTGTTAGTGACGATAACTACGATTGTATGAGCGTTTGGAAGTAAAATAGCGAAATTAAAAACATAAAATTACAGAACAAGTACTCAAAATGAAGGGGAATATATTATTCATCATTATTTGTGAAGAAAGATACCTCGTAACAATATCAGGTGTGCAGTGAAAAGGATGGAACTTTAATACAAACTTTAAGGTACATCTACAAATCTTGAACTGGCATGTTTAAGGAAAGAGAAACCAAATTGGATTAAGGGACAGGGTAGCACTGTATGAAAAAAGAACTCTTTTGGAGCACATACTATCAGGATCCACTTGATTCCAAGTCATGCCGCCTAAACAGAGGACTTATCGTAAAAGGTAGTTGTATGCTTTATAAACAGGAGTCTTAGCTGGTTTTTACTCTGTAACCCTACACTCAGAGCATACAAATGTAAGGATTGTTCAAAATATAATAAATTAGTGGTAGGAATGTATAGATTGCCTCCTTCATAGACTTCTGTTTGAGTTACGCTCTGAATTGAAATATATATTCATTCGAACCACAAATATAACAAACATGCAAATTTTGAAAATTTTCTAATTGTATATAACTATTCTCGATATACCTAGGTAAAATTCATAGCCATACATAAGCCAAGACAGGAAAAGTGCTTAACAGATGTGAGTTTTAGTTTAGATATTTCGAAATTTTTTGAAGATTCTTGAAGTAGTACATTTTGTTGAATATGATATACGACGACTAATATCATTTGTTTAAAGTTATTAACTATAATTTAAACTATCAGTGGACCCAATGTTTCAGAATTGACGTAAATAAAATTGTTGTGTCTTTTAAGCTTAAAGAGAAAAGATATCGTTTTTCCAAAGTAAAAAAGCAGTATTTGGCTACCGGTTATAATAGCTTGGGACTTAATTGAAATAATTGACTGACCTATTTCATAATTCATCTGATCGATTAAAGTAGAGTATTTATTGAGGGTGTCAATGATAATTACAATAGAATTTATATCAGTATGAGCAATTTTTTGGAATTAATATGATTAAATATGATAATTACTATGTATGTTCCCAACAATCTCAAAAACTAAAAACATGTAGGAATCAAATTTTTACCCACATCATCTGATAAGTCCGTCCATTCCAAATAAGTATGTGAACACTTCCGAAACTTTCAATAATCATGCGAACTTACGACGTAGGGTTCTTTATTGAATCTTCTTACGACTATGGCAGAAAATGTTATAAATACAAGTGTAAAAGATTAAGTAAAAAATGCAACGAATGACGAGCAATATTGCTTATTTTTATAATACGTGATATGTACCCAAGTGTTCAGAGTTTCATTAACGTTGAGGTTGTTCAAACTGGACCTAAATCTTATATCCGAGTGCGTGGGTAAAAGAAGTATCTATAATGAACTAAGAGTTATAAAAGAGAATTTCCAATCATATTCCACAAGGTTCACGACTGAAACCAAAACCTGAAATGCTTTAATGGCTTAAAATATGCTATTCTGGCCACTCTACCAAAGATAAAGCACACGATGTGTTCCTTGAGTACCATAAGGATGTACGTACGGAGCAAGCAATTTAGTTTATTGCCAAAATTGTAAATATCTCATCACGAATAATTTATCAGTTAATTGTTATTATTGAAAGAATAAAATATTGGAAGAAGACAATATTATTAGTTTCTAAAAGTTTAGTTTTACCATAAGTCCTGTGTTTAATTTATTTTTCTAGGATTCTGTAATTCAATAAAAAAAAGGAACCATCATAGGATCACTTCGTTTCCCGTCTGTCTTTCTGTCTGTCTGTCGGTCAAGACCCCTTTTCTTAGAAACGAATGGAGGTACCCAGTTGAGGTACCTATTAACATCAAATACATAAGTATACGGCCCCTTGGAGCTGTATTGAAATCAAATTTCTAATTCAACGCGATAAAAATAACCTAAGAATATGATATATATGAATAATAAGTTCCTAATAAATTTATGGGTACAACATAATTATTTATTTATTTTTATATTATTTACGTGTATCTGAAAATATAATAAAGGGAGAATTAGAAGGCAGATGAAAAAGTTTATTGAAACTGACATCATACGAGTACATGATCAAATGTATGTTCGACATGCGCTTAATTTAAAAAAGGGATTATATTTAATATATAATGATGTGATTTAGTTTCATAAAAAACTTTCTGATATAATAATTTTTTTTCATAAATAGAATAGACTTTCATAAATATTTCGCAGGTAAACCAGAAAGTTTGTAACAGCTAAAAGCATAATATCATTATATAGTGATTTTTTTCTTTATAATTGGTTTATAATTCTTCAGACAAATGTATTTTAAATATATTGAATGCTTAGACTTCATTGCCTTTACTACACTATATTATTACACGCACGCAATATGTGGGGTTTTATGGCTCATCATTTTAATAATATTTGTTATAGCATGCTCATCAGCCACACAAAGATATGCAAATATACATGAACAAAGTAGTAAAAAAGAGTTTTTATTATTCGTTAAATAAATTTCAAGTAAAAATGTCACATAAAAAAACGTTTAAATCTGCTGGGCGCAGAAGAGTTGACAAGAAAATCCGCAAAACACGAAGGTCGAGAATAGATATCGAGCACGAGAAAAGCAAGTTTTTGTAGAAAATAGCTTATACAATTTTCAATTTTCAGTACAAGACTTAATTATTTTGAAAATCAATAAATATATATTCTGATGGTAAACAAATCGGTTGAGAAAAATTACCAAATGCGATCAAGAATTGCAGATTGGGACATGTTCCTCATATGTACATACTTACCTAAATACTTACAAACTAACATGTCGTTTTTCAGAAGCAAATTTCAATCGCTTAAATCATTCGAAATAAAAATTCAAAAATTATATCAATTTTAAAGAAAAGTCTTTTCTTCATAAAATGCTACATTAAAATTATTATAAAATAATGGACTAGAGTTTGACGCGTTAATAAAATCTATAATACTACTCTGGAGTGTCCAAAAGGAGAAAACTATAAAAAAAGCGGGTGAAAAAATTCGCTTAGGTCATGTGAATATATATTGTGAATGGTCATATTTAACAGCGAAAAATATGAAAACCTGATCACCGGAAGAGATTTTGTGAATTTGATTGGATTGTATTCAATAAAATGTTTAAGATTCGAAATACTGTTCAATGTATTTTCAACCAATTTTTATATGAAACTTTACGTTACCAAGTAAAGCAATTTAAATCTATCAGAACTGAGTAGTATTTCATTCTATTAACAATTTCTATCCTCTATTAAAGAAAGAATAACAAGGCTTAAGATAAAAATGTAACGAGATGGAAATATAAATTCAAATATCCAACTACTAAAATTCTCAATCGAAATATTTCAGAAAATATTATAGTATTATGACAGCGAGTAAACTACTTTACTCCAACTGCTTGCGCAAACAACTTTACTCCAACTGCCAACACTTACAGACGCGGCGAAAAATTACATTCGTGCCTCGACGACGGCCATTTTCTTCAACGACGCCAAATTGAGTTCCGACGGTGGAAAAGTGAAAAAGAACCGCAGACATCTGCGGGTTGAAGATCTTACGTGCTGGAGAAACAACGAAAATGGCTTCACAAATAAAAGAATACTGTAATAGCGGTCGTCCGTAGGTCTCTTGTTGTGGTATACATGTATGTAAATGCGAAGCTAGAACGAAAACTAACAGAGTAATGATTTATTGTATGATTGCGAACACATAAATTTTGTCACGAAATATATTTATGCAGATATTCACATAATATTTACGTACCCTATCAATGTGAGTGTTCGTTATCAAAAATAATAATGTAATGAATTTTGTTGAATAGTTGTAGAATTCACTTTACAATTTTTTCGCATGCACTTAAGCACGTATAAATTTAAGTTCACATAGTATTCTCATTTAACTTATGGTAAACAATTTATATTATTTTTTACGTTGCAAATACGTTGCCTAATATTTTTTTTTCTGGTATCGTGTACTTGAATTCTACTAAAATGTTTAGAATAATTGCTATATTTAGAGAAAGTTCTAATAATTTTGTCTTTTTAAAATATTGACATTTTCAACAATATTTCTAAAAATATGTTATATAAAATTCTAAAAAAAACAGTTTTGGAAACTTTATTAGTTTTTCTTTCAAACGATACCTTACAAAACATATTATAATAAAAAAAATTGATTATGTCGTTTGTCACTTTCAAAATTTCTCTGTAAATATTTTCAATGTTTACGGTTCAGATATAATTTACACAGGTTCATATGCTTAATTTATATGCAAAATTAAAAGTATTTATGCAAAATTTAAAGTTTTTATGTCATATTTAAATTTTTTGAGAATAAAGCTTGTGATAGACAAATGAATATATTTCTATCATATGTAAGTTATATTATAAAGGTCCCGTTTTCTTTCTTTAATTGGTAAAAACCCTAAAACGAAAGTCATTTTTTTTTAATTCATTTGTTATCAACAATATAAAATTAAACGTATATTTCAATGCGATTTTTAATTTTTTTATTAAAGTATTATATGACTGATGCAAAATATACGCTTGTACGGAGGAAGAGGGAGGACAGGAATTCATCAATTCAGGAATTCATCATTTTTAGAGTTCGGACTCATTTGACTCATTTGGTCACAAATGGCAACGACGGTCCGATGGCGGTGCTGGAAGATGATGACATGCACTTCTTAATGGGGAGGGGTGGATTCGTTATACTTGTGTAAGTATTCTTGGTAAGTCTTGGCTAGAGCCGAAATGTGATGACAGTACTTCTTAATATTGAGAAGTAGTTTCAGCGATATTAGGTTTATTTAATTAATATTGATAAACTGTTAGGTCAGCAATGTATGCCAAAGTATGATGATAAAACCGAAAGGTAAGGACAGAAATTATGTTATGGCGAACAGTATATTTATCAAATTTGGACTCATTTGGCTTACTATGATCAGTTTTTAGTTAAAAGTAATCGTCGGGGTTGGTGGAGCCGGCAGGCGCTGTTAGGACTTTTCTATGGACGAAGAGTTCATTTGTAAATTTTAGGCTGGTTTATTTATATTTGAAATTTTCACTGCTCTTCTGACTATATATAGTGGCCAGAATATGATAATGGTATCAGAGCATGATGATAAGAACTCGTCAGAAGTGAAGAGTAAGCTCACGGCCTTAGAACTCGTTCGACTTATGTTGACGTAGGCAAGAAAGCAATGCAATGTATTGTATTTGTGCAAATATATATATATATATATATATATATATATATATATATATATATATATGTATATATATATGTATATGTATGTATATATATATATATATATATATATATATATTTAACAGCATGAGGAAACTAATAAAATGGTAGCATGAAGCAATTAGGATTGTAAGAAGGTAAATAATTAGGCAACGAAGTTACCAGGTAAACACGTATGCCCAAGTAGACATATCGGCATAACATATTTGTATACCATAAATAAAAAAATAAGGAAACGAGTCATACAATTTAGCAAAAATAACTTAGCCCTTTCTATTTCTGTCACAGCTTTGTTTTTATATGGCTTCGATAATTATGGGTTTTAGTGTTACATCTGACAAAACAAAAGACAGTAGAAATACACGCTGTAACACTGAACAGAAATAGTTCATCTCGTTAATAGTATATATTTACCCAACTACGATAAAGAAAAAAAGAATAATGTTATTTGTGCGTTGTAGGAATCTAGGTAAGAACATAAGCACACATGCTCGTACGTGTAATGGGTGTCTTAGAGGTACAGAAATATAAAATGAAAAGAAACATATGGAAATCATGATAATGGCCATGATATTGACTCCATCGTAAAGGATAAATACCTTTACAATGGAGTATACCATTAGTGCTTTTATACATTTAGTTGAAACTTTTGCAGTAAAATATCGTCTCCGAACAGGAATTAATGGGTAAAATATTTTTACTGTTAAAGCTTGTTGGGTTCGGTGCCAAAATTAATGTGGCGCTTTTACGTCTATCTATGGCTGTACTTATATAATATAGACAGGGGAGCGTCGGTAATTGCCACCAAATCTATTTTAATCTAATCCAAAATGCCATCAAGTGCTTACGCTGTGTGCATCCACGCAAGAGAAGGAGGGGTATCGATATTATTTAAGCATAACTTTTTAATTGGCTATGATTCCAATTCAGAAATTTGTTTTTCAAATTATGAAGTTATTGTCTAGGCTGATTAAAATAAACAATAGTACATGTAGAGGCTGAATTTAAAAACTTAGATTGTATTAAAACTTGCTTAAATATGCTTGTCAAAATTCAATCTTGAAATGATCTTTACTTTTTCGCAGAATTATTCATGTATTGCAGTAATTATTTTAAAAAAATAGGCTCCTTATGTCTATATTTTGCAATTGTAGTTACAGTTATAATGATACTAACATTACTCTTATATTTAGAGTTACATCGCAAAAGGTTTTATTAATCACTTTTAAAGTTTTAGGGCATTAAAATTATAGCGAATAAAAAGAAATTTGAAAATAATAAAACACATAATTAAATATTAAATAAAGCTTAGACACCATAGCAAGTCATCCATATATCTGAATACGACCCCTCAATTCACTCGTTAACAAAGCAATACCCATAATTTTATTTTCACGTACGTACAATTTTTCGAACGTAGCGATCACTTATAATTGATGACTATGATGACATTGTCACAATCCCCTCTCTTGACCTGAGCTCCTTCGAAAGCGTCGTAATGAGAATGTCATCAATAAAACCGAAGAGCCAAACAATATCGCCTTCACAATCCATTACCCTCACCAATGTTTTATTGAACCACGTTATTTGATAAGAGGACAAACATCCGTCATTAGGAGCTGACGCGTAGATAGATGTCACCACGTGTAGCGTAAAAAGGAAAACGACTGGACGTTTATAAGAGAACAGCATTGTGAAAAACGTGATGGAAATGCGATTTTTTTGTGAAAATAAAAATGAAATTTATTGTGAACTATATACTTATCGAATATTTGATACGATTATTTTTTCTACAAACCATATCGTAAACCATAATATTTAATTTTCTAATTCCTATTTAAAATAATAAATTTATAGTTTGTATGGTACAAAGTAATACATTTCAGTTTCATCTAATGTCCAGTAAATGTGATAACTAATTTTATAAATAGTTACATAAAATAAAAACTTGTAAAACGTGAAAACCCAAAATGTATATTAGATGGTAATAAAGTTTCGATTTTTATTAAAATTGTCTATTTATAGGGTCCAAAATAATCTTACTTTGATCGAATGCGAAAAGGTAGAGCTCGTTATATATTTTAGACCCATATTTAAAAAATGAGAGAACAGCAACAAATTGCAAAACCATTTTGAAGCTTAGCTTATTTCGCAAAGAGGGTTTAAAACTAAAAAAAAGCGTTAGAAGAAACCTAAATTTTATTTCGAAGGAATAACTCAGGTATGTGCCGCTTGATGGGATGTGTAAAAATACTTCTTAACCTCACTATAGGAGTGGGCAGGTTTATTAAAAAAGAGCTAAACGCGGGTCTGAATCGCGCAATGAAATTTCGAATTTTATTTAAATATTATTGCTTTGTTTATCGTAATTTATCATTAAAATGGACGTCCTAGTGCAATAAATATCTAATTGTACATATTATAATTATCTAGGAGAACATTTACATTATCGTAAATATCTCAATAACTATGATACCTAGAACAATCAATATATTTTTCTGCAACCTGCTTCCTAGATTTCTAAATCGATATTTTTTCATAATTTTAAGTCCAATAGTCTCTGAAATGACGGGAAAATAAACTAAATTATATTTTTCTGTTTATTTCTTAGTATATCTTCGAAAATATACCGTTTAAAATTATTTAAAAATATTTTAAGGATCTTTACAAATCGCACGGTTAAAAAAAATTATGTTTAAAAAAACTATGGCTCTTTAATCTTAACCTCAAAATTTCCATTTAATTTTTTTGGAATGCTATATAAAATATGTTTTTAAAACCACCTCAATATCTTTTTAAAACAACTATTTATATGCTTCAATGCTAAGTCAAATTTTAAGTTTCTACACACAGACAGATATATGGATACGTGAGTGCTGTTATGAGGATTTCGTTTTTCTTTTTTAGACACTGAATCCATAAAATTTAATATTTCACGGTATATTAATTGAGACGTCTTATGAAATATTTACAATTAATATTTTAACCCCAATATTAAAAAGCTGTTGAAAGTATGACGAACGCGTAACTGACGGACATGCGGTCAAATTGACATGAAGAAATTATAAGAGTTGCTCGTTCATTACAGAATCAGTTGATGGAAGATGATGTTAATATGTAACGAATGTTTATTGCTTTAATTATGGTTACTTTTTGAGTAGTATATATAAAGTTAATTACCATTTTATACTTCTATCAATTAAAACTTCACTTCCTCTATTTCTAATTGTTTTATCGACTTTATTTATCGGAAAGCAATGAGAAAAGAACTATCGTGCTATACATATATATGTGCATAGATATACCACTATTTATATTAAAACATCATTGACATTTCCTTAATGAAAATCGTTCTGAATACTGTCCTAATAAATAGAATAGTATCCAGTGCGTTGTACTGATTTATTTCAAATGCAAAATGTATAAATCACACTCATGTTTCAGTGAAAAATCGTTACAAGCTTGTTTTAAAATGGTCAATATAGTCCATTGTTAAGAGCTAAGTTTAAAAAATTGTTGTATTTGTTTAAATAAATTAAATATATCAAGAACTTCTTCGAATAATCAAGAATTTCTTCTAATAAGAAAGAATTCCATTGAATTGGAAGCAACCGGATTTTAATGTCTTCAGTGTAAATATTGAACAATATTAACAGTAATGAAGTCTTTTTAATGACGTAAACTTTTGCACGCTTATGAAACATTTATTTTGCGCAAAGTCATTCAGAGATAAATTAAAAAACTTTTAATATTCACAGACCTAACGACTTATTTGTTAAATAAACGAAATTAATTTTTTAATGGAATCTACAAAATACATTACATAAAAGTCAAATACGATTCACTGACGTACTCCTCGCGAAACCTTCAGAATTACAATGCCTACAAACCTGAAAGTAAGAAGATATAATTCACACGAGGTCAAAAGGTTTTTCGATATTCAACATCCAAAAAACGTGAAAATAGGAATGGAAAATTAAGTGAAGTGAAAATTTCAGAATAATTAAATTTAAAGGTATTCAAATTTGCATTTAAGCCCTCGACACCAAGAAACACGCATGTCGCCGTTTTTGGAAAATGCCTAATCGTTAGTAAAAGATAATTAAGTGAACGACCATCGATCATATGATCCTCGTATCACAGGTGTCACACAACGGTTCTATTCGATGTTGATTATTGTTGACCCATTATCTAGCTTTCAATATTTTCGGTTTTCGTATAATTCAGTCAATCAAATGTTTTACCTCAAACATCTTATTTTTGTCATGTAATTAACTATTTGAATATATAGCTTTATATATTTGATGTACACAAAATACTTTGATTTAAATAATAACCGAGCCAATCTTTTGTCAACAAGAACATATATTCATAATATTCTTATATCCCTGGGAAGAAACGTCATTCAATTCCCGATATGTCAACATTATCCTTCAGTAAATGGATAGGTTAAGTCCATCACATCATTCGGACGGTTTATCTTCTCGTGCACAACGCACGAAGAGACAGACATCGAAGAAGGCGTAGGCGTGTGGTCCGGCGTAGGGAAAATATGTGAGAAGGAATCTTTCGTTTTCGTCATTACGTACGCATCATCAATTGATTTTATTGCATGCAAAATACTTTCTTTTCTTTATAAATTTATCCTGAAATATTTCATTTAGAGATTTTAGATAATTTACATAAAAAATAATATTACCTTTTATTGACGTAAGATATGATTACTATTTATTATATTATGAAGCACAAAAACGTAAAGTATTATTGGGTCATATTATGATTGTGTTATAATAGATATTTCATTCTTCATGGTATATTTTAGTAACTTTCCTTTTTAGGGTTTAAATATATTTTACTGAAATTTCTGTGCGAAATATTTATATCAATAAGACAAGAGGACAGAGTTGACAAAATTGTAGGAAAGTCACTCAAAATTAATCACGCTGTAAATTATTTTTGAAGAAATTATTGAACGCATCTCTCATGGATGCATTTGAAGGTTAGAATTTAAATTGTTTCTGTTTGACGAATGTACGCTATGAAAATATATTACTTTCATATAACAAAATAAGTTCTAACCTTACTTTAAAAGTACTTGAACGTATTATCAAGAAATTAAAGAGCATGCCGAATAAATTACATGTATTGTACTTAAAACCAGTTATTTAATAAAAATAATCGATGAAAAAATATTTTTCCTCTACAAATAATATTGCTTCCCATTTTTCTCGTATCTAAATCTTCTTTATTATTTCCAAGAATTAATTTTGAAATATTTTTGTTATTTTTTATTACATTTTGTAGCAAATCATTGGATATCTGAGTTTCTCTTATATCAATTTGAATTATTGCTCACATAATCAATATAATTGTTAGTTATAAGAATATTTCTGAACCATAATCTTTGGAAAGTTAGGTCACTCAAAAAAGCAAAAAAACTTTTGGACTTAATATTTGTTAATTTTCGAACACGTGAAACATTCAAAAATTGCTTAAAAAATTATTGGTAAACAAATTTGTTTAGAATTGCACCTCTTATTTTCTCTTCCGTTTTGTCTTTTTTTACAACTCTGGGAAATATATTATCTTACTTTTATTTTTACAAACAGAAGTATTATTCACTCTTTAATCTGATTTTTTTTAGGTCTACACTTTAAAAGGAGAAACGGAACCCTTAGAAAATCATTCGCATGTTGGTATATCCGCCCGTCACATGTTTTTATTATTTATCGTAGTGATAAAGCATATTAAAATACACTTATCTCCGTAGCTAATACTCAAAAACATTTTATAAATAAATATGATTAAATATAATAAATATGAAAAATAATTATTAAAAATTTCGAATATAATAATTTCTTCTTTGTAGTTAAAATCAAAATCAAAAATTTAAGAGTTTACGTAACTTTCGGTTTAATATTCTTGATAATAAAAAAAAGAAAAATTATATATTTTCAAAGTTTTCTTAGCCAACATGTATTTATAATTTTTCCCATTCTTGTTTACGTAACGAATATACCCATAAGAAAAGTAATGAAAAAGAACGTCGTGGCAATATTTTGTAAACGACTAATCAATCTCATTAGAGATATTTCGTTTTAAAAAATATTTTTCTGTCATTTTTCAAAGTTTTATTTTTCTGCAAGTTGAAGGATTTTTTTATAATAAACATATTCGAATTATTTTATGTTAGGAAATTTTAAACTTTTTACGAACACTTTACATTCAGAATAATAATTTAAACAGAAAAGATATGATTACCACCAAATTTAAAAAATCGGTATTTAGCTACCAGTTATGATAGCCTGGGACTCAGTTAAAATAACTGACTAAACCATTTTATAATCCATCTGATAAATTGAAGCGGAGTATTTATTGATGGTGTTATTGGTGGATACAATAGCATTTATATAAGTGTAAGCCAGTATTTGTAAGTAATCCGCCTAAAAGTTATAATTATTATGTATGTTCCCAACAATTTCACAAATAAATATTGAAAAAAAACTAATAAGGAATGAAATATTTGTCTTTACCATCTGATATATTCGTCCATTTAAAGTATGTGTGTAATTACTTCCTAAATTTTCAATGATCATGCGAACTTATAATGTATAATATTCGTAGGACTATGACAGAAAATGTTATAAATTCCTATCAAGCATAAAAGACCAAGTAAAAATTTCCACGAGTGATGTATTTATTTTTTTTATAACACGTGGTATATTACCAAGTATTCTGAGTTTAGTTAATGGTGAGATTATTCAAATTTGACCTAGATGTTATATCTGAGTGTGTAAAAAATAACTGTATTAAACTAAGAATTACGCAAGAGAATTATCAATCACATTCAACAAGGTTCACGACTGGAACCGAAATCCAAAATGCTTAAATGGCTTAAGAGATGTTATTTTTACTAAAACTATGTGTGCCTTGAGTAACATAAGAACATACGTATGGAGCACGCAATTTTGTTTATTGGCAAAATTGTAAATATCTAATCAAAAGTGATATATCCGCTAATTCTTATTATTTGAAGCATAGAATATTTTTAGAAGATGAGTAAAAATTTAGTTTTACGGGAAGTCGTGTATTTAATTTACTTTTTTATGGTTCTGTAACTCAAAGGAAAAATGGAACTCTTATAGGATTACTTCGTTTTCCGTCTATTTTTCTGTCTGTCTGTCAGTCCAGACCCCTTTTCTCAGAAATGAGATGAGGTACTTCAACTAGGTACCTACTAGTTGAAGTACCTATTAATATCAAATACATCCTTCCTTGGGGCTTTAATGAAATGAAATTTCTGAGTAAACGCAATAAAAAAAAATCCTAAATATATGACCGCTTATGCCGCATTTTTTGATACTCGCAAATAAATCAAAACCTATAAGGTATTTTCCGTCGACCTAGAATTTTGAAAGTTGGCAAGAAGTAAGACCTCACGGCACATGTAACAGAAAAGTATAGTTACATCACATATAAAACTTTCTTTAAACATTCGACTGTAGATGATACATTTCTAGTTAGCAATGTATTTTCGTTTTAAAAATATTTTTTTTAAATTTAGTTTAATAGGAATATTATACGCCATTAAATGTTTATAAATGTCTAAATATGTATAGAACTCTCGTGGTGCGAGTTTCACTCGTGCTGGACAGGTTTTTTATAAGAATTACTTTCAGCAAAAAAAGAATGAAGTTGCATATTTTGCTGTTGAATTTATATTTCCACTCGACACTGAAACTATGTAGACTATTGACTTAAAAATAGACAAAGCACCATAAACACTCGTTCTTCTCGACGGATCTCGGAGGTTCGATGAAGACGGTGGTGTTTAATTTTTTAATGTCGACTTAAGCTCTCCATTTCTGCAGGATCAAAGCTTTCAATCAATTTTTCAATTTCAATCAATTTTTAAAACTGTAATTTTCTTTGCTTCACCGCCTATTAATTTCGAGGGTTACATGCTTCAAAGATCAATATGATTTAAAAGTGCCTAATAAACTTTTGGAACACCGCTTAATTATTTATTTATGCTTATTTTATTTACGTGTATCTGAGAATATAATAAAAGGAGGATTAGAAGGTAGATGAAACAGTTTAATGAAACTGACATCGTACGAGTACGTGATCAAATGTCTGTTCGACATGCTTTTGACGTAAAAAAGGAATTTTTTTAATATATAATAATATGATTTTTTCCCGAATTGTATAGACTTTCACCAATATTTCGCAGGTAAACCTGAAAATTTGTGATACCTTAATGCACAATTTTCATTATTTAGTGAATTTTAATAATTTTTGTGTTTCGTGCCATAAAAATAAAAACGATTCATTTGTTTGTCTCTCTGTCCACCTCACTCTCATTTTTTCTCAGAGAGAGTTTGATTTAAAATTTATTATAACTATTAATTTCAATACCAAGTTAAGACTCAAAAATCATTTTGTTAAAATTTGGTAAGTGAAAATTCTAGTAAAATTTAAAAAAATATTTAAAACCAAAGGACTACGAGTTTTGTACACATAAAGAGATGCGTAATATTTGAAATACGGAGAGGGTGACAGCCTCTCTCCGAAATCATAAAAAGTCAAAATTAATAACATTGTTGCTAAAAGTTTAACAAAAGTCACCAAAATATTATGACCATGATTTTAAATTTCTTTGTTTTCGAGATTTTATTCATATTTTTTCTCCTGTGAACGGTGAAAACTCATTGACAAGGGCAAAAATATGGTGCATGGTGAAAGACCTTTGCAAACACTGCATACCACAGTAATATAAAGTGAAGCCTGATAAATTATACTACTTTGTGACTAATAAAACACTGGTCTGATACCTATCCATGAATCCACAAAATATATTCCTATCCCTACAAAAATATTTATTTTTACATTTTTCACTATAGCGCAGCTGAAGTCGCGAGTAAAAGGTATTTAATGTTCTTCTTCTTCCTCTCCTTCAATGGTTTGACAGCCCAGGATGGGCTCCTGCCTCCCACAGAATCAATTCCCAAGCTCCCTTTTCTTGACCAGAGACATACAGTTCATTACACTTAGGATTTTAAAGTCTTTTTCCAGGGTTACTTTCGTTATTTTCTTAAACTTTAATTTATGTGCCAATAAGAATATTATTTCAACTTACTCGTAGGTTACAACTAATATATAGTCTTTATTTACTAAATCGGTCATAGCTAACATATTTCTTAACTTACCAAATGAAGCAAATTTAATGAAATATAAAATACTCATAACGTAGTCAAAATCTTTCGAGTCATTTTTCCGTGACACGCTTCCGTTTAAACAGACCAGGAAAGAAGCATTTCTGAAGAAAATATTTTTTTCTTTATAATTTTCCAAACTCATGTATTGAAAAATATATTTAATGCACAAACTACATCGTCTTTACTACTTTATTACACGCACGCAAAGAAGTGGGGTTCTATAGCTGCTTATTATTTTAATATAAACATCAATTACAAATATTTATCATAGCTTGCTCATCAGACACAAAAAATATGCGTTTTTATTTTTTGTTAAATAAATCATAAGAAGAAGAAATGGCAAGAATATTTGCAAAACACGAAGTTTGAGAATAGACATCGAGCACAAGGAAAGAAAGTTTTTGTAGAAAATTGTTTGTAAAAATTTAAAATATTTGATTAATTGGTTTGAAAATCAAATATATTATATTCTGATGGTAAACAAATCAGTAGAAAAAAACCACCAAATACGATCAAGAATTCCTAAGTGTGACATCTCCCTCATATGTACGTACTTACCTAAATATTTACAGACTAATATGTCGTTTAATAACTATAAAATAATAGTCGTTTAATAACTATAAAAAATCCAAATTCTAATATTCAACTACTAAAATTCTCATTCAACATATTTCAGAAAATATTATAGTATTATGACAGCGTAGGGGATGAAAGTAAAGGCGTGGCTGCCGACAACTTTACTCCAACTGCCAACACTTACAGACGCGACGAGAAATTACATTTGCGCCTCGACGACGATCATCATTTTTGACGTAAAAAACCGCCGCAGACATCTGCGGCCTCTAGATCGAACGTATTGGAGAAGCAACGAAAATGGCTTGACGAATAAAAGAATCCTGTGATAGCGGTCGTCTTTAGATCTCTTGTTATTGTATATATGGATGTATGTAAAGGCGAAACTGGAAGGAAAACTAACAGAGTAATGATTTAATGTACGATTACGAGCACATAAATTTGTCACGAAATATATTTATGCAGATGTACACAAATATGTACATACTCTATGCGTATATACGTAAATGATTTAAGGGTTGTACATAATTTTTTTTTCAAATTAATCCATTCCGTTGAAGGCTTTGTTAACCATACTTCAAATTTGCTAAGTTAATGCTCACTATAATATAAACAATCTTTTTATCTCTTTAAAAATTTCTGTGTAAATATTTTTAGTGTTTACCATTCAGATATTGTATATGCAGGTCAATATGTTTAATCCCTATGCAAAATTGATTTTTTTTACGTCAGATGGCCTTTGAGAATAAAGCTTCTTATAGACTGTGATTGATATTATAAATGTCCCGTTTTCTTTCTTTAATCGGTAAAAACCCTAAAAAGAAAATAATTTTTTTTTATTTATTTGTGATATAAAAAAAACTTAAACGTAATTTTTAATACAACTTTTGATATTTTATTATTAAAGTATTACATGACTGGTGCAAAATTTATGTGTATATTTTAAAATTTACACCATTATTATGGACGGAGCGAGAGGAAAGGAATTCCTCAATGGTGGGTATTTTTAGAGTTCGGACTTATTTGACTTATCTTGACGAATCCGTTGGTAACAAATTGTGACGAAGGTTCAATGGTAGTGCCAGAAGATGGGGACAGGAACTTCTCAATGGCAAGAATAATACTTGGAATTTTTTCGGCAAGTCTTGGCTAGAACTAAAATGTAATTACAGTAGTTCTTAATGTGAAATAGTACTTTCAGGGAGATTAGATACGTTTAATTAATATTCATAAATTGTTAGGCCAGAAATATTTGACAAAGTATGATGATAAAACCGGACTGTAAGGGCAAAAACTCCGCAGTATATTCATTATATTTACACTTATTTGGCTTACCTTGATCAGTCCTCTAAAAGCACTAACGGTTGCTGGAGCCGGCAGGTACTGCTAGGAATTTCCTATGGACGAAGTGTAAGTTCGTAAATTTTGGGCTCGTTTTAAATAATTGACGACTCTTCTGATTAAATATAATGGTCAGAATATGATAATGGTACTAGGATAAAGGATGATGATAGGAAGTGATTAGTAAGCTCACTGCGTTCGAACTCGTTATGTTGACGTGGGCAAGAAAGCAATGAAATGTTCTGTATTTGCACAGGTATATATATATATATATATATATATATATACATATATATATATATATATATATATATATATATGTATGTATGTATATATATATATATATATATATATATATATATATATATATATATATAAAGGCGTGAAGCAACTAATAAAATGATATGTGAGTTAGTAATGATACATGTATAGATGTAAACAAAGCGAGAAATTAGGAGAATAGTAAGTAGGTAAATAATTAAGGAACGAAGTTATCGAGTAGATACATTTGCACAAGAAGATATATCGGAACGACGTAATTAGATATCGAAAATAAAAAATAATGAAGCGAATCACATAGTTCCGTCGAAGCTTTGTTCTTATATGCGATAAAATATCGTTCCCGGACATAAATTAATTTACAAAACACTCCTAGTGTTGCAGGTTTTTCATTAATAAAAATCAGTGTATTTAGTTGAAAGTTTTGCAGTAAAATATCGTCTCCGAACAGGAACTAATGCGTAAAATATTTCTACTGTTAAAGGTTGTTGGGTTCGGTTCCAAGTTTAATGTGGCCCTTATATGTCTTTGTATGGGCGTGCACAAATGTGATATAGACATAGCGAGGCGTCGGTACTTGCCAGCAAATTTATTTTAATCTAATTCAAAAGGCCATCAAGTGCTTACGCTGCATATGAATGCGCAAGAGAAAGAGAGGGAAACGTATCGATATTATATTTCTATTTGATTTTTTCACTTTCTACTTGGCAATGATTAAAAAATCAAATTTGTATATTTGAATTTCAAATTATGAATTTATTTTTTAGGCTGAATATAGTAAACAATAATAAATATATAGGCTGAATTTAACATTTATCTTACACTCACACTAGTTTAAATATTTTTTGTCAAAATCATATTTTTAATTTTTTTTTACTTTTTCAAAGAAATATTCACGTATTGCATTAGCTATTTTTAAAAAATAAGCTCCTTATGTCTATATTTTGCAATTCTAGTTACAGTTGTAATACTATTATAATTACACTCACATTTAGAGTTACATCACAAAAGGTTTATTAATAACAATTTTTCAAAGAATTAAAATACCTTTAAGGTTATAAAAATAATAAGACATTCAAAATAAAAAAACATACAATACAAATCTTATTTCTTTCCTGTAAAGAAAATAAATTTCTTATGGATTAAATAAAATATTATGCAAACCTCATAAAAAACCACTTGTTAGTATGAAAATTAAACTGATATTAATAACGTTATTATCCAAGATAAATTAACACTAAATAAAGCATAGACACCATAGTAAGTTAACCAGATATCTGAATATGTTCTTCCGATTCACTTATCAACAAAGCAATATCCATAATTTTATATTCTGGTAAGTACAATTTTTCGAACGTAGCCATCACTCATAATAGATGACTATGTTCACATTGTCACAATCCCATCTCTTGATTTGAGCTCAGTCGAAAGCGTCGCTATGAGAATGTCATCAATAAAACCGAAGAGCCAAATAATATCGCCTTCACAATCCATTACGCTCATCAACGTTATATTGAACCATGTTATTTGATAAAAGGACAAACATCCGTCATTAGGAGCTGACGTGCAGATAGATATCACCACGCGTAGCGTGAAAAGAAAAACGACTGAACGTATATAAAAGAACAGAACTGTGTGAAAAATGGATGGAAATTTTATGTCTTTTAACGTCAACTATATACTTATCGCACGATTGATACAAACTACATCGTAAATCATAATATAAAATTTAATATTTCCTATTAAAAATAATAAATTTACATTTTCTATGGTACAAAGCAATCCATTTTAGTTTCATTTCATGCCCAGTACATGTGATAAATTATGATATAAATAGTTACTTAAAATAAAAAATTGTAAAACGTGAGAAACACAAAATGTGTATTTAATGGAAATAAAATAACCACATGGTGGATCAAATGTAAAAGATTTTTCTTAATTATTCGTAAAAGTGTTTTTTCATAATTATTTCTTAAACTTGTATATTCAAAGGGTTCAAAATAACCTTAGTTCAATCGAAAACAAGAAGCTAGAGCTCATCATATATTTTAAACCCATTTTTAAGAAATGAGAGAACAGCAACATATTGCGTGTCATTTTAAACCATAGCTTATTTTGCAAAAGGGGCTCAAAACTAAAAAAAAACGTTGAAAGAAATTTAAATTTTAGTTCAAAGGAATAACTCAGGTATGTGCCACTTGACGGTATGTGTAAAAATACTTCTTAACTTCATTATATTAGTAGGCAGGTTTATTCAAAAAGGGCCAAATGCTGGTCTGAATTGCGCATTGAGATTTCGAACTTTACTTAAATATTATTGCTTTGTTTATCGTAATTCATCATTACAGTGGACGTCCTAGTGCAATAAATATATAATTGTACCTATTATAATTATCTAGGAGAACATTTATACACACAACAGAATAATCACTCTAGTTTTTCTGCAACCTACCTCCTAGATTTCTAAATCGACATTTTTTTAATACTTTTAAGGTCAGTAGTCTTTTATAACGGGAAAATATACTAAAATGTATTTCCTTGTTTATATCTTAGTACGTATTCGAAATTATACCGTTTAAAGTTATATAAAATATTTTTAAGGATCTTACAACACGCACTATTAAAGGATACCCTAGAGTATACACGGCATTTAAAAATATTGTAGCTCTTTAATCTTAACCTCAAAATATCCCTTTAATTATTTTGGAATGGCATATAAAATATATTTTTAAAACTGCCTCAATATCTAACGACTGGAGCAGATATTTATATGCTTTAATGCTAAGTCAAATTTTAAGTTTCTGCTCAAGCGATTTCTAATAAAAATGCCTGCGACAGACAGATATAGGGATACGCAAGTGGTGTTATGAGGATCTCGTTTTTCTTTTTTAGACACCGAATCCATAAAATTTAATAATTTACGGTATATTAATTGAGTCCTCTTATGAAATATTTACTTGTAGTATTTTAATGCCAATATTAAAAAGATGTTTAAAATATGACGAACCCGTAACTGACGGACGGGTAGTCAAATTGACATGATGAAATTAAAGAGTTGCTCGTTTCATTACAGAATCAGTTGACGCAAGATGTTGTTAATATGTAACGAATGTTTATTGCTTTAATTATGGTTACTTATTTGAGTAGTATATATAAAGTTAATTACCATCTTATACTTCTATCAATTAAAACTTTACTTCTTCTATTTCTAATTGTTTTATCGACTTTATTTTTTGGAAAGCAATGAGAAGTACTATCGTGCTATACATATATATGTGCATAGATATAGCACAATTTATATTTATAATCATTGATATTTCCTTACTGAGAAATGCACTGTATACTGTCCTAATGAATCGGGTAGTATCCAGTGCGTTGTACTGATTTAATTCAAATGCAAAATGAGTAAATGAAACACTCTCATGTTTCAATAAAACATCGTTACATGCCTGTTTTGAAATGGTCAATATAATCCCTTGTTAAAAGTTAAATTTAAAAAATTGTGTTTGTCTTAAAGAATTAAATATATCAAGAACTTCTTCGAATAATCAAGAATTTCAAGAAAAATCCAAATAACATGATTCCATTGAATTGGAAGCATCCGGATTTTAATGTCTTCAGTGTAATATATATATATATATATATATATTTACTGTAATGACGTATTTGTAATGACGACGTAAATCTTACACGCTTATGAAACATTTATTTTGCGCAGTCATTGAGAGATAAATGAAAAAAGTTTCGAATATTCATAGACCTAACGAATTATATGTTAGGCAAACGAAATTATTTTTTTATTATGGAATCTATATGTACATTTGTAAAAGTCAAATACGATTCATTAACGTACTCATCACGAAACCTTCAGAATTACAATGCCTACAAACTTGAATGTAAGAAGGTATAATTCACACAAAGTCAAAAGATTTTTCAATATTCAACATCCAAAAAATATGAAAATAGGAGTGGAAAATTAAATGAAGTGGAAATTTCAAAATAATTCAACTTAAAGATATTCAATTTTGCATTTAACGACTGCGATTATTCTACACGAAAATTGTCGCCGTTTTTGGAAAATACCTAATTCTTAATAAAAGATAATTAAGTGAACGCCCATCGATTTTCTGTCATACTCCTGACATCATATGATCCTCGTATCAGAGGTGTCACATAACGGATCTATTCAATGTTGACCCGTGATTTAGATTTTAATATTTTCGGTTTTCGTATAATTGACAGTTATTCAAATATTTTACCTCAAATGTCCTATTTTTATCATGTAATTAATTACTTGAATATGTTGCTTTATACATTTGATGTACATGAAATACTTCGATTTAAATAATGACAAAGCCAATCGTTTTCAACAAGAACATACATTCAATACATTCTTATATCCCTGGGAAGAAAGACAATTCAATTTCCGATATGTCATCATTATCCTTCAGTAAAAGGGATAGGTTAAGTCCGTCACATCATTCGGACGGTTTATTTTCTCGTGCCCAACGCACGAAGAGACAGACGTCGAAGAAGGCGTTGGCGTGTGGTCCAGCGGAGAGAGAATATGTGAGAAGGAATCTTTTGTTTTCGTCATTATGTACGCACCGTCAATTGATTTTATTGCATGCAAAATACTTACTTTTCTGTTATAAATTTATTTTGAAATATTTAAGTTAGAGATTTTAGATAATTTACATAAAAATAAAATTTGCTTTTATTGACGTAAGAATTGATTACTATTAAATATATTATGAAGCACAAAACAAAATCGTGGAAAAGCTACTCGAAATTAATCAAGCTGTGAATTATTTTTAAAGCGATTATTGAACGCATGTCTCGTGCATTTGAAGGCTATAATTTAAACATTTCTGTTTCCGGAATATACGCTACGGAAATATATCAGTGGAAGGTAGTATACATTCGAAAATAATATCACATTGCATATAAAATATTATACTTTCCTATCACAAAATAAGTTCTTACCTTACTTTAAAAGAACTTGAACGTATTATCGAGAAATAAGAGAGTATACCGAATAAGTTACATGTATTGTACTTACGACCAGTTATTAAATATAAATATTCGATGAAAAATTTTTTTTTCTCTATAAATAATACTATATCAATTGAATTATTGCTAACAAAGTCAATATAAATGTAAATTATAAAAATATTTCTGAACCATAATCTTCGCAAGGTTAGGTTTTCACTCAAAAACGCAAAAAACTTTTGATGGTACCTTTGGCAGGGCTAGTTATAAAGGTGTGAAAAATTTTTTTTTTCCTTAATTCTCACAAATTTACTCTTTCCTCTTAAACTTAACACATAAATTTTACGAGCTTACGCAAAATTTACAGAAAAATTATAACAATGACTATATCACATATTTTAAAATTTGCTCCACGTTTTTACGTTCGTGAAAAATAATACAGGGCATATATATATATATATATATATATATACATATATATATATATATATATATATATATATATATATATATATATATGTATGTAAGTTGTGAAAAATAATATTTGTAAATAGTGTACAAAAATACCATGTATACTTAAATGCTTCTAAATACCTAAAGGTCTGCGGAGCCCACGTAGTACGAGTACTATCCGTATTTTAGAGATTTTTTTGAACTCACTAATAAGTTTTTTATTATTTGAATCGGATAAAATCGATTAGGTAGTATTAAAATCGTACTCTCAAACAGAATTTCACAATTTTTTTTTATTCTCCATATTTTTCAAATAAGGAAAGTTTTTAATTGCGGAGCATAAATTATTTCATATGTCATAAGAAACATTAGCGGCACACGACATGATGGAAAGCAGAAGAATTTTTCTCACCTACTTTCTTCCCTTTGAATTACATATCCAAAATCACTTCAAAACAACAGAGCATGAAAAAAAACGTTTTGTATAAGCGTCGTCTTAGCATAGTTATCACAAATTGGTTAATAAATTATTTTACGGTATTTAAGTGGAAAAACTGAACCCTATCAAATATTTCTATCACATACCACTTTCTATTGTTCCACAATTACATAGTTTTTTCAAATTAAGACACATTATTTTTTATTAAAAGAAATAATATGTACGAACTCCGCAAATATATCTGAAGAAGAAAAATTTCCTCTTTTCTTCCATATTCTGAGAAAAGAAATTAAATAAATTCGCTGCCTTATTTTTGCTGATGAGATAAACTTATATACTCTTGGGTTACCTAATATCGAGGTAGGTTTATAGCATGACACAGATGCTTTAAGTTAACCCTGACAACTGCTAAATAGTGAGTTGTCATCATGTTTGTGTTTCTGTTAGTTATATTATGAGGGGAGATCAATAAGTTTACGAAAAGGGATGGAAAGAAGGTAAAAATAACGTGATACCATTTTTTTTTCATTATATTCTCTCATGATACTAATAGGTTCCTTATATCTGTCGATTAATTTATTTTTACCTAAAAAAAAAGTATTCCCTTCATCTTGAAAATGCCCTGAAATTACATACTTTATCTTTTCATCGTCGCTGATATTTTTTTAACAAAACTCCTTTTTAATTCTTGGGAACAAATAATAATGGCACGTGAACATATCTATACTGTCACGAGGGAGTTGCAAAATTTTAAAGCCGCACTTTTGAAGAGCAGCCACTGCAACATGACTCTCGTGTGTAGGTGCATTGCCGTGCAAAACCAGCACACCTTTTGCTAATTTCCTTGCCTTTTCTCCTTCAATGTTTCTTTACGCTGCTATAGTAGACCAGCATAGTACTCACCCGTTATAGGTTTCCGTTATACGTGTCTTTATCTTTGAAATTAATAAGCAATTCAAAGTGTTGCAATGACTGGAAAAGTCATGACGATGATGTTTCCGGAACATTGCCGCTATGACCTTTCTGTATACCATATATGCATTTTTGCACCACTGCATGGGATCTTGCAGTAATAAAATTCACGTATATTGAATAAAATTGATGATTCTTTCACTGTATCCAAATCGATCACCTTTTGGTCCATAAGCTGGGTGAACTTGAGGGGTTGATTGTTGTTCAATAAAGATTAATTTTTTCAATACATCAAGATGTGGTCCAGAATCCGTATAATTGTATCGTGGAAAATAAATTCAATTTTTTACTTGAAATTTATCACTAATCACACAATACAAATTTTAATTCATAATTTTTCTGGGCAGTTTCAAAGTTAATTGGATATTCAACATTTTAAGCATCATCTTGAATGGAACGCATTACGTGTCTCGATTTATTTTCTGTCTTTTCTTTACATTATGCGTCAAAGAACGGTTTTATTCGCATTTTTACAAGTCAGTGAACGTACGATTTTATGGCATTTCAATTTCTTAAATTTTTAAAAAATGAGTTTCTTTCTAATAAAGGTAGATAGCATATGTCGTTATTACGATAAATAACGGTATTTAGTTTGAAATCTAGTTTTTCTGTTGTTTACCACAAAAATGTATAGATTGTTATGCTATATCTCACTACGCTCGACCTAACGATGGCACTCCAATATCTCCTATCAAAACTATGTGAATGCAATATATTTGTAGTAAATGAGAATCTGTTGCAGTTTTATTATACCATATTCTTGTATTTTTCTTTGAATTTAATCCTTGGTCGTTGTCTTTTTTATCGTAACAAATTGGAAAACTGTATGTATAAGTAAAGGTATAGAAAATAAATGAAAAATATAAAATACATATTATAATTCGATTTTTCTTGAGCAAATCAACTGGAGGGAAACCTACACAAAACAAGAACAAATTCTGCACATTTTATAGAGAGAGTAGGGCGTGATGTTAGGGGCAAGAGGTATATACTGCAATGATTGACCATTTTAAATTCAACAATACGAATATTTTAGAAGTCATACAACAAAATAAAAATAACTTAACTGGAACATTACAGATGTCACATAAAAGTTTTGTGTGGCAATGACCAAGTGCAGGATGGCTGTGCATTCTATTTTAGGTAGTATTATCAAAGAGTATGATATTAAAAACATTTATTCAGGCAATTTATACGGTTTTACGATTATTCTCCATTTTAATTCGCTGTCATTTAAGAAACGATCAAGTTGAGCCTAAACTGAGCTATATGGGTATGATACGATATTAATGTTACATCGCCGCAAGTATGTAATGACGTAATAACATAGAAGGTTCGGAACGGATGTCGGTAACGATTGAACTTATGCCACTCGGGTCTCCCCGATCGCCACCGAAAGATTTCATTTGTGAAAGTTTCTCGTCGATAGTTCAATAAAGTTGGCAAACCACCTTATATACCCGACAAGTAAGCAATTTGTCAAGACCCACCGGCCAGGAAACGTTTTCTATACGACTTCCCTGATATCTTATTTAGCGGCCCATTTTTTTTCTTAAACGCACTTTGAAGTCAATCGAAGAACAAAAATTAGTGTTAGTAGAAACTAAAATTTTAAGTCTGAATGGCTCTGTTAATCAAGTTATGTTATAAACACTAGTCCGATGAAAGACTTGTGACAAAAGTATTCTCAATGTAAAGTAATTTAGTTTCAGTGTTTTCAACAAACACTCGGTACCTGTTAAATTATTTTATTGGCGTAAGTTTTCAGATTCTAAATCGACTAATGTATTAACTTAAAATATGAAAACAAGCAATGCCAGAGTAGACATATATAGTGGTGCTGTCATATTTAAGTTCATTGTGAATTACAATTTAATTTATATTATTCTCAAAATTTAAATGTTTCAAAGTTCATGGTATATATCCACATATTTTTGGTTAACGCTGAGTCTAAACTGAATTTATTTTATATGATGTAAAAACTTAGAATTTGAGTGCAATTCGGAAGCTCAATTCAATATTCATCATCATTGGATGTACGAGATACGTTAATTACGTATTGGTTTCATTATTTACGTATTTTAACTTACATATAATATATTGAAAATACTAATATTTTATTACTTCCAATATAATAATATTTTTTTCATTGTATGTTAAAAATAAAAAATATTTATCTATTTCAATTTGAAAGCTAAAAACAGCTTCATACGTGAAAGCTACTTCTAATTAACTTTTCATAAATCTTTAAAAATACAATAGAAAGAAATAATAATTCAATATATTAAATATTTTCATCCTTAACCTAATATTTACACAAAATAAATGACTAAACGCCAGAGCATAAAATTTCTTCCCTGAATTTTTTTTGCTCTTTTGATTCTGCACAGTAGTCGCTATTAAAATGATTTCCACAGAATACGATAAAAAACTGCATGCAAGTCACTAAGAAGTTATACGCGAATTCCCGTAGAAAAACGTATTAAGAATCGAAATTTAACAACTCTTTTTAATTCCGATTTTTTTATAAGTTTAAAATACATTTTTAATATATTTTAAAGTCCATTTTTACTATTACAGACTTCTAAGTCTGTAACAGTCAAAATAGACTTTAAATATGAATGTAAAATTTTGGAAAATAGAAATCAAAATTCATTAAAATGTGTTATAAAACAAGTTTTTATCTCACCATATCTGTACATGATTTCATTAATGTCTTTTTATTTTGATCTTTTTAACCTTTTCATAACCCGCCAAAGTTTGTAAAATTAATTTTCGGTGTCAAAAATAAATATTCGCGTACTGCTTTTTTTATATAATTATATTTCTATTTATTAAACTTATAATGCAATAACATTAATTAAATTAAATGTTGCCTGCTGTAAACTACTCAGTCATCTTATCGCTATTGCTCTGA